>CANSNZ010000072.1:585000-1785000 GCA_947646795.1 Beta lomatogona
CATACTTTCCATCGAATGCCTTTCCTAAGAAGCTCACATTGAGCCAAAATTTTCTTCCAAATATGAGAATCCTTGATTTTTGGTAAATAATCCAAGGACTTATAAGAAATATATTTTTCCTTAATTAGGGTAGCCCAAAAACTTGGTGTTTGAGAAAGCACATTCCAACCAAGTTTGGCTAAAAAGGCTTTATTGAGCGCCAAAGTTCGTCTAAGTACCAGGCCACCATGAGACTTAGGAGAACAAATGGTATGCCAAGCTATCAGCAGGGTGCTGTTTTTATCTTTAGCTTGCCGCCAGAAAAATTGACGATGCATTGTGTCAATATTTTTGCAGATATTAGTAGGGATTAGAGCTGAGGAGCAGGTGTAAGCTAGAAGAGCTTCAAGATTAGACTGAATGAGAGTATGACGGCCAGCTTTGGAAAGAAAGCTGGATTCCCAATGTTGTATTCACTGGAGGGATTTAGCCAAAATATGGCTATAATCACGTTTTGTAGGATAATAAGAGTTGAAAAAAACTCCTAAATATCTGCCAAGACATGACTTGGGGTCATATTGAAGTGACTAGCTAGTGAATATTTTCTAGCATTTGGAATTTTCTTTGAAAGGACCAATGCTGATTTGTGAAAGTTGACAAGTTGGCCAGACATAAGACATAATTTATCAAGGATATTCTTGAGATTGCTGCAAGCTATGGATGTTGCTTTACAGAAAACAAGACTGTCATCTACAAACACTAAGCAGGGAATTCGAGAATCCCTCGGGCAAATCTTAAACCCCAAACTTGACTTAGGTTTAGTGCTCTCGAAAGTGAGCTTTTGGATGAGGACATCCATACAAATGATAAAAGATACGGGGAGAGAGGATCCTCCTGATGTAAACCTCTTGAAAGGCTTAAACCATTCCGTGGTGCTACCATTAATTTTAAGAGAGTAAGAGACGGTAGTAACTGATAAGTGCGTTTCTAACGTACTTTATGAGCTCTATTTGGCTTGGTTTG
Source organism: Beta lomatogona (assembly GCA_947646795.1). NCBI lineage: Eukaryota > Viridiplantae > Streptophyta > Magnoliopsida > Caryophyllales > Amaranthaceae > Beta > Beta lomatogona. The sequence continues at coordinate 586,003 of CANSNZ010000072.1, forward strand.
ATCCTCTTTATACCCTTTTCTTTCCTCTTTCTTCCTCATTTCTCTCTCTATTTCCTTCACTTGATCATTGTTGATCATTGTGACATTTCGCTAGATTTTCGGTCAATTTTGACTGGATTTCTATTACATTTGCTTTCACCGTGTTTTCCAGTGCTTTGATTGCAGGTATGATCTTTTATAAGGTCAAGAGTTGAGAGATACAGTAATAGGCGGGAGTTTTGAGGAGTTTGCACGCGCGGAAGTGGAATAAAGGAAGCTTGAGTTGAGCTCCATGGTGTGCCCCCACCTTCTTAGCACTGCCCGCACTCATTGGTGCGCCCGCACCTGGAACCGGTGCGCTCGCACCGCCCACAGCTCATAGGTGCGCCCGCACTATTTCCATGGTGCGCCCGCACCTTCCCAGCGAAGATTGGCCATCTGATTCAGTGGCCTTGGTGCGCCCACACCAATTTCATGGTGCGCCCGCACCACCAGTTTCCGCGAGAAAATTGTAATTCTCGTGGGCATTACAAACAATGGGTGTTATGTTTTTTTAAACTTATGCTTTATTCTATGTTTTAGAGAGTATTATTAGGGTTCATACTAGAGAGATAAACACTTGAGTTTTATTGAGATTTGATATTTATTAATCATACTTTGTGATTCCGATAACATTCAAGTTACTTTTCTTTGAATTTAATTTGAAGTTTCAGTTTTTAGTGCATTCTTTTCGTGTTTGTTCTTGTTCTTAGTTATTTTTTGATCTTCATTCTCACAATCTCATAATTGTTATTTCTATTAGTTTAATTATCTCTTAATCATGTTTAGCCTTAGATTAGTCATAGATTTTGTGTTTAATTGCCTTGAATCCATGATTAGTGAGTAGTTTCTTATCTAGGGTTAGGGTGAAAGTATGGATTAGGGTTTAAATGTATTGTTAATGTGATTGTGATGATTTAAAGACGTTTATGCATTGATCTTGGTGTTTTGAGACCTTAGGATAGATATTGATCACATTTATGCTTTGGTACTTTGAATTCAAATGTTCTTAAATCGAATTTTAAACTCTTTTATCATCCCCAAGAACCAACTTAATTTCTGGGCCAAGATATTGGGTAGAAATTAAGGTGATCCTTTATTAGGGGTTTTCCGAATTTATCGAATCTCTTAATCAATTGATTAAAGGCCATTCGAGAGAGGATTTAGTTGATTGATTAAGTGATTATTCTTGAGGGCCATTCAAGAGAGGACTCGAGTATTTTAGAGGAAAACTAAACCTTGCATAATCGTCTCCGTTACTTCACAATCGCATTAACATTCATTGTCCATTCTTATTCATATTAGTAACCTCAACTCTAGTGTCTTCCTATTTGATTCATTAATTCGAGTTATTTGCTAGTTCTTGTTATTAGCTAGACATAGTTGTTACCAAATCTTTTCAAACCCCCAAATACCCTTCAATTAGGTAGTCTAGACTTGATAGACTTTAATTAGTCCCTTTTTCCCTGTGGATCGACCCTTGACTTGCCTTTGCTACATTCTTAGTAATTGCTTGTTAGGATTTATAGATATTGTTTGAAAAGCAGTTTTTGGTGCCTTAACGACACACTAAAAACCTCTTATCAAAATGGCGCCGTTGCCGGGGAAATTGTGTTATTAATTGAAGTTTATTTTAGTTTAGCTTTGCTTAGTTGTTTTTTTTTTTTTCTTTTATTTTCTTTTTGAATGTGGTTGTCATTTGCTAATCCTCTACTTAGCTTTGTTGTGTTACATGAGAAGAAGAGCTCACGGTTCACCCACCTTTCCTCTAGATCCAGAAATTGACCGTACCTTGCGAAAGCTTCGGAAAAATTTGGAAGATTTGTCTTTGGGTTCCGAACCATCTTCACCAGCCTCAAGTACAACAAGTGAAGTTCAGTCAGAAATGGGTGAAGAAAATCCACAACTCTTTAGGGATTTCGGAAATCCGGGTTCCTATGTTCTTCAAGGTGGTATTCGACTCCCCACCACTACTACAAATTTCAGCATTCACCCTCAGTTCACTCGGATGGTGAAGGCAGAACAATTTTGTGGAGGGTCGGATAAAGATCCTTTGGACCATCTTGACAGGTTTCTTGAGATCTGTGCCATGATAACCACAAATGATGTCTCTCCAGACTACATCAAGATGCATTTGTTCCGGTTTTCTCGTACCGGAAAAGCAAAATCATGGCTCAAGAGTTTACCTGCTAACTCCCTCACTACATGGGAGGAAGTCACAATGGCCTTTCTGAAGAAATACTTCCCAGAGTGGAAAACGGCAGACATAAGGAGGAAGATCTCCTCATTTGAGCAAGAGAACGATGAGACACTTGCAGAAGTTTGGGAGCGGTTCAAGGAGATGATCCGTTCATGCCCTCACCATGAGTTCACCAAGAATCTACTCATGCGATTCTTCTATGATGGCCTTGATCCTATATCACGTGCCAACCTTGATGCTGGAGCGGGAGGTCAACTTTCTAAGATCCCGCAAGATCAACTTGAGTCCACCATTGAAGAAGTAATTAAGAACTATTCATGGGGCGGACGTCGAAGAGGTGCTCAACCTAACAAGAGTGGAAAGTTTGAATTAGATCCCATGGATCAAATTCAAGCTAAGATGGATCAACTTGACAAGAAGCTCTCTAAGATCAACCTCGCATCATCTAATCCATCACATGTAAATTCTTTTTCTTGTGATATTTGTGGAGGTACTAATCATGATACATCTTATTGTGGAGGTACAAACTCGGAGCATGTGGCGGCAATAAACTCTAGAGGAGATGGTTACCAAGGAAACCAAGGGTATAGAAGCAATCAACAAGGAGGTTGGAAACAACCCCAACAAAACTACAATCAAGGCTTCAACCAACCTCAACAAGGATGGAATCAACCTCAACAAGGGTACAACCAAGGTCAACACAAAGGGTATGTGCAAGGGTATAACCCAAACTATAATCAAGGTGGTTCATCCTCACAAGGGTCTCATGTCTACCAAGCTCCACATCAAATAGCCAATGCCCAAAAACCTCCCTCTGACCCTCCGTTCCCCAAATAAAACCCCGAACCCACTCCATCTCCCAATCCAACCTCTCTCCAAATTCTCCAACAACTTCAATCCATGAACCAAATTCTCCAAAACCATGAGCAAAAGTTTTAAGAGCTACAAGCCCACAATAAAATGCTTGAAACCCAGATTGCCCAAGTAGTCGAGAAAAACCCTTCTACTCCCACAAATCAATTTCCGGGCCAACCAATTCCTAACCCCAACCTCCACCAAGCCAAAGCCATTCATTTGAGGTCGGGAACAAGTTACCAAGATGTCAACCGAGGAGGTAGAGAAGGATGAAGAAGTTGAGGTTATTGAGAAAGAAGTTGAAGTTGAGGAAGGTGAGAGAGAAGAGAATGTGGAAAGAGATGAGACACAAGTCCAAGTTGGTGATAAAGCGCCACTGCCATCCCTATCCTCAGCGGTTGGTCGAAAGCAAATTAAGTGACAAGTTCACCAAATTGCTTAATGTGATGAAGAGTCTTTAGATCAACATACCATTCCTTGAGGCTATGTCTCAAATGCCGGCGTATGCTAAATTTTTGAAGGAGATCCTCTCCAACAAACGGAAGCTTGAAGATGAGCTTATTACTTTGCCTTACCAAGTGAGTGCTCTTGTGCAACATACTATGCCAAAGAAGCAAAGAGACCCTGGGAGTTTCACCTTACCGGTGAAGATAGGTGATCTAGAGCCTAAGGGTGCATTGGCCGACTTAGAAGCAAGTGTGAGTTTGATGCCACTGTCTATTGCTAAGCACCTAAAGTTTCCTCTTCATCCGACACGGAAAACTATTCAATTGGCGGACCGCACTGTGAGAGTCCCCCATGGTGAGTTGGAGGATGTACCAATTCAAGTTTGGCATGTATTTGTGCCTTGTGATTTTGTGGTAATGGATATGGAGTAAGATCCGGAGACTCCTCTTATTCTTGGAAGAGAAGCTCTAAAGACATTGGGAGCCGTGATCAATTGCAAAAATGATACTATCACGGTTGAGGTAGCCAATGTGCGGGTTGTATTTGAGTTCTCTAAGACTTTCAAGAGGCCTATGATAGAGAGAATTTGCCGGGTCAACCTAGTGGAGAATGAGATAGAGGATGCTGCGAGTGTAGTTCACATCGGGGATGAGTTGTATGCTTCTCTTACCGAATCCCCGAGCTTGGACATGGAAGAGGTGAAAGAATTCTCATTGTTTCTTGACACTATTAATGAGGAGACAAAAGATGAAGCATTTGAGGTTCTCGCGACATCCATTGACAAAGAGGAGTGTTCTAAGCCTCCTCCCAAGGTAGAGTTCAAACCCCTTCCCTTTTCTCTTAAATATGTTTTTCTTGATGATGCGTGTACTTATCCAGTTATTGTCAATTCGAGTCTCGATGACATCTCTATATCAAAATTGATTGAGATACTACAAAAATATAAGGATGTCATTGGGTACTCGATAGATGACCTTAAGGGGATAAGCCCTTCTCTTGCTATGCATCGTATCCATCTCATCGATAGTAATGCCTCATCCATAGAGCATCAGAGAAGGCTCAATCCTAATCTCAAAGAGGTTGTAAAAAAAGAGATTATGAAACTGCGTGACGTGGTTCCAAACAAAGGAGGCATGACTATTGTTGAGAATGAGAAAGGAGAAACTATCTCAACTAGAACTGTTACTGGGTGGAGGATTTGTATTGATTATCGGAAGTTAAACAAATCCACCCGCAAGGACCATTTCCCTCTCCCCTTTATTGACCAAATGTTGGAGAGGCTTGCTCGTCATTCACACTTTTGTTTTCTCGATGGTTATTCCGGATTCTTTCAAATCCTTATTCATCCGGATGACCAAGAGAAAACCACCTTTACTTGTCCGTATGGGACATTCTCATATCGAAGGATGCCCTTTGGTTTGTGTAATGCCCCATCTACTTTCCAAAGGTGTATGACATCAATCTTCTCTGACATGCTAGAGGATTCTATTGAGGTGTTCATGGATGATTTTAGTGTGTGTGGTTCGTCTTTTGACACATGTCTAGTTAATCTTGAGTGTGTATTGAAAAGATGTCAAGAGACGAACCTCGTCCTGAATTGGGAGAAGTGTCACTTTATGGTCGAGGAAGGCATTGTCCTTGGGCATAAAGTGTCAAAGAAGGGCATTGAAGTGGATCCGGTAAAGGTTTCGGTTATTGAGAAGCTTCCGCCACCGAACTCGGTGACGGGAGTTCGTGCTTTCCTTGGGCATGCGGGTTTTTACCGGCGTTTCATCAAGTATTTTTCTCAGATCGCCAAACCATTGACGAATATACTTCAAAAGGATGTAGATTTTGAGTTTGACCAGTCTTGTATTAAGGCTTTTGAAACTTTGAAAAAGGCCCTCACTTCTGCCTCCATTGTGCAAGCTCCGGATTGGAGCTTGCCTTTTGAACTGATGTGCGATGCTAGTGACTTTGCAGTGGGCGTTGTTCTTGGGCAACACAAGGAAGGAAGGCTACATGTCATAGCATATGCAAGTAGGACCTTGGATGATGCTCAACGGAATTATGCAACTACGGAGAAGGAAATGTTGGCCGTAGTTTTTGTATTTGACAAATTCCGGTCTTACTTGGCCTGCAATAAGGCTATTGTGTATACGGATCATTCTGCGGTCCGTTATTTGATGAGTAAGAAAGATGCCAAGCCTCGGCTCATTAGGTGGGTGCTGCTTCTTCAAGAGTTTGATTTTGAGATGAAGGAGAAAAAGGGGACGGAGAATGTGGTAGTTGATCACCTTTCTCGTCTCCCTCTTGATGAGAAGGTCTCGGATCCTGACGAGACCCCTATTGAAGAAGATTTGAGAGAAGAAGTACTATTTGCCATTATGAATAATGAGATTCCATGGTTCGCGGACTATGCGAACTACTTGGCTTGTGGGATTGAACCTCACGGTTTCCATTCTCGAGCAACGTGCGATTTTTCAAGGAGGCTTCGAGGTTATATTGGGATGACCCTCTCTTGTTTAAAAAGTGCGCCGATGGTGTTTTTAGAAGGTGTGTGCCCAATCATGAGATCAATTCGGTGTTGAATCATTGCCATACTTTGGCATGTGGAGGGCATGGTGGAGCAAGCAAAATTGTTGCTAAGGTGCTCCAATGTGGTATGTTTTGGCCATCATTGCAAAAAGATGCTCGTGAGTTTATTTTGAGCTGTGATAGATGTCAAAGGAGTGGCGGCATCACGAAGAGACATGAGATGCCTCAACAAAACATTCGGAGGTTGAGCCATTTGATGTATGGGGGGTTGACTTTATGGGCCCTTTTGTCCCTTCTTTGGGCAACATGTACATCCTTGTTGCGGTCGACTACGTAACTAAGTGGGTTGAAGCCATTGCCTCCCCCCACCAGTGACCACAAGGTTGTGACTAAACTCCTTAAGAAGATCATCTTCCCAAGGTTTGGGGGTACCCCGAGTATTGATAAGTGATGGCGGTTCACATTTCACCAAGAAGCAAACCGGAGGCCCTCTTAAAGAAGTACGGGGTGAATCACAAAGTCGGACTTCCTTATCATCCCCAAACTCAAGGTCAAGTTGAAGTTTCTAACCGGAAAGTGAAGAACGTCCTTGAGAGAGTGGTAAATAAAACAAGGAAGGATTGGTCTTTGAAGCTAGATGATGCTCTTTGGGCTCTTCGCATGGCTTTCAAGACACCAATAGGAACCACTCTCTACAGCCTCGTGAATGGCAAGGCTTGTCATTTGCCGGTGGAACTCGAGCACAAAGCTTGGTGGGCAATCAGAGAGCTCAACATGGATCTTCACTGGCGGGTGATGCTCGGAAAGAAAAGCTAGTTGAGCTTCAAGAACTCCGGTTCGATGCATATGAGAGCTCGAGACCGTACAAGGAGCAAACAAAGAAATGGCACGATCACCGGATTCAAAGAAAGATCCGGGTTGGACACAAAGTCTTGTTGTTTAACTCAAGGCTAAAGCTCTTCCCCGGAAAATTAAAGTCCAAGTGGTCGGGACCCTTCCAAGTGTTGAAGACTACTCCTTATGGAGCCTATGAGATTTTGGGTGACAATGGTCCATTTTTGGTGAACGGTCAAAGATTGAAAATCTACCATGATAATCAAGTCATCGGTTCGTTGGTTGCTTGATCCTTCGCTCACCCGAGCGCTCCTCTTGAAGAACATATCCTTTTAGGCAAGCTAACGACTTAAAACAAGCGCTACACGGGAGGCAACCCGTTTCTCTTCTTCTTTTCCTTTTTCTATTTTCATTTTTAGTCTAGATTTTTATTTTACCGGCTAACCATGAGCATTCATTTGAACTTGAGAGATTTTGGCAGTTGAAATGGTGCGACCGCACCACATAGAGGTGCCCCGCACCATTCTGTCTGCAGTGGGTGAAAAGAAACAGAGACAATGGTGCGCCCGCACCGTTCAAAAAATAATTCGGAAATTTTGAACGATGCGCTCGCACCACATATAGGTGCGCCCGCACCAATCTGTCTGCAGTGGGTAAACAAAAACAGAGATTTTGGTGCACCCGCACCAAATTCCCGCACAATTCAGCAGCTGGCAGGATGTGTGGTGCGCCCGCACTAAACCCCGACAGCACCAAAACCACGGTTCTTTTTTTTTTTTTGGGCACACAACTCTCCTCCTCTCTCATATTTCAAACTCTCTCTCTCTCTCTCACTCACTTTCTCTCACTTCCACAACTATAGATCCAGGCGAACCACGCGACTTCCGACGACCCTCCGGCCCACTTTCTCACCGGAAAAATCATCTATTTCCTCTCTACAACCCTCAAGTGCATCAAATTTGGGGCTTTTGCAAGATTTGGATTTCTAGGGTTTCAAAATTGGGGATTTTCATCTCCAAGTTGGTAATCTCCTTCCAACCTCTTGTTTTTCATTGATAATCTTGTTATTTGGACTACAAGTTTGTTTTCTTTTTGATTGCATGCTTGTTTTTCTTCTAGCTTTGGTTTGTTCATGAATTTTGCCCAAATTTGTGATTGATGTTGTGATGAACTAGTTTAATTGTTTGTTCTTTGTGGAAATTTTGTAGTCTATGAGATTTTTGTGAACTAAATTGAACTATTTGAAGTGATTTGTTGAGCAAGTATTGATAAACATGTTGTTGGATTGTGATTGTGTGAGTTGGGGAATTTTGTGAGTTTGATTGAGTTTTCGGATTAGAATCAAATTCTAGCTTGTTAGCAACTTCGTTGCTATTGATTGTGGGATTTATGTGCTGGTAGTTTTTTTTTTCTTTTTAGGTTTTTGTGTGTTATTAGTGTGGTGATTTGTTTGACCAAAGGTTTTGAAGAGTCCCTCTGTTCCGGCCACGCCCCTTGTTTTTCCCCGTTTCAAAGTAAATCTTTTTCACATTGTTTTTAAAACAAAAAAAAGGTGGCGAAGGATCCTCCTCCAGGGCTAAGAGAGCTAAAACAGGGTCCTCCTCGCAAGGACCCTCTTCTAGCTCTAATCCCCCTCCTATCTACCCCCTCAAATTCTCAAATGCTGCACACCGTCAAATTTTTACTCAGCTCTCGAACCGAACTCTGCGACCCACGAAGTTCTATGACTCTAGTACCTGCCAGCACCTTAAAATCGACACGATAGTAAGGGAGATGGCAGGAAATTTGGGGTTGTCGAACTTCCTTCAAGTTCGGGAACCTACTTATGACCAACTAACTCTTGAGTTCTTGAGTTCGTTGAACATAAGTAGGGAGCAAGAATCCGGTGCTCGACTATTCAAGCTCGTCTATTTAATAAAGTCGAACACTTGTCTTTTGACGAGTTATGTGAAGCATTTGGGACGGACTCTACCGCCCCCATGTGATGCCCCCTATTCAATAATTTGGGAGGGTTACAATGAACAAGAGTGGTGGGCCAAGATCACTGATGGCACCACTCGGTTTCGGACGAACTCGTCCAAGGCTTCTGAGATTATCCATCCTGCTCTCCGCTACTTCCATAGGATGTTGGTTTACACCTTCTTTCCTAAGCAATAAGTCGGTCAATTGAAAAAGGAAGAGCTGTTGGTTTTATGGTTGGCCACTGATGGGGCCCACCATAATGCCCGAATCAACTTTGCAGCTATCTTCCTTAATCGATTGCAAGAGATTAGGGGGTACTACGCTAGCCGGGGAGATCATTTGTGGTGGAATGATCACCCTGGCTAGCGTCTTACCTCTCGTTGGACGATGACCGGCCCGCTTATAAGAAAGCGTGCCAACTGTTGGTCAATCCAACTTATTGGATGGTGCGGCCCTTCAGCAGATGAAATTTCTGCGTGGTTTTTTGAAGACCAGTTGCATTTGGCTAGTGGGAGGGAGACCCTACTGTTATATGGACACTGAGTTCATTTGGAACCCCCGCCTCGATCAGAACCGATGGCGGGTTCCCCTTCCCCTATTGACCCGACTCATTGCGCTGATATGACCTACCTTCAGTCCACCACTGTGGAGAGGGTACCGAGGGTTCCCAGGGTTCCGAGGTCCGAGCACCGCATTCCCGTGAGTGATGCAGCGGAAACCTCTTCCTCCCAGTCCTTTTATATGGCCTCCGTCATGGCGGCCATAACCCAGATGCAGGCCACTCAAGCGGCCAACCACCGTGCGGTCACGCCGGGTCTCGAGTGGCGCGGCGAACTCATCTCGCCAATTTTCACTCCCGGACATGAGGCTCCCTTCCCTAACCACCCCTACTACCCTCCTACTTTTGACCCTCGTGACGGGCCATTCGAGGAGGTACCTTTCCGCCCCTTCCCCCACTACCCGTCTTATTATCCGGACGGGTATCCAGGCACGTTTTTCCCTTCTAACCCCCCTCCTGATGGGGGCAATGATGGGAACTCTTAGGTGCTCTTGTTGACCCCCCTCCCCCTCCCACTTTTTGCAACTCCGAGCGCGGAGTTTCGCTTAAGCGTGGGGGCCCTTGCATGCATGCCTATGTTTTTGGGAGTTTGGGATCTTAGGTGGTTATTTAGTCGGGGTTCTATTGGTTGTGGGTTTGACTTGGTGATTGGTTATTCTTCTTGTTTTTTACCCCTGTTTCATCCTGATCACCCTTGTATAGCTTGTTTTTTATAATTTATTATTAGCTTAGTTTTTAGAAGTTTGTTTTTGGTATTTTTGCTTTGCATAAAAAAAAAGTTGCATTTAGGGAAGCTTAGTTGCATGTATGATTTGTGGCTAAGAATGTTCATAACTTGATTGGAAGACCTTCTTTGCATTTGACTTGATGATTTTGGAAGCCTCGTTGTGACGTTAGATGATCTTTGAGATCGGTGACTTTTGGTAGAGTCTCTTTGAAACTAGGCGAGTTGGTTGATTGGATTGCCTTGTCCCTTGTGCGGTGAACCCCGAAGGAGGGCCAAGAACCTTGTAAGACTCATCTACAACCCTCACCATTGATCGCCTAACTTGTGACTTGCATTTTAGCTCCCCAAGATTGCATAAGACCGAGCCTATAGAAGAATGATTTAGGGCGTTTCATTTTGCTAGAATTAGGAGTTCAAAAGCCAAAAAGCTTTTATACCGGCATAATTATCCGCTTCTCAACCCATTTGAGCCTTTCGATCCTATTTTTGCTTAACCCTCATAATAAGTCATGGCCAAACATTCCCCAAAGTGGAGTACATGTCTAGTTGTGTTGAGTTGAGTTGTTTTGATACTAAGTCTTTGGTTGACAGTAAATTAATGTGCGTGTATAATTGCAAAAGTTGAGGAAAATTGTGAGAAAGGAAAGAAAAAAAAATGAAAGAAAGAAAGAATGCTCATAGTGCTTCATTTGGATTTCTATTGAAAAGAAAGAAAGAGCAAATTGTTGAAAAAAAAATGTGTTCAAAAAGTAAAAATCAAAGTGAGAATAAAAGATGTGTGAGATTTCGATTTGAGTTGGTGTTTGGACTAGCCTGGGGGAGTTTTTACCCCCTATTGTGTACTCCACTTTACCCTTCTTGCACCACATTCCTAAATTGTTATCCACACCCTTTAACCTAGCCCCGTTACAACCTAAACAAAGTCCCTTTTGACTTCTAGATTGGACTTGGTCAATTAGTAGTGGCGGGTGAGATTTTGTGCAAGTCATGATGAGGGTCATCAAAATGTGGTAGAGGCGAGCTATTATGGTTGAGCATAGGGGGGTCAAACTCGGGATTTGGAAGTGGAGAAGAGTGAGAAATCACTTTTAGAAAGCCTATTCTCAAGGGGACTCGGTTGATCGGTGGATTAGATCCCTTAAGTCACTCTTGTGCTTCCTAATCATCTTCGTTCTTGTGTTTGTTTGGTCTCCTAAATCTTGTTATGAACTCATTTAGCTTGCATGTCATATTTGTAGCGTTGCTTTTAGAGCATCTAGATTAGTGTTGCATGATTTTTCTTTTTCCTCTTTTTCACCTCCTCTTTTCTTTCTTTCTCATTCTTGGTTTACTTGAGGACAAGCAAAATGCTAAGCTTGGGGGAGTTTGATAAGTGCGTTTCTAACGTACTTTATGAGCTCTTTTTGGCTTGGTTTGATCCCCTTTATACCCTTTTCTTCCCTCTTTCTTCCTCATTTCTCTCTCTATTTCCTTCACTTGATCATTGTGACATTTCGCTAGATTTTCGGTCAATTTTGACTTGATTTCTAGTACATTAATCATATTGTGACATTTCGATCATTGTCACATTTCACTTGAGTTTTATTGAGATTTGATATTTATTAATCATACTTTGTGATTTCGATAACATTCAAGGTACTTTTTATTGAATTTAATTTGAAGTTTCAGATTTTATTGCATTCTTTTCGTGTTTGTTCTTGTTCTTAGTTATTTTTAGATCTTCATTCTCACAATCTCATAATTGTTATTTCTATTAGTTTAATTATCTCTTAATCATGTTTAGCCTTAGATTAGTCATAGATTTTGTGTTTAATTGCCTAGAATCCATGACTAGTGAGTAGTTTCTTATCTAGGGTTAGGGTGAAAGTATGGATTAGGGTTTAAATGTATCGTTAATGTGATTGTGATGATTTAAAGACGTTTATGCATTGATCTTGGTGTTTTGAGACCTTAGGATAGATATTGATCACATTTATGCTTTGGTACTTTGAATTCAAATGTTCTTAAATCGAATTTTGAACTCTTTTATCATCCCCAAGAATCAACTTAATTTCTAGGCCAAGATATTGGGTAGAAATTAAGGGGATCCTTTATTAGGGGTTTTCCGAATTTATCGAATCTCTTAATCAATTGATTAAAGGCCATTCAAGAGAGGATTTAGTTGATTGATTAAGTGATTATTCTTGAGGACCATTCGAGAGAGGACTCGAGTATTTTAGAGGAAAACTAAACCTTGCATAATCGTCTCCGTTACTTCACAATCGCATTAACATTCATTGTCCATTCTTATTCATATTAGTAACCTCAACTCTAGTGTCTTCCTATCTGATTCATTAATTCGAGTTATTTGCTAGTTCTTGTTATTAGCTAGACATAGTTGTTACCAAATCTTTTCAAACCCCCAAATACCCTTCAATTAGGTAGTCTAGACTTGATAGACTTTAATTAGTCCCTTTTTCCTTGTGGATCGACCCTTGACTTGCCTTTGCTACATTCTTAGTAATTGCTTGTTAGGATTTATAAATATTATTTGAAAAACAGTTTTTGGTGCCTTAACGACACACTAAAAACCTCTTATCAGCAACACATTGCATTACCCACTCAATCCATTTGGACGGAAATCCCAATTTGATTAATGTACATATAAACTAGACAGGTAAAAAGTAGTATTTAGTTTGATGAGTAGATCTATTGTGACTAGTGTCCCTCAAGAGCAGCATCTCATACACTTTACAGCATCCTAACATAGTTCTTTTTTTCAGTGAATTTTCGGAGAGTGAAAATGGTAAAAGTCCAAATGTTTTTTTTTAAAAGTTAATTCCAACAGAATACTTTCTTGTGAAATTGGGAACCGAACCCCCAACCTTGAGGTTGGAAGGTTCTTTCCTTAGCATTAGGCCAAGCTTAGCTTGGTGTGAAACTGGTAGCTGGTCGGTAACATTTATGCTTCGTATTTACGAGTATACTTTTTATTTTAAAATTGAAAAAATTAATGCCAACATATATTCTTGTAAATTTTTTTCTGCCAGCTAGGGACGGACCCACATGGGGTCCTGGGAGGCACGGGTCCCCAAATTTTAAAAAAAAAAACAGTTGGGTTTAAAAGAAAAATCGCTAAAAAAAACTAGAACCGAATAGAGAACGACAAAGGAGGAACAGTGAAACCACTACTGTATCCGTATATATTTTTTTTTTGGAAGAAAAATAATTTCATTCATAAGGGATAGCCAAACGGCACTTACAGTCAATTCCTGAAAAATCGAAAATTCTAACATAGGTATATAACACCTTAGAACTAGATACATTGCAGATTTGATTAAAAATAGCCTTAATAAAAAACTTCATCTGAAGCAATACAATCTGTGAGTTCGCCCTGATTCGGCTTAACTTCCGCTGATGCATAGTCGTTTGGGTTAAAATACTTCCGTGGTCTTCTAGATTCTTACAGGGAATAGTGATTGTTAGATCTTCCTTCTTTATTAGACGAACAAAGAAAGAAATTGAACACCCTAAAATAAATACCATCTTAAGGATGGGATATACTTATTGGAAGCAATTAAAGGGGTTTTTGGGGCTTACCACTGGTACGAACACCAGTGGAAGCCCCTACAAAGATTTACAATTGAGACCAAGAAGAAAAGTGATGAAAAACAAAAAGAAAGAAGAAAGAATGAAGGAAAAACCTTCAAAAAAGAAGAAAAACCTAGCGATGGAGGCTAGGGAAAAACCCTCCCAAGGAGAAACCCTAGAGAGAAAAAACCCTCACAAGGAGAAATCCTAGAGGGAACCTTGCTTTTACTATATCCGTATATTACTAACTCCTCTATTGCCTAAATTCCAAAAACCTAAAAAGCTATAATAACATGTCTGACAACATCACAAGGAGAAAAAGCAGTGAAACTATGAGATAATTTACATAAGCGTAACCAGACAAACAGTACTGCTGAGTGCTGATTGAGAAGCGGCAGATAGGAGATAGCCATGAAAATGGGGACAGCATTATACTATGGAGAGTGTGTAACGTAGACGTAAGCTAAGGAGAGGGGATGGGACGATGAAGGGATCAGCGAACAGTGGAAGAGAGTAAGCAGGGGGCAGAACCAACATCAAAGTCGCCGTCGAGAGGGTGATTGATAGGTTCCCCAAAATCAGGACTGCAAGCCCGGCAGCCATTATGACCGGTAAAAACTGCATCAAATATAGAATAAGTAACATATAAGAGGATAAAGACAATCAAGGATATGATAGATTATAGATATAGAGAAAGTGATCAATGAAGTAAGGTAGATATTGAGGATAAAGTTTATAAGTAGTGAAATAGCAAAGAATACTACCATGACCCTCAGGGCCAAGCATCTGGCACTTGAGAACAGCAACAGTGTTATCAGGGTGGATGGCGTGCCAGACTTCAGCAAAGAAAAGCATAGGAGGGCCGTCGGAGTTAAGGGGTTTGGCAGTAAAGTTGCAGTGACACTTGCTACCAGGTTCCATGGGTTTAAAAAATCCGGTGCTTATTCCCCAGTCCACCATTTCATAGATAATACCCTGATTGAAAGAGAAAGTAAGAAAGTCCGGTAAATTAGTTTCTGAAATAACTGATACTACAGTTCAGATCAGGGGGATTTAGAAACTACGAGTACGAGCAGTAGTGATTGAATAGTAGGCTTTGTTGATTACGCGGTGTATCATAACTCATAAGTAAGTGTGCGGATTAGTAATCTAGTAGTAGTATCAAGTATGTTAAAGGGAAGAGATAGGAAAGTAGACCGCACCAATTAAGATGGTGACGGGGTCTCCATCTGTTGAAACAATAACCTCAGTTGTTACAGTTCATTAACCAGAAAGGTTTCAATTCCTCAATATTTGCGTTGTGTTAGTGTGCAGGCAATTTATTAATGAATACAAAGGCAAAAATAAGAAAAGAAAAACAACACAAACCCCTTACCCCATTATGAGGAGCAATAACTCGATTTTAGTATTGAAGAGCTGGCTCGGCGGAATCGCGGCACTGCTCCTCGTAATCTTCATCGTCTTCAGACACTTTCACTGGTGGCGGACACTTACCTTCCATCTTCTTCCCATTCTCACCTGGTTCTGGTTGGTGATTTTTCTTGTTTTGTTTCCTACAGTTAGTTGAAAAATTTTACAAGAAAAACCAGGCAATTACACAGTACACAATCATTAATCATACATAACCAATAACCAATATATCTATGTTGGGTGGCTGAAACATCTAAACCTCGCCAATGGGCAATGGGCAATGGGCAATGAGCAATGAGCAATGGCTATGTCATACTCAAATGTATGTGTCTGATAATTTTAAAAATTAAAACACCCAAGCATAAATATATAAATCAAAAGAAAATTATCAGTGTCGATATTACCTAGTAGGTTTCCTCCGACTGGACCTACGACGCATTCCAGGAGGGAGAGGCCTAATTACATAAATTAAAAACAGGCAAATTTCAATACAATTAAATTCCTGTTCCAAATCATATAGTATAATATACTTCTATAAAGCTATTGTAAATCCGACAAAACAATTATATAAAAATCATAACCATTACAAACCAAAACAAAAATAATAGAGTAATTACTTTTACTTTTACCTGATGTCAAACTTATAAATTGTTCGAGATCTTAAGCCATAGTATGTGTCAGTTCTAGCAACAGCACTCATGGTTAATTTCTTTCACCGTCTAATGCCAATGAGAATTTTCTGTGTTCTCTCCCTCAGATCGCAGTACCAATCTGTTTACCAAACATAGGTCGGCGTTCTAGAACCGGTTCAAATTCAACCATACAATTCTCAATCTCTCCCTACCAAATACGGAGTATTGCTACGTAATTCCGTACACCGTATCTTCCTAAGGCCCTAAAATACTTTTTTTTTTTTAAAAAAAGTTGGTAAGATAAATTACATTAACGCCCTCTCACAGGGTACCTAAATACAATCTGACAACCTACCCCTAAAGCCTCCTCAAACCCCCCAAACCCCCGATGAGAATCGAACCCACAACATGTGGGTGGAAGATGAAAAGCGCTTACCACCCTTCCACTCCCTCATTCTCAAGGCCCTAAAATATTTGATTGTGTTTGTGAATTAATTGATGAGATATTTGATCGATGTAATATTCCTTTTTACCTTTTTTAGCATAAATGTACTAAATCTTCAATTCGACTTGTGTGGACCTGGTTCACAGTAAACTTAGTGTGCACCAGGCTCACACACTTGAATCGGGACACAAACCCATTATATCACAAACAGATACACTATATAAGAGAGAAATACACTATATCACAAACAAATACACTATATCACAAACAAATACACTATAACACAAAGAAACAGTATCACAAATAAACACTATAGCTCTTGCAAAAAAAAAAACACTATAGCACAGAGAAACACATTATACCACATACAAACACACTATATCGAAACTGGTAATATTATCCTAATCTCTTATAACAGGTATAATTGTACAATCAACTATAATACAGAGAAACACACTATATAAGAGAGAAATACACTATATCACAAACAAATACACTATATCACAAACAAATACACTATAACACAAAGAAACACTATGACAAATAAACACTATAGCTCTTGCAAATAAAAAAACAATATAGCACAGAGAAACACACTATACCACATACAAACACACTATATCGAAACTGGCAATATTATCCTAATCTCTTATAACAGGTATAATTGTACAATCAACTATAATACACAGAAATACACTATATCACAAACAGATACACTATATCAGATAGAAATACACTGTGTCACAAACAAACACACTATAGCACAAAGAAACACTATAGCACAAAAACATACTATAGCACAGATAAACACACTATACCACATACAAACACACTATATCGAAACTGACAATATAATCCTAATCTTCTATAACGGGTTTAATTGTACAATCAACTATATCACAAAAACTGAAAAAAGAGTAAGAACTTGAAGAGAGAGAAAATGAAGCAGTTATGAGAGTGACAATGAAAAGACAAGGATATATGAAGAGAGAGAAAGACAAAATGGTAGAAATTGTAATCATTACAACCTACATAACATCTATTGGGTGCACACTAATTAGTGTGCACCGGGTTCATACGAGTTTTTTTCCTAAACCTTATAGTGAACATATCTTTTTTGGTGACTCGGTTATAACTTGATTGTCTTAAACATTTAAGTTAATTTTTGTAATGATATATTTGAGTTTGACTTTGGCTTTTTCCCTTTTTTGTAGTAGTAGTAGTTGGTTTTCTAATGGCCATTTAAGTAAATTTATAGGGGAACACCATAGCTCCCCCTTCCCTTATATAGTAAAGATTTAATCCGAAATTGGGGTTGGGACTTGGGATAATTTTCCCAGTCTCCTCTACTTTTTCTTTATTTCTTACTAGATTTTGAAGCCCGTGCAATATTTTTTTTAATGTGATAGAATTATATTAATGTCATAGTTGTGTAATGATAAATAAGATAAATTATATATTTATTGAGAGACATATTCTATAGTAATATAATTATATTCTTAATTAATGATTATTATTGTAATGCAAATCTCAAGTTCTATTCAATTATAATGAGATTGTGTATTTGTTTGTATTATGTAGCAAAAGTTATAATACTCAATTGTATTATTGATTTTTAGATAGTTTATTGAAAATTAAACTCTAATTTTATTTAATAAGTCTAAAACTCCTATATTCTTAACTTAATTCATGGAGTACTTATTATTATTATAAAAATAAAACATTCATCTAAATTTTTTTATAGTTGTAATCATGCTCGAATGGTGTAAAAGTTATATTTTTCCGAACAATGTAGTAAAAATTATACTTAATTTATATTGTATAATCTTTTTAAGTTGTCTAGTCAAAATTAAATTTTAACTTTTTCATCATCAAAATTATAATCATTCTGTCTTTTTGTTTTTTTACTTGCTACATTTCTTTATTTAGTAACATGAGTATGCCCCATAAATAAGCATCAATATTCTCCTTTAATTTTGTCATCTTCCTACCTATAAATTTCATGTATTTGAAATTTTTCCATAAAGTTATGGTCCATGCCGCCATTGTTCTCATCTCATATATACGTGTTCCCATACCAATTTTGCAAGTAATTGAAGACATAGGGAGTAGATATGTACTTATAGCTATTTAGAACTCTATTTTTTATCTTTATATAACTCAATTTTTTAAAATATGATTTTCAAAGACATGTTTTGTTTGATCATGTAGTACTCAAAAGTTATAATCACATATAGTACGCTATTATTATAGTTATTTCTATATGTATCTAAAATAAAGAATAAATAATACGTGATCATTCATCTAAATAAATATATTTTCATAAGTTGTAAAACTTTATTGTGAATGAATCTTATTTCGAAGCATATATCTAGCGCTCTTCCACGGTATAAATTTATAATATTGCGAATTATGTAGCAAAAGCTATATTCAATTTACATAGTATAACAATTTAGGTTGTTTATTCAAAATCAAACTCTAATCTTCACTTATCTAAAGCTCCTTGCATGTATTTAAATCTATTCGAGCTCAATTCTTTTTAAAAAAAAACAAATTTAAAATAATGATATGACTTGCTTAGGTGGCGCTCTCTATAATATTCTAAGACTTTTTTTGAAAATCAAACTCTAATTTTTTTATCCTCCAAAACTTTAATACATATATAATTTATCGTTATAGGTTTTTATTTTTCTTGTAACAACAAAGTTTCTTAATGAATTTTGTTCGTACTAATTTTGGTTCAATGGAGAAAAAACTAAGATTCTGAAAGATAATATATTTTCATTAGCTGTAAAACTATATCATTAATGGATCTTAGATTGAAACATATTTTGAGCGCTCTCCAACAGTACAAAAATTATAATATTCTTAATTACGTAGCAAAAGTTATATACAATTTATAGAATATAATAATTTAGGTTGTTTATTCAAAACCAAATTCTAATTTTCCCTTATCCAAAACTTCTTATACCTATTTAAATCTATGTAGAACTCTATTTTTTAAAAGATAAAAATAATAATTAATGATGACAATCCTACATGGCGTGCTCTATGAGCTCGAAATCTTAAGGAGCTCCCTATTTTTTTTTATTCGGTAATTAACTGGCCCAAGCAAGGTCAGCCCTTATGAGTTGGGGGTAAGAAGGGGATCCCAACCCATAAGGAAACTTTCAGAGACTGGAAACTGGGGATTTATCCCAGAAGCAAATATTTACACAAACTCCCCAAATTGGGGTTCATGAGAGTCGAACACCCGACCATGAGGTTGGGAGGTGGGAGCTCCAACCATTAGGCTCCCACATAATTCTCTTGAAGAGCTCCTTATGCTCTCGATATAATAATTGAGGTTGTTTATTCAAAACCAAACTCTAATTTTCCCTTATCTAAAACTCCTTATACGTATTGAAATTTATTTAAAACTATATTTTTTAGAAGATAAAAATAATAATTAATGACATGACAATCCTACGTGGTGCGCTCTATGAGCTCAAAAGCTTGAGGAGCTCCCTATACTCTCGAAAAGTTCCTCCTTATGTATACTAGTATATATATTTGGAACCCAAGCAAATACCCGTTCTCTTCGTGGAGAAGATGTAGACTTTTGAAATTTTCACTTACATACCCTATTTGAACGTTTTTTTGTCCGACATACAACATCAAAAGTTATATAATTCACTTTGAATATTCTAATTCTAACCTGAATAGGTTTTGTAGAAAAGCCTTAATTCTTATTGAATTTCTAATTCTAATAGCAGTTTGTTACTTTAATACTTTAGCATAGTCAATATTTCTTTTTATACGTTACTTTAATACAAAATTTCAAATATAGTATAAATAAATTTCAATACGTATATGGTAAATGGTACTAATTATTGATATAAATTTGTTTTTTTATTCAAAGAATATTAGATATACACAAATTAATGTGTTAAGGTTGGTCTGGGTAGATAATTTTATCCCACACTAATTGAGGTTGTTTCTTTTTTTTTCATGAGAATAAGGAAAAAAAGAAAGAAATGATGTCATTTTCATTTTTGGAGGAAATATTTTTATTGAGCAAAATGACACGTGTCCATGCTGATATCAACGGCTTCTGTTTTAGTAATAGTTAGTAGACTAGATTATTATGCACGCGATGCGTGCGTGACATTGCATGTATGTGATTTTGTTGATCTGAAATCTTCAATTTAATACTCATTCATTATCTTGGGTTAAAAATTGCTTGAAATGCAATCATATAAATAAGTGTACAACTATATTCCTATAATGTAAAAAAAGCTTGATAAGTATATGTAAAAAGCTACTCGTATAATATAAGTGTATAACTATATTTCTATAAATAATGAATGAGAATTAAATAAAACTTTCAATTATTGCTTTAGAATTCGTCGGTGGTTATCGTACATGTATTTTTGTTTTAAAAAATCGATCTGGTAGTTACCCTATTATATATATATATATATATATATATATATATATATATATATATATATATATATATATATATATATATAAGTGAAGGGGGGAGGAAGATGGTGTCCCCTTTACAAAAGTCTGATATACAATTAATGAATTTAAATTGTCATATATATTAAATAATCTTTCCTTCTTCCTACATGCTATATATTTTTGAACAAGTTAACAATGGAATTGAAGATGAAATTTCAATTAAATATTAATTATGGAGGATGATTTCCTCTTCTTACATATGTGTGGAAAATTTGGATTAAAAATTAAGTTGAAAATATAACTTGATGGAGACAATCAGAAGAAACAAATAAAAACTTGCCATATATGATTGAACAAGTTAACAGTGGAATTGAATTTGAAGCCCCCATCCCTTCCAAAATCAATGCCGTAAGAGTTCATGTACTCCCAAAAGCATTGTCCATTTTTGCTCCACCCGGTAAGTGATAGGCATGGCCAACATCAATGGTACCCTTTTTTGTCACGAACTTATGTTTAACTCTTCTGCCGGTAGCCATGTATCAAAGCTGCTTCTTTCCGGTTACATCATAATCTTTATGCATAGGAAGTTCTGCAATTACGGGAGTGTTTTGAGGAAATTTTTTTTACTTACCCTCATGAATAATTTGTACTGAGATCCATGCCGACGTAAAAAGAAAATGTACTAAAAAGGGTAATAATTAAAATGTTAAAAATTAAAGAAGTAAACGTATTGATATTAGTACTTTATAATATATCAGTATTGCTTCACTTCCCCATCTTGCATAAGCCGATTCTTCAAAAACTTCATTATCAACCACCCATTGCATAAGATTTGATAGAAATTGTTCGTCTTCGGGAATGGTTTATTGAACATCGATCATTTGTTGTAGTGACAGCTTGGGAGGCGAGGGGAGACATTCCTTTGCCGCCTTGATCAACATGTTACTTTCCATTCCTTCGATGAGCGTTACGCATTGCCAAATTTCTAAAGTCACCCAAGTAGAAGATACACATTAGCAGAGAAAATCTCATAGGGAATATTTAATCTCTTTATCAATTAAATTTATAGTAGTATTGTTGTTTGTAATAAAGTAGTAAAAAATACATGTACCTTGATCGCGTTGATCTATTACGGCTGGAAGAATTGGGCGTGAAACGGCAAGAGGTGATAGTCTCCATGAGAAAACGACATTAAAAACTACATCTATGTTTATTTGCTGAATTTGATCGTGTGCTTGGCTCCGCCCCCGTAAAGATCTCAACCTACTATGGCTACTAGTAGACCTTTACAACCCGATATAAGTTTATGAAATTAAAAATTTGGGAATTTCATCTAAGTTAAACGGAATACTAAGTTTGATAATGCTTAGGTAAAAATATATTTTCATAGGTTTGTTGGCTTTGTTCCCATTGTTGGCTTCGCCTTTGGGTTCGCGATGAGGTTGATCTACCAATAAATTGTTAATTTCTAACACAATATAAGCTTTGAAAATGAAGATGACTGGAAACTTTATCAAAACACGAGTTTATCTTACGATGGAATTCTATTTGTGTCTCGGTTCTTGGATTTGTGTCGATCCCTAGCTTCGAATTCGCAATGAATATAATGATCTACCATCAAACATTCATAGATAAAAGTAAGCTTTGGAAAAGAAGATAAGCGGAAACTTTATTTTTGCGTTGAAAAATACTTACGGTGGAGGTATGTCTTCGTCTCGTATTATGTTGGGTCCGATCTTATCGCCGGCTTTGGCTTCGTGATCTTTTTGATCCACCGATTGCCATTTCTAATACATACAATGATTTTTTTGGAATGAAGATGACTAGTTTTTCTTAACCAAGTTGTGTTTTTGAGTTGAAAGATAAATATCGTGGAAGAGGAACTATAAGTTTGTTCCAATGGAAGATATATAATGAGACCCGCTTCTTTATCCCTATCTCAGCTCGTATATACGGGGTATATATTTGAGTAGTGAAGTACTGATGCATAAACATGATTACATCTTAAGGACTTTATTCCATATAACTTCTCCAAAGCTCTCATCCCTTCCAAATTCAATGTCGTAAGAGTTCATACACTCCCAAAAGCATTGTCCATTTTTGGTCCACCCGGTAAGTGATACGGCATGGCCAACATCAAATGTATCCTTTTTTTTGTCACGAACTTATGCTTAACTTTTCCACCAGTACGTAACCATGTATCAAAGCTGATTCTTTTCGGTTACATTATAAACTTTACGCATGGGAAGTTCCGCAATTATGGAGGTGTTTTGAGAAAATGGTTTTACTTTACTTTAGAATCCTCGTTCTTCTAGATCAAAATTATCCCACAAGAATAATTTGTACCGAGATGCATGCTTCGACATAAAAAAATGTACTAAAAAGGGTAACGATAAAAATGTTAAAAATTAACGAAGTATAACTATTTATATTAGTACTTTATAATATACCAGTATTGCTTCACTTCCCTATTTTGCATAAGCCGATTTTTCAAAAACACCATTATCAACCACCCATTGCATAAGATTTGATAGAAATCGTTCGTCTTCGAAAATGGTTTGTTGAACATCGATCAATTGTTGTAGTGACAGCTTTGGGGGGGGTACCTTCCTTTGCCGACTTGATCAACATATTACTTTCCATTCCTTCGATGAGCGCTATGTATTGACAAATTTCTAAAGTCACCCAAGTAGAAGATACACATTAGCAAAGAAAATCTAATAGGGAATATTTCATCTCTTTATCAATTAAATTTTTATTAGTATTGTTGTTTGTGATAAAGTAGTAAATAAGACATTTACCTTGATCACGTTGAATCATTACGGCTGGAAGAATTGGGAGGGTAGCGGCAAGAAGTGGTAGTCTCAATGAGAAAACGACATTAATTAGAAACTACATCTGTGTTTATTTGCTGAATTTGATCGTGTGCTTGGCTCTGCCTCCGTAATGATCTCGACCTACTACGGCTACTAGTAGACCTTTATAACCCAATATAAGTTTGTGAAATGAAATATTTGGGAATTTCAACTAAGTTAAACAGAATACTAAGTTTAATAATGCTTAGGTAGAGATATATTTTCATTGGTTTGTTGGCTTTGTTGCCATTGTGGCTTTGGGTTCGCGATGAGATTCACCTACCAATAAATTGTTAATTTCTAACACAATATATGCTTTGAAAATAAAGAAGAGTGTGAACTTTATCAAAACATTTAGTATAATTATTCTTACGGTGGAAGTATATTTGTGTCTGGTTACTGGATTTGTGCTGATACTTGGTTTCAACTTCGCAGTGAATATGTTGATCTACCATCAAACATTCATAGATAAAAATTAAGCTTTTGAAAAAAAGAAAGTGGAAACCTTATTTTTGCGTTAAAAAATGCTTACGGTGGAGGTATGTCTTCATCTCTATTATGTTGGATCTAAACTTGTCGCCGACTTTGGCTTCACAATCTTTTTGATCCATTGGCTGACATTTCCAATACAACTTATTGTGATTTTTTTGAAATGAAGATGGCTATTTTTTTTAACCAATTTGTGTTTTTGAGTTGAAAGATGAATATTGTGGAAGTATAACTATAAGTCTGTTCCAATGGAAGATATAATGAGACTCGCTTCTCTACCCCTGCCTCAGCTCGTATATATGGAGTATATATTTGACTAGTGAAGTACTCATGCATAAACATAATTACATTATTATGCACTTTATACCATATAAATTCTCCAAAGCCCCCATCCCTTAATTCCAAACTTAGCGTTGTAAGAGTTCATGCACTCCCAAAAGCATTGTCCATTTTTGCTCCACCCGGTAAGTGATACGGCATGGCCAACATCAATAGTACCCTTTTTTTGTCACGAATTTATGCGTAATTCTTTTGTCGGTAGCCATGTATCAAATATGCTTATTTACGATTACATCATAATTTTTACACATAGGAAGTTCCGCAATTATGGGAGTGTTTTGAGGAAATTTTATTACTTTATTTTTGGATCCTCATTCATCTGGATCAAAATGATCCCACCTGATGAAAAAAAATTTCTTAGATGTATGCTGACTTAAAAAGAAAATGTACTAAAAATGGTAATAATAACAATATTAAAAATTAAAGAAGTAAAACTATTGATATTAGTACTTTATAATCTAACAGTATTGTTTCACTTGCCCATCTTATATAAGCCGATTCTTCAAAAACTCCATTATCAACCACCCATTGCATAAGATTTGATAGAAATCGTTCGTCTTCGGTAATGATTTGTTGAACTTCGATCAATTGTTGTAGTGACGACTTGGGAGGCGGGGGGGACATTTATTTGCAGACTTGATCAACATATTACATTCCATTCCTTCGGTGAGCGCTACGCATTGACAAATTTCTAAAGTCACCCAAGTAGAAGATACACATTAGCTGAGAAAATCTAATATGGAATATTTAATCGATTTATCAATTAACTTTTTAGTAGTATTGTTGTTTCTGATGAAGTAGTAAAAAAATACATTTACCATGATCACGTTGATCAATTACGTTTGGAAGAATTGTGCGGGTAGCGGCAATCGGTGATAGTGTCCATGAGAAAACGACATTAGAAACTAAGTCTGTGTTTATTTGCTGAATTTGATCGTGTGCTTGGCTCCGCCTCCGTAACGATTTTGATCTACTACGGCTACTAATAGACCTTTATAACCCAATATTTATGAAATTAAATATTTGGGAATTACATCTATGTTAAACGGAATACTAAGTTTAATAATGCTTAGGTAGAGATATATTTTAATGGATTTGTTAGCTTTTGTTCCCATTGTTGGCTTCGGCTTTGGGTTCGCGATGAGGTTGATCTACCAATAAATTGTTAATTTCTAACACAAAATAAGCTTTGAAAATGAAGATGAGTGGGAACTTTATCAAAACACAAAGTTTTATTATTCTTACGATGGAAGTAAATTTGTGTCTGGCTACTGGATTTGTGCCGATCCCTGGCTTTGAATTCGTAGTGAATATCTTGATCTACCATCAAACATTTATAGATAAAAGTAAGCTTTTGAAAACAAGATAAGTGGAAACTTTATTTTTGTGTTGAAAAATGCTTACGGTGGAAGTATGTTTTCGTATGTATTATGTTGGGTCTGATCTTGTCGTTGGCTTTGGCTTCCTAATCTTTTTGATCCACTTGCTGGCATTTCTAATACAACTTACAATGATATTTTTGAAATGAAGATGACTAGTTTTTCTTAACCAAGATGTGTTTTTGAGTTGAAAGATAAATATTGTGGAAGTAGAATTATAAGTTTGTTCCAATGGAAGATATATAATGAGACACGCTTCTTTATCCCTACCTCAGCTCGTATATACGGAGTATATATTTGAGTAGTTAAGAACTCACGCATAAACATAATTATACTTTTAAGGACCTTAATCCATATAACTTCTCCAAATCCCCCATCCCTTCCAAATTCAATGTCGTAAGAGTTCATACACTCCCAAAAGCATTGCCCATTTTTGGTCCACCCGGTAAGTGATACGGCATGGCCAACATCAATGGTAACTTTTTTTTTGTCACGAACTTATGCTTAACTCTTCTGCCAGTAGCCATATATCAAAGCTGATTCTTTTCGGTTACATTATAATCTTTATGTAATACCCCGAATTTTAATCTCGTTTTATTAGCTACTAATTATGTTTATTAGCATAATTACGTCCTAAAATTTTTCAAAATTATTCTGATGAAGGTTATTTTCTGAAATAAGTATAATTACTTTAATGATTTTTATTATGATAAATAATTTTATTTACAATATAGTTTATAACTTTAATAGTTAGATAAAAATCAAAGCTAAACACTTGAAAATAGCAAAGTTTGACATTTTGACATTCAAAGAAAATAAGAAAGGAATAGGAATGAAGAAGACTAATGTTCAGCTTCTCCAAACCCACGCTCAACCACCATCTCCCTCTACTCCCTCTTTACTCCCTACTCTAAGCTTCCCTATGGTGAACCACCAATCCACCTCCTTTAATGTCTCCAAATTTCTTTCTATAAATGCTGAGTAATTGAGCTTTGAAATCACAAGTTCAACAACCCATTTCTCTCTCTCTCCTCTCTCCCCGTGAAACCCCAAAACCCCAGCCCAGTTTCTCTCTCGTCCCTCCTGTCTCGCCGGAAACCTGAAGCTCGCCGGAGCTCAGTTCTCCCCTTTTTCCTCCGCTTTCTTCTCCGCTTCATCTACTTGTGCTGCTGCCATTGTTGTTGTTGTTTGTTGTTGCTGCTGCTCGTCGTTGTTGTTGTCGATGCTGTGTTGCTGCTGTGGTTATCGTCATTGCTGCCGGAGCTCAGTCCCCACCTCTCCTCTGCTCGCATCTCTTCTTTCCTCTAGATCGTGCTGCGTGTTGTGTGTGGTGGTGCTGCTGCACCCGTTCCCGTTCTTCTGGTGGTTCCACCATTCCCGGGATATTGTTGCCGGTGCTCTGTTGCCTCGCCGGAGCTCCGTCTCTGTTCTCTGTTTCGTCCCTGCTCCAAGTGAGCAGAGGTACTACACCTTTTCCTCCTTTCTTTGATATTGGTTTTCCTTCTTCAAATTATGAATAAAGAGTAGTAAATTAATTATGGATTTTTGATTTGATGTGGTTGGTGTTGTTGAAATTGTTGCTGCTTGTAAATTGAAGATTCGAATAGAGTAACGATGTGTGTGATTAGGGTGATGAGTATGAAATAATGGTTGATCTGAAAATGGATTTTATTTTCTTTTTAAGCTTTGAATATGGTTTGCAAATGGATCAAGGAGTATTAGTCTAATTGAGAGGAGTTGTGGTGGTTTATTGTGAATGGGTTATTGAATTGCTGTACTGGTTATTGTTGGTTATAGTTGTTTACTTATGAACTACATTATTGAGATCGTATTAAAAAGAGATCAGTAACATAATACAGTTAGACTGATTGATTAATGCCACAACATCAAGTTAGTGCCCGAATTTAATATGTAAGTTAACAAGAGTTAGTATTTACTGGAATAGTGTTCTAGTAGGAAAGAGTTCGACTCGTTTTAAGTAATTATAAGCTTGACTCGCTAATATTAAGTATGTTAAATAGAATTCAACTAATGGTATAACTTGGACAGTTGGATCATATTTAGTCACTTTAATCAACCTATGGCTGGTGAACCTCGAGTTGTAGAGTTAAGTTGACTCTCCTTAGTGAATTCTCAGTGAGAGACCTATTGCGAGTATCGTTGGTGTTTGATAATAGTTATTATCATTATTGAGATGAGTCTACATCGATATTTGTGAAGTGGAAAAGAATATGACCTATCGATACACAAAAGTATGTGATGTGTGGAACTGGATTGCATATAAAAGTATAGGTGTATTGAGATGAAATATTCACACATAATGATATTTTGTCAAACGATTATAGTTCTCTGAAGAGAAGTCTTCTGGTTGATTTGTTATTCAAAGTTTGTTGTTAAGAATTATTATAACTATGGATGAGTTATAAGGATGATTTGTTGAGTTATGTTTATAAATTCTCGAATATGCCAAAGTAATTCTTTTAATTCTGAAACAGTCTCAAAGTATGAGTGACTTTTAAATGATATAGAATACGAAAAGACCGATATGCTTCGTTATGTTTTCGCTATGCTTTTGATATGTTTCGTTGTTATTCTCAAAAGTACCTTAAGTTATAAGACATGCTTATGATTACTTTCCATGATTTATGATATGGTTTGCATATGGATTGCGGGAAATGAAATGTTTTATGATGGTTATGATGATACGATGCTATGAAATGATTATGAATCTGAAGTGATTAATGAACTTAAGTAACGGTTGTATCTATGAAATGGGTTATTGAAACCACTATAAATGGATTGAGTTCATGATGGATGAAATATGTTCACACTGAATTGAACAATGATGACGTATTTGTATACGTGATTTATGTGATGACGTGAATTAAAAGATGTTAATCACGTAAAGTGAAATATCGGAGGGAAATGATGAACAGGTTGCCCTGTATGAGTGGTTCGGCCGGCCCTACGGGTTCTCTCGGTTACTATGCCGATTATTCTCGTTATTGTCTTCCTTCTATCTTGTTGTGATCCAAGTAGAAGGGGTGTGCACACTAGGGACTCGTTATTATGGCCATTGTGTTATCCGTAGGTGGTTACAGGGGATTGACCCCGGCCTACAATGTCAAGTAAGTGGTTACGGGGGATTGACCCCGGCCATCTGGCGTTCTCTTTCCTCTCCTTAAATAATTGGATTAATTAAGATTAATTATGTAATTATTCATTGTATTTATATCTACATGTGAACGTATGGATTATGTGAATATTGCTATGTTGTTGTGATATGGTTATGAACATGTATTGATTACGTGAAAGTCGTAGACACCAAAGCATGTTTTAAGACTGTTTTATGGGTTAGTACTCGGCGTTGTCTTGATGTGTATGTCAATGTTTTGTTTTGTCACTACCGTGGCCTGTCACTTGGTGGGTGGCAAGTGTTACAATAGTTTCGAGTTGAAGTTCGGAGCATCTGTTCCAAGATAGAAGCGATTACGTGCTAAGAGTACGGCTATGATTGTTTTATGTTTCCTTTGAGGCGAAGACGTTCCATTTTGTAATTGATAATAATTAATTGATTTAGTTTCATTTCTAGTTCGGTTGAGCAATAATGCTCCCGATTCTCTTTAGGCCGGTACTCGCGAAAGCGTTGAGTTTTGGGATTTGGTATATTTTATTTGTAACGGGTTTTTCAAACATTTTCCCATTTTGGGTTGTCCAATTTACAAAGGAAACTCTGCCGAAATTTTCAGAAAATATTAATCTATTATTAAATTGTTTCTTTCAAAAGTGTCAAATCAAAGTATTGTCCCTGTAAGCTAATGATTAATGTAGCCTTGCATTTATTTCCAAGGAGATAAGTGCGGCGGTAACACGCCCGTTGAGTCCAACCTTCGTGGATTTTCCCCCATCTCGAGTTTTATTAAATGAAAAAGGGTTCGGCTTGGCGGGGGTGTTACACTTTACGCATAGGAAGTTCCGCAATCATGGAAGCATTTTGAGGAAATGGTTTTACTTTACTTTAGAATCCTCGTTCTTCTAGATCAAAATGATCCCACAAGAAGAATTTGTACTGAGATGCATGCTAACATAAAAAATGTACTAAAAAGGATAATAATAAAAATGTTAAAAATTAAATAAGTATAACTTTTGATATTAGTACTTTATAATATACCAAGTATTGCTTCACTTCTCCATCTTGCATAAGTCGATTCTTCAAAAACTCCATTATCAACCACCTATTGCATAAGATTTGTTAGAAAGCATTCGTATTCGGAAATAGTTTGTTGAACATCGATCAATTGTTGTAGTGACAACTTGGGAGGGGGGGGGCCTTCATTTGCAAACTTGATCAACATATTTCTTTCCATTCTTTCGATGAGCGCTATGCATTGACAAATTTCTAAAGCCACCCAAGAAGAAGATACACATTAGCAAAGAAAATCTAATAGGGAATATTTAATCTCTTTATAAATTAAATTTTTATTAGTAATGTTGTTTCTGATGAAGTAGTAAAAAACACATTTACCTTGATCACGTTGATCCATTACGACCGGAAGAATTTGCTGAATTTTGATCGTGTGTTTGGCTCTCGCTTCCATAACGATCTCGACCTATTACGACTATTAGTAGACATTTATAACCCAATATAAGTTTGTGAAATAAAATATTTGGGAATTTCAACTAAGTTAAACGAAATACTAAGTTAAATAATGTTTACGTAGAGATATATTTTCATCGGTTTGTTGGCTTTGTTGCCATTGTTGGCTTTGAATTCGCGATGAGGTTGATCTACCAATAACTTGTTAATTTCTAACATAATATAAGCTTTGAAAATGAAGATGAGTGAGAACTTTATCAAAGCACTGAGTTTAATTATTCTTACGGTGGAAGTATATTTGTGTCTGGTTACTGAATTTGTGCCAACCCCTGGTTTCGACTTTGCAGTGAATATGTTCATCTACCATCAAACATTCATAGATAAAAGTAAGCTTTTGAAAAAAATAAGTGAAAACTTTATTTTTACGTTGAAAAATTGCTTAGGTGGAGGTATGTCTTCGTCTCTATTATGTTAGGTCCGATCCCTGTCGTTGGCTTTGGCTTCGTAATCTTTTTGATCCACTGGCTGGCATTTCCAATACAACTTATAATGAATTTTTTGAAATGAAGATGACTATTTTTTTTTAACCAAGTTATGTTTTTGAGTTGAAAGATGAATATTGTTGAAGTGGAACTATAAGTCTAATCCAATGGTAGATATAATGGAGTATATATTTGACTAGTGAAGTACTCATGCATAAACATAATTACATTTTTAAGGACTTTATTCCATATAAATTCTCAAAGGCCTCATCCCATAATTCCAAACTAAGTGTCGTGAGAGTTCATGTACTCCCAAAAGCATTGTCCATTTTTGCTCCACCTGGTAAGTGATACGGCATGGCCAACATCAATAATACCCTTTTTTGTCACGAACTTATGCTTAACGCTTTTGCCAGTAGCCATGTATCAAAGATGCTTCTTTTCGATTACATCATAATTTTTACGCATAGGAAGTTCCACAAAATTTCACTTTTATGAGATATTCCTATTTTGAAAATTGCAGTTCTGCACATAACCATGACTTATTTTCTTCTTTCTTAAATTTTTCTATCTCTTCTATCCTTTGGGTCACCTATTTTGCTTTATCTCTCCTTTTTATTTTTTAATCTTTGTTTTTTTCTAACGAAACAATAAGATGTGCAAGAAATTTGAACATTTTTGCTTATAGATACAATTGCTTTTCATTTTCTCTTGTCTTTCTAATTTAACTAAAATTCATTTCATCGAAGTTATAGAGTTTAAACAAAAATGGATAATTCGGATTTGATATAGTCTAGTGTCTGATAATTCAGATTGGATTGGTTCTAATTAGTTTGGATTTAGATTGGAAAAATAAAATCCAAATTTTGTTTGGATCGAATTGAATTAAGGCTTAAATCCAAACCATACACCGAACTTTCACCCCTATATACAGATTACATATCAATTCATGCAATTTCCAATCACCGTAGATATATTCATGTAAATCTACAAAGAAAAATAAATATACAAAAAAAACCCTTGTAAATTGAATGGCATATTACACTAAAACAATCAAGGTACATTCCACCAGGCAGGACCTTACAATTTATTTTACGGTATATGAATAAAACAAAGATAAAAAGAAACAAACAAAATTCTTCAGAAGCTTTCACAGCTATCCTTGCGTTACATTTTCATTGCACAAACTACCTTTACAGCTCTCAGATTAATTTGTTTCCACTTTCCACCATGGTGACTTATAACGGGCAGAATATTGAACATCTGAACATATAAAACATTAAAGTGCAGGTGCTTCACACTTCGGTCGCCCTTACCCATCGCCACAAAAACGGCCCATGTAAATGAAGGTAGGTCAGCTTCGCATATCTTTCCAGAGCTAGCTACTTATGGGTTGCAAAATTGATGATCTTGAGAAAATTACCCTGCAGTAGTCACTTTTTTCCTGACGACCCGTTTCCTTCGAGGCTTTGGACCATCTGACTCTTTTGTAGAGTCACCATTATTACCTTGTGGAAGCCCGAGAAAGCCGAGACCTGAAACAATGGTATTCTTTGAAATAAACCAACTATCCTGCTTGGAACCGTTGGCCTCAGGAGGCCGATTGTAAGCCTTCAAAAGGTTGTCTGATTGAACCAGTGGATCTGCCTCTATTCCTAGCCATGCCAATCGTGATGTCTCGCCTATTTGAATATCCAAGATCCTGCATGCAGTGGAATTCAACTGTGAGAATATGCAACAATTTGCCACATGAAACTATAGTGCACGAGTAGATGGAGTATCATTTGCTAAAGTTAGTAACTTCAAAAGTAATGAAAATAGAAGACTAGCATAGATGAAAAACATTCAACTTGTAACCTACGAACATTGTTCGTAGTTACTTTATAAATGATCAAGCAAAAAGGAGGTGTGCAGTAAATCTAAGATGAGAGATTAGACACGCTTAAGTGATCAAGCAAAACGGAGGTGTGCAGTAAATCTAAGATGAGAGATTAGACACACTTATCTTGTTACAGAGCTTAAAAGAACAAGTAGATAAGCTTCGTTCATCACTTTAAACCTAAAAAGTATCAGACGAGCAGATCATTGGGGAAGGGGAGTCTATATTAAAGCCTATCTAATGATCATGAGCAAACAGAGACTCAATCAGAGTTAGGAAAGAGATTCAGATTAACATAATCAATTAGAGCCATGTATGGTTGGCTCAGTTGGACCTGGAGAACGTTGCTCAAAAGTCCAAACATCACAACTTTAAGCCCTACATAAGTGCAGCAGATGCTTCTGCAAATCTTGGGGGGAGTGGAAATATTAATGAGAAGAGCTACACACCTCAAAGCTGTGCTGCAAAACAGTGCTACTCCAATAACATCAAAGTAGCTGGATAATCCTCTATCAATACCACATAGCATCTGATAACGTAAATTAGCATAAAGCCCAAGGAAGGCACCAGTGCCAAGTGCATTAGTCCTAACAGATGGAATTGTCACTGATAACCTGAAGAAAATTAGAAGTTAAATAAATTTGTGTAGAAAATACATGCAAGATAAAGAAAAGATGCACCAAGAAAAGATTGCTGACCGGTCATCCTTTTTCTTGGCAGAAAGGTTCGATAAAGCACCTTGCACTGCACCAGTAGTAAGTCCTACAAAACACAATTGTGCAGCCTTGTAGAAAAATGAATGGATTCTCTTTTGCATGTCAAATTCCCTGAAAGGATAGCTCTTTTCAAACACATTGTTTGGGAGCTTTTGCAATGTATTCTGTAGATCACATTGGAACGTATTTCCATATGAACGACAAGGCGCAAGCGACCAGACAACAGCTGCGTTGCATGCTGCTGCTGTCAGCACATTAATAAGAGCTAAATCCCACTCCTGCTTTATCCTGCAGACATTCAAAGCACATACATCCGCAGCAGTAGCTAAAGAATTAAAACTCAATGGGGCATGAGCAAAGAAAAGATTGGATTGTCTAAAGACTGTACATAAAATATAATTATGAGAAATTGTAATTCAAGTAGACACTACCTGTCCTTGCGGTTCTTAAACTCCCACCAAGCAGAACAACCAATAGTAGTAGCCTGCTCCAAAAGAAGTCTATATAAGAAAGCTGGATCTGCAATCATCCTGTACATATACATTGAGAATTAAGACTCCAAGGTTGTTTCTCACTTCATGACTATAGAAAAAATATATTGAGAGAACATGCAAGTAAGCTGGCAAATGTAACTGGAAAGAAAAAAAACAAACAAGTCCTCCCTCCCTCTCATCCCCCTCTTTGGCTCTCTTATCGAGTAAATTTACGGTCATTCTACCGCAACTCAATTTCAACTAAATTCCCGTCCCTGGAACCATTAAATGGGCTGCACAAATAATAAAAAATAACTAATTACAAGATCTTATTATAATAACAATAATAATTTTTCTCAATATAGTCTTGATCTACTCTTTATCTTGGTTTTTCTGAACTTATATTTTCTGATCTTAACTTATTTTTATTCAAATTTAATCTTAACTTATTTTGATTTGAACTGGTCTGATGAGAAATAAGCAATGAGGTCTTGAAATGAGGTGAGCTACATATGGTCGTACAAGTGTCAAAAGTCAAAAAGTTTGAAATTTGAAATAATATGAAGAGGACATTTACCTCCCAATGAATGCTCTTGATAATCCCTGCGGAAGGCCACGTGCAACAGTTCTAACTGTGTTGGGTCTGGCATTAATTGCTAAAAATTTAACCATTTGAGCAGAGCTAACTAAACCCTGAAATAGAGACTAAGATTATAATCTTGATAGTGAAATTCAGTTAATAAAAGATTATGGAGAAGAATAATCACCATCTCAAAAGCTTGCCTGAACCCTGCTGGAAGATCCATTATCGTTTTCTGCCACTCATTTAGTACTGCATCTAGAAATTTTCGATCAAATAGCTGAAATATGAACAGAGAAAATTTTAGTTCCGGTGGACTCATCTCCTGAAATTAGAAGTTGTGATGCAATTTTGTCAACAGTATGCACCTACCTCTTGCAAAACAATCCGCCTCCTGAAAATTCCCCCTCGTCTCCTTCATCCCCATCCTCAAAATCATCAAAGTAATCATCATCGTCTCCACCATCGTCACCACCATCTCCACCACCATTATTGATTTTCTTTCCAATATCACCACCACCTCCACCTGTTGCTAGCTGTATGGTAACAAATATATTGTGCACCATTAATAAAATTAAATTAATAAGTACTCTCCATAAGGGGCATACATCTGCATCTTATACATTAATTCACCTAGTAAAATTTCAAAGCACCTCAATAGACTATGAATGAATATAATGGTGAACTATTAACCATCATAAACAGCAAATTGAGGCACAAGTACACTTAAAATTTCCCCACCAAACTCTAGATGTTATGGTTCATAAGAGAGCAATATCATCCACATACTACACAACTGTCAACTATGTGGCAGTGAAGACTCCGTCTCACCAACTCTAGGTAAACGCACTCTGAAAATAACATTTATTCTGTCCATCACTCCTTCTCCAACTTCTAATATGAACTATTGAGTTCAGGAAGGAAGATTATCTTTGTAGTCTGTGTTACTCAAACTCTTCATATTTAGAATTTTTCGTGTTTACTCAAGTATACTTGGGCATTTCATTTGGACTATAATCGAGGTATAATCATAAATTTCACGGGTCGAACACTTGGTCACATCCGATGAGTAACATAACGTTATCTCACCTAAACCTTGGCCTGCTTATAGCACGCCAAAAAGTTACGCCTCATCTGGTTAAGCTACAAAGGGATTCACAATATACTGGGAAACAACATGTTTTGTTTTGATTGGGATCATCTCCCACCATGCCCTTGGAACATAATTCATAGAGAAAAAGGGTGTTCCTGGTGTAAGCAAGCTACGAGGACTAGTAAAAGATCCAAGACTAGCATGTCACATCAAGCCACCAGCCCTTCAATCCCACAACAATTATACTTACTCACAACTCACAAACTAGATTATCTTCAACTTAAGTGAAGCTGACATATGTAACATCCTTGTCACTAAAATAGTTCAAATATTATTGTACATTTATGACTATTTAATGGTTTGGGTCACAACTTGACAACTATACAAAAGACTCAAAAGATGGAACTTGAAAGCTCCACAAGAGGAAGCTAAGCCCAGGAAAATCCGTTGGTTTCTTTCCATCCAAGTGCACCACCAAATTGCCAACGGAATCAACATCCAAACCTCGGCAAGCCAACTTTTTTCAGCCCGTGTTGTCCGAACAACAACGAGAACATCACTCACATAACAAGATTGGACCCAACTTAACACAAACAAATTAAAATATAAGTGCCAAAGAAAAAGAACTCACGGATAAAAGAGAAGGAAATGATCAACAAATTCCCCCTCCTTAAGGTACAAAATGCACTGACTAGCTACAAAGAAACTCCTTGTCTTAGAACATCGTCAGGAGGAAACTTATCTTTGACTGTTAGCAGAAGCTTTAGGAGGAGCTTTTGGCTACCGAATATCAATAGTGGGGAAGATGGGTAAACTTTTCAAAGAAGAAGCATAAGCTCTTGACTGGAAAGGAGCCACTCTTGCTATGACGCCCAAACTTCTCATCATTCCCTTCCATAGAAACCACTTGATTAGAAAGGCATCCGAAAACCTTGAGACAGAGTGTTCTTCCCAACCACATAGGAAGTCCCATAAAGATTACATTCGAATGCTTATTGTTACCATTCCAAATTAACACTTCAGAATCAGTAGCCTCTTTAGATAAGGAAACCATCTACACAAATTCTCGCAATATCACAAGAATGAATTCAATACCTTACTTTAACCTTAACGCTATATGTATTCCTATAACAGCCAACTTCAGCCAACCAGATTAAAAATCATCACACTGCTGCAAGCCTATCACTACGAAGTTAGAGTAATTGACCACCTGGGACATCCACACTTCAACATCTTAATACTCAAACAGACAAGTGCACCTGTGTTCGGTAATCACAAACATCGTTTGAGAGAAACGATAGAAAAATGCTATAAGATCTTTTGACTATGGTTGCTAAATCCTACAACAAAATGTGAGAGTCCTAATCCTTGCTAGAATCATACAATTGATAGGATTTTTGAATTAAATTCCATTTAAGATGTTACAATCTTAACACAATTCTATTATCCAACAATCTAATCCAGAAATGGTAAAACAACAATATAATTATCCATATGCCTACACTCTTGTGCAGTAATCAGTTTCATATACATGTCTTAGAGTATGAAGCTCTATAAAATATTTGAATTGATTATTTATATTGCCATTACTACTTTAAGGATGGCATACATAATAATCATTAGAAGTTATACCATCAAAGATTCCCTAAAGAAACATAGATAATTCCAACCTTACACATAACTCATTGTTTTCTACATTTTCAAGCACTTAGGATCCATTTTGTTTGATGGAAAACATTTATATAGAAAATGGTTTTCCATGAAAATTATTTTCCGTTGGAAAACACAAATGAATATTAGTTTTCCTACGTGTGGTTTGATGGAAAATTAATAAGCTAAGAAGGGAAAAATTGAGAGGTTGGAAATGAGAGAGTGGAGGAAAATGATTTTCCTTCAAATTTTGGAGAAAAATATTTACAAATGGATGGAAAACCTTTTCCACCTTAGTTTTTCTTTTCAAATCCCTTGTCCAACCAAACAATGAAAAATTTGGAAAATCGTTTTCCTCCAAAACAAATGGAGCCTTAATATTGGTATTGTATGGAAAATTAATATACTCACAAGTCATCGCCATTTGATTTTCAAGCACTTCGCTTTAACAATCCCAATGAGCATACTGTAACAAACCCTTGAGTGATACATTTTGCACCCAAAATTTTCACTAATTATCGCATAATTTCCCTGTATCCCCTGACCTGAACCCCTGCAGAAGAAATAAAAAAACCCAAAACAGAGGTACCTTCATGCAGATAAAAAGGTGACGGTACGAAATGATACAATCCCACAGAAAGTTCAAAAGCAAACTTAATGCAACAAGTAAAACTTCCATGTCACTGGCAAACAATAACCTCTACAGTCTAAACTGATATCAACAAAGATGTTTGGGAATCAAGTTCCGTTACCATCGTAATGAGTAGGAGACTATCCTTGCATATTACATAGAATTAAATTGCTATTAAGTATTAACGACATTTAGCACCGCCTACCAAATGGGCCGGCAAAAGAATCAAGTAGCACAAGCACATCCTATATTCTCAAAAGAAATTACAACACAAAACAATTCTTAAAATTCAAATTCAGAACAACATCAATAAACCAAAGAAACAGCCATAAACGAACCTCAGGGTTAGAGCGGGTTTGCTTCTGAGTCATATCAAGCTTAGACTTCTCCAAAGTAACAGCACCCATAGAACCAAACTTCCCCTTCATAGTGGGAGTGGGAACAAAAGAAGTCGAATATGAAGACTGAGACTCCGACGGTACAACCAAGCAGCGCTCCAAATGAACAATTGAGGAATCCCCATCAACAGCAGGTAGAGGAGAGACAGAATCCCTAATATACAGAGATGTTGATTTCCTTGATTTTCCGGTGACTGAATAACAAGAAATAATTGGAAAAATGGTGGGTTTTGTGAAGATAGACTTGTTAGGAATTTGGGTATTAATGGGCATAATTTGCGCTGCTTGGAATACAGCGTGAGACATTTTTTCTGGGTTTTTCTTGTTGCAGATTTATACAGCAAAATTTGGGCTCAAGATGAAAAGAAAGATGAAGATGAAGAAAAGGGATTAGAAGTACATAATCTAGAATCTTTTGGGTAGAAACTAGAAAGAAGATAATCCTTAGTTTTTCAATCTCTCTCTCTTGGAAGAGTATGAGAGAGAAGAAAAGGAAAGAGGAATTGAAGTGTGAGGGGGTGTAGGTTTTTGATGGTTGGTGAAAGACTGAAAGCAGACAAAGCGGAGAAACCCAATCCGGAAATTGGCGACTCGTTTGTTGAGTACTTGAGTTTAACACGAATCGACTCGGATCACTCGGTTGGAAGTTTGGTAACACTTGGTCCCCACATACTAGGGGGGGCTAGGGGGTTCATAACCAAGTACCTGGCGATGCGGCCGGTGAAAAAATTAGCCCGTGATTCGACCCGCTTAAATCGGGTATTTTTACCCAATATCTGATTTTTTTGGGTAGGGGTCAATGGGTGTCTAGCAAGAACTACAACTATTGTTACACATAGGGGTGATAATGAGCCTGACAAGCTCGCGAGCAGCTCGGGCTCGGCTCGGTCAAAGCTCGGTCAAAGCTCGGCTCGTTGAAGCTCGGCTCGAGCTCGGGCTCAGCTCGAGACTTAAACGAGCCGAGGCTCGGCTCGTAAAACTCGTGAACAGCTCGATTATTATTTTATACTAAAAAAAATTTTATATTAAAAAAATATTTTATATTAAAAAATCATTTATATATATTAAAAATTAAGTTTAGTTTTCTTTTAAGATACTAACTAAAGTATATATTAGAAGAAAGATAAAAAGAAAAGGTAAAAGCAATTAAACGAGCTCACAAACCACAATTGAGCTCGAGCCACAATCGAGCTCACGAGCCGAGCCTGAGCCTATTCGAGCTCACGATCCGAGCCTAAACGAGCTCACGAGCCGAGCCTAAACGAGCTCACGAGCCGAGCTCGAGCCGCAAATTCTAATCACGAGCTCGAGCCGAGCTCGGCTCCCCCAAGCTCGACGAGCTCACGAGCCGAGCCGAGCCCATGAAAAGTTAAACGAGCTCAAGCCGAGCCCAATGCCATTCGGGCTCGGCTCGCTCGATAAGCACCCATAGTTACACTAACTTGCATATAATTAAGTTACTAACTGTATGTTATATTTCGGTACCTAGTATTGCCAAATGCAACTTTAAAGTAACAAAACTCACTATTAAATTCTTCTCGCCCCCAATTTCTTCTAAAAAATAAAAATCCCTGTGAAACCAAATTACCCTGTACCAAACCAAATGTACTTTTCATAATATTTACTGTAAACTACTTACATTTGTTGTCCCATGTGATGATGTAAATCATGTAATTTAGCATATGTATGTAAAAGAAATCAGTAACAATTGAAAATACTAAAGTAGTAAAATTCTTAAGAGAGAGAGAATCGAAAACAAACCAAAGTTGTGGGTACTAGGTTAACATTAAATTGAGTCCGATTACATGACATGTATGCCCTTTATTCCGGGTTGGACACCCGCACTGCTAAAAAAAGAAGAAATCGATAAAAAAAATACCCGATTTTTCGTTGCGGGTTAGCGGGTGAATGTGTCGGGTTTCCTTGAACACTCCTAGTTTGTAACACCCCGACAATTCACTCTTTTCTAAAACACCTTTTTTTAATATAAAATATAGAGAATTATCAAAATATTATCGCCCGTGTGAAAACGTATCGCCTTATTCAGAATTTTGCAGCGAAAAACATAATAATAAACTTTATAAATAAAACTTAGTCAACAACAAAGTCCACTCCAAAAGTCAAACCAACAAAAGTCAAAGTCAACTTAAAACCAACACCAACTACGAAAAGTATAACTCAAAAGTATTATAAATAAACTACACAAGCTCTCCAATCCCGAACCCAATGATGCATGGCGGGCCGCGTTTGTCGTGAACGCCACCCGGCCAAAGATAAAATTTCTCCTACTCTCTTTTACACTAAGCAAGTATAACGGAAGTAGGGTTCGTATCCATAGGGAAACGGGGACGAGTTCTATATTTAGCGTGAGATGGTACCTAGATAACTCTAACGGTCGAGTAACCTAATAACGAGCGGGGTTTTCAAATAGATTTACTAACAAACTACAATTAACTAGCAACTAAATAAAATGAGAAATCAATATAGGAAGATCTTGAATCCGATTAACATCCACTTCAATTCATTATCGATCCTTGAACCTCCACTCTAATTATTTCCATAATTATCTATTGTTGAGAATTAATCTCGCATTCTCCTTATTCTTAGTTGAATAGCACGATCAGCGTGGCTATAAAACCCTAACTAAAGGATAACCTAGTCCGATAGCGTCTAAGTTCAATCCAATAGCAGCAATAAACACAGAGAACCAATAGACCTGCTAACGTCATACAAGCGATAAACATTCAACAGTTGATTCAATTTCCCCAAGAAATAACCAAGACGATCTGCATCTAAGTTACTCCCTAGTTTGCTACCAATTGATAAAAGAATAAAACAATCCGATTCTATTCTTAAATCTAGCATTAGATTAATTACACAATCAGACTAGTAACGTTTCTAGCATAATTATGCAAAAACCATAGAAAACAATCATAGAAATTAAACCATAATCAAAGAAACTAAATAGAGAGGAAAGATCTCACAATAATGCTTGAAGCTTCGTATTAATCTCGTTCAAGAACAGTTCAAGCTACAATCGGCATAGCATACGCCAATTCCATAATTGAAATCTACGATAACTAAACTAGAAAATGAAAACTAAAAAGAGAAGATAAGAAGAGAAGAATGGAGTGTTGGATATTCTCTCTCCTAAAGTGTGTGTGTTTTAGGTCCAAAAACCAAGTTTAGTATTTATACTAAGGCTCAAAAGTCAGCCGACAATTACGCCGACCTAGGGGTCGCGAGGTGCGGTACAGGTCGCACCGTGCGATGAGCTCCTGCCTTCGCAACAAGCCGAAAAACTGGGCAAAACCAAGCAGGTCGCACCGTGCGAGATTCCTCGCGAGGTGCGAGCAAGGCAGTCGCGAGGTGCGACCATGCTCGCGAGGTGCGAGCCGCCTTTGGCAGGAGGCTTGGCTCGAGCGCCGGGCGTGCTTCTGGCTGGGCGCCGGGCGTGCGGTGCTTCGAGCGCCGGGTCCGGGCAGCTTGCTTCGAGCCGGGCACGCGATGGGCGAGCGATGATGGAGCGCCGGGCTACTTGGTTGTGGCGCGCGCAAGGCTTGCGGTAGCTTGCTGCGATGGGCGATGCTTGGCTTGGCTTGGCGATGCTCACGAGAGCTTGGCTTGGCGAGCTTGTCGTGATGCTTAGGCTTGCGGTGATGCTTGGGCTTTGCTCGGATCAAATGCACTTCACCTTGGAAGCTCGGAATACATGACGTTAACACAAATTATCTCGCAAAACTCCGAACTTCCGCTAAGAGCTAAATAAGACACGAATGTTAACAATTACAATCAAACCCCTAGCAAAGTGCACCTAAAGTAACGTACATACACCGTATAACGTGAGCATATCAAATACCCCCACACTTGAACTTTACTCGACCTCGAGTAAACTCAAAATGAGGATCACCAAATAAATCATCACCCAAACTAACGACACCAACCTACACCCCCCATCAACTACATCATCATCATCACATCTTAACAACATCCGCTCAAAAACCTAAACGTAAGGGACGATGATTCCCCCACACTTAGATTCGAGCTCACCTGAAAAATAAAAAGACGCGACAACAATAATCACCAAACGACAACCAAAATGTGAGCTCAAATCCTGAAGGATCTCAAAGGAATTGAACTCACTCCAACGCCACAATCAAAATGACAACTCGCCTAAAACCTCAGAAGATAAACTACTACTACTATTACAACCAACCTATATAAGCAAGCCATGGAACAAAGACAAAAAGGGATAAATTCCATGCTTACTCCCAAAAACAATCAACCAAAAGAAAGTGAAAGCCAAAACAAATCTCCGGCAAATGAGTCTTCAAAGTACATAATTCTCTCTTAATCTCTCATTTTGCCTAGGAGCCCTTTCGGGTTTTCATCCTAGCTTCTCACATTTTTTTTTTCATCTCACCATCTTACCCGCTCAATATAAGCCACTTTTTTGCATAAGTTGCCCTTTCGGGTTTTCAACCTATCCGGGCCCCCATTTTTGCCCAAGTCGCCCGCCCTTGCGGGTTTTCAACTCAGCGGGATTCTTTTCATCTTTTTTTTTTTTTTCAAATTAAAAGTAATAAATACAACATAGATACATGAGAATGAGAATTCCCTCCCCCTACTTAAACTACACATTGTCCTCAATGTGTCGACAATTAAAAGAAAAAGTAAACCGAAAATGTGGGGGGGGAATTTGAAAATCGGGTAAATCGAAGATCGAATTCTCAAAACTCATGAAAAGCAATCCGTCAAACTCAAATTTCTTAACAACACCAACTCAAATCTCTCAACTCAACTCACAACCCTCTCCCTCGAATCACTCAAACAAATGACAAATTCAAATTTTGTTTAGATTTTTGAGATTTGCTCCTAGCTTAAGAGATCGAAAAGATACATTAACAATCTCAACCCTCTAGTTGTACCAACTCCTATCTATTGAAGTCCTCCCAACGGATTTCCTTTTGTGGATTTTGGTTACAAGTGAATTAAGATTGGTTGTGGATCTTTTTAGTGGTTGGGCGGTGGGTGAAAGAAAATTTGTTGTGGTGGTGGAAATTTGATGAGAAATAAAGAAAAAGAAAGGAAATAAAAGGGATCTCGGGTTGCATCCCGAGAAGCGCTGTTGTTTAAAGTCGTTAGCTCGACTTAGTACCTTGAGCTCAAAAATTGGGCTTGTGCTCCATATGTGACAATGGTGGCTCCATGTCAACCTCCAATGCAAGTACCTGCAAAACAAATTGAGAAGAACTCTTGCAATGCATCGTTAGTGGTACAGTTTCAAAACAAGGTGGTAAATCAGGAGGCTTTTTCCGCTCTTTCAACTCCGGCACCATAACCTGCATGTTAGTAGGAGATGCACAATCCTCAACAATGTCAAGAACATCATGCAAAACAGAGTCAACAATGTTAATAGAGCAAAGAGGGTTATCATCCTTAATCAAAGGCTTAGAATCATTGATTTTAAACGCCTCTACCTTTCCCTCAAATTCCATGGTCAAAGAACCAGCGCAAACATCAATTTTAGTGCAAGATGTTTTCAAGAAAGGTCGCCCCAAAAGGATGGGGGCGGCGTGCTTATCAGGTTCCATCTCCAAAACATAAAAATCAGCAGGAAATCGCAATTTCCCTACCTTAACTAACACATCCTCTAATTTACCCCTAGGATAAACATTGGATCTATCAGCTAATTGAATCACCACATCAGTTTCATGCAAATTGCCAAGTTTCAAAGACTTATACAACGAATATGGAATCACATTAATTGACGCACCTAAGTCTAACATGGCTTTAGGAAACATGGTGTCACCTATAGTACATGGGATGGTAAACATGCCTGGGTCATTGCACTTTTGAGGTAATTTCTTTTGAAAGATAGCAGAGACATGCTCCCTAGCCTTCACTTTTTGCACTCCCTTTTGTTTTTGCTTTCTTTTCGAAGTACACAATTCCTTAAGGAACTTAGCAAACCTAGGTACTTGATTTAAAGCATCAAAAAGGGAATGTTTACCTCACATTTACGAAAGATTTCGTAAATGTCATTGTTGCGCTCTGTTTTGCGGGTTTCTCTCAATGCCTCGGGAAATGGTGGCTCTGGTTCATATGGTGGAGGAGGTGATTTTTGGACTTTCTCCTCTTG
Organism: Beta lomatogona; assembly: GCA_947646795.1. NCBI lineage: Eukaryota > Viridiplantae > Streptophyta > Magnoliopsida > Caryophyllales > Amaranthaceae > Beta > Beta lomatogona. The sequence continues at coordinate 630,331 of CANSNZ010000072.1, forward strand.
TTGAGGTGGCAATGATGTACAATCTGTTGTCGGTTCATGCACGATCACCTCTTCCACTATCTCTTTGTCTCGAACCACCAACCTCTCTTTGCTTGCAATTTCCGCTCCACTCCTCAATGTGATAGCACTCACGTTCATCTTAGGGTTGAGTTCTATTTGGGATGGAAACCTCACCGAATCCCTAGCCTCTAACTTGGTTACGGCTCCCGCAATTTGGCTTACTTGGCTCTCCAAGTTCTTGATGCTCGAACGGGTCTCCTCCCGAAACCGAACCATATTTCCCGCATGTTAGTGACATTTTTAGTTAAAGCATTCATCATATCCTCTCGTAGACATGCCGGTACTCGGTCCTCGTGGTTGGCCTTGCGGCCGAAAATATGGAGCTCCTTGCTCCCGTGCCCTCGGATAAGGAGGTGGTGGGCGGTTATACTCGCCGTGGCGCGCCGGTTCCCCGATGAGTTCCCGTACCTCAAATTAGGATGATCTCGCCATCCCGGATTGTAGGTACCAGAATATGGATCATATCTTTTCTCGGAAACCTTGGCCCCTGAAAATCGGCCGCCTTAACCTCTTCACTCTCGGTTCTTGTAGATGAGGGCAAAAATCGGTTGGATGATGTGAAGAGCAAATGCCACAAGCCTTCACTTGGTGAGTTTTCTCTTTCACTATGAAGTCTCGCATCACGGATGTGAGAGCTTGCACCTGATCTTCCAGCTTAGAAGAACTAGAACCCTCGGAGACCACACGTCGAATTCCGGACCTTCTACTAAACCGCCTCGAGCTTTCAAAGAAGCTCATTTAACAGTTCCTTAGCGGCGAGTGCGGTTTTATTCACAATGGATCCACCACTTGCTGCATTAACCATCCTAGCATCCTCATCACATAAGCCATTATAGAAGTATAGCACCAAATCTTCCTCTGAATAACCGTGGTATGGACAACTAGCACATAATTTCTTAAACCTCTCCCAATACTCATAAAATGACTCATCACCCCGTTGCTCAATGTTACTTATCTCCTTCTTCAATGTAGATGATTTAGAAGTGGGAAAGTATTTCTCGAGAAAGCTCTTTTTCAATTGTGCCCAAGTGGTGATGCTTTGTCGGACGGAAGGTAGTACATCCAGGTCCTTTCTTTGCGTCTTTTAGCGAAAAGGGGAAAGCTTTAAGCTTGATTCTATCTTTTGAAACTCCACTTGGTTTCATGCTGCTGCATACCACATGAAACTCTGACAAATGTTTATTTGGATCTTCACCATTTAGCCCATGGAATGAGGGAAGCAAATGTATCAACCCCGACTTTAGCTCAAATGTGTCCCCCACTTCCGGTTCCGGAAATGTGATACACAAAGGTTGTTGGTCAAGGTTAGGAGCAAGTGAGCTCCTTTAAAGTGCGGTGCTCAACTCTAGGAGGCATCTCTTCTTCAAATTCAAGCGAAAAAGGGAGCTCTCTAAAGTCCTCACGCAATTCTCTTCTCAACCTGAAAAAGGGTTAGTTCTAGATCTTGATCGTACTGCAAAGGTTCTTGGTTAGTAGCACGAGTATTAACCATAAACAAAAACCATAAGCAATACAATCCAAAAGCATACACTAAATACAAACAAGTAACACCGTTCCCCGGCAACGGCGCCAAAATTTGGCGGGCCGCGTTTGTCGTGAACGCCACCCCGGCCAAAGATAAAATTTCTCCTACTCTCTTTTACACTAAGCAAGTATAACGGAAGTAGGGTTCGTATCCACGGGGAAACGGGGACGAGTTCTATATTTAGCGTGAGATGGTACCTAGATAACTCTAACGGTCGAGTAACCTAATAACGAGGGGGGTTTTCAAATAGATTTACTAACAAACTACAATTAACTAGCAACTAAATAAAATGAGAAATCAATATAGGAAGATCTTGAATCCGATTAACATCCACTTCAATTCATTATCGATCCTTGAACCTCCACTCTAATTATTTCCATAATTATCTATTGTTGAGAATTAATCTCGCATTCTCCTTATTCTTAGTTGAATAGCACGATCAGCGTGACTATAAAACCCTAACTAAAGGATAACCTAGTCCGATAGCGTCTAAGTTCAATCCAATAGCAAAGAATAAACACGAGAGAACCAATAGACACCGCTAACGTCATACAAGCGATAAACATTCAACAGTTGATTCAATTTCCCCAAGAAATAACCAAGACGATCTGCATCTAAGTTACTCCCTAGTTTGCTACCAATTGATAAAAGAATAAAACAATCCGATTCTATTCTTAAATCTAGCATTAGATTAATTACACAATCAGACTAGTAACGTTTCTAGCATAATTATGCAAAAACCATAGAAAACAATCATAGAAAGTAAACCATAATCAAAGAAACTAAATAGAGAGGAAAGATCTCACAATAATGCTTGAAGCTTCGTATTAATCTCGTTCAAGAACAGTTCAAGCTACAATCGGCATAGCATACGCCAATTCCATAATTGAAATCTACGATAACTAAACTAGAAAATGAAAACTAAAAAGAGAAGATAAGAAGAGAAGAATGGAGTGTTGGATATTCTCTCTCCTCAAGTGTGTGTGTTTTAGGTCCAAAAACCAAGTTTAGTATTTATACTAAGGCTCAAAAGTCGCCCGACAATTACGCCGACCTAGGGGTCGCGAGGTGCGGTACGGGTCGCACCGTGCGATGAGCTCCGCCTCCGCAACGAGCCGAAGAACCGGGCAAAACCAAGCGGGTCGCACCGTGCGAGATTCCTCGCGAGGTGCGAGCAAGGCGTGTCGCGAGGTGCGACCATGCTCGCGAGGTGCGAGCCGCCTTGCTTGGGCGAGGCTTGGCTCGAGCCCGGGCGTGCTTGCTTGGCTGGGCGCCGGGCGTGCGGTGCTTCGAGCGCCGGGCCGGGCAGCTTGCCCGAGCCGGCACGCGATGGGCGAGCGATGATGGAGCGCCGGGCTACTTGGTTGTGGCGCGCGCAAGGCTTGCGGTAGCTTCTTTGCGATGGGCGATGCTTGTGCTGGCTTGGCGATGCTCACGAGAGCTTGGCTTGGCGAGCTTGTCGTGATGCTTAGGCTTGCGGTGATGCTTGGGCTTTGCTCGGATCAAATGCACTTCACCTTGGAAGCTCGGAATACATGACGTTAACATAAATTATCTCGCAAAACTCCGAACTTCCGCTAAGAGCTAAATAAGACACGAATGTTAACAATTACAATCAAACCCCTAGCAAAGTGCACCTAAAGTAACGTACATACACCGTATAACATGAGCGTATCAATGCATCATCTTCAAACCTCGTAGATGGACAATGCACTATTGATCCCTAGAAACCTGCTCACCAAAATGGATCATCACAGGATCAATAAGGCATAGCCATGATCAACATACACAAACAAAAGCACGTAATCAGCAAAGCTGAGTACTACATACTAAATAAATAAACGATCTTAACATGATACTAATAAATAATAAGCAAGAATAAATAATAACATAATAACTTGCAGATAACTTTTACTGAACTAAACTTTAACAACATTCTTATTACTTTAAATGGAATAGTCAATGGACCGAGTTGTCTAACTAAAACCGGCCTTCCCTTTGGAAGACGAAATACGGGTGCGACTCCGTATTCCATGACCTACGATATCGAGGAACCTTTTAAATATAAAATAGGACACGGTGATCAATCCGGCCCCAGAAAAAGCCATGGCACGCTCACCATGTACCCCAACTCCTATTTGTCCAACACTTCAGACGTGCACTAGTCTAAAGCTATTGCTATCCAGTTTCACTTTACATGATTTACCAGTTATTACTTGTTATGACTCACAAGCAACACAAATAGCAAAATCAACAAAAAATCACAACTTTCTTTTTATCTTAGGATTAGATAAGTGATCATACAACTTAACAACCCAAGATTAATTCCAACTTTAATTCAATCTTTCTTATTTGTTGAACCTAGCCAACAACCAAATACCTTTCATAGGTATAAAATATCAACTTACCAAATAAGGCCCTCGATCCTTATAAAACAGTGAAATACTCAAAAGGGAACAAATGATCAATCATGATCCAAACCAATATATATATATATTAATTCCCCCATGTGAATTAATAAAATAAAGTTCCCAACCATATGCTTGCATCAATCTTCCATACAAACATAATATAAATCTCATAGTCAACATGTTTCACACAACGACATAAAACATGCAAATCCAACATAATACAAATCATATATGAACTCAACATAGTTCCTATACATGATACTACGTAATTCTCATCCTTAAAATCATGATACTAATCCAATCAACACATAGGTATGTACGTACCTTTTGTAGATAAAATTCGAGGCTACTTTAACAAGCTTAAAAGTCGCCTAAAGAATATTCTCCGCCTAAAACAACCAATATAAATCCAAGATCAATCCCTTATGAATTTACAGCAATAATAAAATATTTTAAACCATTCTTAAAAGTGTTTAAAAACCTTTCCCATCAATAAAACTTAAGTATTAAAGCCCCCTAGTATAGTATTACTATACTAGTTTTCAAAAACTCTCAAAACTCATGTTTTAAAATCATAAACTCCAACATCAACACTCTTTTTAAATTTCCAGCAACATATAACATATTAAAACTATTTTTAAACATGCTTAAACATATTAAAGATCATAAGAATAATCAATTTCATAAACTATAATATACTACTATGATTTTCCAACCTTTAAAACCCTAAAAATTCATGCTTTGATAACTAAAAATCCAATTCAAACCTAATATACAAATCTGAGTTTTATTTCTTCAATACATAAATTATATAACTTAGATTCAATATTAAATCGTCAAACTATAACTTTTAAACATAAACAAATTAAAACAAAACTTAAAAATATAAACATTGAATAAAACTTGTGTAGGAAGAGAAGAAATCAAACCAAAGCAAGAAGGAGGACAACACACCACACGCCGGTGGAGGAAGGAAACAGCGGTGGCGCCACGGCAGGCGGTGGCATTCGCCGGCTGGCAATGGCGGTGGCCGAAAACTGGCGGCCGACCGGAAGAAGAAAATCCGAAGGGAAAAAGAAGAAGGAAGAAAAGAAAAAGAGAGAAAAAAAATAATGATGAGGGCCGAAAAATTGGGAGGAAAGGAGAAGAGAGGAAATAACTTGTGTGGGAAAAATTAGGGGTTTATGGGGTTTATATGGATTTCCCCTTGTGGGCTTAGGAAAAGGTAATTGGGCTTGAATTATAAATCATTTTCCAAGCCTAAGAGTGTTTGGGTTCCTCAAACCCATTTAAGAGTCCTTTTCCAAATCCAAAAAGTATTTCAAACATTTCAAATACTTTTCAAACCATGACTTTAATAAAATATTTGACTTGCATAAATCATTAAAATAATTCCTTTGACTTTCAAATAGTCAACCTTTGAAGAAATAAATCATTAAAATATATTTATAAAATCCATAAATTTACGAGGGATTACAATCTACCGCTCTTAAAAGAAGTTTACCGCTCTTAAAAGAAGTTTCGTCCCGAAACTTGACACAAAACTCACACATTTTCAAAAGTTTTTAACTCAACCCCCAAACTCCCAATGGAGAAATACTTGTGCCACTCATGTGCACTCTTTTGCCAACTTAAAAATCACTTGTGTTACTCATGAACACCTTTTCTTATGCAAAGAATCTATTTATTTTGCACCAACATGTGCAAATCGCCAAAATAAGCATAAAAATGCATAAAAATACCATAAAAATAGGTAAAAAGCGCAAAATTCTATCGCATTCTACCCCCTTAAAGAAAACAAGTTACGCCCTCATAACTCACATCAAGGAATAAATCCAGGTACTTCTTCTTTATTTCAGTTTCAGCTTCCCACGCCGCCTCTTCGGACTCATGGTTTGACCAAAACACTTTCACGATATTGACATCCCTATTGCGTGTATTACGCACCTTTTTATCAATAATTTTCACAGGACTTTCCTCATATGTGAGGCTACTAACAATCTGGATCCTCTCAGGCTCAAAGACATGATGCTCATCAGGGATATAACTCTTAAGTTGGGATATATGAAACACATTGTGCATCTTCTCGAACTCCATTGGCAAAGCCAACGTATAAGCTACCTTTCCAATTCTTTGTAGAATCTCCTATGGGCCTACATATTAGGCACTTAATTTGCCCTTTTTCCCAAATCTCATCACACCCTTAGTTGGTGATACTTTCAAAAACACTTTATCACCCACTTCGAACTCATCTTCTCTTCGCTTCAAATCAGCATAACTCTTTTGCCTATCTTGAGCAGCTTGAATTCTAGCCTGAATCAACTTCACATTCTTGACAGTCTCCTCAATGAACTCTGTCCCCAATACTATGTTTTCACCAAAAGCATTCCAGCAAATGGGATTTCTACACTTTTTTCCATATAAAGCCTCAAAAGGTGCCATCTTAATACTTTCCCCACTGGTCTCTTACGATCTATCTTCACTTTCTGACAAGCTAGACATTTTGACACGAATTCAGCAACCTCACGCTTCATATTTGGCCACCAATAGATTTTCTTAAGATCCTTATACAACTTATCACCCCCCGGGGTGCAAAAAATATGGAGTATTATGCCCTCATCCATAAGACGTTTCTTAATCTCATCACATTTTTGTGGTACACACCACCTTCCCATGAACCTCAAACATCCATCATCATGGATATTAAAATCAACTTCCTTACCTTGATTGATCTTCTCCTTAATCTTATCTAGGTGCTCATCTCCAATTTGACCCTCTTTGATCTCGTTGAAAATTAACAACCCCAATGACAAAGCACTCAATCTTGCCTCGATCTCCCCAGGATTTAAGATTTCTAGGCTAAGTCTTTGCATATCTTGACACAATTCCTCAGGAACTACCAAGTCATTCATGTTATGGCTCGACTTTCTACTCAAAGCATCGGCAACTACATTTGCCTTCCCTTTATGATACGGATGTCTAAATCATAATCCTTAATCAACTCTAACCATCTCCTCTGCCTCATATTGAGGTCTTTTTGGGTGAAAATGTACTTCAAACTCTTATGATCGGTAAAGATCTTACAGGATGCCCCATAAAGGTAATGTCTCCAAATTTTCGAGGCAAACACGATCGCAGCTAACTCTAGATCATGGGTAGGGTAATTAGCCTTATAAGGTTTCAGCTGACGCGACGCATATGCGATCACCTTCCCATTCTACTGCAACACCCATCCCTAACTCTTCTTTGAAACATCAATATACACCTCAAATCCCTCGTTCCCATCAGGCAGGGTCAATACAGGTGCGGAGGTCAAACGTTCTTTTAAAATCTGAAAAGTTTCCTCACACTTCTCACTCGACTCGAATTTTGACTCCTTTTTCATTAAATTGGTCATTGGCCTCGCTATCTTCGATAAATCTCTCACAAATCTCCTATAATAGCCAGCTAGACCTAGGGAACTTGGGATATACGACACATTCTTTGGAGTAGGCCACTAACTGACAGCTTGAATCTTAGCAGGATCTATAGAGACTCCTTCCTTCACATAGTAACCCAAAAAATGCTACTTTCTCCAAACGAAACTCACACTTATAGAACTTGGCATACAATTGATTCTTTCTAAGCATCTCCAATATAATCCTCAAGTGCTCATCATGCTCTTTTTCATTATTCGAATAAATTAGGATATCATCAATGAATACCACAACGAACTTATTTAAGAACTCATGGAAAATCCTATTCATCAAGTCCATGCATAAATATGGTAGGTGCATCGGTTAACCCAAACGGCATTACAATAAACTCATAATGACCATAACGAGTCCTAAACGCAATCTTAGCTATATCCTTATCAGCTACCCTCAACTGGTGATACCCCCAACACAAATCAATCTTCGAGAACACGCTCTCCCCCATTCAATTGATCGAATAGGTCATCTATCCTAGGCAAAGGATACTTGTTCTTGATGGTTACATTGTTCAATTCCCTATAATCGATACACAACCTCATACTCCCATATTTCTTCTTAACAAACAACACAGGTGCTCCCCAAGGTGATGCACTAGGCCTAATATAACCTTCATTGAACAGCTCTTACAACCGCGTCTTCAATTCACTCATCTTAGGAGGTGCCATTCTATAGGGTGCTTTAGATATACGTGCAGTACCAGGAACTAAGTCTATGGTGAACTCAACGGCTCTTGCAGGCGGCATACCATAAATCTTACTTGGAAACACATCCATAAACTCATTCACAATTGGTACATCCTCAATCTTTAATCAAACCTCTTCACTTCCGAGTTGCTAGCTAATTGATAAGAGGTTTTTAGTGTGTCGTTAAGGCACTAAAAACCGCTTCCCAAACAATATTTGTAGTCCTAACAAGCAATTACTAAGAGAATAGTAAGGGCAAGTCAAGGGTCGATCCACAGGGAAATTGGGATTGATTAGAGTCTATCTAGTCTAGACTACCTAATTGAAAGGTATTTGGGGGTTTAAAAGATGTTTGGTAACAATTAAGACTATCTATCAGCTAGAACAAGCAAAAATCACGAGTTTAAATATCAAATAAAGACACTAGAGTTAAGGCTACTAGTATGAATAAGAACGGATGATGATTGTTAATGCGATTGTGAAGCAACAAAGACGATTATGCAAGGTTTAGTTCTCCTCTAAAATACTTGAGTCCTCTCTCGAATGGTCCTCAAGAGTAATCGCTTAATCTATCAACTAAATCCTCTCTCGAATGGTCTTTAGTTAATCGATTAAGAGATTCGATAAGTTTGGAAAACCCCTAATGAAGGATCCCCTTAATTTCCACCCAATATCTTGGTATAGAAATTAAGTTGATTCTTTGGGGATGATAAAAGAGTGCAAAATCCGATTTAAGAACATTTGAAATCAAAATACCAAAGTATAAATGTGATCAATATCTATCCTAAGGTCTCAAAACACCAAGATCAATGCATAAACTTCTCCATACATCACAATCACATCAACAACATTTTTAAAACCCTAATTCATACTTTCACCCTAACCCTAGATATGAAACTACTCACTAATCATGGAGTTAAAGCAATTAAACAATGAATCTATGACTAATCTAAGGTTAAACATGATTAAGAAATTATTAAACTAATAGTAATCGCAATTATTAAACTAAGAGAATGAAGATCTTAAATAATATGAGAACATAAACAAACACCAAGAGAATGAAATAAAAACTAAAACTTTGAATTGAATTGAATGAAAAGTACCTTGAATGTATTGGAAATCACAAACTATGATCAACAATTCTCAAATCTCAATCAAACTAAAGTGTTTTCTCTCTAATACAAAACCCTAGAATATTGTGTAGAAACTAGAATAAAGCGTAAGTCCTTTACTCCTCTCGAAAAGAGGGTTTAATGATCGAATGTTTTCTTTCCGGATCGTGAGGTGCGGGCGCACCAAAAGGAGGTGCGGGCGCACCTTGCTCAGGTGCGGGCGCACCAGACTTCAGGTGCGGGCGCACCTGAGTCTTCTGTCTCGTGGTGGAATTCTCTTCGTCAAATGGTGCGGGCGCACCAGATGAAGGTGCGGGCGCACCCAATTTAAGGTGCGGGCGCACCCAATTTAAGGTGCGGGCGCACCAATGTAGTCCTGTTTTGTGCTCCAGAATTGGTCGATGGTGCGGGCGCACCAGTGGCTTGTGCGGGCGCACCATCGTGTGCGGGGCATACCAAGCGCACCTCAGGCTACCTTTCAGCCTCTAGCTCGATCCCTTATGCCATGTCTCGCATTTCTCGACCCCGAAAAGGGCAATACCTGCAATAGAAACACGAACAAACATGGTGAAAGCATATGTGCTAGAAATTCGATCGAAATAGATCGAAAATCTAGCAAAATGTCACTATGACCAAGTATGATCACGTGAATGAAATAGAAGGGAAAAGTGAGGAGAAAGAAGGAAGAAAAGGAGGAAAAGGGAGCTAAAACAAGCCAAAAGAAGGTAATAAAGTGCGTTAGAAACGCACTTATCAAACTCCCCCAAGCTTAGCGTTTTGCTTGTCCTCAAGTAAACCAAGAATGAGAGTGAAGGAGAGAGAAAAGAAAAAAAAAAAAAAAAAGAATAAAAAGAAAAGGGAAACATGCAACAACCTAACCTATATGCTCTAAATGCAAGGTTACAAACATGACATGTAAGCTAAATGAGTTCATATCAAGATTTAGGAGACCAACCAAACACAAGAGGGAAGATGATTAGGAAGCACAAGAGTGACTCTAAGGTCTCAATCCACCGATCAACCGAGTCTCTTTGAAAGAAAGCTTTCCAAGAATGATTTCTCACTCTTCTCCACTTCCAAGACCCAAGTTTGACTCCTCCCTAGGGATGCTCAACCATAATTGCTCGCCTCTACCATGTTATGATGACCCTCATCATGACTTGCACAAAATCTCACCCGCCACTACTAAATAGATCAAGACCAATCTAGGAGTCAACAGGGCTTTGTTAAGGTTGTAACGGGGCTAGGTTAGGGGTGTGGATCATATTCTAGGAATGTGGTGCAAAAAAGGGTAAGTGGAGTACAAACTAGGGGTAAATACTCCCCCCAAGCTAGTCCTAACACTATTCTCAATTAAAGAACTCTCACACATATCCTTGAATTTCACTTGTTTCTTTTTCACTTTGTGAACTTTTTCCTTTTTCTCATCAATTTGATCTTTCTTTCTTTTCATTTTCAATAATAAACCAAAGCGGACAATAAGAACTTTCTTTCTTTTATATCTTTTGTCTTTCATTTTCACAAAATTTTTCAACTTTTACCATCATACAAGCACATTAACTCTCTTTCAACCAAGACTTAATATCAAAACCACTTAACTCAACAAAAACTACACATGTACTCCACTTTGGGGAAAGTTTGGCCATGACTCATTATGTGGGTTAAGCAAAAATAGGATAGAAAGGCTCAGATGGGTTGAGAAGCGAATATCATGCGGGTATTCAAGCTTTTGGCTCTGTAGCTCCTATTACTAGCAAAAGAAACGCCCTAAATCATTCTCCTAGAGGCTCGTCTTATGTAATCTTGGGGAGCTAAAATGCAAGTCACAAGTTAGGCGATCAATGGTGAGGGTTGTGAGTGAGTCTTACGAGGTTCTTGGCTCTCCTTCGGGATTCATCGCACAAGGGGCAAGGCAATCCATTCATCCAACTCGCCTAATTTCAAAGAGACTCTACCAAAAGTTATTGGTTTCAAAAGACGCCTAAAGTCACAACAGGGCTTCCAAAATCATCAAGTCTAATATAAGGAAGGTCTTCCAATCAAGTCATGAACTCTTTAGCCACAAATCATGCATGCAACCAAGCTATCCTAATGCATAATTTTTTTTTTTTTTTTTTTTTTTTTTTTTAAAAAAAAAAAAGCAAGGCAAAAGGATAAGACAAAAAGAAACTACCAAAGCACAGCTGTACATGTGAAGAGAAGTCAGCAGGGGTGGAGGATGTCAATACCACAACAGAAACAATCACCAATACCAACCGAAAACCAATGAGACCCCTAACTTCTAACCGTCTACGACCCCGAAACTCCCTAAGATATAGACATACAAGCAAGTCCCCCAAGCTTAAGCAAAACTCCGCGCTCGGAGTGGCAAAAGGAGGGAGAGGGAGGGGGGTTAGGAAAAGCTCCTAATAGTTCCCACCATCCCCCCCATCGGGAGGGGGGTAAGGGGGGAAATACCCACCAGAGGACCCATCATAGTAGGATGGGTAGTGGGGGGTAAGGACGGAATGAAGGCTCTCAAATGGCCCTTCTCGAGGGTCGAAAGAAGGGGGTAGTGGGGATGGTTAGGGAAGGGAGGCTCATGTCCGGAGTGGACATTGGCGAGGTGAGTGCGCCAAGCCACCCTAGACACATGGTCCAGGTCGGTGCGGATACCGGCAAGAGTAGCCGTAACCGCATGGTGATTGGCCTCCTGAGAGGCCTGCATCTGCGCTAAGGCTGCCATGACAGAACCCATGTCGAAAGATTGAGAGGAAGAAGCTTCGGCCACCTCACTCTCGGGAATGCGGTGGTCGGGCCTCGGACCTCTCGGAACGGCGGGATCGATCTCCATAGGCATGGGCTCGGGGATAGCCCGTGGGATGTCATGGGCGGGGGGAACCCGCCAACGGTTTTCGACGTTAGCCGGGAGGTCCCAAACGAAGTCGGGCCCTATATGACAGTAAGGTCGCCCCCCACAAGCCGATGCAGTTTTCCTTTTTATAATTGCGCAGAAATTTCATCTCGCCGCAAGCCGGCACCATCCAATCCGTTGGACCGGCCAACAGTAGGCATGCTCGGCCTCCAAGCGAGCCAAGTCATCAGTCAAGTCAAGGTAAGATGCTAGCCGGGTGACCATGCCACCACAAAGAATCTCCCCGGGCCACCGTTGTAGCCCCCCGAATTTCCTGCAAGTCGGTTGAGGAGGAGAGCAAGAAAGTTAATGCGGGCTCTATGGTGAGCCCCGTCAGTGGCCAACCGGGAGAACCAGCAGCTCGTCCTTCCGCAATCGCCCGACTTCCTGTTTAGGAAAGATGGTGTAAACCAACATCCTATGGAAGTATCGGAGAGCAAGGTGGATGATCTCCGACGCTTTGGACGAGTTCGTTCGAAACGAAGTCGCACCGTTGGTGATCTCTCGCCCACCACTCTTGCTCGGTATATCCCTGCCAGATGACGCTCAAAGGGGCATCGCAGGGGGCTCGAGGGTCCATCCCAAACGCCTCACAGAATTCGTCAAAAGACAGTGCTCTTGTTTGATTAAACATGCGAAATTGAATAGCTAGAGCACCTGTCACATTACTTACGTTCAACGTACTCAAAAACTCGAGAGTGAGTTGATCGTAAGTAGGTTCACGAATATCGAGGAAGTCCGATAACCCGACATTAGCTGCCATCTCCCTTATCATCGACTCGATGTTAAGGTAGTTGCAGGTAGTGAGGTCATAGAACTTAGTGGGACGAAACGTGCGCTCAGAAAGTTGTTGGAAAATTTGTTTATGAGCGGCGTTTGGAAACTTTAGAGCATAAAGGGGAGGGGGATGCGAGCTAGACGAAGGTCCTTGTGAAGAGGACCCCGTCTTTGCTCGCTTAGACCTGGATGAGCCTTCACCACCACTTCTTCCCATGGTGAAAAAGAATATATGTTTGGCAAAAAGGGAAGGAGAAGTGATGATCTGCTGCAAAGACACAACCACAAAGCGGACTCTCTACACAAAGAAACACGCAAAAGAAAAAAAAACAAAAACACACAAAAAGAAAAATCAAACCACACAAAAGGGAAAACACAAAAAAAAAAAAAAAAAAAGAAAAATAAAAACTAAGCCTAAGATCTACCAGCTAGCCATCCACAATTAGTAGCAACAAAGTTGCTAGCAATCAAGAGTTTCACCACTCAAAGAGACTTTCAAGCCAATTTCGCCAAACCAACCACAATTATGCACATAAAGCAACAACACCTCACAATTTCAGCAATGTAGTTCTCACAAAGTAAGAATATTATGAATTTATCACAAACCACAAAAATTGCATATGTTCACCACATCACCAAACACAAAAATGACAAAAGTTCATGAACAATCAAAAGAAATTAGGAAAAACAAGCATGCAATCGAAAAGAAAACATACTAGAAGTCCAATTTAGTAGATTATTGATGAAAAAGCAAAGATTAGAAGGGAGTTACCAACATGGAGATGAAAATCCCCAATTTTGAAACCCTAGAAATCGAATCCTTGCAAAACCCCCAATTTTTGTGCTTTGAATGTTGTAGAGAAGATGGTGATGAAGATTTTGGGGAGATTTGCCCTTGAAAGTCGCCGGAAAAGGGTGTAAAGTCGCCGGATCTAGAGAGGAGGAAGAGAGAGAAAGAAAGTGAGTGTGAGAGAGAGTTTGAAAATGTGAGGAAAAGAGGAGAGAGAGGCCCGAAAATATTGCCCAGCCGGTTTGGTGCGGGCGCACCTTTCCCTGGTGCGGGCGCACCAACCGAAATTTTTTTCAAAAATACGATTCTTTGCGGGCGCACCAACAGGAGGTGCGGGCGCACCTCTCCCTTCTGTTTTTTTAAAAAATATTTCGTAGGCTTTGGTGCGGGCGCACCACGTCGAGGTGCGGGCGCACCAAAGTCTACTGTTTTTTGTCAAACTCAGTCGACAGAAGTGGTGCGGGCGCACCTTGTGTTGGTGCGGGCGCACCAAACTCTTCTTTTTTTTTTTTTTTTTCTGAAAATCGTGTGCAAAATTTGGTGCGGGCGCACCTTGTCTAGGTGCGGGCGCACCAAAGTTTTTTTCGAAAATTTTTCTCATGTGCGGGCGCACATTGAACAGGTGCGGGAGCACCTAACCCGTCTGATGTGTACATATTTCGTCTCCAAAACACTCAATTCACTCAACTTCTCATAAAAATTCAGATGTTCCAATGTACCTCTCATGGCCGATCGATAAATCAAAACCGTAACTAACAAAGGAAAAATAAAAGAAATGAAAGAGAGGAAAGAAGAGAAACGGGTTGCCTCCCGTGTAGCGCTTGTTTTAAGTCATTAGCTTGACTAAAAAGGATACATCCATCATGAGAGTTGCTCAGGTGAGCGAAGAATCAAGCAACCAATGGAGCCAACAAAGATGCGAATCATGGTAGAGCTTTAAACGTTGACCGTTCACCCGTAATGGACCGTTCTCACCCATAACCTCATAAGCCCCATAAGGAGTAGTCTTCAACACCGGAGAAGGGACCCGACCACTTTGACTTTAACTTTCCGGGGAAAAGCTTTAGTCTTGAGTTGAACAACAAGACTTTGTCCCCAATCCGGAAATCTCGTTGTTGAATCCGGTTGTCGTGCCATTTCTTCGTTTGCTCTTTGTATAGTCTAGAACTCTCATAAGCGTCAAAACGAAATTCCTCCAGGTTCTACTAGCCTTTCTTTTCGAGCTTCTCCCGCCAAGTGTAGATCCATGTTGAGCTCCTTAATTGCCCACCAAGCCTTGTGCTCAAGCTCAACCGGCAAATGACATGCCTTGCCATACACAAGGAGATAGGGAGTGGTGCCTATGGGCGTCTTAAAAGCCGTGCGAAGAGCCCAAAGAGCGTCATCAAGTTTCAAAGACCAATCCTTTCGTGTCCTATTGACCACACGCTCAAGAACATTTTTAACCTCTCGATTCGAAACCTCAACTTGGCCTTGTGTTTGGGGGTGGTAAGGAAGACCTACTTTGTGATTCACCCCGTATTTCTTCAATAAGGCTTCTAATTGCTTTTTGGCGAAGTGTGAACCACCATCACCGATCAATACACGGGGCACCCCAAATCGAGGGAAGATGATCTTCTTCGAAGCTTGGTGACTACCTTATGGTCATTGGTGGGAGAGGCAATGGCTTCCACCCATTTGGTCACGTAGTCGACCGCAACAAGAATATATACATTCCCACGGGGAAGGAACGAATGGGCCCATAAAATCGACCCCCCGGACATCAAACGGCTCAACCTCAAGAATGTTCTCGTTGAGGCATCTCGTGTCGCTTTGTGATGCCACCACTCCGTTGACATCTATCACAAGCCACCACAAATGTTCGGGCATCCTTATGCAATGTTGGCCGTAACATACCACATTGGAGCACCTTAGCAACAGTTTTGCTTGCTCCACCATGTCCTCCACATGCCAAAGTATGGCAATGATGCAAAACCGAGGCCATCTCATGATTAGGAACACACCTCCTAAACATGCCATCAGCACACTTCTTAAAAAGGAGCGGGTCATCCCAAGTAGAACCTCGAAACTTCTTTAAAGAACCGCTTCCTTTGTTGGGAAGTAAAACCATGAGGTTCAATCCCACAAGCCGATAATTTGCATAATCGGCGAACCATGGAACCTCATTGTTCATAATGGCGAACAAGGCTTCTTCTCTCAAATCGTCCTCGATAGGAATCTTCTCCGCATTGTCGGGAGGGAGGCGTGAAAGATGGTCGCCTACCACATTCTCCGTCCCCTTCTTCTCTTTCATCTCAAAATCAAACTCCCGAAGAAGCAACACCCACCTAATGAGCCTAGGCTTAGCATCCTTCTTACTCATCAAATACCGGACCGCAGAATGATCCGTATACACCACTGCCTTATTACATGTCAAGTAGGAACGGAACTTGTCAAAAGCAAATACCACGGCCAACATTTCCTTTTCCGTAGTTGCATAGTTTCGTTGAGCATCATCCAGAGTCCTACTTGCATAGGCTATCACATGTAGCCTCCCTTCCTTGCGTTGCCCAAGAACAACTCCCACTGAAAAGTCACTAGCATCGCACATTAGTTCAAAAGGCAAGCTCCAATCCGGAGCTTGCACAATGGGGGCGAAGTAAGGGCTTTCTTAAGAGTTTCAAAAGCCTTAGTACAAGACTCATCAAACGCAAAATCAACATCTTTCTGAAGTAGATTCGTCAATGGTTTGGCTATTTGAGAGAAATCCTTGATGAAACGTCGGTAAAAAACCAGCATGTCCAAGGAAAGCACGAACTCCCCGTCACCGAGTTCGGTGGCGGAAGCTTCTCAATAACCGAAACCTTTGCCGGATCTACTTCAATACCCTTTTTCGACACTTTATGCCCAAGTACAATGCCTTCCTCGACCATAAAGTGACACTTTTCCCAATTCAGTACAAGGTTCGTCTCTTGACACCTTTTTAACACAAACTCAAGATTAACCAGACATGTGTCAAAAGACGAACCACACACACTAAAGTCGTCCATGAAGACTTCAATGGAATCTTCTAGCATATCAGAGAAGATTGCTGTCATACACCTCTGAAAAGTGGATGGGGCATTACACAAACCAAAGGGCATCCTTCGATATGCAAATGTCCCATACGGACAAGTAAAGGTGGTTTTCTCTTGGTCATCCGGATGAATGGGGATTTGAAAGAATCCGGAATAACCATCAAGAAAACAGAAGTGTGAATGACGAGCAAGCCTCTCCAACATTTGGTCAATGAAGGGAAGGGGGAAATGATCTTTCCGGGTGGATTTGTTCGGTTTCCGTAATCAATACGACTCTCCACCCAAAGGAGTCCTAGTTGAGATTGTTTCTCCTTTCTCATTCTCAACTATAGTCATGCCTCCTTTTTTTGGAACCACGTGAATCGGGCTCACCCACTTGCTATCTGAGATAGCATAAATGATTCCCGCGTCACGTAGTTTCAAGATCTCCTTTTTAACAACCTCTTTGAGGTTGGGATTGAGCCTTCTCTGATGCTCGATGGAGGAGGCATTACTATCGATGAGATGGATACGATGCATAGCAAGAGAAGGGCTTATCCCCTTAAGGTCATCAATCGAATACCCAATGACATCCTTATATTTTTGCAAAATTCCAATCAGTTTTGATATAGAAATGTCATCAAGACTCGAATTGACAATAACAGGATAAGTACATGCATCATCAAGAAAAACATATCTAAGAGAGGAGGGAAGGGGTTTGAACTCTACCTTGGGAGGAGGCTTAGAACACTCCTCTTTTTCAGTGGATGATGCAGCTAGAACCTCAAACGCCTCATATTGCGTGTCCTCTTCCATGTCCAAGTTAAGGGTGTCGGAAAGTGCAACATACAAATCGCTCCCGTAATCATCCACACTCATGGTGTCCTCCACCTCATCTTCCCCTAGGCTTACCCGGCAAATTTTCTCCATCATAGGCCTCTTCGGTGTCTTAGAGAACTCGAACACCACCCGCTCATTAGCTACCTCAACCGTGATTGTGTCGTTTTTGCGGTTTATCACGGCACCCAAAGTCTTCGAGCTTCTCTTCCCCGGAATAAGAGGAGTCTCGGGATCTTCCTCCATATCCATCACCACAAAGTCGCATGGTACAAACACATGCCCGACTTGAATCGGTATATCCTCCAACTCACCACAAGGGACTCTCACAAGTGCGGTCCGCCAATTGAATCGTTTTGCGCGTAGGATGAAGAAGAAATTTCGGGTGCTTTGCAATAGAAAGAGGCATCAAATTGACACTAGCTCCCGGGATCGGCCGGTGCACCCTTAGGTTCTAAGTCACCTATCTTCACCGGCAAGGTGAAACTCCCGGGATCTCTTTGCTTCTTGGGCATAGTTCGTTGCACAAGAGCACTCACTTGGTAAGGTAGGGAGATAAGCTCATCTTCAAGTTTGCGCTTATTGGAGAGGATCTCTTTCAAGAATTTAGCATAAGCCGGCATTTGAGACATAGCCTCAAGGAATGGAATGTTGATTTGCGTGCTCTTCATCACATTCGAAATTTAGTGAACTTGTCACTCAACTTTCTCTCTACCAACCTCGTGAGGATAGGGAACCGGAGGCACATAGGATTTGGTTGGTGGAGGTGACGGCAATGTGTTTTTGTCACCAACTTGAACATGTGACTCATCCTTCTCCTCAACGTCCTCTTTCTCGGTTTCCTCGGCTCCATCCTCCTTCTCAACAATCTCGCCTTCTCCATCCCGCTCTAACTCCCCATTCGGCATCTTAGGACCCGCATAACTTGTTCCCGACCTCAAATGAATGGCTTTGGCTTGATGGAGGTTGGGGTTGGGAATGGGTTGGCCCGGAAGTTGATTTGAGGGGGGTGGAGGGATTCTTCTCGCCTACTTGGGCAATTTGGGTTTCAAGCATTTTGTTGTGGGCTTGTAGCTCTTGAAACCTTTGCTCATGGTTTTGGAGAATTTGGTTCATGGATTGGAGTTGTTGGAGAATTTGGAGAGAGGTGGGATCGGAAGATGGTGTAGGTTCGGGATTTTGTTTGGGGAAAGGAAGGTTGGAGGGAGGTTTTGGGTTGTTGGTCCTTTGATGTGGAGCTTGGTATGTGTTTGACCCTTGTGAGGAGGAACCACCTTGGTTATAGTTTTGGTTTTGGTTATACCCTTGCGCAAACCCTTGGTTGTGAGCTTGGTTGTACCCTTGTTGAGGTTGATTCCATCCTTGTTGAGGTTGGTTGAATCCTTGGGTGTAGTTTTGTTGAGGTTGTCTCCAACCTCCTTGTTGAGTGTTCCTATACCCTTGATTCCCCTGATATCCATCTCCTCTTGCATTGATTGCCGCCACAATAAGAAGTATCATGGTTAGTACCACCACAATAAGAAGTATCATGGTTAGTACCACCACAAATATCACAAGAAAAAGAGTTTACTTGTGAAGGAGTAGACGATGCAAGATTGATCTTGGAGAGCTTCTTATCGAGTTGGTCCATCTTAGCTTGAATTTGATCCATGGGATCAATTTCAAACTTTCCGCTCTTCTTAGGTTGAGCACCTCTTCGTCTTCCACCCCATGAGTAGTTCTTGATCACCTCCTCGATTGTGGACTCAAGTTGTTCTTGCGGGATCTTAGATAGTTGACCTCCCGCTCCAAGCATCAAGATTGGCCCGTGAAATCGGATCAAGACCATCATAGAAGAATCGCATTAGTAGATTCTTGTTGAACTCATGGTGTGGGCATGAACGGATCATCTCCTTGAACCGCTCCCAAGCTTCGGCAAGTGTCTCATCGTTCTCTTGCTCAAATGAGGAGATCTTCCTCCTTATGTCCGCAGTCTTCCACTCCGGGAAGTATTTCTTCAAGAATGCCATCGTGACTTCTTCCCATGTAGTGAGGGAATTAGCAGGCAAGCTCTTGAGCCATGACTTTGCTTTTCCGGTAAGAGAGGACCGGAACAGTGCATCTTGATGTAGTCGGGAGAGACATCATTAGTGGTTATCATGGCACGGATCTCGAGAAACCCGTCGAGATGGTCTAGAGGATCTTCATCGACCCCCCACAAAAGCGCTTTCGCTTTCACCATCCGAGTATACCGAGGGTGAATGCTGAAATTTGTAGTGGTGGTAGGGAGTCGAATTCCACCTTGAAGAACATAGGAACCCGGATTTCCGAAATCCCTAAACAGTTGTGGATTTTCTTCACCCATTTCGATTCAACTTCACTTGATGTACTTGAGATTGGTGAAGAAGGCTCGGAACCCAAAGTCGATTTCCCAAATTCATCCGAAGCTTTCGCAACGTACGGTTGATTTCAAGATCTAGAGGCAATGTGGGTGAACCGTGAGTTCTTCTTCTCATGTAACACAACAAAGCTAAGCAGAGGATTAGCAAATAACAACCACGCTTAAAAAGAAAATAAAAGAAGAATCAACTAAGCAAACTAAACTAAAATATACTTCATTCAATAGCACAGCCTCCCCTAAGAACGGCGCCATTTTGATAAGAGGTTTTTAGTGTGTCGTTAAGGCACTAAAAACCGCTTCCCAAACAATATTTGTAGTCCTAACAAGCAATTACTAAGAGAATAGTAAGGGCAAGTCAAGGGTCGATCCACGGGGAAATTGGGATTGATTAGAGTCTATCTAGTCTAGACTACCTAATTGAAAGGTATTTGGGGGGTTTAAAAGATGTTTGGTAACAATTAAGACTATCTATCACCTAGAACAAGCAAAAATCACGAGTTTAAATATCAAATAAAGACACTAGAGTTAAGGCTACTAGTATGAATAAGAACGGATGATGATTGTTAATGCGATTGTGAAGCAACAAAGACGATTATGCAAGGTTTAGTTCTCCTCTAAAATACTTGAGTCCTCTCTCGAATGGTCCTCAAGAGTAATCGCTTAATCTATCAACTAAATCCTCTCTCGAATGGTCTTTAGTTAATCGATTAAGAGATTCGATAAGTTTGGAAAACCCCTAATGAAGGATCCCCTTAATTTCCACCCAATATCTTGGTATAGAAATTAAGTTGATTCTTGGGGATGATAAAAGAGTTCAAAATCCGATTTAAGAACATTTGAAATCAAAATACCAAAGTATAAATGTGATCAATATCTATCCTAAGGTCTCAAAACACCAAGATCAATGCATAAACTTCTCCATACATCACAATCACATCAACAACATTTTTAAAACCCTAATTCATACTTTCACCCTAACCCTAGATATGAAACTACTCACTAATCATGGAGTTAAAGCAATTAAACAATGAATCTATGACTAATCTAAGGTTAAACATGATTAAGAAATTATTAAACTAATAGTAATCGCAATTATTAAACTAAGAGAATGAAGATCTTAAATAATATGAGAACATAAACAAACACCAAGAGAATGAAATAAAAACTAAAACTTTGAATTGAATTGAATGAAAAGTACCTTGAATGTATTGGAAATCACAAACTATGATCAACAATTCTCAAATCTCAATCAAACTAAAGTGTTTTCTCTCTAATACAAAACCCTAGAATATTGTGTAGAAACTAGAATAAAGCGTAAGTCCTTTACTCCTCTCGAAAAGAGGGTTTAATGATCGAATGTTTTCTTTCCGGATCGTGAGGTGCGGGCGCACCAAAAGGAGGTGCGGGCGCACCTTGCTCGAGTGCGGGCGCACCGGACTTCAGGTGCGGGCGCACCCGAGTCTTCTGTCTCGGGGGTGGAATTCTCTTCGTCAAATGGTGCGGGCGCACCGAGATGAAGGTGCGGGCGCACCCAATTTAAGGTGCGGGCGCACCCAATTTAAGGTGCGGGCGCACCAATGTAGTCCTGTTTTGTGCTCCAGGGGTGGTCGATGGTGCGGGCGCACCGGTGGCTTGTGCGGGCGCACCATTGTGTGCGGGGCATACCAAGCGCACCTCGGGCTACCTTTCAGCCTCTAGCTCGATCCCTTATGCCATGTCTCGCATTTCTCGACCCCGAAAAGGGCAATACCTGCAATAGAAACACGAACAAACATGGTGAAAGCATATGTGCTAGAAATTCGATCGAAATAGATCGAAAATCTAGCAAAATGTCACTATGACCAAGTATGATCACGTGAATGAAATAGAAGGGAAAAGTGAGGAGAAAGAAGGAAGAAAAGGAGGAAAAGGGAGCTAAAACAAGCCAAAAGAAGGTAATAAAGTGCGTTAGAAACGCACTTATCACTAATCACACTTAACACCCATAAACCTCAATTTACACTTAATAAACCTCGAATTATATTATCTTGCATACTACAGAAAAACAACTCACGTCCCTTCTTCACCAACTTCTTCACTTGCATTGTAGAAATGACCCCAAAGTTCTTGGCTTCCCAAAACGTCAATACAAAGTTAACTTCCCCAAAGGGATTCTCAATATTACTTTATGAGTTTCACAGTCTATTTTGGCCTTATAGAAACCTAACCAATTCATCCAAGAATAACATCTAGGTCTCCCAGATTAAACTCTATCAATTTAGAAGGAAATACACAGTCTCCTATCTTCAGAGGCAAATCTTTAAACAACTTGGTACACATTATGACTTCTCCAGTAGGTATACTTATGGGCGGGTCAATTACTTCAAAGTCTACTAATCCCAAACTTTTAATAACGAGATGACGAAATAAACAAATAGGTCGCAAGATCCCCTTTCTGAGTCTCTACCGGGATGGTTCTTACTTGCATACACTTCTTACGGTTGTAACTCCTCTCGGATCGGCTCTTATTATTCAAGTCTTGACCATTTATTCCTTGGAAATTCCCATTCCCATTTCTATTGCTATTTAAGTTCTCCCTGATTTCCTCCAGCATTAAAATCCTTTCTTTTCTCACCCACTACAACATTCTTTTTATCACGCCTCAACTGAAGACCATAAATGTGGGTTGCTCTTCCATACACAACATCTAAGGACACAAAGGTCTCATCACCTAACCCCGATTGGATTTCCTCTGTCAAACCTTGCTCAAATCTTTGAGCCTTTAGCTCTTAAGTGGCAACTACCTCAGGTCTTGACCTTGTGACTATGAACTTACTATAGTACTCAGAGATAGTCATACTCCCCATCCTAAGGTTTATGAACTCCCGAGCCTTTTGTTTTATCATAAAAGCAAGGTAAAATTTTCCTCTTAAAGCAGCAATAAAGGAATCCCAATTAAACCCTTCCACAACACTAAGTCTATTTCCATTTTCTTTCCACCATAAGTCAGCCTCATCTTTCAAACACAATATAGCTTGACCTACTTTATAGCTCCAAAAATCTTTCAAACTCCCTAATTTAGTAGGGTCAGCTTGCCCCTTAAAGTACGATGGTTTAACTTTGGCTAATCTTTCAAACATGTCCCAGCAGGATTGGGACGCTCAGCTCTTTCACGAGTCAAATTCTCCGCCAATAGGCGAACATCAGAAGCTAAATCGTTATCGTTGTTAGCCATTTTACTGCGCGAGCTAAAGTTTTAACGTAACTCTACTCTAGGTTTCGATACATAACTTACATGCCATTCTCTATGAAGGCAACATTTGATTTGACCATAAAGATCGCGTCAACATACAATTTCTCATGAAGTTATAATAATATCACATATAAATCATCATGGAACATATAATCATTCATGAATATATTCACATCAAGAATAACACATGTGAGGATGAAATTCAATCACAACAATAAGATAAAATAAAATATTCCCATTCACGTGCCAAAATAAATTCTTGCTCACTTGAGTAACAAAATCTCTACTTTTATTCCTCAAACGATAATAATAATATTTTTCCAATCCAAAATAACCAAATTATTCCTCGACAATATCAAGATGTTAAAGAAGGAAATTTAAACCATTGTAGCTTAGCTACTTATTCAACTACTAACCTTAGAACATAAATAAATACTCTATGGAGTTACATTATCATTTCTATCCTTATTTTGTTTATACTTTTATGGAGTAAACATTTGATCCTCAAAGTCTCCAGAGTCTCCACTATAATAATAATAATAACCTGGATTTTTAGGTCTAGTAGATCTTCAAATCCTTTTGGGTTGATGGCCATCCTCGTCCAACTCTGAATCACTCACATCGCTCAGATAAGATCTCCAAGTAATACTATAGATGTCCTTTCAGGTTTTGCCCTCTAGTATGATCAAACTCCTGAATAACCTCATCAATGCTATCAGGATTGTTTACTTTCACAACACAACACATAATGATCTCTAGGCTGGTGAAGCTATCACTGTCAGACTCATAACCTCCATCACTCTCATCATCACTCAACACAATAGGGTTATAGTAGCTCCCTACTCTGGTATCTTCTCTATCTGACATGGCCAGGAATCTATAACAAATAAATATAACTTCTATAAGCAATTGATACTCTCACTTAACGTATAATCCCAACAATAAACAATAAACAAGAATAACCAACAACATAAAGCATAGGAATAACATAAACAATTAGCAGGGAAGAAAAATATAATCATGCTGAACTAACTATTTAATGCAGACATATAATATTTCCATCCTATATGCATGCCCTTCCTATACTACCCATCTCTCACAACATAATAAAATAAATTATATTAAAAAAAAAATTCGAACTCGGAAAGAACCGAAAATTACATAACGAACAACATAAAAAAAAAAATTACATAGCTCGAAAAATTCAAACATAATAACGAAAATATTAAAACTTTCGGACTATATAAAAAAATATATTCGGACACTAAACTAAACTAAAAAAAAAATTTCGGACCCCTTTTTTCTTTAAAAAAAAAATTTAAATTTGAATTCCAAAAAAATAAATTTCGGACCTTAAAAATATCGAATGCGAAATTCTATTGCAATCGTGAAAAAGAATTTTCGAAGGTAATTTGAATACCATGAATAAGTAGGAGCTCAATTCTAAGAAATTCATTTTAAGTAACTTAGCCAGTTAGGTGCCTAAAGACTCAAAGTTGGCACGAAAGGCCAATAAAAACCTAAAGCTCTTGTAACACCCCCGCCAACCCGAACCCTTTTTCATTTAATAAAACTCGAGGTGGAGGAAAATCCACGAGGGTTCGACTCAACAGGCGTGCTATCGACGCACTCATCTCCTTGGAAATAAATGCAAGGCTAGATTAAAGCATACTAAATTCAAATAAATTAATCCTTACAACCAGGTATATTGTTCATTAAATATTACTAATTACTAAAGTATTTCAGAGTTCCAGCGGAAGCTAAATCATAAGCTAAGTGGATGACAACTCTAAGTGATATCCCTTTTGTTCCCCCGTCGATCACCCACCTGCACAAATACATTGAAAAGAAACAAGAGAGACAAGCTCCCAAAAATCAGAAAAACTGAGTAATTCCAACTCCATCCCGTAAAATACATAAGTTGAAAATACTTTGTAAAATAGTAGGTTAATAGGGTTAGAAAGCATAGCACACATACATATATATAAACAATGAATAATCACATAATTAATTTCAATTAATCCAATTATTTAAGGAGAGGAAAGAGAACGCCAGTAAGCCTGGGTCAATCCCCTGTAACCACTTACTTCAACATTGTAGGCCGGGGTCAATCCCCTGTAACCACCTACGGATAATATAATGGCCATAATAACAGAGTCCCTAGTGTGCACACCCCTTCTACTTGGATCACAACAAGATAGAAGGAAGACGATAAGAATGAATAATCAGCATAGTAACCAGAGAACCAGTAGGGGCCGCTGAACCTCTCATACAGGGCAACCTGTTCATCATTTCCCTCCGATATTTCACTTTACGTGATTAACATCTTTTATTTCAAGTCATCACATAAATCACATACACAATTACGTCATCGTTGTTCAATCCAGTGTGAATATATTTCATCCATCATAATCTCAATCCATTCATAGCAGTTCAATAACTCATTTCACAACCGTCACTTGAGTTCATTTATCACTTCTGATTCATAATCATTTCATTATCACAAGTTCTTACTAATTCCAACTTTCATAAAATTTCAATAATAACAATAATAACG
Organism: Beta lomatogona; assembly: GCA_947646795.1. Classification (NCBI taxonomy): domain Eukaryota; kingdom Viridiplantae; phylum Streptophyta; class Magnoliopsida; order Caryophyllales; family Amaranthaceae; genus Beta; species Beta lomatogona. The sequence continues at coordinate 656,096 of CANSNZ010000072.1, forward strand.
GTAATAATGATAACAATAATCATAATAATAATAATAATAATAATAATAATAATAATAATAATAATAATAATAATAATAATAATAATAATAATAATAATAATAATAATAATAATAATAATAATAATAATAATAATAATAATAATAATAATAGCATTACTAAATGACATTAAGCGGTTTTAATAACGTTATAATAAACATATTTGTCATATCGTATATCAGCCATAGTCATGATTCATAATCGAAATCGATAGTCGTCGTCCATTTTGTCATTCGTATTCATAATCTGCATTAAGTCGATAATCCATAATTATAGTCCATACTTATATATATTTTATAAGCACATAATAATCACATAATCAATTCGTTTTACACTAACGGGATCTATGTTTAGATGGACATCGGAGATTACCTCGTGACGCGTGCCCAAAAGTTAAGTTCACGAACGGATTAACACTCTTGATATTCCTCGTCTACGCAATCGGAGTCTACAATAGATATTAACAAAATCTAAGTTAGTTACCTAAATAACCCCTTTTTATATAAAATAAACAATTTAAATAATTTAAATAACTTAAAGAATTCTTAATGATTTAAGAGAGTTTATAAATCAAAGTTATGGTTTTTAAATCAATAATGAAATCATTTTAAGTAATCAAAGATTACTTCAACTTTATTTTTTATTAACTTAAACAATTATTTTAACATAGAAAACTAACTTTATTATACTCATTTTATTTAAGAAACATTTTCAAGTTATAAAAGATTAACTTAAACTAAAATATACTAACTTAATTAAAGTAGGCTAGTTTAGGAAAGTCATGGGTTTTAGTGTTTAAAAAAAATAAAATAAATAAATAAAACTAAAATAAAGTGGAAAGGGGGGGTTATACTGATTCAAAGAATCAGTTTCATTAACCAAAAAAAAAAAGAAACGAAGAAGGGAGGAAAGAAGCAGAGGAGGACGAATCAGGGGGGAAGAAGAGGAGGTTGGCGCTGGAGGTTTTTGGGTGGTGGCGGGCGACTCAGGCAGAGTCATTGGGTCAAGCGGGGTCGAGAGGTGGTTGGGCGCGGGTGCAGCAGTGGCGCCACGAAGCAGAGGTGCCGCGAAGAGAAGTCGTGAGGGTGAAGGGCTGCGAATGGGGCTGGCGGTTGGGCGGCGTTTAACGGCGAAGTCAGGTGGGGGCAGGTGGTTCGACGGTTTTCGGTGGTTCAATCGTGGCAGAGGATGGTATTAATGGTGGATTCAATTTTCATTTTTAATTTTCAAAAATCAAAATCAGAAATTAAGGAAGAAGATAAAGGATTGAAGCAAACCTTTTTTTTTTGAATTGTTTGCTTGATTCATTTAGGTGAGAGTAAATCAGTATTTATAGGAGGATTTGGTCAGCATTTTGAGCTTTGGGTCAAGCTCCATTAATGGTGGGTATGGTGAGGTATGGTGGCTATGGTTTAGCTTTTGAAAAATTTGCCCCTAATATCCGAAATGTGGATTGAAATTCAATTTCCTACTGTCAAAGGCTGCAATTTTTGTTGAAAAATTTGCTCTTGTGTGCTGAAAATCAGGAACGAAGGAAGGGAGGGGAGGGAAGATGAAGATCACGTTTCTTTGTTTCTTTCTTTCTTTTTTTTTTTTTGTTTTGTTTTCCTTTTTCTTTTTGGCTAAAAGACATATGGCTATGGACTTGCATTTGGGCTTTGGATTACTAAAAATGGATGGACAACTTGAATGAATAAGAATGCCCACAACTAAATACACCTTTCAATTACCATATTAAAATACTTTGAAATAATGAAAATGAATAATTAGTTTATTTAAATAAAATACATTTCAATTAAATCATTTAAATAACTCGTTAAATAATTCAAAACTAAATGAAATTATTATTTTAATAAACATAGTTATCAAATAAAATCACATTATCATAAAATAAATTTTAAGTGGAAATAATATTAAACCATATAAATAATAAAATATGCTTTCAAAATTCGGGGTATTACATCTACTCCTCCTTAAAAACAAAGTTCGTCCTCGAACTTTAAAGTTAGATATTTAATATTAACGAAATAGTAGCTTTGCGCTTTGTTAGTATTACATTCGGTCCCCCTTAAGGAGTTTCGTCCCCGAAACTCGATAATCGTACCTCAGAAAAGAGTTCAGGATAACGCTTTCTCATGTCGTCTTCTGTTTCCCAAGTTGCTTCCTCGGTTTGATGATTAGACCACAACACTTTGACTAACTTTACTGCCTTATTTCGGGTATTTCTCGTTTTGGAATCAAGGATTCTAACAGGACGTTCTTCAAAGGTGAGGATCTCATCTAGTTCAATGGTTTCAAGTTGGATGACATGGGAGGGATCGGGGACATATTTACGAAGTTGAGACACATGAAAGACATTATGAACATTGGCTAACTCTGTGGGTAAGGCTAATCTATAGGCCACTTGTCCAATTCTTTCCAATACCTCATAAGGTCCGATATAACGTGGACTCAACTTTCCTTTTCTACCGAACCTCATTACTCCCTTGGTTGGCGAAACTTTCAGCAACACTTTTTCTCCAACTTCAAACTCTAAATCTCGTCTCCTTTGATCAGCATACGATTTTTGTCGATTCTGAGCTGCTTTCATACGCTTTTGAATCAACTTCACCTTGTTGGTAGTCTCTTCTATCATTTCTGGTCCCAAATTCAACGACTCGTTCACATCGCTCCAACGTATAGGACTTCTACATTTCCGTCCATACAATGCTTCATAAGGTGCCATTTCTATGCTCGAGTGATAACTGTTGTTATACGAGAGCTGAATGTACATCAAATGATCATCCCAATATCCTCTGAAATCCATTACACATGCTCTCAACATATCCTCCAAGGTCTGAATGGTTCTCTCCGTTTGACCATCTGTTGCTGGATGGAAGGTTGTGCTGAATTTCAATAGTGTACCCACGACTGTCTGAAGCTGTTTCCAGAACTTAGATAAGAATCTCGAGTCCCTATCTGAAACGATGTCCTTCGGAACACCATGTAGCCTAACCACCTCATTAAAGTAAGCATCCGCCAACTGTTTCAACGACCAAGTATCCTTCATTGCCACGAATCTTGCCGTCTTAGTCAAACGGTCCACTATTACCCATATTGCATTCTTTCCCGACCTCGTATTCGGTAATCCCATGATGAAATCCATAGAGATAGATTCCCATTTCCATCCTGGCACTTCCAAAGGTTGCAATTTCCCTCCAGGCTTCATATGCTGTATTTTCACCTTCTGGCATGTTAAACATTTTGCCACGAAGTCGGCTACTTCTTGCTTCATTCTAGGCCACCAAAAATGCTTTTTCAAATCCTTATAAAGCTTATCTCCTCCTGGATATATGGAATACGGCGAACTATGGGCTTCTTTTAGAATTATCGTCTTGAGTTCCTCATCCTGTGGCACACACAATCGCCGTTTATACTTTGCAACGCCATTGCCGCCGATCTCGAACTCCGGTGCTTGTCCACATTCCTTCATCTCTCTTAACTTGCTTAACCACTTATCTGCAGCTTGTTTCACCCGAATCTCCTCAAATATGTCCGGTCCAACAGTAAGAGCATTCAACTGAGCTTTCACATAACCGGGCTCAACTATTTCCAAACTCAATCACTTAATCCCCTCACACAGTTCATCGGCTAGGATCAACACATTTAGCGAATGAGCACTCTTCCTACTCAATGCGTCAGCTACTTTGTTCGCTTTTCCCTCTTGATACACTATCTTCAAATCATAGTCGGTTCTGAGCTCGAGCCAACGTCTTTGTCTCATATTCAACTCCTTTTGCGTATACAGATACTTCAAACTCTTGTGATCTGTATAGACCTTACATTGCACTCCATACAAATAATGTTTCCAGATTTTTAGCGCAAACACGATTGCTCCTAACTCCAAGTCATGAGTAGGGTGATTTTGCTCATGCGGTTTGAGTTGTCTCGACGCATAGGCCACTACTTTACCATGTTGCATCAAGACGCACCCAAAATCATTCTTTGATGCATCACTATAAACTTCAAATCCTTCTACTCCAGAGGGCAATGTCAATACCGGGGCTGTTGTAAGTCTTTTCTTCAGCTCTTGAAATGCTTCCTCACACTTATCATCCCAATGAAATTTTGTTGTTTTCTTCATCAGATTAGTGAGAGGTTGGGCCGTTCTCGAAAAATCTTTCACAAATCTCCGGTAATATCCAGCTAAACCCAAGAAACTCCTTACTTCGGTGACGTTCTTAGGTTGAGGCCAATCGGTCACTGCTTGAATCTTCGATGGATCTACGGAAACGCCTTGTTTTGATATCACATGACCCAAAAATGAGAGTTTTTCTAGCCAAAATTCACACTTCGTGAACTTCGCGTACAATTGCTTTTCTCGAAGAATCTCCAACACTTTCCTCAACTGATCCTCATGTTCTTCTCTATCCTTCGAGTACACCAATATATCGTCGATGAACACTATCACGAACTTATCCAGGTATGGCTGGAAAGTCCTATTCACGAGGTCCATAAAAGCTACTGGCGCATTAGTGAGTCCAAAAGGCATGACAATGAACTCATAATGGCCATATCTCGTACGAAAGGCTGTCTTAGGGATGTCTTCTTCAGCGATTCGTAGTTGGTGATAACCTGATCGTAAATCGATCCTGGAAAACACTGTTGCACCTTGAAGCTGATCGAACAAATCCGCGATCCTCGGGAGCGGATATTTATTCTTTACCGTGGCATTATTCAACTCCCTATAATCGATACACAACCTAAAAGATCCGTCTTTCTTCCTGACAAACAACACCGGGGCTCCCCAAGGTGAGACACTAGGTCGAATGTACCCTTTATCCAACAACTCCTCCAATTGCAATTTCAATTCTTGCATTTCTGCAGGTGCCATTCGATACGGAGCCTTAGAGATAGGTCCGGTTCAGGGACTAAATCGATCTTAAAGCTCACTTCTCTCTCTAGTGGCATTCCTGGAAGCTCTTCGGGAAATACATCCGCAAACTCCTTTACTACCGTAATTTGAGTCAACTCCTCATTTTCCACGCTTACATCCCTTACTTGGCACAGGTAGACTGGGTAGCCTCTTCTAAGATAGGTTTGAAGGTTCAAGGCTGAGATTATCTTGACATCAGGCTGGAAGGTTATGCCTTTATAAGATATCCTATTTCCCTTTGGTCCTCTAAGAGATATTTTCTGGTTATGACACTCGATTTTGGCTTTACACTTAGCTAACCAATCCATTCCCAAGATAACGTCAAAGTCTTTTAGGTCAAAAAGGATAAGATCGGCTGGTAATTCAGTACCAGCTATGACTACAGGGATACTTTGGAAAAGAGATTTACATGAAACAGTTTCACCGGTGGGCATGGCTATATTGGCTCGACAAGAGTGGGTAGACTTGAGGGGATACTTATTAACAAAAGTGCTAGAAATAAAAGAATGAGACGCTCCGGAATCAAAGAGTACATAAGCAGGATTTGAGTTTACGAGAAATGTACCCGTCACAACATTGGCATCGGTGTCAGCTTCAATTCGGCTCATGACATTGATTCTTCCATTGGTGTAGCCTCCATTGCTATTCTTTCCATAGTTTTCATTTCCACCTCCAAAAGAGCGGTTGTTCTGCTTCCCGTTCTGTGCAGCATTTCCTCCATTGGGGCGGTTGTTATTGAAGTTTTGAATTCTGTTTCCACCTCCATTGTTACCACTGTTCCCATTTGGTCCATTTTGAGCTTGCTTCTTTGGACAGTTGAACGATTTGTGACCTACTTCTCCACACTCGAAACACTTGATCCTTTCACCTTGACAAGTGAACCCTGGATGGCTCTTGGCACACTTCTTGCAAACAAAGTTCTTTTGGTTCCTATTTCCTTGATGGGCCTGTTGTCCATAATTCTAATTGTTGCGGTTGTTGTAGCGTCCACCATTGTTATTGTTGTTTCCACCATTGTTGGGCCTTTTGTCGTACCCTTGGCTGCTGCTGTTGCCGGCAGGTTCTTTCCTTTTATGTCTCCCTAGCACCTCTCTCTCACGCTGTAAGATTCTTTCCAAATTCGAGGCTTTAGCATACGCTTCCGCGAAAGTGGTAGAGGTGCTACCTCCAATTCGTGTCTAAAGATCAAACTTAAGTCCGTCTTCAAACTTCTAGGCCTTAGTTCCTTCATCTGGCACTACAGTCGGGCAGAATCGGGCATACTCATTGAATTTCTGAGCGTACTCTTGCACACTCATGTTATAACTCTGGTTAAGCCTACTAAACTCATTGTACTTTTGCCTACGAATGTGCTCGGGGAAAAATCGAGCCTTAATTGCTACCTTAAATGCTTCCCAGTTTAAGTTCTCTTGAGCTTTAACAGTAGGTCCTACACTTTCCCACCAAGTATCAGCATCTTCATGCAGATAAAAGGTTGCTTGGTCAACTTTCTGGGCCTCAGGCGTACCCGTGGCCGTGAAAATCTTTTCGAAATCTCTTATCCAGTTTTCGAGAAGTAGTGGGTCTTCTCTCCCAACAAAGGTTGGTGGTTTCAAAGCGAAAATCTTTTTCGCCATTGCAGCTCGCGGATCGTCTCCATGGTGGTTGTTGTTGATCTGGTTTTGAAGGACTAAGCCAAAGCTCTGAGCTAGTTGCTCAAGAGTCCTAAGTCGTGCTGCAACTTGTTCGGGAGTTTCGGCCATTTGGTTTTCTTGTCGCCTTGCTCTAGATCGCGTATAAACGTATTGCATAAGCTACCTGCGTTATTCACATTGTATTTCTACGATTTACATTGATTCTTATATAAAAGCTAATTCACTTAATCATGGTTCACACCATTCATTCATTTCATACCTAATTCACGTATCAAAAGTTCATCATTCGTTTCATACTCAATTCACATGTCAAAAGTTCATTATTCATTACTCCAAAAGTGTCATAACAATTCGTTCATAGTAGCATAAGAGTTTTCAAATAGTCAAATAAGCATTAGTTGCGCCATCATTAACTAAGTTAACACATTAATCGATCTTTTACGACCTTAATTAGAAATCTAAGGGTCAGGGCTAGAGATATTTGGATTTCTAGTCAGCGTACTCGGACGGATCCTCGTCTTCACCTTCATCTCCGTCTCCATCTCCATCGAGATTTACAACGGGTGAGGCAGGGTTGCTTCCTACTTCTTCATCACCACTATGGTTGGGTTCCTCATCATCAGTGGGTAAATGGTCATTAAGCCACTTGGCCCTAGCATCGAGCATTCTTTTCTCCAAGTAACTCAACGTGAGATACCACTTCCCTTTTAATGTGTATCGTTCATAGTTTGGCCTTCCATTTTCCAGAACATCAGAGTATTCGCTCTTGATTCCGGCATAAGGACCATCATTGGGAAGGGTGTGAATCAAAACATCGGCCTGTTTAGGTGGCGTGAGGTAATCCGAATGCCCATGGCCTTCATTGAGGTGGTAACACTTCATTGTTAAACGTAACCTGTAAATATAAGCTGAAACAGACTCTCCTACCCTCATCCTTAGAAGGTAAGGTCCTTGACGAGGGGTTCTGGTGCATTTCCTAGCGGTCAAACGTGTCTTGGCCATCTAATAAAATATAATAAACAATTAATAAGTACCTTTAACGAGTACTTTCATACATGTACACATAACCCATTCGTACCCATACTAAACTCTTAGTTCACATTTTAATCGAAATTCATTTTTCCTAATTTATTACTTTGACCTCCTAAACCAATTTTAAGTTTAACCCTATTTGATTCATTTTCCTAATTAATAATTTTAATAAATTTAATCATTCCCTAGTTAATCTAAACTCTGCTTTGATACCACTTTGTAACACCCCCGCCAACCCGAACCCTTTTTCATTTAATAAAACTCAAGGTGGGGGAAAATCCACGAGGGTTCGACTCAACGGGCGTGCTACCCGCACTTATCTCCTTGGAAATAAATGCAAGGCTAGATTAAAGCATACTAAATTCAAACAAATTAATCCTTACAACCAGGTATATTGTTCATTAAATATTACTAATTACTAAAGTATTTCAGAGTTCCAGCGGAAGCTAAATCATAAGCTAAGTGGATGACAACTCTAAGTGATCTCCCTTTTGTTCCCCCGTCGATCACCCACCTGCACAAATACATTGAAAAGAAACAAGAGAGACAAGCTCCCAAAAATCAGAAAAACTGAGTAATTCCAACTCCATCCCGTAAAATACATAAGTTGAAAATACTTTGTAAAATAGTAGGTTAATAGGGTTAGAAAGCATAACACACATACATATATATAAACAATGAATAATCACATAATTAATTTCAACTAATCCAATTATTTAAGGAGAGGAAAGAGAACGCCAGTAAGCCGGGGTCAATCCCCTGTAACCACTTACTTCAACATTGTAGGCCGGGGTCAATCCCCTGTAACCACCTACGGATAATATAATGGCCATAATAACAGAGTCCCTAGTGTGCACACCCCTTCTACTTGGATCACAACAAGATAGAAGGAAGACAGTAACAGAATAATCAGCATAGTAACCAGAGAACCTGTAGGGGCCGAACCTCTCATACAAGGCAACCTGTTCATCATTTCCCTCCGATATTTCACTTTACGTGATTAACATCTTTTATTTCAAGTCATCACATAAATCACGTACACAATTACGTCATCGTTGTTCAATCCAGTGTGAATATATTTCATCCATCATAATCTCAATCCATTCATAACCGTCACTTGAGTTCATTTATCACTTCAGATTCATAATCATTTCATTATCACAAGTTCTTACTAATTCCAACTTTCAAAAAATTTCAATAATAATAATAATAACGGTAATAATGATAACAATAATAATAATAATAATAATAATAATAATAATAATAATAATAATAATAACAATAATAATAGTAATAATAATAATAATAATAATAATAATAATAATAATAATAATAATAATAATAATAATAATAATAATAATAATAACATTACTAAATGACATTAAGCGGTTTTAATAACGTTATAATAAAAATATTTGTCATATCGTATATCGGCCATAGTCATGATTCATAATCGAAATCGATAGTCGTCGTCGTCCATTTTGTCATTCGTATTCATAATCTGCATTAAGTCAATAATCCATAATTATAGTCCGTACTTATATATATTTTATAAGCACATAATAATCACATAATCAATTCGTTTTACACTAACGGGATCTATGTTTAGATGGACATCGGAGATTACCTCGTGACGCGTGCCCAAAAGTTAAGTTCACAAATGGATTAACACTCTTGATATTCCTCGTCTACGCAATCGGAGTCTACAATAGATATTAACAAAATCTAAGTTAGTTACCTAAATAACCCCTTTTATATAAAATAAACAATTTAAATAATTTAAATAACTTAAAGAATTCTTAATGATTTAAGAGAGTTTATAAATCAAAGTTATGGATTTTAAATCAATAATGAAATCATTTTAAGTAATCAAAGATTACTTCAACTTTATTTTTTATTAACTTAAACAATTATTTTAACATAGAAAACTAACTTTATTATACTCATTTTATTTAAGAAACATTTTCAAGTTATAAAAGATTAACTTAAACTAAAATATACTAACTTAATTAAAGTAGGCTAGTTTAGGAGAGTCATGGGTTTTAGTGTTTAAAAAAAATAAAATAAATAAATAAAACTAAAATAAAGTGGAAAGGGGGGGTTATACTGATTCAAAGAATCAGTTTCATTAACCAAAAAAAAAAAGAAACGAAGAAGGGAGGAAAGAAGCAGAGGAGGACGAATCAGGGGGGAAGAAGAGGAGGTTGGCGCTGGAGGTTTTTGGGTGGTGGAGGGCGACTCAGGCAGAGTCATTGGGTCAAGCGGGGTCGAGAGGTGGCTGGGCGCGGGTGCAGCAGTGGCGCCGCGAAGCAGAGGTGCCGCGAAGAGAAGTCGTGAGGGTGAAGGGCTGCGAATGGGGCTGGCGGTTGGGCGGCGTTTAACGGCGAAGTCAGGTGGGGTCAGGTGGTTCGACGGTTTCCGGTGGTTCAATCATGGCAGAGGATGGTGTTAATGGTGGATTCAATTTTCATTTTTAATTTTCAAAAATCAAAATCAGAAATTAAGGAAGAATATAAAGGATTGAAGCAAATTTTTTTTTTTTTAATTGTTTGCTTGATTCATTTAGGTGAGAGTAAATCAGTATTTATAGGAGGATTTGGTAAGCATTTTGAGCTTTGGGTCAAGCTCCATTAATGGTGGGTATGGTGAGGTATGGTGGCTATGGTTTAGCTTTTGAAAAATTTGCCCCTAATATCTGAAATGTGGATTGAAATTTAATTTCCTACTGTCAAAGGCTGCAATTTTTGTTGAAAAATTTGCTCTTGTGTGCTGAAAATCAGGAACGAAGGAAGGGAGGGGAGGGAAGATGAAGATCACGTTTCTTTGTTTCTTTGTTTCTCTTTTTTTTTTTTTGTTTTCCTTTTTCTTTTTAGCTAAAAGACATATGGCTATGGACTTGCATTTGGGCTTTGGATTACTAAAAATGGATGGACAACTTAAATGAATAAGAATGCCCACAACTAAATACACCTTTCAATTACCATATTAAAATACTTTGAAATAATGAAAATGAATAATTAGTTTATTTAAATAAAATACATTTCAATTATATCATTTAAATAACTCGTTAAATAATTCGAAACTAAATGAAATTATTATTTTAATAAACATAGTTATCAAATAAAATCGCATTATCATAAAATAAATTTTAAGTGGAAATAATATTAAACCATATAAATAATAAAATACGCTTTCAAAATTCGGGGCATTACAACTCCTAGATACCACTTTGTAACACCACGACAATTCTCTCTTTTCTAAAACACCTTTTTTTAATATAAAATAGGATTTTTTAACTACAATAATACAAACTTTGGCCGGTTCTCCAACAATAATACAAACTTTTTTTTTTAATAATAATAAATTTAAAAAATTTTTCTTTAATAGCCATCAAATAAAGACACGTGTCTAGTGGTGTACCTTATTTACCTCCCAAAAGTTAATAACCGATTGTCTTGAGGAATTTTGGGAAAGTTTGTATTATTTAAAAATAATAAAAGTTTGTATTATTTAAAAGTTTGTATTTTTAAAAAAATAAAAAAAAAATAATTAAAACGTATCGTCTTATTCAGGATTTTGCAGCGGAAAACATAATAATAAACTTTATAAATAAAACTTAGTCAACAACAAAGTCAACTCCAAAAGTCAAAGTCAACTTAAAACCAACACCAACTACGAAAAGTATAACTCAAAAGTATTATAAATAAACTACACAAGCTCTCCAATCCCGAACCCAATGATGCATCATCTTCAAACCCGTAGATGGACAATGCACTATTGATCCCTAGAGACTGCTCACCAAAATGGGTCATCACAGGATCAATAAAGCATAGCCATGATCAACATACACAAACAAAAGCATGTAATCAGCAAAGCTGAGTACTACATACTACATAAATAAACAATCTGAACATGATACTAATAAATAGTAAGCAAGAATAAATAATAACATAATAACTTGCAGATAACTTTTACTGAACTAAACTTTAACAACATTCTTATTACTTTAAATGGAATAGTCAATGGAGACTTCTCACCAAAATGGGTCATCACAGGATCAATAAGGCATAGCCATGATCAACATACACAAACAAAAGCATGTAATCAGCAAAGCTGAGTACTACATACTAAATAAATAAACAATCTTAACATGATACTAATAAATAGTAAGCAAGGATAAATAATAACATAATAACTTGCAGATAATTTTTACTGAACTAAACTTTAACAACATTCTTATTACTTTAAATGGAATAGTCAATGGACCGAGTTGTCTAACTAAAACCAGCCTTCCCTTTGGAAGACGAAATACGGGCGCGACTTCGTATTCCCATGACCTACGATATCGAGGAAACTTTTAAATATAAAATAGGACACGGTGATCAATCCGGCCCCAGAAAAAGCCATAGCACGCTCACCATGTACCCCAACTCCTATTTGTCCAACACTTCAGACGTGCACCAGTCTAAAGCTATTGCTATCCAGTTTTCACTTTACATGATTTACCAGTTATTACTTGTTATGACTCACAAGCAACACAAATAGCAAAATCAACAAACAATCACAACTCTCTTTTTATCTTAGGATTAGATAAGTGATCAACTGATCATATAACTTAACAACCCAAGATTAATTCCAACTTTAATTTCAATCTTTCTTATTTGTTGAACCTAGCCAACAACCAAATACCTTTCATAGGTATAAAATATCAACTTACCAAATAAGGCCCTCGGTCCTTATAAAACAGTGAAATACTTAAAAGGGAACAAATGATCAATCATGATCCAAACCAATATATATATTAATTCCCCCATGTGAATTAATAAAATAAAGTTCCCAACCATATGCTTGCATCAATCTTCCATACAAACATAATATAAATCTCATAGTCAACATGTTTCACACAACGACATAAAACATGCAAATCCAACATAATAGAAATCATATATGAACTCAACATAGTTCCTATACATGATACTACATAATTCTCATCCTTAAAATCATGATACTAATCAGGGCATTACTATTTACCGCCCGTATTTACTAAAAATCGCCCGTATTTTTTCTTAAATACTCCTAAACTACCCCTACAAATACGTAACCCACTCTCACACTCACTCACACTCTCACTCCTCACTCCTCACTCTCACTCTCACTTCTCACTCCTCGCTCACTCCCACCATAGCTACCACCACCATAGCCACCACCACCACCACTGCAACCACCACCACACTGCAACCACCAGCTGACCGGCGACCACCACACCGGGGACCAACAACACACCGACGCCCACCACAGCCACCACAACTCGCCGGAAAAAGTATGGGCCCAAGGAAGAAGGTAAAGGAAATCGGAGAATCTTCAAATCAGGTTAGTTTTGTACTTATTTGTGGTTAAAATCGACCTCTTAGCCGGAAAATAGTAGTGATTAAATCCCCCCCTCGCCGGAAAAGTTGGTGAAATTTTTTTTTTTTTCGAAAAAAGGGGGGCAACGGATAGATAATCCGTTACCACCACACGGTGGTAACGGATAATCGTTACCACCACAGGTGTAACGGATCCACGTTACCGCAGAGGTAACGTTGTAGATCTACGTTACCTCTGCGGTGGTAATGGAATAGTGATCCGTGTCTACGACGTTACCTCTGCGGTGGTAACGGAATAGTGATCCGTTACCACCGTGTGGTGGTAACGGATTATCAATCCGTTGCCCCGCTAGATTTCGAATTTTTAAATTTTTTTCCTTTTTATTAATTTATGTTTTCTTTATGTTTTTAGTAATTTATGTTTTTAAATAATTTTATTTTTTTGTTTATTTAAAATAATTTATGTTTCTTATAATTTGTTTTTTAATAATTTATGTTTGAATACAAAATAATAATTTGTGTTTATTTGAGTTTTTATAATTTATGTCAATAGTTATTTGAATTTATTATTTTAATTTTAATAGTTCATATGTTAATTTGTGTGATTATGTTGTAATTAGGATTTTATTATGTTAATGCATGTTACTAACATGTTAATATTATTTAATTTGTTTGATTTAATTTAATTATTTATTGTAATGATATTAGCATGTTAATATTAGTTGTGGAGGGTATTTGTTTTTATTAGCATGTTTGAGCATGTTTACTAATGATATTAACATGTTAATATGATTTGTTGTTTTAATTTTAGTTAATTAATTATTAGAAAGTGAATAGCTATATAATAATTTACTTAGTTTGCGCATGTTAATATGTTTTAATAATATTATGTTAACACCATCACCAATGTTAATGCATGTTAGTATTATTTATCCTTATAATTTTAGTTAATTAATTATTAGAATGTCAATGGTTATAGATTAGTAGTAATTACAATATAATAACGTAGACATTAAATAAATAATAAGTAATTAACATAATTGATTATTAGGGTCTTGAGGGTTCTGAGGGATCGACGCCACGACACACTAGATCTCATGGTGTTGATGCATCTAGTAGGAGGGCGAGGACTGATGCTCAGGCTAGGCAGATGCCTATTCTTGAGGACGCGCCTAATAGTGCGGGATGGGATACTGCGGACGAGCAGGAGTTAGATCATGCTTTGATCGGTGGTGATGGAGCTGATGTGGGTGAAGCCGCCTCCCATGTGCCTGTGAGGAAGGGTAGTGGAGGGAGGTTTGTTTCGGGGTCGAGTTCCGGAGGTAGTCGGATGACGAGCAGGACTAGAGCTGCTAGGGATACTTCGTGGTTAGTTACCGAGGCGATGCCTGGGGGCCCACTTGACGGTACCCTGATTCCTAGTTGGCGGGGTCACGTCGGCGCCCTTATATACCATGATACGACTGCTAGTGATGTTATGCTGTGCCATAACCGCTCCAGTGCATTTGATGCGTTGCTGACTTGGGCTTTCCCGCAGCAGTTGTTGCAGCGCTTGGATAGATCTTGTATTGCCCAGCTACCACGGATTATGTTTGGGCACCTTGACTTTCCATTGCTTACATCGAATGTAGAGCGTTGGCAGCCCGACACAAACACGTTTCACATGCCTTTTGGAGAGATGACGATCATGTTACATGACGTTTGGCAGATCCTACGTGTTCCTATTGAGGGTAGGACTGTGAGTGCTGTTTTGCCTACTTCTGATCTATATGTACGGTTTGAGGAGCTCTTGGGCTTGACTCGTGAGGAGTTATTATGTGAGGAGTCACGGGTTTGGAGGAACGGTGGCGTTACCATTCAGAAGATTATCGATCTGTGCAGGGTTCAGGGCCGTCCAGCTGATGTGCAGCTTCGCGCATGGATGCTCCTGACACTTGGGTGTACCCTCTTCACTGATAAGAGTGGTTCCCGCCTCATGCCCAAAACATTAGTGAGCTGGATGACCTTGATTCAGTTCATACTTACTCATGGGGCTCAGCTGCTTTGGCGTACCTATATCGTCAGCTAGGGGTGGCGAGTAGAGCGGAGAGCCAACAGGTTGCCGGGTGTCTCACGCTCCTCCAGTGCTGGATATACGAGTACTTCCCGTGTTTTCGACCTCAGCGAGAGGGGCTAGCATTCAGTGATCATGATCTCCGGGCACGAAATGGGATTACCACCTCGTCGGCAAGGAGTTCGTCCGACTGGAGTCCATTCGTAGACGCTTGGACACCCTTCAGGTTTCAGAGGTACAAAATTTTTGCATTAGTAAAATATATATTATTATGTTCTCATATATTACTACTACATTAGGCTAATGAAATTATTACAACTATCCTATTTCAGGTCATGTGGACGCCATATGGGGATGACCAGGCTGCCATGATTCCGAGGACGTTGTATGTCAGTTTCATACGTTATCGAGGTATCATTGAGCCGTACAACCCAGATCATGTACTGCGACAGTTGGGTTATGTTCTGGTCATTCCTACCCCTCCTATTCAGCCTGGTTTCACATACAGATCGAGCAACCCGAAGAGGTATGAGGTTCAGTTCTCGGTATCAATAGCTGAGTCTACATGGCAGCGTTTCACGCCATATTCTGGGGGTCTCAATGTATCACAGTTGAGACGGGTTACTCGTCCAGGACAGTGTTCGAGGGAGTACATGGATTGGTATTGTACATATTCCCATCCTACCCTTATTGCTGCAGATAGGACGCATATTCCGGCCCGACCCAACACTACAAACACCCACTACGTATGCAATTTTATCATTTCTATGTTTAGAATTTCGTTGTTATATTATTGATACATAACATAACATAACTAACTAACTTTTTGCAATGGATGGCCCGACATTTTGACGCCACGAGAGCTTTGATGGAGGATCGGCACAATGACCAGCGACCCAACACTTCTTCGGCATATGAGATGTTGGACGACCTCGCTCGGGATCGGGATGCTGCATTGCGTTTAGATCGGGCACGGGACCCTGATGAGGATGCGCATGATCATCACATGTACTAGTCCATATCAGTGTTTTCATTCCATTTTTTTTATGTACGGGTGTATTATGTAGTTACATTTTGTGATGATATTATTTTGTTACGTACGATAACTGTGGTTTTATGATGCAATTTATTATTTCACTTTGAATCATTGCAACTTATTATTTTAGTTTCAATCATAGCAACTTATTATGATCCATCCATATATATTAATATCATATCAACTTATACTTATCATTACAAAAGATTGACTAATAGTTACCATCTAGCATTAATACTACATTATAATGAATTGCAACTTATTATTTCACTTTGAATCATTGCAACTTATTATAATCCAACATTATATATTAATATCATATCAAATAATACTAATAATTACAAATGTGATTATCAAATAATACTAACAATTACAAATGCCATTATCAAATAGAATACATAAAATATTACAATGAATAGATCTCACTATATACTATATACTAAGTAGAGAGTAACTCCTCCCATAAAGCGCGTCTCACACCATACAACTGATCCCAACCATCAACACTATCTTCATGCATGTTATACCACAAGTTATGAATAGGTGGTACGGGTGATCCGGGAAGTAACTCCAGTCTAATATAATGCTGAAAGGTACCAAGATGTGCTATCACGAGTTCGTTAGTTGGACCCATCGTGTATTCAGAAGCACGCCAAGGAAGGACAGTGATACACGGATATAGTTGTCCCTCTGGGCCTAGTCCTACCAAAATGACTGCGGCATTGAACATCTGCGCAATAGGAAACAAGTCTTGCGAAGTAACCATCCAATGAGCCTCAGATGCTGGCCCCCCACTCCAAGTAATGCGCCTTATTGCTGTGTCTATCCCATCATAGTAAATACGTGTGTAAACATCCCGATGAGCAGCAATCTCATTTGCCATATTTTGGCGGTAAAACCCCAATGGTCTTCACTCCCTAAAAAATAATCCGCACAATGGTTCGAAATCCCACGATTCCGTCCGCTCGGACATTCGTCCATCTAGTAATGAATGGGCCAACAATCGCAGGAATCCTGCGGTAAAATGGAAATCCACTAGAACCCTCTTCTCCATCCACGCTTTCCCGACCTACAACAATCAAATTAATCAACATTAAATTTATCAATATGTAGCAAATAAATGTTATAAATAATCAATACATACAATTAACAAACATATTACCTGTAGAAGTTGACAAGCTCATAACTGAACCTAAAGATCTGCTTCTCTTTGAAGACGAACTGGATGTGTGCTCAAAAGCACTCTTCTTTCGTTTTGTACTCGGGTGATTCTTTCGTCGTGGTCTCCCTTTGGGGTTCTCGACAATCTCGGGCTCAAAAGCTGAATCGCCAGGATTACGCAGATGTTCCTCTAGAACTCGGGTAGCGCTCCGCAATACGGCAGGATCACTACTTTGAACCTGCTCAACCAACTGTAAGAAGTACTGAGAATCCTGTGTTGCCTCAGATACAAACACAGGGTTGTTAACACCATCACCAATGATCAAAATAGTCCAATAAGGATGTAAGTCTGTCAAGTACAGACTCTCTTTCGCCTCCAAATACACACAATTTTTTTTTTATCAAAACGTAAATTATTAAAACATAAATTATAAAAAACATAAATTATTTTAAATAAACAATAGATATATTATTAAAACATAAATAAAGCAGAAATTACTAAAAAGAAACAAAAAAAAAAAGCCGCAGCCGGAAAATTTCAGAGCAGGGTAACGGATCGAAAATCCGTTACCCCAATGGAAGCAACGGATGAAAAATCCGGTGCTTCCACAAAGGCAACGGATAAAAAAACCGTTGCCTCGGTAACGGATCACATTTCCGGTGCTTCCACAGAGGCAACGGTTTTTTTATCCGTTGCCTCTGTGGAAGCACCGGATTTTTCATCCGTTGCTTCCATTGGGGTAACGGATTTTCGATCCGTTACCCTGCTCTGGTGGCGCAAAAAAAAATTTCCGGCGGGATAAAAAAAAAAATTCCGGCGGGATAAAAAAAAAATTCCGTTCCGGCGGCGTTGAGGGTCTTTCCTCGGACATTTTCGGTGGTGCTAAGTTGGTTCGGTGGTGCTCCGATGCTGGTGTTCGGAAGGTGGTGGTGGTGTTAGTGCTTCATGGTAGAGAGAGAGGGTTAAGTTTGATGAGAGTGGAGAGGGTAAAGTGAGGGGAGGGGCATGGGGGGTATTTAATGAAAAAAATACGGACGATTTCAAGTAAATACAGACGGTAAATAGCGATTCGATAATCGAATCAACACATAGGTATGTACATACCTTGTGTAGACAAAATTCGAGGCTACTTTAACAAGCTTAAAAGTCGCCTAAAGAATATTCTCCGCCTAAAACAACCAATATAAATCCAAGATCAATCCCTTATGAATTTACAGCAATAATAAAATACTTTAAACCATTCTTAAAAGTGTTTAAAAACCTTTCCCATCAATAAAACTTAAGTATTAAAGCCCCCTAGTATAGTACTACTATATTAGTTGTCAAAAACTCTCAAAACTCATGTTTTAAAATCATAAACTCCAACATCAACACTCTTGTTAAATTTCCAGCAACAGATAACATATTAAAACTCTTTTTAAACATGCTTTAACATATTTAAAATCATAAGAATAATCAATTTCATAAACTATAATATACTACTATGATTTTCCAACCTTTAAAACCCTAAAAAATTTCATGCTTTGATAATTAAAAATCCAATTCAAACCTAATATGCAAATTTGAATTTTATTTCTTCAATACATAAATTATTATATTAACTTAGATTCAATATTAAATCGTCAAACTATAACTTTTAAACATAAACAAATTAAAACAAAACTTTAAAATATAAACTTTGAATAAAACTTGAGGAGGAAGAGAAGAAATCAAACCAAAGCAAGAAGGAGGACAACACACCACACGCCGGTGGAGGAAGGAAACGGCGGCGGCGCCACGGCAGGCGGTGGCATTCGCTGGCTGGCAGTGGCGGTGGCCGGAAACTGGCGGCCGACCGGAAGAAGAAAAATCGAAGGGAAAAGGAAGAAGGAAGAAAAGAAAAAGAGAGAGAAAAAATAATGATGAGGGCCGAAAAATTGGGAGGAAAGGAGAAGAGAGGAAATAACTTGTGTGGGAAAAATTAGGGGTTTATATAGATTTCCCCTTGTGGGCTTAGGAAAAGGTAATTAGGCTTGAATTATAAATTATTTTCCAAGCCTAAGAGTGTTTGGGTTCCTCAAACCCATTTAAGAGTCCATTTCCAAATCCAAAAAGTATATCAAACATTTCAAATACTTTTTAAAGCATGACTTTAATAAAATATTTGACTTGCATAAATCATTAAAATAATTCCTTTGACTTTCAAATAGTCAACCTTTGAAGAAATAAATCATTAAAATACTAAATATATTTTAAAAAAAAATAACTATATATTAAAATGTATTTATAAAATCCATAAATTTACGGGGGATTACATAGTTACCCCCATAAGGTTCTTGCTTGATTATCTGAATCAAGTGTGGGGAGAACTCGAAATTTGCGGTTATAGTAGGACGCCGAATTCCTCCCTTAAGTTCCAAAGACTTGGGATGCCCAAAATCCCTTAATGCTCTATGAGGGTGATCGTCTCTGATAGTTCTAAAGGTAGAAGAAAATGATATAACTTGCACAATTGGTGGCTCTTCCATCGTTGCTCAACACATGAGGAGAGTATCGTTGTTTCCTTCAAAATCCTTCTCGCTTGCCTCGGTATGTTCTCAAGATTGTGGTCAATAGGGATTATAGGCTGACCCCTTAACTTTCTTAACATGCAAACAACAAAAATAAGGAGAAGATTAACAAATAACAAGCACTCAATTCTACAAACAGTCAAGCACCAAGGGTGAAACAAAAAGAAAAGGTGATTTAGTCTCAAATCCAACAAATCAATTTGATGTTAACCGTTACTTCACCGGCAACGGGACCAAAATTGCATATGCTCATTGTATACATGCCAAATTAAATTTAACTATTATCCAATATAGGGTAAGTGTATGGTTGTAGGCATGTGGTTATCATGTTTAACCCACATAGTTTTTTTCATGTTTTGGTTCAAAGAGAGTCGTCATTTCTTTTTCAGGAAAAATCAATAAAACCAAAAACAAGAGATTTTCAGTTCAGGTGCATTTCCTTAATTATTCAATGAAATATTCAAATACATGCACATAGATTGATTGATTGCATAAAAAGACAAACATGTTAAAAGTTGGTTTTTTTAACACATAAGATCTAATTTTGATGACCACTTAATTTAATTACAAGATTAATATGTACCTAGATCGGTTGTCCAATTTATCTTATTAAGTGTGATTTAACTAATTTGCAAGTCTGATTTATCAAACAATAATATTATGGTGATCAAACAATTGTAATTAAAAATTCACAAAAATATTCAAAGCATACATATAACTATGAAAATAATTATAAGGAAGTTAGAAATGATATACAAATATAAAACTTTACACGCGCCTGTATTTCAATTTAATTCCTACATCATGAAAATTTACTTAGTATAAAAAGGATTAAATTGGTATTGACCCTCGGAATTATACCTTTATCACCTAGGTCTGGCCATACGGACGTTGGAGGAATCAAATGTAAGCCTTAACAAAGAGAATATTGAATGAAGATCATTCAATAAAGAGAGAATGAAAATTCTTGTTGTTGAATGTATTTGAATGTATTTGTGGAGAGTTTAGAGAGAATTTTTAAGTGAATAGATATGTTGAAGTATATATGTAAAAATACGTGAGAGAAATACGAGTGAAAATGGGGATTTATAGTGCAAAATACGACTAGGGTTTGGAAACAGGAGTCGCGAATAAAAGAGGAGCTTGCACTTGACGCAACGAGAATATGATTGGCCCACGTGGCCACGTGCCTAGTACATGGCTGCTGTGCTTGACGCATGCTTCCTGTGTCAGTGCAACTCTTTTTGAGATTCTTGATTTTATTGATTGTTCAAAGCTAGCGTTTAACTCACAAATATTGCGTCAGACGCAAAGTCGTGCACTTGCCGCAACTTTTAAAATTTAGCTGGATTTCCATTTTATCTTGTGCAATCGTTTTGACTTATCTTTTATCAAAAGTTATCAAGAATTACATATATAAATCATAAATATGATTTTATGAATATAATTTAATAACTAATCTATTTTAAAATTCAATTAATTATCAAGAATAATTAATTGGGCTTGAAATTGTGCTTTATTGTAAATGAGATCTAATACATATTTGGACTCAAAAAGGTTTTGGACTTAGGCTTTTGATGATATGTTTCATCATTGTGTGCTAAAAGGGGAGACAAATGTATGTGTCTACAGAAGCCGCTACTTTTATAGAAGTTGAAAACTAAAAGTTAAACTATTCTATGTTGGGACGGAGAACAATTCTCTGCAATATAGAATCGATCTATATATCGTCAGTTTCTGCAAAACAATGTTAGTCTGCAAGATGATAAACACAAACAATTCGATTAGCTAGAAATTTATAGATAGGTGCAAACAACTCAAAAAAAATCACATAAAGCATCCAATAATGCAAGGATAACAAAATGCATGATAATGCAATGAATATAGACTCTATTAGGATGCATGAGAAGCTATGCAAGGTCAGGGTTATGCAAAGCTGAGAGGAGATGGATTGATTTTGAAAATTGTTTTGATGAAAATCGAGGTCTGCAAGTTAGGTCCGCATATTACAACTCTTCCCGCAGATTACAACTCTTCACGAGGTTGATTTGGAGGAATAAATATACCACCACAAATGTAGAATGCCCCCACTTTAGGAAACCTTGGCTTGAATTAGGCACTCTGAGCTTAGATTAGAAGAAACTTCACTTGAATTGAGCATTCAGAGCTATTGATAGAAAGATGCTTGATCTGGATTGAGGCAAAGTCATATATCGCTAGAGATCACAGAAGTATCTGAGAGTCCTTCAGGGATAGGAAAAGTTTTTATTTTAAAATAAAAGGTTTCATTTGTGACTCACATAGATAGAGGTGGAAAAAGGCATTGACTTGGCTAGGTTCAGACTCGAGTCTATGTCGGGGTCTAGAGACAACATGCTTCTGAATTCTAGAAAGTCAACTCATGAAACCTTGATTTTTTTTTTTTATTGAAGCGGTCGAACCTCAAGATGAAGATTCCTATGTATCTTTGAGGAATCAGTCCATTCGTTTTATTAATCAAAGGTCATTAGAGACAATTTGATTTGAGTTTCATCATTGAACACGAAGCATAAGTGATGATGAAAGGCCAATGAAATAAAAATAAATTGCAAAGATATTCATGAAAATAAAAAGACTATAATAAATGAAAGTCCTAGAGTGACATAGACCCGAGAGGAGAGGACAAAAATGGCTAGGGTAAGTGTAGGACAAAATCGTGTCTCTCCGTCGAGTACCCAATGATGAAACATACCGTCGTCCTAATTGGTCCAGTCCAAAGGAAGAGCAATCGAATAAGCTAAGACCAAAAGCATTTCGAAAATATAAAACCTATTTATTAAATCCAAGCCTAGTTTAAGGCCCAATTAATTATCCCTGATAATTATTTGTATTTTTAATATTCTAACCATGATTCACTTGTTTTGAGCTTTGTTCTTCGAAGTCGAAAGGACACTTTATGTAACCATGATTCCCATTTGACTTTATTTTAGAGATGGTCAAAACAAAATCCTAAATTTAGTAGGTTAAGTACCAATATATACCATATTAGTATAAGGAGAGAGAAAGTAAAGAAAAAAAAAACAAAGGAAAAGAAAAAGAGAAGGGTTTATAATACTGCTCTTTAGTTCCTCCCAACCAAAACCCACGATGCATAACTTCATTGTCTTCAACCTTCAACCATCGTCAAACTTACAAGAAATTTTGTCAAACTTCATCAATCATTGAGTGTTGTTCATCCACCTTCATTATCTCTCGATTTTGTGGGAGTTTCAAAGAGGAAAAATTTTGGGTTATTTGGGCTTGCGGTTTCGGGTCGTGAACCAAATCAAAGAGCGGTTTGGGGTTCCTTTTATAGAGTAACTCCACCCTATTACCTTCCCCTAATCAAGTAAGATTCTTTGTCATGTTTTAATTTCAGTTTTGGCTTAATTTCGAATTGGGTTTTTGTTAGTTTAGGGTTCTTGAGATAAATTGAATTAGGGGTTTTTGATTATGAGGGTTGGGTGTAGTTTGATTGAAAGGAATTTGGCAAAATTGTCAAAAATAATCCAAAGTTTGGATCTTCCACCATTAATCCCATGTTTCTTTTATCCGAGAATAATCCCAAGTTGGCATATTGTCTTCCCATATTGGTCTCCCTCCTTTGGTGACCTGCTCAATAAGTAAAAATTTCATGGGGCCCACTATGTTTTATTTTTCATTTATATGCTGATCCATTTTCGTCGAAAAAAAAGGAAAAAAAATAAATGAAAGGGAAAGAACAAGTGCTTACTTGAATGAAAAATAAATAGTAATGCAAAACAAACTTGTACAACAAAAAAATTTAAAAACAAACCAACTCATAAACTCTTAGATTCGTGGCCTCGTGCAATCATTACCAAACTCATAAATTTCTAAAATTCAAACCAACAAAGAGATATAATAAAAAATAAAAATAAAAACTTAAAATATAATTTAAATTATAAAAAACTTAAACCAAAAGAGATATAATTAAAAATAAATAAATTTATATGTGAGGCCTACGATTTTTACCTACTAAGCAGGTTATCCTTGGAGTCGGACCAGTATTGGAAGATAACATGCGAACTTGGGATTATTCAGGGAAAAACGATACTTGAGATTAATGGTGGAAGACGCCCCAAACTTTGGATTATTTTTGACAATTTTTCCAAGGAATTTTGCTTATTAATAATAAGTTTATCAACAAGAACTATAACTCGTAGGAATTACAGGTTAGATTCGTAATTTGTATTTTTTCGACAGCTTATAGGCGTTTTTAGCCAAAATACTATTTCACAAAAGTTGTTCGTATCGAAATTTCACCCAAGATAGGCTCAAGAAACGTTTCATTTGGAGTTCATAGGAGAAAGTTATCCCTAGTTTAAGTTTCTGCTGAAATTAAATATTATGCATGTTATTTTCATGTGGTATTAGTTGGGGTAAAACTCTAGACTTTTATATATATATTTTGAAATGAGATTTTGAGTATTCAAATATACATTATAAATCTTAATGTTGATTTTATATAAACTAAGTGAGAGTTCTAGTATTGTTAGTATTAGTTAGTTATGTCATTTGAAGTAAGAGGTTTATATTTTATAAAACCATAGTTAATCAAAGCTCATTAACCAGTTAAACCAAGTCTATTATTACTTATTGAATACATATATATTTATATTGTAGATTTCGGCTTCATTGAGGAGCCGTACTGATTAAAATAATCACTTTACTGTGCGTTTCGCAAAGGTAAGATTCTTACCGAAACTTTCTATGGCTATGAGAAAAGTTTTAAAAAGGTATATATCTCATTTTGGTTAAGATTGGTGTGAATGGGAAGAAGTTCTTCCAAGGTAGAAAGTTTGGTTTCCGAATCACAGATACAAGGAGTTACAATAGGTTTGTGCTTTCAAGTTGTTGAGATTTTCTCTATGGTATCTCTGTAACACCCCGTAATTTTCACCCTTTATTTTTGGTGTTTGTTTACATTAAAATGATATTTTTCGTAAAAATAAATAATTTATTATTTAGATTATTTTGGAACGTGTTGTGAAAATGTGTATATATATTTATATGATGTGATATATCATATATGTATATATATTTATTTTAAGTTTTTAGTTATTTATTTTAAAGGTTATATCAGTTTCGTTATTTATTTAGGCGTTTAGGATGCATTTTTTTTGCCGCGTAGCGTTTTTGTAACAATGTTGGACCGATTTGAGTGATGAAATGTTGCATCGCATGTGGCGTGTTAATGTGTTTATTATATTTATATTTATAATATAATTTATTAGAGTTATTTTCATTATTAAGTATTTTCAAAGTTTAGGCGCGATTTAGGAATTTATCGATTTATCGCGTGACGGACTTTTGATGCATGGACCTTTGATGACTTGGGCCGAAATCTTCTTGGTGTACTTGGGCTTGGACAGCCGGCTATGGGGAGGGAGAAGGAAGAAGTTTCTCCTCTTTTATTTCATTTCTTTTAATTGGTGACTCTTGGTAGATTGTAACCCCCATAACCCCCTAATCATTTCTCCTAAACCCTTCATTTTTCCTTGCCATAAAATTCTGATTTTTATTAAAAGAAGTTCAGCATCATTTGCATTTAACCCTCACCGTTTTCAAGAAAAGAAAGAGAGAAAATGAAGAGGAAAAGAATAGAAAGTTTCAACCCGGTTTTCCTGCCACACCTTCACGAAAATAACCGTAACCGGAGATCTAACCGTTTGATCGTCTTCAAATTTGGACGGAACGTTTATAACATCTTGTTATACACTCTGACCGGAGCGATTTAGAATCTGAGCTTTTGATCACCGAAAATCATGGTCGGAACAGAGCAGTGTGACATGAGTTTTATCAACGTTCAATAAGAAAATGCCTAGTGAATGGTTGCTTCAATTCTCGTTCGTTGTGCCTTGGGGTTAGAAGAGGAATTGGATTGTATGCGTAGCTCTTAACTATTTCTTTAGACTCAGCTCTCCTCCCGACGTTCCAGGTAACTAGTAGTTATCTTAGAACCATAGTAATTAGAGTGTTATTCGGTATTAGATTATTACGCTAGGAATTATTTAAAATACTTTTTGAATGAAATTATTGACGAAATTTGATATGAATATACTTGATGCATGCTGTGTGATTACTGTAAAGAGAAATATAATTTTCGTATGATTTTTGGTATTTATTTGATTTAATTGGTGTTTTGTGCGTTTTTGGCTAAATTGCATAATAATTATTAAACGGATATTAAAGTTGCTGAAATTATTTTTATTAGATCATGTTGTATGCGTAGTATGTATTCCATGCCTTAGAATAATTTTTTCCGACTGTGTACTGGTGTATTTAATTGATATATCTGTTTTTGCAATTTTATTTCTGTCAGTATATAAATCATGGAAATTATTTCTGGAGGCTGAAAAATTCATTTCTTTGTATAATATGTATTTCCGTGAGTTTATACATGTTGTGTAAATTTTTGGTAATTTTTGGGCGTTTATTTATATTTTTAGTTATTATATTGGCTTTATTGAGTAATCTGTATATTAACTTTTAAAATTACTTTTGGAGTTCGAAAATTATAAATAAATTTTTTACCATGTCAGTAGAGCCATTAGGTTCATATGATAATTTTTGTGTGATTTTACTGCTCGAACTTATTAGTTTAATAATTATTATTGTGTTTTTGTTGTGAAATTGAGGATACTCTTTTAAATTATTTGAGAGCTTGTTAATCAGAAATAATTATTTTAAAAATATGAAATATCAATTCTTAATACAAAATTATTTTAAGTAATTACAAATATTATTTCTAGTTTTAGCAAAAGAAATGAAAAAAGGGGTGGCTGAGTTGGCAAAATATGTGGTGCTAAGCACACTTGACTTTCGTTGACTTCAATGGTCATAGTTGTGTTATGATCACTGAAGAATCACCCAGACATTGGTACTATGTAATCTTTTAGTAGGTCTTTGGTAAGACAGTGTTACCATAAAATTAGTGTAAGTCGACTCCACTTTTTGCCATAAAATGGTCATTTTTTAAGTTACAGAGGTCATATTTCAAGTTAAAAGCACCACTTTTAGTTTAGGGGTCATCTCTTACCTTAAAAGGTCACTTCTGATCTAAGTGACCCAATTAAGGTAAAAAGTTGCATCGTCTTACCATAAGCTATAATAAGGCGGTCTTATATAAGACTTTGTAGTATTCTTTTAACCTACAAAACTAGTTATTAGGCCCGGGCGATGCCCCGGGTTATTAATATTTTCATATCAAAATAGAATATCTAATGTTGCATAGTTCATTGGTTAAAACTTTACTATATTAACTTGAGGTCACGTGGTCAAATCTTGTACGAAACAACTAAAGGGACAGTGCCACGTGGCGTGTAGACTTACTTTAGCACGCCTTTTAATATATTTGTATAGATATGTTCTTTTAATTTAATTAGATATGTTCTTTTACTCTATGTTCTTTTCATGGTTTGAACAATGTGTAGGTTAAACTAAGTTCAAAATTAAATTAAAAGAGCATATTTTGTAGGTTAAAAGAACACATAGTTCAAAATTATCTCAATTTGTAAAAAAGAACATATATCATAACAAATAAACATGTAATAAAAGAACGTAATTAAATTAAAGATAGAGATAATAGTTGTTTTTTTTTAATTAACTGAAAACCCCTCTACGTGATCTACAAGAGATTAAGCAGGTAGGTTTTAAAAATTTTAAACCAATGCATCCCCAACACAGATGTCGTCGTCGCTAATTAAGGAGGAAGTTGATTTTTTTTTAAATATAGCGTTTTACCAATTGTTTAATATAGCATATGTTGAATGCTTTTTTTAAGGCAAAATTCCATCTTGCATTTGGTATGTTATTGACTGTCGTTTTGGAACAGGTGCACCAAGCTATTTACTCTATGCTGAATCTTCTTATTTGCACTATAAATGGAGATGAGATCACAAGTAGAAAATATTAGTTTCTAATGTGTACTTTTCTATCTAATCCATGTGTTTTTCTTGTGGGATGTTCTATATTTCTGCCCGTTTTGCTATTTACATTACGCTGTTTTGGTCCAAATGCACATAGCTCACTGTCCATGGTTTGCTCGTAGCAAGCTTATTTGATGTAAATGATAACAATAATGAATCATTTGTAATCCAGCTTTGATCAAGCTACCAAAACTAGTAAGATATAATTACAACAGATAACAAGGGCAAGATGGTGGTTGGAGCAGTGGAAGGACTTTGCACACTCCACCAAGATGCCACAGAACAGGATAATTTTAGCAAGCTGTCATGTGCTTGCTAAAGCATGCTGTTTTGCCAATATCTCAGCAATAAATTGGTGCCTGCGTAAGTTCGGATGCTTCAGGATGAGGTTTCTTGTTGATAGATCGACCACATAGCCATGACTTGGCATCCATTGCAATAACTGGAGAAGCAATTCCATCTTTTCTGGTTGCGCAGTATAACGTGATATGGCCAGGTGAAATACATCCTGGGAAAAAAAAAAAAAAAACAAAGTTCCCAGATATTAGCAAATTTAAACCATTGAAATACATCGTAATCCATATCATATATCTGATGTGACGGAGGTACGGCAGGAGAATAGAACACAACAAATAAAAGAGAGGGCGAGTAAAGTATTTGTTGTCAAGAAGACTCGACCTCTTAACCATTCAAACTTTTCACCAAGTCATTAGCCATCAAGCCAACAGTTTTCAAGTTTATAAAGGCTTCATTTAATGGATAAACAAAATATTTGCAAGGGCCTAACTGCAGGCAGGCCTCTGGCAGCCCCCCATATGGCTTCGCCCATGCTATAAGCCCAACTATCAGTATAGTAATGAGCAACTCTTTTTTCTCCACACTATTTGCCGTCCATATTTATCGTATACATTCAAGCTTGCCTGGTGGAGGTGGTGGGGAGTTCGAACCCCACTATTTACTTGTGCTTGGGAGTAGGGGCTCCCTTATATCCCCTACTCTCAAGCGACTCGGCTGGCTAACCTGCGAGAGATGCTGGTCCAGTTGGGGCATTCTGGTAGGAATTCCCTATATTTATCGTATACCATCCTTATTTATACGGCGTTCTTTTTCTTCTTTCTCCTTCCTCTACTCCTCCCTCTTTTATAACCCACCATAACCACCACTCCTCCCCCCGCGTAGCCCTCAAACGAAGGTGAAACAAACAACACAAAGCCGCTGACAACAACAAAGAACAAACATACCAATTTCTTAATTTGCAGCAAAAACCACAAATTGACCACAAACTCTGACATAAATTGCACAAAATTAGTGCCACCATTTTTGGGTTTTTTTTACAAGAGAAAATTAGTTGCAGGAGGGAAAAGATTAATGAAGGCGACTACACAACAGTCAACAAATTTGAGTTTCTCGTTATAACTTGTTAGCAAAACAAATCATGCAATTGATAAAAATGGAAAAGTATCCAATAACAACACCAAATGGAAAAGTTTCAGATAAAAACTTGTTTGCCCCCAGCCTCCTTTCTCTTCTTCTTCTTCCTCAGATCTCCTTCACAGATTTTTCTTCAAAATAAAATTTGTGAAATTCTCTTCGTTAGTGCCCAACTTTTTAACTTTTCTCTTTGGTAGTTTTTCATTTAATTTTGTTCTCTTGGGTAGCTCTCAGTTATTATATATGTTAATTATGTAGGCTTAGTTAGCTTTTTCCGCTAAATGTTCGTTAGTTGTGTAACCTAGGTTAGTTAGATTTTTGGCACCAGTTTTGAGACGATCTTAAACAGACGATTTTGACCTTCAAATGACCTTTTTGAAAAAACGGATGCCACCAAGCATCCTTTATGGACACGAGTTTCAACAAGACAGTCAAAATGACTACCAATAAGGTAATTTTTTAACAAGATTTTCGAAACGAACTTAAACAGACGATTTTGACCTTCAAAACGACTTTTTTGAAAAAATGGACGCCATCAAGCGTCCCTTATGAGCATGAATTTCGACAAGCAGGTCAACATGAGTAAAATGCGGTAATTTCTAGTCACGTGTTTCGAGACGATCTCAAACGAGCGAATTCGACTTTCAACAAGACTGTTTATGAAAAAACGGACGCCACCGACCGCCATTTATGGCCACAAATTTCGACAAGCTAATTAAAATGAAAACCAATACGATAATTTTCTCAACACGACTTTCGAAGGGATCTCAAACGGGCGATAGGACGTTCGTTTTTCAAAAAAAGTATGTTTTGAAGGACGAAATTACCCGTTTAAGATCGTCTTGAAAGTCGTGTTAAAAAAATTACTGTATCGGTAGTTATTTTGACCGGCTTGTTGAAATTGGTGCCCATACGCTTAGTGACGTCTGTTTTTTCAAAAAAAAGTTGTTTTGAAGGTCAAGATCAGCCGTCTAAGATTGTCTTGAAACTCGTGCCTCAAGAAAAACGTAAGTTAGACAACTAACTGACATTTTGACGAAAAGTCGAAAACACTAAGCCTACAAACTAAAATATATAATAACTGGCGGCAACCAAAGAGAAAAAAAAAAATTCAAAAAAAGCTACCTAAGAGAAAAGATAAAAGTTGGGGGCTACTAAAGATAATTTCCCAAAAAAAAAAAAAAATTCAATATTCATGGAACCGAAACGAAATTTCGTTTCCACCGTGGTGGAAATGAAAACTTGGTTCAGTTCATGCTAATAAAATTCTTAAATTTTTATATTTTTGAGATAAAAAAGTAAAAAAAATATAATACATAATACGTATAAAAATACAGGTGGGGTTTAATAATACGGACGATAAATAGCAAGACCCCAAAAGATTGAGGTGCAAGATGTTTACATGAAATAAAATAAAACAACATAGATGCAATAAAATAATAATTTAAAAGGATGTTGATATTTGTATAAGTGGTTAACATGCCTTGTAATATGAAACGCAAGGAGCAACTTTTATGCACTTGTTGCATACTGAACTATATACTTTTTGCTGTTTTTATTTACCAATTCAACAAGATTAGATGCCCATGGTTAAGCACAATGAGTAAACTTGCATTTAATGTAAAATCAGATCCATAGTCAAGTGAGTGTTTAGACATATAGCTATACGATTAACAACTCAAAGGGTATTTTGAAAATCTAAGGTACATGATGACT
The DNA here is from genome assembly GCA_947646795.1 of Beta lomatogona. NCBI lineage: Eukaryota > Viridiplantae > Streptophyta > Magnoliopsida > Caryophyllales > Amaranthaceae > Beta > Beta lomatogona. The sequence continues at coordinate 686,994 of CANSNZ010000072.1, forward strand.
TGATAGTCACAAGATAAATGCACAAGTGTAGGGAATGATTTGTAAGAGAGAGAGAAGTATGAGCAATAATAAACTCACTATTCTATTAATGCCGCCCACCATAAATGTCTCATTACATATTTATAGTCTAAGCCACAAAAAAGGACAAAGGCTAAAAACAACCTGGTAAATGGCTGTAAGTAACACAGTAAATAATTAGAAGTTTGTGAGGACTAGTAGTGCCCTTAATACTCCCCCTGAGGAAGGAAACGCAGCTTCAGTTTGTGAGGACTAGTAGTGCCTTTAATACTCCCCCTGAGGAGGGAAACGCAGCTTCAGTTTGTGAGGACTAGTAGTGCCCTTAATACTCCCCCTGAGGAGGGAAACGCAGCTGAAGCTCCTAGCTTGGTAATGAGTTTGTTGTGCTGCTTCCCAAAAAGCATCTTGGTGAGGATATCTGCTACTTGCTCATAAGAGGTGACATGTTGAGGGATGATAGTGCCTGCTTTGACTTGATCTCGCACATAATGGCAATCTATCTCTACATGTTTGGTACGCTCATGTAGGACAGGATTAGCAGATATGGCAAGAGCTGCTTGATTGTCACATTTAAGGATTGTGGGAGGTAAGTTTGTGAGACCAAGATCTTCAGAGTGCTGATAGCCAAGTAACTTCACAAGCAGTAAGAGCCACTGCTCGGTATTCTGCTTCAGCAGATGACCTGGCTACCACTTTGTTTTCCAAGAGACTGGAGAGTGTCCAAGGAATATGCAAAAACTTGTGGTAGAACGCCTGGTGACAGACAGCTAGCCCAGTCACTGTAGGCAGTGAGATGGGCACCTGATTTGGAGGCAAGGAAGACGCCTTGAGTGAGGGTACCTTACCTGAGGTATACCTCAGAAGCCTTTTGGCAGCTTGAAGATGTACTGACTTAAGAGTTGAATAGTGAAGCTGATATCAGGCCTGGTAATGGTGAGGTAAATTAATTTGCCAAGAAGCCTTTGGTAAAGGGTGGGGTCTGGGTGAGGATCTCCTTTATCTGGAGTGAGTTTTAGGTGGGTATCCATGGGTAGATGAAGAGGTTTGACATTAAGCATGCCAAATTCTTTAAGGAGGTCAGTGGTGTATTTCCTTTGGGAGAGGAAGAAACCAGCTTCACTTCTATCAATCTCAATGCCTAGGAAGTATCTCAAGTCTCCGAGATCTTTCATGTGAAAATGAGAGGATAACATGTCTTTGAGAGGTTGAATGTCAGTGGATTGGTTGCCACAAATTAGGTCATCCACATAAATTAAGATCAGAGTAGTAGATGTGGAGGTGGATTTGACAAATAAATTGTAATCAAATTTTGACTAATGGAACCCAAGGGTAAGGAGAGTGGAGGAAAGCTTGGAGAACCATTGGCGAGGGGCTTGTTTCAGACCATATAGGGCTTTTTTTAGTTTGCAGACAAGTGGAGAGGAAGAGGATGGAAGAGAATTAGGTGTGATTCTACAACCAAAATGAGTGTAACCCTATGGAAGTTTCATATATACATCCTCCATGAGATCTCCAAGTAGAAATGCATTTGTAACATCAATATGGATGTTATACCAGCCTTCAATAGCAGAACTGCTAGGACAGTCCTCACAGTAGCCATTTGGCTACTGGGGTAAAGGTTTGGTCATAATCTTCACCTGGTTTTTGTCTACAATCAAGTATGACTAACCTGGATTTATGTCTCTCAATTGAACCATCAGGAAGATATTTAGTTTGTAGAGCCATTTAGAGCCAATAGCAACCTTACCAGGGGGAAGAGTGGTAACTTCCCAGGTTTCATTTTGTTCTAGGGCAGCAGTGTTCATGGCAGCAATCCAGTGAGCATGAAGAATTGCTGCTTTAAAGGAGATAGGGTCTTGTGTTGTTGTAAGTGTGGAAAGAAAGCAGTGAAAGGATGGTGGGATAGTGGTATATGCAAGGTTGGATATATGTGGTGGAGAAATTGGTTACATAATCACTGTGCCAAGAGGGGGGAAGGTGAGTTCTAGTTCTTTTTCTTGGAGCAGGAGGTGTGGGAATTGGATGAGGGGAGGGAGGTGGTGTAGGATGAGGGGTAGTTTGATTAGTGGTATCAATGTAGGTGAAGTTATCAATGAGAGGTGGATGATGATGGGTTGGGATCTGGAATAGGATGCATATAGGAGTGAACAAATGTGTTTAGGAAAGGAAAAATAGATTCATGAAATCTCACATCTCTTGACACAAAGGGTTGCATTGTGGTTAGGTTCAACAATTTGTAGCCCTTTTGAGTAGAGGGGTACCCAAGAAAGACACATGGGATTCCACTAGGAGAGAATTTGTCAGTGGAGAAGGCTGGGTTTGTGGCAAAGGCAAGGCAACCAAAATTTTTGAGATGATCATAGGAGGGTGCAGTGCCAAATAAAGCTTCATATGGTGTGATATTGTGAAGAATAGGAGTGGGCAGCCTGTTGATGAGATGTACAGCAGTAAGAATGCAATGCCCCCGGTAGGATAATGGCAAACCAATCTGGAATCTCAGTCCTTTACTGATTTCTAAAATGTGTCTATGTTTTCTCTCTAATCGGGCATTTTGTTGTGGGTGTTTGACACAAGATGTCTGATGTATAATGCCATGAGTAGCAAAGAATTGCTTGAAAGGGCCATCATCAAACTCTAAGGCATTGTCAGACCTTAGATGTTTGATGTTCTTATTGAAATGGGTCTTAGCATAGGAGAGAAACAATTCCAAGGTAGCCAAAGAATCTAATTAAACCTGCAGCAGATACACCCAGGTGTGCCTAGTGTGATCATCAACAATATTCAAGAAGTATATGTATTTTCCCTTCGTGGTCTTCTTGTATGGACCCTAGATGTCCATATGAATGAGGTCAAAAGGAGCAAGAGCATGAGACTCACTAAGGGAAAAAGAAAGTTTAGTGAACTTGGCAAGAGGGCAAGTGAGGCATACTTTGTGAGGTTTAGAGTGGTAGGAACACAAGGTAAGAGTTTGATTTTAACCACAGGGGCATGCCCTAACCTATGATGCCATAGATCTATAAGATCATTGATATTAGGTTGGGAAGGAGCAGATGGCGAGGAATTTGTGGTGGAAGTATTGGCTGTAAAATGGGAGGAAAGTGTGGCGGGGTCATGGGTATTATTTGTAACTTGTAAGGTAATAGAGACCATTTCTAGCTTCAACTAAACCTTTTACTTGCTTAGTGAGGCTGTCAACTATGTAACAGTGAGTGGGAAAAAATTGAACTTCACACTTTGAGTCTCTAATCAATTTTTGGACTGAAAGAAGATTGTGTTTGAAATGAGGAACACAAAGAACATGGTGAAGAACAAGACCATTTTGTAGGAAGGCAATAACAGTATGAGATACAGTGGTGGTGGCACCAGTGGGAAGGTTGATGGTAGGAGTGTGTTTGACAGTGGAACTTGGATCCAGATTTTGCAAGTAGGGTGTCATATGATCGGATGCTCCACTGTCCACAATCCATTCACTCACACCAGTGTCCTCATGAGAACAAGAAATCATGCCAGGAAAATGAACATTAAGTTCATCATCAGAAGTTTTCGTTATCTTAGGGATGAGTTGTCCACAATCCATTCACTAACAGCAGTGTCCTCATGAGAACAAGAAATCATGCCAGAAAAATGAACATTAAGTTCATAAGTTTTAGTTATCTTAGGGATGAGTTGGGCTAGTTGTTGTGGAGTGAATAGTAAGCCTCCACTATCAGCACTTGAAGGGTTGGTTTTAGCAGCTATTTTGGTGTGGGTTTTTTGTGGTGTTGGGCTCCATTTTGTGGTGTTTGGTGACGGATGTTTAGGTTGGGGTTGGAAGGTTTTTTGTTTGGGGTTGGTTTTGGGGAATCCAACAACAAACCAGCAAGTATCCATAGAATGACCTCTTATGTTATATACAGTACAAACAGTAGGCTTACTAGACTGCCCTTGAAAATACATGGCAGATATGGTATCATCTAGTCTGGGTTTGTGCAAAAGTTCTCGTTGGAATTCTTCTTGCATCAAAGCTGCAAAAGCAGTACTAGGGAGAGGATCTAAGATGAGCAATTGACTTCTTTGATAATTATAAGTTTCATCTACTCCATTAAGAAACACAGTGTGGATTCTTCTTTATGCAAGTCTATGATTTCTAGGAGTTTTTTAACTTCATCAGTGGGACTCAAAATAACAGGCAACATATTCATACAATCCAACTCTTCCCATATGGATTTCATCATAGTATAATAATCATTTATAGGCATTCCATTCTGTTTTACTTCATACAAATCTTTGTTCAATTTGTACTTTCTAGAACCATTTGTAAGAGCAACACCTTTTTCCAGATTTTCCCACAGAGCTTTTGCCATTTGTCATATACATCACAGATTTTTTAATGTTTGAAGAGAGATTATTAGTAATCCAGGCAATTACCATATTGTTGCATGTTTCCTTTTCATATACAACACCTTTTGTGGCATCATCAGTAGGCAACTCCACTACTCCGGTGACAAAGCCCAGCTTGCGTTTTGAAGAGAGATTTATCTCCATTGTTCTACGCCATGACCTATAGTCAGCTGACCCTTGGAGTTTGTCAATTTGTATAGAGGTAGCACTGTCACAGGGGTGAAGAAAGAGAGGATTCATCATATCTTGGTATGTGATTTTTCCTGCCGCCATGGAGGGTTTGGATTTTTTGGAGAAAGAGAGAATTTAAAAGATTAGATTTTTTGAGAGGTTCAGAGGATGACGAAAGAGAAATCGGAGATTTAGGGGGAAAGAAGAAGAGGAAAGGAAGGATTTTTTATTAGAGCAATACTCTTTTTGGAGCTGAGAGAAGATGACGGCGCAAGAGCAGAGAGATTAGGTTTCTAAAAATATTTTTTCATTCCTCTCGACAAGTGTGCGGCTCTGATACCATGATGACTTGATAGTCACAAGATAAACGCACAAGTATAGGAAATGATTTGTACGAGAGAAAAGTATGAGCAATAATAAACTCAGTATTCTATTAATGCTGCCCACCATAAATGTCTCATTACATATTTATAGTCTAAGCCACAGAAAAGGACAGAGGCTAAAAACAACCGGGTAAATAGCTGTAAGTAACACAGTAAATAATTAGAAGTTTGTGAGGACTAGTAGTGCCCTTAATAGTATAACAATTAGGTTTACTGGCAACTGGTTATTTCAAATTGAAACAACCATGATTATTTCAAATGACAGCTGAATTACAGAATGACCATACATTTTTCAGGCAATTGTTTACCTGATCAATCTTGTGGCCAGAATCGTGAATAGCTTCCACAGCATCATTCATTAAGTTTATATTGCCTGATCTCATGAATGCTCCTAAAAACTTCTTAGCAGCAGGTGGAGATATAAATCTCGCACTGTCCTGTAAATTTGTTTTAAAATCTCAATTTATTCCGAACAACTAAAACACTAATTAAAAGGAATTACAAGATTTACGACCAACCTTGACTACCATAAATGCATTTTCCAAATGCTGCCCTGCTATTAGTATGTGCAATATCTTCTCATGGAGGGTCTTGCATATTGCTTTTTCACCAGATACTAAAATCATGTAGACTGAAAATGCTTCAGAATGAGCACCAACACTACCAAGTTGCAGAAGCAAAGAAGATAAAATTTCCTGCAGATTCCAAATTCAAAAGTTACAATTTAGCCAACTATTTTACACATAACGTACATTACATTAACAAAATATGAGTAGATGACTTTTTTATTTATGTAAGGAGAAAGGTGGTCGGCAACAAGGCATGACAATAATATTTCTTGGAAGTGGGAAGACAAGGGGAAGGAGTAAACTAGAATTCTCCTATACTAAGTATAAAAATAACATTGCAGAAGGCTCTGTTTCACACACCAAAAAAGTGAGAAATAGCATAATAACAATCCACTAATTATAACGAAATTGGAAAAGCGAATGCTCAAGCGCTGGCTTAATTCATAAGATATACTTCTATAACTTCTATATCCAACAAATTAGAAGTGAAAAAAAAAATTTATCTGCTCTTAACAATAGTAGTATGAAAAGAAATGCAATCCGAGGAAGTTTTATCGCCTAGGAAGTGTAAAAATTGATTAGACTGCACGAAGTTTCACTAATCTAAGGGGGATTACGTGTCCCTTTCTCCAATCTTTTGGGATGTACAACTGGCGTTTTTTCCACAGTTTTCTACTTCACACGAATTAAGGATTTTATATAATCTCCAAGCTATATATAATCTTCTAGTTAGAAATAGCCCAAAAATTATAAGTTCAATATCATCTGCTCTGCAGTATGTAACTTTACTTGCATGGTAAAGGAAGTTCACCTCCTCCAGTTGATGACCTTTAATTCTCATATCTTGCAGGGTACGATATGCAAGCAGATATAGCTTCTCTTTGCAAAAATACTTTATTAGAATGTGGAAGGTATACTGATCAGGATTTATACCCAGTTTATCCATTTTTCTCAATGTTTGCATCACAAAGTCCATATCTCCTGCTCTGCAGTAAGCACACAGCAAAACATTTAATATGACAACATCATATTTATCGTATGAAGCTTCATAATCCCTAGCCAACTTCTTTGCTTCTTCCACATGCCCTGCTCTGCAGAATGCTGTGATCATAATACTGTGTGAATAGCCATCTGCAAGAACAAATACAGACATTTTTTTACATTCAAAGTCATAAAAAAATAGCAGAAGTCAATATTGTACTCTATATGAGCAAAACTAATACCAGAATGCTAGCACTCCTTCAGAACAGATGCAAGACACATTCAATCACAATATCAATTCGATTTGAGCCCAAGCACCCCCAGATATTTGTGACGTAATCAAGTACTTCCTCCGTTCTTTATTAATCACAACATATGGTTTGGGCACACAATACGGCAATGGAAAAAGTAGAGACGTGGGAGACAACTAGTCCCCAATACCATGTGAAAAATAGCTAATTGGGAGGGAAAAGTTATGCAGTCATTAGTATTAAACTTCTATAGAAGGGAGATGAAAGTGATTAATAAAGAATGGTAGATGTATACCCCTCAAACAGATTTCACCTCTCTAATATGTTATTTTACTTCATACTTCTAAGTCTTGTCATTTTCACCATAAAAAAATAGACATGAAAGAAACAAAAATTTAGTCACTGCTAATGTTCAAAACTTTCACAAGAAACAGGATAATATGTCAAATCGTATATTTTCAAGGCAGTCTAAACAATATGTCTCAAAGCTCCTGAGTTACATTGCGACCTTGTCATTTCACATCACAGCTACCGCCAACTCGCCAAGTACAGTTAAGAAACATGCCTACTACACAAGGCAAGGTAAATGAATTTCAAAAATCAAAATATATACACATGGATTTTCTTTTATTTTTAAAAGATAATTATACTACAATTTATCTTTTGTTGTTATCACCATCTTTAATTACAAAACTTTATTCTCAATGTCTATCTTTATTTTCTTTATGCATAAAATATCTTACTTACTCTTTATTTATAAAAGGAAAGTAGGAAACCATAAAATCAAAGGGAAAGGCAAGGAATAGAAAAATGAGTCTCAAACTAGGACATGGATCCAAGAATCATAGTTCCAAATGTCGGATGCAGTCATGATCGCAAAAACAGTCACGCAACCACTTTTGAAGGCAACACAGTCAGTTTATGGCTGTCGCGGCCTTATATATTGGTCGCGGGAAAGCTAAAAAACCTTTACAATGTAATTGTAATACAGAGATGCCTATACCATGCTAAGAATCAAACATCGAAAGTTATTTATGTAAAGATACAAAGGTTATTTTCAAAGGTGTCAGATTGAAAGAACCAAATTTATAACATTTTCTTATATATATTTTCAATTTCTCTATCACATCTCTCTCCCTAATCTACATGTATAAGCGACCATCTCTCTATGCACTAGTCGCCAGTCATCATGACAATGAAACCATAGCAAAGGTTTGCCCTTAACCGCGAGCAAAAGCCCTAATTTTTTGGTCGTCTTACATGTGACTTGTGAGTTATTGCCTTCATTTCCTTATGAGTTCTAATCATGTTTGAACCGGGTAATCTCATATTTTGTCGTCAAAGACAGTTTGGTTAAAATAGAATTTTGGGTTATTGTGGTCACGTCTTTTCAATATAATATCAAATCACTTTGAGTTCGCATCAGGTTATTTCAAATTCAAGACTTCTTTCGAGTTATTATATGTTTGTGTAGAGATTTCAAACCGTAATAGAGCAAATACGATAAAGGAATCAGTATTGAGCCGCTGAAGCATACTTGATCTGACTTGTCGCTCATTCATCCGATCAAATGTCAATTTAGCTTCATGGACCTTCCCAGATTTTGAAAGGCCATCCATTAAGAGACAATAAGGTATCTGCAAAAAATTTAACAATCATGATCAACAATGGACTCTGATAAGTTTAGGAGGGGACAAAAGTTCGCAGCAACATTATCAAAGAGAGACAAGATGAGCACGTTGAGATGGAAAAGGTTATGCATAACAAATAAGACTTGATTCGGTATTTAAAAGCTATTAGGATATAAATATGATACCACTAATCAATCCAATTCAAGAAGATTTGTGCTTCTAATTGGAGAGTAGGAGGAAGAAGAGTAAAACAGTGGGAGCAAATGATTTGAATGCTGAATCATCACACATAGTTCACAAATGATAAAAAAGTTTCGCATAAAAAACATCAATGAAAGCTTCAAGAGAACGTACAAGAAGGAGAAACAAAAGCCACAAACAACAAACTTAATTTAGAAAAGTTTTAAGCAACATTCTTACATGCTTATCAATATCAAAAGGGAGACAAGTTAGCTGACAAGTCCCATCTTTTACCTCTTAAGACTCTATTCTCTTTACCGAGATTGATTTTTATTGTTCGAAGCTAATAAATACTTGCTAAAATTGATTTTTTAAGTCTCATCTGCACATCCAGAAGCTTCAAGACTGATATGATTCTGTCGCATAAAAGACGACAACCAAGATCATAAACCTCCGCACGAAGTTCTCCGACATGACCCTCTAGGGTGGCAATGAGAGTATCATATCCTGAAATGAGGTGTAGGAGGCTATAAAGCTCTGTAATGTCTCCTCCAAGGGTAATGTGACAATAGTGGGGCAAATAGGAGGCACCTCATGATCCGGAGAGGTGGAGAATGCTCCGGCTTTGTGGTAGTAAGTGTTGTGCAATGAGAGCAAGGAAAGGATTGCGGTAGCGTGTCTCGGTGTCTCCGACCTCAAGGCGTTCAGAGATAACTCGTTAATTCCAATGCCAAACACTAGAGTCTTGAGGGTTGTCATTTGATAGGATATCACAGATGAGTTTCGCGTCCTGAGGTCGACAAACTTTCACGAACCAAAGGTATTTGTTCTTTGCATAGTAGAAAAGTCACACATATGGATCCATGGAAAAGGAGTGAAGGAAGTTGGTGAAAGCAAAAGTCTCCTTCGTGGTCAAATCAATGTTCATGTCCTTAGTAAACAAGAACATGAATCCTCTCATAGGTATGTCGCCTTTCTTAGAATCTCGCTCCCAAGTGAATGCCTCGACGAAAATTTTGACAAAGTTCACTTGCCCATGTGCACTCATAAGAGAGATGGAGAACAACCAAAACGAAGAGCAACCAAAGGAGTATGAGGTCCACCTTAGTGACTTGAGCCGACTCCGCCTTGGGATGAAAAAGTTAGAGCACAAATCAATGAAAGATGTCAGCTTATTATCACTGGATTCCCGGTCTAATCTCCGGTAATCTTCTTCCAAAAAGTGGAAGAGCATAAGAGAGTAGTGTTTGGATCTCCTTTAAACTTCATGAATTCGGTGGGGCCCATAGGACAATTAGTAGGCCACCCAAAGAGATTATTCACTTCATTCCATGTCATGACTCTCTCCACACCATCAAGAGAAGACAACATCACCCTTCGATGTCTCCGTTTCAAGAGAAGCAAGGAATTAAACCACAAGTTCATGTCAGAGGTCCCCACTTCCACACTCATGACCCTCTTCTCCATGTCCACACCTTCTCTCTTTCCCTCAGGTAAGCAACCACCAATCCACAATCATCGCCACCGCTACCTGACGCCGTCGCTAGCCACCCACTACCTCTCGTCTTCTCCTCTCTTCCCTTCATCTCCTCTTCACCATAACCCTAACTTTCACTCAATTAGGGATTTTTGGTTTGGCTTGAACATTGACACTTTTTGGTTCTTGGTTGCTAAATTGCTTCAAAAAAAAGAGGTTTGCCACATCCATCTTGCCAATTTTACACTTGGGAGGTACTCAATTTCAATTTTCGAACTTTTCTCTTTGATAATTTTGATGATAATAGAAATTTGTTCTTTAGTAGTTCCTTTATATCTTATGGCATGATGGTGGATTTCATTATTGAACTTTGTTGTTAGTACAGTTAATGGAGTTCACCAAGTGATTCTATAGACAAATTTTCAGGGTGGAGCATCCTTGGTTCTTGTTAGTACACTTGTTTTATATTGATTGTTGCATTAGTTTGGTATAACTTCTATCATGCGGAATTCAAAGCGAACCACATCTAAACCCATATCCATCTATGATCCGAATACTCATTCTCGAACTATCACCAAGAAAATTGTTCCCACGAGACCTCAAAAAGGTCCAACCGTAAAACCTCCAGAACCCAAGTCTTCCGCAGCAAAAACTTGAACTCCTACCCCGCATCTTCTCCCTCCCACTTGGCCAAAGCTCAACAAGAGCGCACTACTAAGCTCCAGAAGCGCACCATTGCTCACACCCTCTACTTCTCCCCATAAGACGCTATGAAACTAGGTACCACATGGAGGTTTAATATTTAATTATGCTATATATAATCGGGGTAAGGTTTTCCGTTTGAATGACAGGATATGCTTTGAGCTTGTGGTTGAGTTCCTTGCTTCTCTTGAAACGGGGACACTGAAGGGTGATGTTATCTTCTCTCTTGATGGTGTGGAGAGAGTCGTGACATGAAATCAAGTGAATAGTCTTTTTGGTTGGCCTACCGATGGTCCTATAGGCCCCACTGAATTCATGAAGTTTAGAAGAGATCCAAACACTACTCTGTTATGCTCTTCCACTTTTTGGAAGAAGATTAGTGGTAATCCGGTGTTAATAAGTTCATCTCTATTGGTTGCCCTGCTCTTCGCATCATTCATCGACTTGTCCGTCCCAAGGCGGAGTCGGGTCAAGTCAGTATGATGGACCTCAAACTCCTTTGATTGCTCTCAATCTCTCCTGTGACTGCAAATAGGCAAGTGAACTTTGCCAAATTCTTCATCGAGACATTCATTTGGGAGTGGGATTCTAAAAAGGGCAACATTTTTATTAGTGGATTCATGTCCTTGTTTACTATGGACATGAACATTGATTTGACAACAAAGAAGACTTTTGTTTCCACCAACTTCCTTCACTCCTTGTCTATGGATCGTTATGGGGTAGCTCTTCCACTATGCAAAGAAAAAATATCTTCGTTTCGTGAAAGCTTGTTAACCTAAGGACGCGAAACTATGATATCTTGCCAAATGAGAACACTCAAGACTATAGCATTTGGCATCAGAATTAATGAGTTATCTTTGAATGCCTTGAGGCCGAAGGCACACTACAACACACCTTTCCTTGTTCTCATAGCATGGCCTATACTAGCACACATTTAGGGATGGCTGGACTAGGCCCGGATCCGTGGACCCAGATTCGTTTTTCCGGATCTGGATCCCAAAATTTCAAACCCGTTGGATCCGGGTCCTATTGTTAGAATAAGAGTCTGGGGTTGACACCAAGACTTGGACTCAGATCCGTAGATTCGTTTTTTTTTAAATAACTTGGGCCGAGCTAATGTCCTAAACTCTTAACTATCTTAACACAAAAAAAAAAGAAACTCCTAACTAATCCATAACTCCCTCAGAATCACTGCCTCTCCCTCACTGCATCTCCCTCCCCTTCACTAGTCACTACCTCCCAATCCTAGCTCTCCCTCCTCACTTCCTCTCTCCACCGACCACCGCAGATAGCCAGGCGCGCCGCACGCCACTCCCTCTCTCCCGCACTCGAAGCCTCGCGCCCACGCCACATACCACGTATCGCATTGTCGCGCCAACGCCACGCCACATCTCCACCATCCACCGACCGACGTCTGTCACTTCAGCTGTTGCTCGACGGCCAACACATCCCCGAGTAAAATTTGTTGGAGTATTATTCTCAAATATATTTATATTGGAGATGTTATAGTTTATTTATAGTTCACAAATATAATGTTATAGTTTATTTTAATGAATTTTTCTTGGTTGGTTTTATGTTGTAGGACTTTGATGATATTAATAGTGATGAAGATAAGCTCTTGGGAGATGGAATTGTGGTACTTACGACAATGGAATGTTGATGATCTACTTTCTCCTTTTTTTTTGTTATTCGAAAGATATTTGTGTATTTGTATTGACATTATTTACTTTTATTCGTTGTTTTATTCCCTAATTAGTTGTAAACTTGTAATGAAATTAAGCTTTCCTCTATTGGAGATGTGAAAAACAAAATTTTGTTACTTCGGGAAATATTTTAATACGAAAAAGCAAGTAAAATAGTATAGATTACAAAGGGATCCGTTCTGGACCCGTTATGGACCCGGATCACCAGGATCCGTCAGATCTAGATCTGTGTTCTATTTTTTTGACCCGCTGGATCCGGGTCGGATCTGGATTCAGCGTCTAAAAACGGATCGGGATCCGGGTCCAGATCCAACCCGTTGCCATCCCTACACACAATCGGAGCCTTCTCCACCTCTCGATCCTGAGGTGCATCCTATTTGTCGTATTGTTGCCACATTACCCCAAGAGTAGACATTGCAAAGTTTTATAGCCTCCTACACCTGATTTTAGGATTTGATACTCTAGTTTTGCCACCCTCGAGGGTCATGTGGGAGAACTTCGTGCGGAAGTTCATGATCTTGGGAGTGTCTTAAAGCTTTTGGATACACCGCTTCTACAAACGACACATATGCTGGGCACCTGGGACCCCTTTGGTCGCAATGGCTTCTACTGAGTAAACCTATCTCTTTCTCTCTCCCTTTATTGTCCGACATTTAATTTCGAACCAATGGTTTTTAAAGGTTGGTGAATGCTTAATAGCCTGCCTAAGGTACTCTATTTTTTATAGATGAAATGAGGGGTCCTATACATAGGGAATTGGGAAAAATAGTAGAATTGAGGTCAGCACACACAAAGTAGGCTAAAAACATTGATCCGCGGAATTAGCTGGATTAATGACAGAAGGCTAGCACTTAGGGAATATACTTTAATCTTCTTCGTCACATGCTTATCCAACTAAATAGTTGATTTTATTCTTCCTAATCTATCTTTACTTTTCTTATATAATTAATTGTTTTAAAGGTCTTAAAGCCTTAGGCCTGTTAAAGTATAGATCATGAACCTCACTCTCACATATAAATTTAAGCTCGTTCATTTTAAACCAGTTTACAACTTGATTTAATATCATGAAGCAGCTAGTGCACACAAAAACTCATGACACACTGTCATCATCAGATGGTCAAAAGGAGACAGCTTGAAGGTATCTACACTTTTGTCTACCCTTGCTAACCTAAAACTGGTTATTTCTGTTTAACCATTGATCCCAAAGGCAATTGGGTGACTGCCTGTCCTAGCTCACAGTAAACACAATGTAGTGACACACATAGCTACGTTTATTGTAATCCAAAGCTTGAGATATGGCCCTTGAAGACTATTTCGACCTTGTAAAATTTGCTCCTAACATTGTTGAATGCGCTCATGCGTTTTAAGAACTCTGCTTTCACATGCTTAGTTTGGAAATCCTACTTCATATAATAATATTTCAAATGGTCGAATATCAATAACTGACAACAAGATATGGCTGAATAACCATAAAGAATGCTTTTGATCATATATGGGTACCTCATCTTCAGCAAAGCCCAAACTTTCCAGCTTTAATAACAGGGATCTTGATTTCTCGAATAAGGTCCCTCTAACATAGACCTTTAGCAAAGTTGTCAAAAAGACCTGCAAAATAACAAAACTAAGGAGATCATAGCACATCTTCAACAGAGTACTCATTCAGACATAAAACCCAATTTAAAATATTTGCCAAAGACGAGCCTTCAGTAAAACGAATTATGCAGAGGACTGCACATCTAAGAGCATGATCATGACTTAAGGAAGGCCCTATTATAGACAAACTAATGCATCTTTGATCCAGCAAGTCTCTCACTGAAGATCTTACAAAAGCTGAATGTCTATGTGTGTAAAGTTCAACTAACTCATTAATCATTATTGTATTTGTAAATTAGCTCTAAATCTCAGCGGACTAAAAAGTAAGAGCTAAGTTACACACCTATGGTAACATGATACATAAGTAGATTAAGAAAGAAACGTTACATCTTAGGCCCTATTTTCTAACTCTGAAACAAAAAACATTATTCAGTAGAAGTCGATTTCAATCAGTAGTTATCTGTTTCAGCCAGCAAATATAGGTTTTTATCAATAAAAATCAGTTTTTACCAGTAAATAATTGTAGCTGCATAAGTAAAAAAACCACTATTAATCAGCAAAGGTGAGTTTTAATAAGTGAAATTCAGTTTTGATAAGTAAAATTCCGTGTAAAATGCAAAAAAAAAAAAAAAAAAATGCAATGATAAATTTATGTACTTGGAGTCCAAGGTCAAAGACTTAAAACCTTAAGATGATGAGAGATAAATAACCATCCTCTTCCATTTTGTTTGCCTGTTATTTCTTTATTATAGTTTCTTTATTTGCTTTTTCAATGTCTAAAATTGATTGAATGATTTCTAGATCCACATCGTTAGATGACTATAGTTTTCCTTCCTACCCTTCATAATTGAGGCTTCGGTCGAGAATGCCACTTATATGACTAAAGTATTTGAAAGTAGACTGATATCTTTTTGTTCCCGAAGCCATCAATTGAGGCGGTCACCATTCACAAGTTAAGCCCAAGTTATATCAGGAATCACATGGCTGTTGACTATATATTTAGTCCTTGTGTTTTGTGAAAAACTAACCATGCAAGCAAATGGCATGGAAGTAGTAGAATAAAAACCTTATTCGGCATGTATCCTGCAGATGTCATATCTTGGACCAATTTATCAGCCTTCTCGTGGTTACCATCAGAAGCATATGCATTGAGTAATGAGCTATAATGGTACATGTTTGCAGAATGACCTTCAGCCTGCATGCGGATAAAATACATTTCTGCCTCCTCGCATCGGCGGTTGGAAGCACAAACAGCTATAAGAGTCCCATATGTCACAATATCCATCTGAATCCCATTATTTTCCAGCTCTTCAACCAGTTCCAGTGCCTTCATATATCCATGTTCTACTTTTAAGCAACCAGCCAGCAGCTATGAGGATAAAGTGATAAAATCAGAAAACCAAATTGCTTTCTCAATGCTTCAGCATCCAAACAGCCCACAGTAAGTACAGCACTTCCAATATAAAATACCGTGTCTTCAATTAAAATAACAAAATCTTGCCCCTCAAAGCTAACCCACTTCTGGAAGAGAGTGTCCTTTTCGCTTAAATTTTGCTGAACTTTTGGGCTTACCAGAACTTATTGGAACTTAACTAAACTAATCTGAATTTATTGAATCTTATTTGACTATACATTTTTGGAAGACATTTTTTAAAGGTGAAGAGAAAGAACCCAAAATGCAAATCTTAAAAATATTGAAGAAAAGCAGTGAATCTAGCATGTAATATGAATTATAGAAGCATACCGTGCTATACGTCACTACATCTGGCACCAAACCATTTTGCTTCATCTGCTCAAACATACTCATAGCTTTTTCAAACTTGTTATTCTTAACCAAAGAGCTGAGAACAGAATTGCATATTGAGCTATTGTTTCTCATGGTTTGATCATTAATAGTCTCGTATACATTAAGAGCCTTTGAAATGTCCTTCCTCTCCCCCATAAATTTGATGTAACTGCTATATGATGCAATATTGATCTTTCCATGCTTTTGCATCCACTCGAATAGCTGCAAAGCCTCGACCATAAACAACTGTAAATATGACTTGGCATCCGCAAAAAACATAATTAAAGCATGGAAGTAAGAAACTAAAATACAATACTGGAACATAGCAATAGGAGGCTACATCAGAGAGAGAGGAGAGAGATGGATGTTTTCAATATCAATTTAAGAACACAAATAACTGTAAACGCTTAATGCAAGAGTAAGTGCCTGCAGTACATAATGAAACAAAATAAAACTAACTCTGCACAGATTCAGGCATTACTATCACAAATATGAACAGGTACAATACTAGTTGACAGTTCTTGAAAAATTTCATGGTCAACTATTAGGCTTTTAGGTAATTCTGTGATACAGATTGTGCGAATTCCCACAAAACTCAACTAATTTCATTATAATTCATAACACTGATTGACAGAAATATAACAATTAGGTCCATTTATAAGCATAAGACGAATGTAGTAAAAAAGAAAAATCCTAAAACATAGTATAAGTAATATTACAAGACTAATTATTAATACAGATATAGAAGCCTACTCTTACTGCAAATACTGTACCTACTAAAGAATTATAAGGTAAAAAAAAATGTCAGGATGCCCATGATCCAATACAAAAAAGACTTCAGAATTCTACGATAAGGCCCAGATGTAAAATCTATCATTCTCCCCCTCTCCAGAAATGCGATATGCCCTCGAAAGATGGTTAATGAAGATTTGCTATTGGTGGTTGGGGAAGAAGAGCGAGGAGGATGCTAACATGGCTTCATACTCTATCTCTGAGTAGGAGTTAGGGTAACACATGATCCATGTCTATGCTCCACAAGATTGGCATTGATCTTAGGCTCTGGTGGTTGGGGAAGAAGAGAGAGGAGGATGCCGGCGTGGCTTCGTACTCTATCTCTGAGAAGGGATAACACATTATCCATGCCTATGCTCCACAAGATTGGCATTGATCTTAGGCTCCTAGCCTCCCACAGAATATCATGAGCACACATCTAGCGCTTGCCAAGAAGAATGTCACTGAGATCCAAATCACTTACGTAATAGAATGTAAGAAGTTTAGCACGTGCACAGGGATAGGGACTTAGACCATTGTATTTACGAAGTCATTATCGTGAGATTGATAAGTAAAGATTCTACGAGTCAGAAACTTTTCAACATAGGTAAGTCCAACTCATGGACCAATTCAGATGACACCAAGATAAAAGAAGTACCAACGTCAACCAACACATACACATCCCCATAACTCAAACTCTCTTACCCTGATTAAGAGTTGCCTTGAAAATTTGGTCATAAGTCTATAGCAAAAGTATAACCAGCCACAAGACAGAAAGAGTGAAATATGATGGGAGATCTAAGACAGCACAAATTAGCTATAAGTAGCTCATAAAAAATTTCCACATAAGAAAAAAGAGCTACATAAATAAATAGAAAATTATTCAATTAACAATTTTGAAATGCACATATGCAGTAATTCTATATATTAATCAACCTGAATAAGATGCTTCCACCTACTTGACCTTCCAAAATTGCGTAATATGATGTTTAAATCAGGTACCTTCAAGATCTCTCCGCACCTGTATATTAGCAGGTTATCTCAGCCACTCACATTTAGAAGATTATAATACCAACATAATAGCAGTTTTATTAGAGCAAGCAGTCTTATTATGACTGGTGAGTATGCTAAACCTCCCCCCCCAAAAAAAAAAAAAAAAAACACCTCCAGCTAATAATATTTTTAGAGGAGGATCCCTAGTCATGAAATTTCAAACGTTCAAAGGTGTTCCAAAAAATTGTGGACATGATACAATCTGGTTCACCATACATTTTCTGGAATTCGACAGAGCCCAAATAGTGACTACTAATGACAATTAGCAATAATTCAGCTTTTGGTTACTACAACCATAACTATATCATACCAATTTACTTCCTAAGTCAGAGGTGCGCAGCCATACAGAAAATGTGCCAGTTAGCCCTTAACCTGAAAGGCAACTGACAAACCACCACTCAAAAACAAATAGAAAGGAATAACTAATTTTTTAGTCTATGATCGTTTAGTTCAAGAAATCAGCAAATACAGACTATTCCAGCTTTTTGTTGCAATTGAGGAAATAAAAATAATACTCCCTCCGTTTTTTTAGATGTAACATGTTGACTTTGGGCACTATTCATCCAATACACTTTGACCATTAATTGTTACTTATACATAAGAAAAAATATAGTCATGTGGGATCTTGTTTGATTCGTCAGGGTATACACTTTCCAAATATATATTTTTTATAATTTTTACCTTTATACAATTAGAGATATTATTGGTCAAAGTTGTGCCTCAGCAAATGTGAAAAGTCCAATGTTACATCTAAAAAAACGGAGGGAGTATTTAACTACCCTCTACTAGTCCTTTGATCTAAACAATCAGGGAATCTATGCCTTTCCAGACAAATGAACAACGCAAAGCAGCTATCTGTACTTCCTCCATCTCTTGAGGATTGGCCACTTTTCAAAAGGTATATTTTCCCTTAAAGAGCCTCCACAGTCCACTACATTCTATGAAATTTAAGATTCCGATTTGACCTGCATCATTTCTCCCCTATTATCAATTACAAGACTTTCCATATTGCCAAAGAATTGGAGGGAGTACCATAAATAAATAAAATACGTCCCTTCATCATATGTAATTGTTACCACTTCATTTGCCGAAAACTCAACCTGGCCATATTTTAGGATGTCGTGAACGTGTTCATATTGTTGTTCCAGATAAAGAAGATTGAAAATTTGAGATAAGCCATGGGATACCACAGCTATCAAAAAGTATTTTGTCATATAACAGCATATGTGACAAAATCTTGCAGCCAGAAAGAAACAGACCCACGAAGATCTTTGGCAACATATGTCCATTTAAGAAGTCTCACCAAAAGAGACAAGAAAGCTTACTATTACTTGTCCAACAATTATATGCTTTAATGAGGATGAAAACCCCAGAAAACAAACTCAGCACCATACATCCCAAAGTTTTGGTTAGATCATGACGGCATAGAAGTGTAGGACAGAAGCGGAAAGCTAGTAAAACCACTTGACAGAATTTATGGTCATCCAAACAGCAGCATCTATTCTTCCATGTTTGTCAAAATATGTTTGTGAAAGAAGAAAACTCAACTGTTCTATCTAATTTTTCTTTGGAAACACTATGAACTCGCAGTATTTTGAGAAAGAAACTAGAGCTGGGTGAAGAGGCAGAACAAAAATGCCATCAGATATGACAAGAAGCAGGATTCTCCTAAAAGCCTACGAGCTGTTTACAAAGTCGAGGCCCAATAACTGACCTTTAATGTCTATATTGATTAATGTGTGTAGTTAGAGCTCACAGCTACACCACACATATCTCACTCACACAAAAGGATATAGAGCTTGAAAAGTTAATTAAATTATTATGCTCACATATCTCACTCACACATATCTCAATTCATGACTATTTTTCGAACATTTACAAGGACCAATGAGAAGCTTGAAAAGGCCAGGTTCTTTCATGGAAACAATAAGCAAAAGCTGCAAAACCCATAAGCTGTCCCAGCTAGCACAACCAGAGGTGCTGCCTCCGGCAACATCACAAGGCAAGCAAAAACATCATTTCAATGTTAAGTTGGTTGATTGTGAATATTTGTCTTACCCCTGCATTCCACAATTAATTAACCTGAACACCAGGAGTAATGCCCCCAATATGAGCGTGCTTCTTGGTACAATAAAATAAACCAGCAAGTCTTAGGACACAGGTGCCGTATCCAATTATCAGTAAGTTTACAAGTGCAGGAAAGGATCAACAAGGCTTTGTGTTTTTTTCACCTTTAATAGGGAGTAAAATGCAATATTTTGCACTGCTTTTAAATATCTGTATTCTCCTAGGAATATCTACCTAGATTTCAGCTGCTGCCAATCATGTGCTAATCATGAGCTGTCAATTTTATTGATGTTGCTTTGTCCTTATTTGATCTAGTACTTTGTCTTGTAGTAGTGCTATGAAAAGGGAAGGTGTAATTGTTTCTCTCTAGGGTTATTAATACGATACAACGATCATCTTCTCTGCTCCTCTCTTCTGCATTTCTCTATCCTGTGCATCTATTTTCCTAGCTGCTCAAGTTCGACTGTTCTTATCATGAACTAATGGTGCATTTTTGATGATTATCTGGGATTAAACAAGTTATTATGGTATCAGAGCGCAAATGTAAACCACAGCAAAGAACAGCCGTTGAAACTCCGGAATTGATACCCTGAAATCTTCCAAAGATCAAATCTTTCCTTCCTCCTCTCTTCTTTCTCTTCTCTTCTTTCTCTTCACTTCTTTCTTTCCTGATTTCATGCTACAAAAATTTCGAAACTCACATCACATATATTCAGAATCCTCTCTTTCTACACCCTTCAGATGGAGCTACATCCATCACAGTTGATAAACTGGAAGGAGCAGCAGACTACAGATCTTGGAAGAGAAGCATGGAGATTAACCTTGCATCAAAAAGAAAAATAGGCTTTGTAACTGGAGCTACAGTCAAGGATACTCAAGATGAGGTAAAAGCTGAACTTTGGGAAATTTGTAATAATATGGTTGTTTCGTGGATTCACAACAATGTTTCATCTGCCATAAAGAAATCTATATTGTATGTTAACTCTGCTAAAGACACATGGAATCAGCTAGAAGTGAGGTTTTCCTTGACAAATGGTTCTAAAATATATAAGGAAACAAAGACTTATATGAAACTATGCAAAATTCATCCACTGTGAATGAGCATTACACAAATCTAACTATGATTTTGGCAGAATTAGAATGTATGCATTCCTTGCCTGTGATTAACAACCCCACTGAAGAGATAAACTAGTACATTGAAGCCACAAACCTTCGGAAGGAGGAATAAAGGCTATTTCAGTTATTGAATGGACTGGATGCCAAATATGGACCACAAAGGAGCCAGCTCGTGATGATGGTGCCACTCCCAACAGTGGAGAAAGCTTGCTCATTCCTTCAGCAGGAAGAGTCACAAAGAGAAGTGTTGAAATCTCCCGGGGTATATGTTTAGCAAGCACTTGAATAAGAAGAATGTGATGGTGTGTAACAAGAAAGGTCATAACCCAGACAAATGTTGGTATGTCAGTGGACAATTCCCAAAATGCCATGCAAAGAGTGGTAAGCAGGTGCAAAGTGGCCCTCAGAAGGAACAAGGTGGAACATCAGCACCTAAATGAAATGAAGGGAGAATGAACTATTCTAAAATAGCTGCAAATGTTGCTCAGGCAGAGCCTGTCAGCTAACAGAGTTATTACCTGTTATTGCTAATCAGATGCAAGTGAAAGAATATGAAACTGATGAAGAAATAGACAATCATTTCTCAGGAATGATAGCTTGTCACCAAATTGTGAAAGCATCTAATGAATGGATCATTGATTTAGGTGCTTCAGATCACATGAGCTCATCATTGCACAAACTGAGTGAGGTTTCGAGAGCCTAACTCACCTAAATCAGCCTTCCTATAGGAGCAACTGCTGAATTCACACACAACAGGGAACATAGAAGTGATGCCAGGCTTTGTTCTCAAAAGTGTCTTGTATGTGCCCAATTTTCAACATAATCTTCTATCTGTGCAGAAGATGATTAAAAATGGGAACTGTGAAGTTCAATTCCTACCTAACCAGTGTATGATCAAAGATAGAACTACACAACAGGTGTGTACAGAACTGGTTATGAAAGAAATGGTTTGTATTACCTAAAACCCAGCCTTGAAACCACACAAAAAACCACTCTCCTAGCCACATAAATTCCATCTCAAACCTTGAAACCATCACAAAACAAACCTGATCAATTCACTCTATGACATCATAGATTGGGACACAAAGATGTGGTGAAACCTTTTCTGAAAACAACTCATCTGTGTTACCTGTCCAATGGCCAAATTTACCAAACAACCCTTTCCCTTGAGTGCATCACATGCTGCTGTCCCATTTGAATTGATACACATGGACATAGGGGTCCATACAAAGTTTATACAAGCGGGAAATACAAGGATTTTCTTACCATTGTGGATGACAACACCAGATTCACTTGGATTTACTATCTAGACTACAAATCTGAGGCCTTAAGCAATCTGGAATCGTTCATGAATTATGCTCAGAATCATTTCAAGAAGTCAATCAAGTTTATGAGATCTGACAATGCATTGGAGTTTGATGATGAACCATGTAGAGAATTCTTTTCAAAGCATGGAATCATACACCAAACATCACCTGAATGGGAAGCACATTGGAAATCTTTAGCGCTCTAAGATTCCAAGCTGCCTTGCCTCTCACTTATTGGGGAGATTATGTAATGACTGGAGCACACATAATCAACCTGTTCTTGTTTTGAAAAACAAAACCCCCTATGATGTGTTGTGCAAGAAGAAACCTAACAACAACCATCTGAAAGTCATGGGGTGCTTGGCTTTTGCTTGCAATCGAGCAAACTGTACTGATAAATTCAATCCTAGAGGTGTACCTTGTGTGTTCATGGGTTATCCTCCCACACAAAAAGGATTTAAGTTGATGAATCTCCTCATTGTGCACATGTTTGTATCAACTATCAAGGGATGTGATATTTCATGAAAATGTGTTCCCATTACATGAAAGAAATGAATAAACCTACATGAAACCTATCACTAATCCTAGTCCACAAAACACCCATCCTACTTTTGATACTGACTGATTCACTCAAGGTGAACTGGCAGAACCTGAGCCCATGCCACAGCCACACTACACACCACCAAACACACCAACTCCACCTACAACTGACCCAAACACACCTACCCAAACACCCGTCCCTAGGAGAACAAGTAGACACCTAAATCAACCCAGGTGGATGCAAGACTCCCAAATTCACCTTCCCGGAGCTAATTTGGCTGTTGTATCCAGTGTCACTAACACCAAAATACTACCTGAATTTCTCTGTTTCATGACTACTTTGAGTAGAACACATGAACCTACATCCTTTAAGCAAGCTATGACATCCCCTGACTGGGTTGATGTTATGCACAATGTGTTCGAAGCACTTGAACAAAATAAAACATGGGAAGTAACAACTCTTCCCCCTGGTAAGAGTGCCATTAGTTGCAAATGGTTATACAAGGTCAAATACAATCCTGATGGGAGTATTGAGAGGTACAAGGCAAAATTGGTTATCTTAGGATGCAACCAAAAACATGAAGAAGACTATACTGAAACCTTTGCACCAGTTGCAAAGATGACAACTATTAAAATAGTGCTTGTTGTTGCAACTATGAAGGAATGGTACACCTTTCAAATGGATGTCACTAATGCTTTTCTTCATAACGAATTGCATGAAAGTGTGTACATGAAACTCCCTTAAGGCTACTCTAAGGAAGGAATAGAGTTCACTTGAATGCACAACATAGCTCTCATCACTCTACTTATGTGTGCAAACTAAAAAAAATCTCTACATGGCCTTAAACAGGCTCGTAGACAGTGGTTCTCAAAACTATCTTTGACTCTCCTCGACTTTGACTTTGTTCAGTCCAAAGCAGCTTGTTCACAAAGGTAACACACAACACCATTACATTGGTGCTTGTGTATTTTGATGATTTGTTGATATTAAGTAATTGCCTTGAGCACCTCTTAGGTCATTGCATCCTCTTAGGGCCTTCACCTATATCCGGAAAGCTAAAAAGCAAAGTGTAGTGGCTAGATCCACTGCTGAGGAAAAATATAGGTCAATGGCAATCACAACCTGTGAAGTAACCTGGCTAACAACTCTCGTCAAAGATCTAGGCCTCAAAAATCT
Source organism: Beta lomatogona (assembly GCA_947646795.1). NCBI lineage: Eukaryota > Viridiplantae > Streptophyta > Magnoliopsida > Caryophyllales > Amaranthaceae > Beta > Beta lomatogona. The sequence continues at coordinate 710,850 of CANSNZ010000072.1, forward strand.
ACCTCCTACTGTACTTAAATGTGATAATCAGGGTGCTCTAGCCATAGCTGATAATCTAGTCCTTTATGAAAGGACTAAGCACCTGGAAGTTGATTGTCATTATGTCAGCCTATCATTGATAGGTACAAGCCGGTCAAATCATCACTCAACATGTGTCCTCCTCTGATCAACTAGCTGAGGTGCTCACCAAGATTCTCTCTGTCAAAAAGCACAAGCATCTATTGACCAAGCTGGGAGCATCCTGTGCTGCCTCACTCCCAACTTGTGGGGGAGTAATAGGGAGTAAAATGCTATATTTTGCACTGCTTCTAAATATCTATAGTACTAGGAATATTCTCCTAGGAGTATCTACCTAGATTTCAGCTGCTGCCAAGTGCCAATCATGTGTTAATCATGAGCTGTCAATTTTGTTAATGTTGCTTTGTCCTTATTTGATCTAGTACTTTGTCTTGTAGTAGTGCTATAAAAAGGAAGGTGTAAGCGTTTCTCTCTAGAGTCTAGGGTTATTAATACAATACAACAATCATCTTCTCTGCTCCTCTCTTTTGCATTTCTCTATCTTATGCATCTATTTTCCTAGCTGTGCAAGTTCAGCTGCTCTTATCATGAACTGATGGTGCATTTGTGATGATTCTCTGGGATTAAACAAGTTATTAACCTTAAAAAAATATAAGCATCAAGAAGCTCTAGAAAATGCCCAACAAATTACGATAAACTAGGTAAGGGCTACCCAAGTTTAGTTCGCAACTAACATAAGTTCACATAAGTTTAGATAAGCGCTAATAAATTCAAATAACGACCAATAAGTTTCGATAAGGTCTTATAAGTTGCAATGAATTAATATGAGTTCAAGTAAGAGTGAATAATTTATCCTCAACTGATGGAAATCTAGGTTCCAATAAGCACATACAAGCGAAATTAACGTGAAAAGAAAAATAACTCCAAGCTACTACCCTCCAACCTCCAAGTATTCAGCCTGAGTCCATATATCAGTAAGTTGCCTGTAAACAACTCTAAAACAATCGCACAAATAACAGGTTGAGTATTCAAATGAACTGTCAAGCAAAAATGCATGAATTCACAAGACTTCATCCAACAAACTCATACAAAATAGATACTGTAAGCGAAATGCATAACAACCCAACAAAATGTTTGCGCGAGTTAAGCTAACTAACCTGGCGAGTGCAAAATTCACATCAGAAGAATGCTGAATTTCCCTGATAGCAGCCTCTCTTACGGAACGAGGGGATTGAGTTTTTGTGGCAGACACAATTTTGGTGGGTATACATTGTGTAGCAAAAAGGGTGCCCAAATTATTGGGTAGAAAATTGGTTATTGGAAATGCAGCGGGAGGACAGAGAGAGTGAAGCTTCGTAGTGATATTTGCCGGGTTCGCCTTGATATTACGACATCCATTGATGCTTAAAGCCCCAATATCCATGCTACCTTTACAATGACATATAGTACACAATTACGCTGGTACTTAGAAAGGAGCAGCCAGGAGGAGATGATTCATGTTTTTTATTTTTTTAAATAAGGACAGAAAAACTTAGGAAAATCCCCTTAATTCGGGGTCAACCTAAAACATCTTGTGGATGCGCCGTCTTACTAGCTTCTCGAAAGATGTGAAAGATCTTGCACTCATCAAACCTGGAGATATCCAAACCTGCATCATAAACAATATTATTAATTTCCTAAGCGACTTTCCAGAGAGACTTGATAGAAAGCAGGGGATGATTCATGATTTTATAGATTGTGGGTCGGGAAATAAATCTTGTTAATGTGTAAAAAAAAATTATAGGTTTGTGGATCAAAGGCATTATCATAAATAAAATGTTACTCATATAAAGTTGTAGGTGTTAAATCTAGTCATTATGTACATTCATTGACATTATCGTAAATACATATTACTAATTTTAAGTTGTATAGGTTAGATACTAAATTGTGATTCAAGAAGAGTTTGACCACATATAAGTATGGTAGAGTTTCATCGTAAAACCAATTAATAACAGGTGGAGTAGTTCACCATTCATATATGTTAGTCAGACTCTCTCTATTTCTTCAATGTAGGACATATAGGTTAGATACTAAGTTGTGATTCAAGAAGAGTTTGATCACATATAAGTATGGTAGAGTTTCATCGTAAAACCAATTTAATAATAGGTGGAGTAGTTCACCAATCATATATGTTACTCTCTCTATTTCTTCAATGTAGGACAATTAGTCCAAACTCACTTGTAGGTTATACGGTTAAACTCACTACTGGATATTCGACCCCTACGACTTATTCAACAATATCTCAAAATCCCAATATAACAAATATAAATAATAAGTAAAACAAAATGTATTTATAACCCTAAAAAGTCTCTCCCTCATAGCCCACAATATAAAGGAATTTCGCATCATTATCACCTGCAAAACATATTAACAAACATCCACAATCAGCGGGCCCAACTAGGATCATATAAGAGTCTTAAAAGAATTAATAATCAAGTCATAAATCAACAAACTCAAGAATAAACTCAAATAATAATATAAATCACTTAAACAAAGGCATGATAATACATGCTTATTAAAGAATAACGCAGAGGCAAAGGATATAAATATATATATGCATATAAACTTAAGGAACAACAAAGACATCACAAAATCAATATCATTAATATATAATAAATAATTTGAGAAAGAACCGAATGCTAGTGGATCGTAACCCACCTCTTGTGGTAATGTCTGATTGCAACCTCCAGAACAAGTGTATGTTAATTTGGAGCCTACTTTGATGCTAAGAATTGCCATCCCTAGAACTTTTTCAGCTTGTCGATTGAACTTGGTGGTGCTAATATGCACATTGTAAATGTCATCGATCTAAAGTCTTTCCTATTTCAAAGAGAACTAACAAAGAACGAACTTGACTCTGCCCCTGAAAAAAAAGAGCGGGGGAGACCGTCAAGCACATCAGGCAAGGATCAAGGGAGATCTCGTTTTGTTTTTGCAATCGCCAATGGCATAGATCGGGAATCATAACATTGACGTATAATACATGTGTCAACCAGAACTCTTCCTAATCTAACACCTTCAAAGTCAACATTCAAAAACAATGCTCTAATGTACTTATTATCAATATTATCATGTCTAATTGTTAATGATTATTAAACACTCTTGCTGATCAGTCGAAGAAGTAATACCAGGAGCTGGAAATCTAGATTTGTTCAAGTAGACAAACAAATTACTAGAAGAGGTAACTTTGACCTTACCATCCCATTCTATTTAATCTATCTCATTAACCCATGATTTTAGTGTATTGTGCCTTGAACTCAGAAGGCAGCATAACCACATTGCATTGTTCAACCTCCATCAGGTTAACTCCCATGTCATCTTGTAGATTCAGATCATTTATCAGAAAAACAAATCCAAACCTTCTCCATTTGAACCTAACTCTGACCTCAGAAGCAGTTTGATCTCCACTTCTTTTCAAATTTTCATGATCATTCCTCATTTCCTCTTGGTTGATGATTCATATTCAAAGGTATTGATTTTAAGAATGCCTTTATGTAAAACTTGATTATCCACCTCAATTTGAGCCACTTGTAGACCTAGCTTGCTGGTGTCGATATTGTAAAGCCATTTGGGCTATCTTCTTTGCAGCCTTCTTCATGACATTCCTTATCTCAACGCATGTTGTTTTTTCTGGTTCTTTGGGTGCAGCAAACTCTGGCTCTGGAATACGTGTCATGTGAAATTCCCTTTGAAAAGTTGGTATAACCCTTAACCTTACCCCAAGTCCTTCCTTCTTTAACACTGAGGATCTACCAAAGATGGAGTTCTGTGTCCCAGACACGTTCCTTGGACCTTTTGTTATAAGCCCTCTGACGTGCAGGAACCCAAATTAGATCATTTGGGATGACTTGGGTTCGAACCAACTCAAAGTGCAGTGATCAACACAACTATTGTTGGAATCAAGGCTTGAAAAGCCTTAGCCTTCTTTTCTTTAAAAGTCCCACATTGCTTGTGGGAGGGAATACTCCCTTGTTTATATATTCCCTTTCTTCTTATTCTTATTGAGTTGGTACTTGAGATGCTTTTGTGGTTGGATATCATGCTTGGGTTTGGGCTTGCTATCACACACCCGCCGCCTGCCTGGTTCGAGCCAGGGCCATGGGCCATGGTCCTTGGGCTTTGGGGACTTAACTTAACTATTTTTTTGGACCTTGACTGAGTGTAATTGCTATCTTTTTGTAATTGCTATCTTTTTGTAATTGCTTTCAAGTCAGTGGTCTCCTACCACGGCACAGCCTTGAAATCAGTTTCTTCCTTGCCATTGCAATTGCCAGTTTCTAACAATTTGAAAGCAACTAATTTGATTTGCAATGCCTGACGTTCTAAACAAATCCATGGCTCACCTTTCGAAGCTTGAGTCTCTTGACTGAAATAACTACAAACGCTGGGTTCAAAAGATCTTGATGTTTTTTGAGCAATTGGACATCGACTACGTTCTTTTCAAGGACTGTCCTCCTGCTATTACTGCTTCATGTGATTCCTCTTCTTCTCCTTCTGCTACTGTTATTAAGAAGAATGAGGACGAAATTCTGAAATATGAAAAGGATAATAAGACTATTCGTTTCCACATCCTTAATTTGATGACAAATAATATGTTCGATTTATTTATGGTGCATAAATCATCTAAACTGATCTGGGAGGCCCTTGAAAAAAAAATATGGGGATAATCATGCTGGGAAACAAAAGTATGTTGTCGGAAAGATGCTGGCTTTCTAGATGGATGATGACAAGCCTGTCATGGACCAAGTTCATGTCTACGAAAACCTGTGTGCTGATGTCTTAAATGAAGACATGAAGATTTGCGAAGTTTTTCAAGCTAATGTGTTGCTGGAAAAATTTCCCTCTTCCTGGAGAGAGTTCCGTGATAATCTGAAACATAGGAAAGATTTTCTCTCTTCAAGAACTCATTAGTCACATGAGGATTGAAGAGGCAAACCGCATCAAGGACAATCAGAACTCTTTTGTTGTCAACGTTACCAAAGCTAACCTGGTGGAAACTGTTGCTGCTTCATCAGGATCTGATAAGTTTAAGGGTAAAGGTAAGAAGGTCAACAACAAAGGTAAGAAGCAAGGGAAATTCAACAAACCTGATGGTAAGATTCAGAATAAGTCTGTTCTTTGCTATGTATGTGGGAAGCCTGATCATAAGGCTTACTAATGTCCTCAACGCCAAGGTTTTGTTCAAAAGCAAGCACCTCAGGCTAACGTTGCCGAATCTGATGACATTGTCGCTGCTGTGGTTATTGAAGCGAATCTGATCGAGAATAGTTCTGATTGGATTTTGGGCACCGGGGCTTCAAGGCATTTATGTGCAAACAAGGAGCTCTCCATGATTTACAGGATGCTACTGAAGGCGAGTGTGTCTACATGGGCAACGCGGCAACTGCTGGAGTGCTTGGACAAGGAAAGGTCACTCTAAAACTTACCTCTGGAAAAACCCTCTCCCTTTCAAATGTATTGTATGTTCCTACTATGCGTCGCAACCTAGTGTCTGGTGCCTTATTAAACAAAGCTGGTTTGAAAATTGTTTTTGAGGCTGACAAGGTTGTAATGACTCATGGTGGGGAGTTTGTGGGGGAAAGGGTATTTAAGTGGGGGTTTATTTATTTTGAACGTTGCTTCTTCTGTTGTTCCTGCTATTAATAAAACTATTTTGGTTCTGCTTATATTGCTGAGTCTTTAAATTTATGGCATGGTAGATTAGGGCATGTGAATGTTGCTTCTATTAAGATACTAAGGACCTTAGCTTTAATTCCCAATCTATCCACAACAGAGTTTTCTAAGTATCCAGTTTGTGTTGAAGCAAATTTTACTAAAAAACCTTGCAAAATCGTGACTCAAAGGACCACACAACTTCTAGAATTGGTTCATACGGACTTAGCTGATTTTCGAAACACTAGAAGTAGAGGAGGAAAATTTTGGTACATTTCCTTTGTTGATGATTACTCGAGGTACACTAAGTTATACCTTCTTAAAGCCAAAAGTGAGGCAGGGGAAGCTTTTATAAAGTATAAGGCCGAAGTAGAAAACCAACTTGATAGGAAAATCAAGAGGGTTAGGTCTGATAGGGGTAGAAAGTATGAGAACAACTCTTTGAATGATCATTGTGAGAAATTGGGTATCATTCATGAACTTAGTGCCCCCTATGTACCTCAACAAAATGGTATAACTGAACAGAAAAACAGGTCTTTGAAAAATATGATGAATGCTATGCTTGTAAGTTCTGGGTTGCCTGATGAAATGTGGGGGGAAGCAGACCTTTCAGCCTGCCATGTCCTTAACCGAGTACCTCACAAAAAGTTAGATAAGACTCCTTCTGAACTATGGAAGGGGTATCCTCCAAACTTGAGTTTCCTTAGAGTGTGGGGGTGTCTAGCTAAAGTTGGGCTGCCTAACTATAAGAAGTCAAACATTGGACCCAAGACCTTTGATGCTGTGTTTATTGGCTATGCTCATGCTGCTTATAGATTCATGACTTTGAGCGATAGGTCTATTTGTGAATATAGAGATGCTGAGTTTTTTGAACATGTTTTTACTTTGAAAAAGGGTGATACTCCATCTGTGCCTTCTTGTTCTTCTACTGCTGTTGATTTATCTACTTACTCTATGCATGATGTTGTTTTTCTACTAGTGATATTCCTACTGATTTGACTTTAAGTAGTACTTCAGTTACATGCATGCTAGTAGTTCTTCTACTGTAGATGAGCCTAGGAGAAGTAAAAGACCTAGAGTAGCAAAAGGCTTTGGTTCTGATTTTGTCACTGCTTTCCTGTCTGAGAGTTCTTGTGTTGACTTGTTGAGTGATGAACTAGTCTATGCTTTCATGATACAAGAGGATCCAATGACCTTTGAAGAGGCAATGAGATCTGTGGATGCTAGTTTTTGGAAAGAGGCCATTAAGAGCGAGTTAGATTCCATAGTGTCTAACTCTACTTGGGAGTTAACTGACTTACCTAAGGGCTCAAAGACCATAGATAGTAAATGGATCTTTAAAAAGAAGTTGAGACCTGATGGGACTATTGAGAGGTTTAAAGCCAAACTTGTCATTAGGGGCTTTACTCAGAGGAAAAGACTAGATTACTTTGACACTTATTCTCCTTTGACTAAGATAGCCACCATTAGGACCCTGCTAGCTCTTCTTGCTATTCATGACCTAGTTTTACATTAGATGGATGTTAAGACTACTTTCCTGAATGGTGACTTAGAAAAGGAGATTTACATGTCTCAACCTGAGGGTTTCGTGGTGCAAGGTCAAGAAGATAAAGTGTGTAAGTTGAGAAAGTCCTTGTATGGTCTCAAACAAGCACCGAAACAATGGGATGAAAAATTTGACAGTATTGTTGTGTCAAATGGCTTCATTGTCAACAACTCTGACTCCTGTGTATATTCCAAATTGATAAGATCAGGTTGTGTTATTATATGTCTTTATGTGGATGATATGCTGATTTTTGGAAGTGACTTAAAGGTTGTTAATGATACTAAACTTTTCTTATCAACAAAATTTGAGATGAAGGATTTGGGAGAAGCTGATGTGATTTTAGGAGTAAGACTTAAGAAAATCTCCGGTCGCATTTCCCTTAGTCAGTCTCATTATGTGGAAAAGGTGCTTAATAAGTTTAATTCCTTTGATGTTGTTCCAGTGAGTACGCCCTATGACCCTAGTATTTATTGGACCATGAACTTAGGTAAAAGTGTCTCTCAAAGTGAATATGCGAAAGTCATAGGTAGTTTGATGTACCTCATGAACTGTACTCGACCTGACATAGCTTATGCAGTGAGTAGACTGAGTCGATATACTCATAACCCTAGTAATGAGCATTGGAATGCTCTTTATCGTCTTCTCAGATACCTAAAAGGAACTGTTGATTTTTGTTTGCATTATTCTAAATTTCCTACTGTACTTGAAGGATTTTGTGATGCAAATTGGGTTTCTAGTAATGATGAGATCAGTTCGACTAGTGGTTATGTGTTTACCCTTGGTGGTGGTGCTATATCATGGAAGTCTTCGAAGCAGACTTGTATAGCACGTTCCACCATGGAGTCTGAGTTCATTACCCTCGAGTTGGCAGGGCAAAAAGCTGAATGGTTGAGAAATCTGTTGTCTGATGTTCCCTTATGGGGAGGACAGGGTGCACCTGTCTCTCTTCATTGTGATTCTCAAGCAGCCATTGGTGTTGCTAAGAACAATGTCTACAATGGTAAGAAGAGACACATACGGATCAGACATAGAATCGTTAAACAACTCCTGAAAAATGGGGTGATTTCTTTGGACTATGTGAGGTCCGAAAGAAATCTTACAGATCCCTTTACTAAGGGGTTATCTAGGAGAGTTGTCCTAGAGACGTCGAGGGGGATGGGGCTAAAGCCCATTAGTTGAGATTTTAAGGTGGATACCCGTTTGTGGTCAAACGAAGCCATAAAATCTTAACTTGCACTACATTTCTCATCCCTATAGCGCATGGTAGTGCTTTTTAAATCCAAAGCCTATTGGTGGTGCTATTGAGACGCACTTGATGGATTTATATTGTGAGGTTGAGCTTTTGCTCTTAATGGTTCCATATCCCTTCGGGTGGTGTTATTAAGAAACACTTGATGGACTACCTACGTAAGTGTGGAGGTTAAGCCGCTGTCTATGAAAGACTGGGCTGTCTTTCTAGAGCACTTATGAGACCCAAGGAATGCGCATGGCTGTAAAGCGCTTGTGATGTATCGCGGAGACTGCACGATCTTAAGGTAGGTATGTGTTGTGGGAGTCTCAACGGAACTCTAGTGAGTTCAAGAGAAATTCACTCACTAGAAAGTAAGTTGTTGTCTCATTTCACTATGTATCAATTCAAATCGAAAGATATCGATGCTTAAGTACTTCCCTTTCGTTACCCAGGAATTTCTTTTGCTTTTCAGAGCCTTTGTGGGGGATTGTTGGAATCAAGGCTTGTAAAGCCTTAGCCTTCTTTTCTTTAAATTAAAGTCCCACATTGCTTGTGGGAGGGAATACTCCCTTGTTTATATATTCCCTTCCTTCTTATTCTTATTGAGTTGGTACTTTAGATGCTTTTGTAGTTGGATATCATGCTTGGGTTTGGGCTTGCTATCACACACACACGCGCGCGCCACGGGTCCGGTCTGGGCCATGGGCCTTGGGCTTTGGGGAATAAACTTAACTTAACTATCTTTTTGGACCCGGGCTGAGTGTGTGTGTAACGGTTGTGGTAGTCTGTCACGTTTTGAACGTTACAGTATTTATGGCATTCCCTTGATATCCTCCCAGGATTTACTGACTTCCGTTTTTTGGTCTGATTTATTTCTATAAATTCAGTGCCTTATTCATCAGTTCAGTTACACAAAAATTTATTCTCTTTTCATCTTCTCTTCTCTCTTCTTCCTGGGTACGTGCTAATCTCCATAGCTCTCTCTGTTAGTGGTGACAGTTTAGGCTGCCTTGGGGAGCTTTTCGGCCAGTATCGATTACCACCATTGTCGGGCCGTAATTGCTTTCAAGTCAGTGGTCTCCTACCACGGCACAACCTTGAAATCAGTTTCTTCCTTGCCATTGCAATTGTCAGTTTCTAACAACTATGACAAAGACCAAACTTCAGCCTCTTCAAAGCTTCCACTACTTTGATTTTCATTGGTAGTGTCTCTAAGGCTTCTTTATAAGACCCGTAAGGATCTTCAAGTGGTTAAATGGTTGGTTCAGGTGTTACACCAACATGCATTCACTAGTGGGGAAAAAGCCTGATTGATCCGGTCAAATTAGGCTTAACTAATCTGAAAATGAACCGGATGAGCTAGGGGTGGAGCAGTTGAGGAAAGTCAATTGATCTGGTTCACTACCGCATCAATTAACACTCAACTGATCCAGTGAAGTGATGAAAACCGTATCAGTTATAACTGGTCCGATTTTCATCATTTCATCAGATTAATTAAAGCCAAATTGTAATAAAAAAAATGCTTCACTAGAACTAATACAAAGAAATTATAACTAAAAGAAAATAAATGCTTCACTGATCAGTTAAGCCCAAATTTATTACCAATAGAAATTGTAACTAAAAGAAATCGTAATTAAAAAACTTAGCATTAACAACAGAAATTACAAAATTACAAAATATGTCACCAACAAAATTATAAAAAATATAAAAATCACCAACGAAATATGACAAGCGAATTTAGAAAAACATATCACCAATGAATCGAAATTCTAGGAAATTACAAAATATAACAAATGAAATTCTATAAATTCACAATAATATCACCAACGAAAGTACAAAAATATTACTATCGAAATTACAAAAATTAAGAATTCTATAAACTTAGAAAAATTAAATTAATCAAGATAAAAACAAGAATTAAGAAACGAATAACCCTAAAGTTGCGAATGGGAAAATAGAACATGAATAGGAAAAGAGGAGGAGCAAGGTGACGAGATCTTCCGTGACGGCTACACTCCTTGTAACACCCCCAAATTACTCACTTTAAAATAAATAATATTTGAGTAATTTAGAAGTATTGACGCCATGTGACTTTCGCGCTGTCGGCAACTATCTACTAACTAACCAAATAACTTGCAAGCGGAAGACTTAACCAGATAATAATACTTTCTTATTCTTATAAATAAATATTGTCTCAAACTGAAAACAAATAAACATCCTAAATTAGGTGAAGATCCCCTTCGTAGTATGCTCCCATGCACATCCATAGTTCACCTGTAAAACTGCTTATGAAAAGGTAAATAGGGCCAAGCCAAATAGGAAAAGGAAATACGTGTCAGTATAAAACCGAGTACGATACGTACAAGATAGGTCCTAGTTCGTAACATTTTACATTTCGAAATCTCCTTAACTAATAATTCAAGGATATATTACTTTAAAGAACAAACTCTGTCTTGTAGTGCCTACAGGGACGCAGGCTCTTTAAAGGAGGGGAAAAGGTGCCTAAGATCTTGGCTATCCCACATCGGAAGTTGAGGAGAACGAAACCTTTTTATATAGAGGTGAGCATCTCAACCTAGTAGAGGCCTTTTAGGTAGGATTTCGATACTGCACCAAAGCAAATCCTTGTGGGCTAGGGCCCATAGAGGACAATATCTACTAATGGGCTCCTGAACAACTAGGGGTGTTACAAAAATAGATTAAGAAGAGAAGAAAGAACCTTGAAGCAAGAGAGTTTGGATTTTTCAAAGTTTTTCGTGTGGGAAATTATGGCTTAAGGTTTGGGGTATTTATACGTGTAGAATAGGGAGTAAATAATTTTCAAAATTAAATATTTCGAAACCTTCACCATAAATTAGGAAATTAATCCCAAGATTTGTAACCTACAAATTAATTTGGGAGTTTTGGAAATTCAAAACTACCACCTCCTAATTAAGGGTGGTCGGCCATAACCCATTAATTTTTTTCTTCAAAACCCCAACATAAAGGAGAAAATCATTTTGACTAAATATTTTATATGCTTTATATTAAAACTTATTAAAATAAATCAATCAGAATTTTAACTAGAATTTAAATCTAAAAATTTAACAAATCCAAGTTTGGCGCCATAAACCTGCCAAAACAATTTAAAATGAGTGAAATTACTAAAATACGACCACGAAACTTAAGGCGAAAGGCCATAGTCTTTGAACCAAAGCGAATTCAAAATCTAAAATTGTAGTTTCTGCCTAAAATGCATATAATGACTCAAAAATATGCTAAAATGGCATAAATATAGTAAAAGCGCGAAACTATATCGCATTCTACCCCCCTTAAAAGGAGTTACGTCCTTGTAACTCGACAACTAACCTCGGAAAACAAAGGCGAATATTTCTTGCGCATATCCGCTTCGGCCTCCCATGTTGCTTCCTCGGTCTGGTGGTTTGACCACAACACTTTGACTAATCTAACATCCTTGGTCCATGTACTTCTAACTTTACTATCAAGGATTCTTACAGGTTTTTCGTCGTAAGTCAAACTATTATTTAACTTAATGGTCTCAGGTTGCAGCACATGGGGCACATTCGGGATATATTTCCTTAACTAAGATATATGGAAAACATTGTGGACTCGACTTAGCTCATTCGGCAAAGCCAACTTATACGCTACCTTTCCGATCTTTTTCCACACCTCATATGGTCCGATATACTTTGGGCTCAGCTCAACTTTCCTTTCCTCCAAAGTGTTTTATCCCTTTCATTGGAGATATTTTCAACAATACCTTCTCTTCCAACCTGAAACTCTTCATCCATCCGCTTCAAATCCGCATAACTCTTTTGTCGATCTTGAGCTGCCTTGATCTTTTCCTGAATCACTTGCACCTGTTTAACTGTCTCTTCTTGAAACTCATGTCTAAGAACCACGATTTCACTAATATCATTAAAACAACCTGGACTTCTACAATTCCGACCATACAATGCTTCAAATGGAGCCATACCAATGCTTGCGTGATGACTGTTGTTGTAGGAAAATTGTAACACTCTCCAAACTTAAATAAATATATTTTTCGGAAAATGATTTATTCAAACTTGGAGGATATTACCGCCCATTTACTCTCTAAGAGTAAATGAAAGGCTAACAAAACTAATTAACCCAAGTACTTTAAAAAAGAGAAATTTGAAGTTAAGAAGAGTTAAGCATACGTTTGGGACCCAAACTATTGGGGTTTTCACCGTTTGGGACCTAAAACTTTTTTTTTTCACCGTTTAGGACCCAAAAGCACATTTAGATGGTAAATTTTAACCCTAGTTAAGCAATAGGCCCATTACATATTATATTAACACTTTTTACTCTACAATACTCTATGTGATTATTCTCCCAAAACAAAAAAAACGTTGCACTTCAATCAACTTCATTAACTTCTCTTCCTCCTTCATCATATCAATTCAATGGCTCCATTGAAGGTTAATATTTTTGCACACATAGACAAAAAAAAAGAAACCCGACTCCTTTAAAGCTTCTTAATCGACATCACAAAGGCTGGAATTGTTATTGGTTTGTATGGAATTGATTTTCGACAGTGACAATATCACTACTAGCAAAGCCAATTGCTGACAATCTCATTGGTTATCACCCTCCTATTCATCTTCATATATGACCCAAATCCCAACTCGAACCCAAACCCAGACCGAAACCAAGCAAAATGGCAGTGGGTTAGGGCAGGAGTTTCATATGGTGGCTCCATGGGTTGGATGATTTAGGACCTGCCAATAAACCCATCAAGAATTTCTTTGATTCTTTTCAGTTTAACTACTTTAAATGGTCCTTCCCTTCTGCCCCTTCAAACCAGTTACCTGCAATTGTCAGTTGTTTTTTTCAAAATTTATTTGTGTGTTTATAAGAAGAATTATTAGCAGCTAATTTTTTTTTTTAGTTTTGTTTATAATTTTGGTAATTTTGTATGTGGGTTTTGGATATTGGTGATTAATTGTTGAAACAATTTTGTTTTCTAAGTGCATGATTTTTTAGATTTGGTGTTTTATTCTAAATTGCAGTGCACAACTTTTATTTATTTATTTCCAATTGATCAAGTTTCTGAATTTGTTGCAAAGTTGGTATTTTTATTCAAGGTTGATGAACTTTGGTAACTAATTGTTGATTTACCCTAATATAATTGTGTTTTGGGTATCTCTCATTTTTTTTGAGGGGGGTATCTCTCATGATCTTTACCTACTCTAAAATGCAAGAAATCAGGGAGATTGATTAATTAGCAAGGAAAATTCTTTGTGGGTTGATTTATGCTGCTTGGGAGGTGGGTTAATTGACTTAAAATTTGAGAAGAAGAGGAAAATATATTTAAGATGTTGCAATAGTGAGCTAGTAGAGAAAGAAAGATGGGAGAAGGTTGTGTGAAAAAATGAGAATAATTAAAATTGATTGATACAAAAAATACAAAAAAAAAAAAAATTCTACCTCAGGTGAGTTAAAGTGAGGTTAGTTAGCCGGATTCCTAACCTTAGGTCCTTATAGGTGAAAAAAAAAGTTGTAGGTCCTAAAGGGTGAAAAACATGAAAGTTGAGGTCCTAGTTGTATGCTTAACTCAAGTTAAGAATATTATTACAACCAAATTTTTAGACAATACTAAAATAACTAATTCCAAGATAGAACAACTAAATAAGTCATCTAGGTAAATTATCCAAGTCTCCTCACACGAGATCCCGTCTCCAAGTTCTACCTGCAAAGTAACAGAAAAGAAGACAACACGAGAAACAACTCCCAAAAATCAGAAAAACTGAGTAATTCGACTCCATCCCGTAAAAATAATAATTTTAAAAATAGGCTTTGAGTTGAGAAGGAAAGGTGCACAATTAATAATTATATTAATGTTTGGTACCTGAAACGTTTATATTAATAACTCCAGACATAATATCCTTTTTTATGGACCATGGCTAGCCTCCTCTTTCTCTCTTCTCTCCTAAACCCTAGCCTCCATTGTCAATTTTGAAGGGGCTTCCATCAGATCTTAGCGGTGGAAAGCCCCAAATCTTTATTTCTTTTATGTTTTTTTGTCTCTTAGGCTATAATAATGTCTCCCTCGAAAGAAAGGGTTATTCTCCTTCGAAAGACAAGGTTTTTTCGATCTCCTTCGAAAGACAGGGACACAGGGTTTTTCGAACTCCTTCGAAAGACAATGTTTTATTTGCGTTTAATAGGGTCTCCAGTTATGTGGAGCTACGATTGATGTTTATTGATCGGATTCGGATTACGAAATCAACACAAGAATTTTCTTCCCCACAAAATTATGAAGCGACGACGGATCCACTCAAAAAGTTGTATGAGACAACAAAACGAGAATATGCCGAATTGTTATATCTATGTATTTGGATTCTCAACCCTTCACTAGTTATTCTTGTTTTATTTTGTTAAATCTGTTTTCAATATCGTTAATTGTCAATTGTAGATGTCGTATGACTTTCATTAATGAAATATAGTATCCTTTGGGACTTATTTCAAAAAAAAAAAAAAAAAAACTCCAGACATAAGTCACATAATCATATAACATTTAATCACACAATTAACAATAATAATTTTTAATTTAGAGAAGGAATGTGAACGCCAGTAGGCCGGGACTAATCCCTATTATCCGCCTACTTCAACAAGAGGTCGTCACCCCAATACAACCATGGCCAATATCATAGAGTCCCTAGTGTGCAAACCTCTTCTACTTGGATCACAACAAATAGAAGGAAGACAACAGTTTGGTATCGAATATAATAAATAACCTATAGATAGATATACCATCATATAGGGCAACCTGTTCAACACCCTTTCGGGCTTCATCCCTTATTAGTATTATTTAAAAAGTCATATTGTACACAAGTTCTCAATTTGATAACCATACAATTTCACAAGTCTTTTTAACATAGAACATATTCAAGTCATAAGTTTTTTACACGAATAATCACATAATACTAATACTTTAGTAATCTTTGTTCCAAAATAATAACATGATAATAAAATATTTATACTATTACCAATATTATAATAACATAATTTAGTTTATAGTGCTACAAGAATCATACTCTTATAATAGTAAATACTAACTCATAAATTAATAACATTGGTCTATAAATTATTTATCACATACATAACATCATAATCACACAATCCCATAGGTAATGTAATCCCCCGTAAATTATGAATTTTATAAATATATTTTAAGGTATATTTATATATAATTTAGTATGTTTTATTAGTTAAATGATTGATTTCTTGAAGGGTTGACTATTTGAAAGTTAAAGAAATTATTTAATAATTTGAAGAAAGTCAAACATTTTATTTAGTCATACTTTGAAATATATTTGAAAAGCTTAAAACACTTTTTGGGTTGTGAAAAGGATTTTATATTGGGTATGAGGAACCCAACCACCCAATTCATCTTAGCCCAATCATCTTTTCCTAAGCCCAAAAGGGGAACCTATATAAACCCCCAAAAACCTCAATTTCCCACACATTAAACACATTTTATTTTCTCTCTCTTCCTCCCTTTATTTTTTCCGGCCCTCTCCTCTTCTTTCTTCTCTCTCTTTTTCTCTCCCTTGCTCTCGGATTTTCCCTCCTCTTCGGGCAGACCGACGACCACCATCGGCGCCACCACCAACCGACGACATCAGCCGCTCTTCCCCCTTGCGCCGCCGTGTGTCTTTCTCCTCTTCTTTGCTTGGTTGTTTTTCTTCCTACTCAAGTTATTTTAATGCAAAATTTGTATTTTTAGGGTTAGTTTTAATAAGTTTATGTTTAAAAGTTATAATTTGATGATTTGTTTATGAATCTAAGGTTATGTAAATTGTTTAATGAAGTTAGAAAATTCTAGATTTACTTATTATGTTAAAATAGGGTTTTAAAATATCAAAGCATGGATTTTTAGGGTTTTATAAGTTGGAAATTCATAGTAGTATGTTGTAGTTTGTGAAATTGAGTATTCTTATGATTTTAAGTATGTTTAAGCATGTTTAAAAAGGGTTTTATTATAGTATATGTTGCTGGAAATTTAAAAAGGAGGTTGGTAATGGGGTTTTTATGATTAAACCATGTGTTTTAAGGGCTTTTAAGCAACTAGTGTAGTAGTACTATACTAGGAGGTTTTAATAATTAAGTTTTAATGATGGGAAAGGTTTTTAAACACTTTTGAGAAGGGTTTAAAGTATTTTATTAGTGATGGAAATTTATAAAGTAGTGATTGTGGGTTATGATTGATTATTTTAGGTGGAGATTTCACTTTAGGCGACTTTTAAGGTTGTGAAAGTGGTCGCTCGATTTGTCTACACAAGGTACGTACATACCGTATTTCGTCTTCTAAATTAGAAACTGGTTTTGGTTAGACAACTCGGTCCATTGACTATTCCATCTAAATTAATTAACTTACTAGTGGTGGAGTTTAATTCAGTAAAAGTAGTCTGCTATGTTGTTGTATGATTATTTATTCCTCGCTTAGTATTTATTAGTATCATGTTAGGATTATTGATTTATTTACCATGTAGTACTCCGCTTTGCTGATTAAGTGCTTTATGTGTATGTGTTGATCATGGCTATGCCTTATTGATCCTGTGATGACCCATTTGGTGAGCAGTCTATCGAGATCAATACTACATCGTCATTTACAGGTTTGAAGATTATGCATCATGGGTTCGGGATTGGAGAGCTTGTGTTGACTTTACTTTGACTTTGACTTTATGCTTTTGTAGTTGACTTTTACTTTGGAGGTTGACTCTTGACTTTATGTTGTTTTGTTGACTCTTTGGGTTGACTAAGTTTTATTTATAAAGTTTATTAAGTATGTTTTCCGATACGTTTTCAATCGGGCGATAATACTTTGATAATTCTCTAAGTTTTATATTAAAAAGGTATTTTAGAAAAAAGAGAATTGTCGGGGTGTTACAAAGTGGTATAAGAGCTTTAGGTTTTATTGGCCTTTCGTGCCAACTTTAAATTTTTAGGCGCCTAGCTAGCTAGTTACTTAAAATTAATTTCTTAGAAATCGAGCTCCTACTTATTCGTTTTGCTCAAATCACTTTTCGAAACATTTTTTTTAGATTCAAGATTTTGATAATTTATTTTTTCAAATTATTGTAAAGTCTGAATTTTTTTTATGTGGTTCAAAAATTTCGAACTTCTTCATTTTTTTATTTATTTCGTTTCTTTTCTTTTTTTTTAAATTCGAAATATATATATATATATATATATATATATATATATATATATATATATATATATATATATATATATATATATATATTACTTATTTATTTACTTATTTTAGTACTTCTAGTTTATTTTGATTACTTTATTATTTTGTGAGAGATGTGTAGTATAGGAAGGGCATATAGGATAGAAATATTATATGTCTGCATTAAACAATTAGTTCAGCATGTTTATGTTTTCTTCCCTACTTAACTGTTTTTTTATGTTGTTCCTATGCTTTGAGTTGTTGGTTATTTTTGCTTATTGGTTATTGTTGGGATCATACGCTAAGTGAGAGTATCAATTACTTATGGATGTCATATTTATCTGTTTTAGGATCTCTAGCTATGTCTAATAGAGAAGCTACTAGAGTAGGGAGCTACTACAATCAGATTGTGTTGAGTGATGACGAGAGTGATGGAGGATATGAGTCTGGCAATGATAGCTACACTAGCCTAGAGATCATTATGCGTCGTATTTTGAAGGTTAGCAGTCCAAATAGTGATGATGAGATCATTCGGGAGTTTGATCATGCTGGGAGTCAAACTCGGAAGGATATCTACTATTGTTGTGATGATGAGTGTCTTTGGTGAGCTGAGGTATGCTGCAGCAGATGAGGATGATGAGGATGATGGGGACGTTGAAGATTTTGATGACGAGGTTTTCACTCTAGAAAAGTACAAGGAATCTAAGGATAAGACTGATGATGTATCACCCTAGTTTATGTATTTATGCTTTGAGAATAAATGTTGGATAATTAGTCAAGCAATGGTTTAAATTTATTTCTTTGGCACTTTGTTTTGTTTAGGAAAAAGTACAGTTATTATCAACATTTTGAGGAATAAATGTAAAAATTTAGTTATCCAAGTGAGCAAGAATTTATTTTGGGCACGTGAATGGGAATGTTTTATTCATTTGTTATGATTGATTTTTTAATGGATCCTCACATGTGTTTATTCTTGATGAGAATATTTTCCACAAATGATTGTATGATTGATGATGATGTATTCTATGGTATTATTATAACTTCATGAGAAATTGTATGTTGATGCGAATCTTTATGGTCAAATCAAATGTTGCCTTCGTGGAGAATGACATGTAAATTATGTATCGAACCTAAAGTAGAGTTGCGTTAATTTCAGGTCGCGCAGTAGAATAGCTAATAACGGTAAGGATTTAGCTATTCGCCTATTGGCAGAGAATTTGACTCGCGAAAGAGCTGAGCGTCCCGATTATGCTGGGTACATGTTTGAAAGACTAGCCAAAGTTAAGCCACCATACTTTAAGGGGCAAGCTGACCTTACCTTCTTAGAGAGTTGGATTAGGGAATTTGAGAAGATTTTGGGGGCTGTGAATTTTCCTGCAGGTATGAAAGTAGGTCAAGTTGTATTATACCTGAAAGATGAGGCTAACATATGGTGGAGAGAAAATGGGGCTAGACTGAGTGATGTTGAGGGATTTAATTGGGATTCCTTTATTACTGCTTTAAGGGGGAAGTTTTACCCTGCTTTTATGAAGAAACAGAAGGCCCAGGAGTTTATAAACCTTAGGATGGTGAGCATGACCATCTCTGAGTACTATAGTAAGTTCATAGCATTGTCGAGGTTTGCACCTGAGGTAGTAGCCACTGAGGAGTTAAAGGCTCAAAGATTTGAGCAAGGCTTGACTAAGGAAATCCAACTGGGGTTAGGTGGTGAGACTTTTGCATCTTTAGATGTGGTGTATGAAAGAGCCGCCCTTATTTATGGTCGTCAGTGGAGGCGTGATAAAAAGAATGTTGTAATGGGTAAGAAGAGAAATGATTTCAATGCTGGAGGAAATCAGGGTAACTTTAAGAAGAACAGAAATGTGAATGGGAATTTCCAAGGGAGAAATGGACAGGGCTATAACAATAAGGGCCAATCTGAGAGGGTTTACCATTGTAAGAAGTGCAGCAAGAACCACCCTGGTAGAGACTGTAAAGGAGACCTAGTAACCTGTAACTACTGTAAGAAGAAGGGCCATAGGGATTATGAGTGCTTCACCAAGCAAAAGAAAGAGCAAAATGGTAATAGGAGTGGTAACCATGTGAGGTATGGGTTCAACCAGTCAGAAGACCAAGGTTCGAAGCCTGTAGGGTCACAGAACAACCAAGGAAGCTACAGTAAGCCTGCTAGTGAGGGCAACAACAACCAAAATAAGGCTCCCGGTAAACTGTTCGTGATGAGTCGCAATGAAGCTGATCGATCCGCCGACGTAATTTCTGGTACTTTTTCTATTAACTCCGTTCTCATTAAAGTGTTGTTTGATTCTGGGGCGACTTATTCGTTTGTGTCGTAGTCTGTCATTAAGAGTCTGGGGTTGGTAGATTCTGAGGTGATTGATTTGCCTATTAGTGTACCTACTGGAGAGATCATAAGGTGTACCAAGTTGTTTAAAGATTGGCCTCTGAAGATAGGAGACAGTGTATTTCCTTATGATTTAATAGAGTTCAATTTCGGAGACCTAGATGTTATTCTTGGGATGAATTGGTTAGGTTTCTACAAGACCAAAATAGACTGCGAAGCTCATAAAGTAGTGTTGAGAAGCCCTTTGGGGAAGTTGACTTCGTATCAACGTTTTGGGAAGCCTAAGAGCTTTGGGGTTATTTCTGCTATGCAAGTGAAGAAGTTGATGAAGAAGGGGTGTGAGCTATTTTTTTGTAGTGTGCATGATGTGAGTAAAGAAGTGGGATTGAAGATCGAGGATGTTCCAATCGTGAATGAGTTTATGGATGCGTTTCCAAGCGAGATTTCTGGTGTGCCGCCTGCAAGAGCTGTTGAATTCACCATAGACTTAGTTCCTAGTACTGCACCTATATCTAAAGCACCTTATAGAATGGCACCTCCTGAGATGAGTGAGTTGAAGACGTAGTTGCAAGAGCTATTGGATAAAGGTTATATTGGGCCTAGTGCGTCACCTCGGGGAGCTCCTATGTTGTTTGTAAAGAAGAAGATGGGAGTATGAGATTATGCATTGACTATAGGGAGTTAAACAATGTGACTATTAAGAACAAGTATCCTTTGCCTAGGATAGATGACCTGTTTGACCAGTTGTATGGAGCGAGCATGTTCTCGAAGATTGATTTGCGTTTGGGGTATCACCAGTTGAGGGTTGCTGATAAGGATATACCTAAGACTGCATTTAGGACGTGTTATGGTCACTATGAGTATACTGTAATGCCATTTGGATTGACCAATGCTCCGGCCATATTTATAAATTTGATGAATAGGATATTCCATGAGTTCTTGGATAAGCTCGTTGTGGTATTCATTGATGATATTCTGATTTATTTAAAGAGTGGATAAGAGCATAATGAGCACTTGAGGATAATATTAGAGACGCTTAGGAAGAAACAATTGTATGCCAAGTTCTCTAAGTGTGAGTTTCGTTTGGAGAAAGTAGCATTTCTGGGACATTATGTGTCAAAGGAAGGAGTTTATGTGGATCCTGCAAAGATTCAAGCTGTTAGTGAGTGGCCTACTCTAAATAATGTGTCAGATATCAGGAGTTTTCTGGGTTTAGCTGGCTATTGTAGGAGATTTGTGAGAGATTTCTCAAAGATAGCGAGGCCAATGACTAGTCTAATGAAGAAAGAATCAAAATTTGAGTGGAGTGAGAAATGCGAGGAAGCTTTTTAGATTTTGAAGGAGCATTTAACCTCTCGCACTCGTTTTAAACCCGCCCGATGGAAATGAGGGATTTAAGGTGTATAGTGATGCTTCGAAGAATGGCTTAGGATGTGTTCTGCAGCAGAATGGGAAGGTGATCGCGTATGCATCGCGTCAGTTGAAACCATATGAGGCAAACTACCCATGATTTAGAGTTAGCTGTGATCGTTTTTGCCTTGAAAATTTGGAGACATTACCTTTATAGGGCAACATGTAAGATCTTTACCGACCATAAGAGCTTGAAGTACATTTTCACCCAGAAAGACCTCAATATGAGGCAGAGAAGATGGTTAGAGTTGATTAAGGATTATGATCTAGGCATTTAGTATCATGAAGGGAAGGCGAATGTAGTTGCCGATGCTTTGAGTAGGAAGTCGAGTCATAGCATGAATGCCTTGGTAGTTCATGAGGAATTGTGTCGAGATATGCAAAGGCTTAGCCTAGAAATCTTAAATCCTGGGGAGATCGAGGCCAGATTGAGTGCTTTATCATTGGGGTTGTCAGTTTTCGATGAGATCAAAAAGGGTCAAGTTGGAGACGAGCACCTAGATAAGATTAAGGAGAAGATGAAGCAAGGTAAGGAAGTCTACTTTAAGATCCATGATGATGGAAGTTTGAGGTTCAAGGGAAGGTGGTGTGTACCACAACAATGCGATGAGCCTAAGAGACTTCTTATGGATGAAGGGCATAATACTCCATATACTGTAAACCCTAGGGGTGATAAGTTGTATAAGGATCTTAAGGAAATCTATTGGTGGCCAAATTGAAGCGTGAGGTTGCTGAGTTCGTGTCTAAGTGTCTAACCTGTCAGAAAGTGAAGATAGATCATAAGAGACTAATGGGGAAGGTTCAATCCTTAGATGTTCCTGGATGGAAGTGGGTTTCCATATCGATGGATTTTGTGACTGCTTTGCCGAAGACAAGAAACGGCAATGATACGATTTGGGTTATTGTGGACCGTCTGACGAAGTCCGTCGTGTTCGTTCCAATTAAAGAGACATGGAAGAAGAAGCAACTTGCGATGACGTACATCAAGCATGTGGAGCGACTGCATGGAGTTCCAACAAATATTATTTCAAATCGCGATTCGAGATTCCTCTCAAAATTTTGGCAGAAGGTCCAGTTGAATCTTGGAACAACATTGAAGATGAGCACTGCTTTCCACCCTGCAACCGATGGTTAGACTGAAAGGACTAACCAGACTATGGAAGATATGTTGAGAGCGTGCTCTATTGACTTCCAAGGTAGTTGGGAAGACTAATTAGACTTCATTGAGTTTTCATATAATAATAGTTATCATGCGAGCATCAAGATGGCTCCTTTTGAGGCATTGTATGGAAGGAAGTGTAGAAGTCCCATTTGCTGGAACGATTTTAGTGAGAATATAGTATTGAGGACAGAATTCATCGAGGATACTGTTAAGAATGTCAAGTTAATTCAGGCTAGAATTCATGCTGCTCAAGATAGGGAGAAGAGTTATGCTGATTTAAAGCGGAGAAAAGATGAATTCGCAGTGGGTGATAAAGTGTTTTTGAAAGTATCACCAACTAAGGGCGTGATGAGGTTTGGGAAAAAGGGCAAATTAAGTGCTAAATATATTGTCCCATATGCGATTTTGCAAATAATTAGGAAGGTAGCTTATAAGTTGGCGTTGCCAATGGAATTCGAGAAAATGCATAATGTGTTTCATATTTCCCAACTCAAGAGATATATTTCTGATGAGCGTCATGTTTTGGATCGTGAGAGAATCCAAATCGATTGTAGCCTCACATATGAGGAAAGGCCTGTAAGAATTCTCGATAAAAAGGTGCGTAGTACACGCAATAAGGATGTGAATATCTTGAAAGTGCTTTGGTCTAACCATGAGTCAGAAGAGGCAACGTGGGAAGCTGAAGACAAAATGAAGAAGAAGTATAGTTATTCCTTGAGGTGAGTTACGAGGGCGTAACTCATTTTCATTAAGGGGAGTCGAATGCGATAGAATTTCGTGCTTTTTACCTTATCTTATGGTATTTTTATGCATTTTTATGCTTATTTTGGTGATTTGCACATGTTGGTGCAAAATAAATAGATTCTTCGCATAGAAAAGGTGTTCATGAATTTTATAAATATATTTTAAGGTATATTTATATATAATTTAGTATGTTTTAGTATTTTAAACGATTTATTTATTGAAGGGTTGACTATTTGAAAGTCAAAGAAATTATTTAATGATTTGAAGAAAGTCAAACATTTTATTTAGTCATACTTTGAAATATATTTGAAAAGTTCAAAACACTTTTTGGGTTGTGAAAAGGATTTTAAATTGGGTATGAGGAACCCAACCACCCAATTCATCAACCATTAAACAATACCTTTAGCCCAATCACCTTTTCCTAAGACCAAAAGGGAAACCTATATAAACCCCCAAAAACCCCAAAAACCCTAATTTCTCACACATTAAACACATTTTATTTTCTCTATCTTCCTCCCTCTATTTTTTTCGGCCCTCTCCTCTTCTTTTCTTCTTTCTCTTTTTCTCTCCCTTGCTCTCGGTTTTCTCCTCCTCTTCGGGCCGACCGACGACCACCACCGGCGCCACCACCAACCGACAGCAGCAGCAGGCAGTAGCCGCCCTTCCCCCTTGTGCCGCCGTGTGTCTTTCTCCTCTTCTTTGCTTGGTTGTTTTTTTCCTCCTCAAGTTATTTTAATGCAAAGTTTGTATTTTTAGGGTTTGTTTTAATAAGTTTATGTTTAAAAGTTATAATTTGATGATTTGCTTATGAATCTAAGGTTATGTAAATTGTTTAATGAAGTTAGAAAATTACATATTTACTTATTATGTTAAAATAGCGTTTTGAAATATCAAAGCATGGATTTTTAGGGTTTTATAAGTTGGAAAATAATAGTAGTATGTTGTAGTTTGTGAAATTGAGTATTATTATGATTTTAAGTATGTTTAAGCATGTTTAAAAAGGGTTTTATTATAGTATATGTTGCTGGAAATTTAAAAAGGATGTTGGTAATGGCGTTTTTATGATTAAACCATGTGTTTTAAGGGCTTTTAAGCAACTAGTGTGGTAGTACTATACTAGGAGGTTTTAATAATTAAGTTTTAATGATAGGAAAGGTTTTTAAACACTTTTGATAAGGGTTTAAAGTATTTTATTAGTGCTTGAAATTTATAAAGTATTGATTGTGGGTTATGATTGGTTATTTTAGGCACAGATTTCTCTTTAGGCGACTTTTAAGGTTGTGAAAGTGGCCGCTCAATTTGTCTACACAAAGTACGTACATAACTATGTGTTGATTGGACTAGTATGATGTCCTAAGGATGAGAATTGAGTAGTATCATGTATAGGGAACTAGTTTTAGTTCATATATGTGATTTCTATTAAGTTGGATTTGCATGTTTTATGCCGTTGTGTGAAGCATGTTGGTTATGTTATTGATATTATGTTTGTATGGAATGTTGATGCAAGCATATGGGATTTGGGAACTTTATTTTTATTAATTCACCTGAGGGATTAATATTTATGATTGGCTTTGGATCATGATTGAATCATGTTGTTCCCTTTGAATTACTTAACTACTTTATGAGAACCAAGAGCCTTATTTGGTAAGTTGATTTTTATACATATGAAAGGTTGGTTGGTTGTTGACTTGGTTCAACAAATAAATAAAGGTTATGGATTTAATATTGGAATTGCTCTTGGGTTGTTAAGTTGTTGATCACTTATCTAATCCTAAGATAAATATGGAAGTTTATGAATACTCGAGGATTATATTGTTTGTTCTAGTTGTGAGCCATAACCAGTAATAGCTTATTAATCATGTAAAGTGAAACGTGGATAGCAATAGCTTTAGACTTGTGCACGTCTGAAGTGTTGGACTAGTATGAGTTGGAGTACATGGTGGTAGCCCATGACTTTTATTTGGACCGGATTGATCACCGTGTCCTATTTTTATTTTAAAGGTTCCTCGATATCGTAGGTCATGGGAATACGGAGTCGCTCCCGTATTTCGTCTTCTAAATTGAAGACTGGTTTTGGTTAGACAACTCGTTCCATTGACTATTCCATCTAAATTAATTAGCTTACTAGTGGTGGAGTTTAGTTCAGTAAAAGTAGTCTGCTATGTTGTTGTATGATTATTTATTCCTCGCTTAGTATTTATTAATATCATGTAAGGATTATTGATTTATTTACCATGTAGTACTCGGCTTTGCTGATTACGTGCTTTGTGTGTATGTGTTGATCATGGCTATGCCTTATTGATCATGTGATGACCCATTTGGTGAGCAGTCTCTCGGGATCAATAATGCATCGTCATTTACAGGTTTGAAGATGATGCATCATGGGTTCGGGATTGGAGAGCTTGTGTCGACTTTACTTTGACTTTGACTTTATGCTTTTCTAGTTGACTTTGACTATTGTATTTGACTTTTACTTTGGAGGTCGACTTTTGACTTTATGTTGGTTTGACTTTAGAGTTGACTCATTAGGTTGACTAAGTTTTATTTCTAAAGTTTATTAAGTACGTTTTCCGCTGTAAAATTCTGAATAAGCCGAACGTTTTCACACGGGCGATAATACTTTGATAATTCTCTAAGTTTTATATTAAAAAGGTATTTTAGAAAAGAGAGAATTGTCGGGGTGTTACAGGTAACCGTTTTACAACGGGAATTAAAGTACGATGGACATCGAAATTACCTCGAGTAGCGCAGATACGAATAATAAAGTCATCATTAGAAAGCTCCTTCTACAAAATCTCCGTCTACAATAGTAAGTTAACGAACGAAATTAGTCACCTATGTAATACCCGAAAAGTACTAAGTTGTTAAGTTGAAGATAGTAGATAACATAAAAATTTTCATTAAAATATAAAATCAAGTGTTAAAAGTTGTACATGGGTCATTGTTTAAGATTAGAGAATGAAGAGTTTGAATTTTAAGTAATCAGAATATAAGAGGAAGAAGAACGAAAAAGATTTAAAAAAAAGAAACAAACATGACAATTGACAACTCACTGTTGTCCTATTGAAAATTATGAAACGTGGGGTTTGTATAGAAACCAAAAAGTAAAAGAAGGTTTTTACAGAAAGCCCAAAACATGAGCATCTCTCTGGTTGTATTGAACCAGTTCAATTCGAAAAAAAATTCAAAGACCAGAAGAACAAAAGAAGGAAGAAGAAAAAGAAGAAAGAAGAAAGAAGAAGGAAGAAGAAAGAAGGGTCACGCCAACCAGTCACTCAACCAGTCCGGCGACTAGCGGCGGCGGCGAGTAGTGGGTCGTGACTTAATAAGTTCGTCTTTCTTTTTCTTTTGTATTTTTTTAATAATTTCCGATAAAGGTCGAGAGTAATGGTGAAGAAGTGGAATTTAAATAAATGAAATCAGTAAATCAGTACTTACACAAGAGGAAGAGTTGAGCAAAGTGATCTGGTGGAAGAGAGTTGTGGGTTTTTATAGTGTAATTATCAAGAGTAATTTAGGGTAGATGGATCTTTGATTGCTTGATTTTCTCAATCAATGAGATTGATTGGAGGCTAATTGATTATACTCAAGTCATCTCTGATTGTAATCTTTGATTGAAAGTAAAAATGGAAGGAAATATTAAGTTTGATATATGCGTGGAAGATGCTAACAAAAGAATTTCTCTTCCTTTTTCCTTTTTTTTTGAATACTAAATGTAAGGAGAAAAATTGAAATCAGACATTGGTTTGCAAATATAATATGTAACTCAAATTTGAGTCATAAGGAAAGGTAAATAATGTATTATTTTGTAAAACACAATGTTATAACAAAATTTGTGAAAATGTAAATAATGTATTATTTTGTAAACAGAATGTTATAACGAAATTTGGTTGAAGGTCCTATTCATGAGATCCATGAATGCAGCAGGTGCTTTAGTGAGTCCAAAGGGCATAATTGTGAACTCGTAATGGCCATACCTTGTTCGGAAGGCTGTTTTGGGTATATCTTCATCCGCGATTCTCAACTAATGATATCCATAACGCAAGTTGATTTTTGAGAATACTGCAGCACCTTTTAACTGATCGAAAAAATCCTCGATTCTAGGAAGTGGGTATATATTCTTGACAGTGACATTGTTCAACTCCCTATAGTCGACGCATAGTCTTAGAGACCCATCCTTCTTCCTAACGAAGAACACTGGTGCTCCTCAGGGTGTGCTCCTCAGGGTAAGACACTTAGTCTTATATATCCTTTCTCCAAGAGTTCTTCTAATTGCACTTTCAGTTCTCTTGTTTTTGCTGGGGCCATTCGATATGGTGCTTTAGAAATAGGCATGTTCCAGGAATTACATTGGTGTTGAAATCAACTTCTCTCTCTGGTGGCATTCCTGGAATCTCTTCTGGAAATACATTTGGGAATTCACAAACAACAGGAATTTTGGGTATTTCTTCATCCTCCTTACTTATATCTTTCATGTGACATAGGTAGACTGGGTAGCCTTTCCTAATGTAAGTTTGAAGGTTCAAAGCTGAGATAATCTTGATTTCAGGTGTAAAGACAACCCCTTGGTAAGATATCCTATTCCCTTTTGGTCCTTTAAGAGTCACTTTTTGCTTATGACACTCAATCTTTGCTTGATATCTACTCAACTAGTCCCTTCCTAGGATAACATCAAAGTATTTCAAGGAAAACAAGATTAGGTCGGCAAGTAGATCAGTTCCGTCTATGGTAATAGGAATGTCTTGAAAAAGGGTATTACATGGGACTGTAGTTCCGGTGGACATAACGATGTTGGCTAGACATGACGATGAAGGTTCTAAGGGAAACTTTTCCACAAAAGACTTAGAAATAAAATGAATGAGACGCTCCTGAGTCAAATAGTAAGAAAGCAGGGTTAGATTTTACGAGAAAAGTATCCGTCACGACGTTACTGTTGGTGTATGCTTGATCTTGCTCATGACGTGAATTCTACCAAAAGTTGGACGTGCACCATTTCCATTGATAAGGTTGTTGCTCTGAGTAGCATTTGGAGTGGCTTGATTACCATTGTTGCTTGGACCTTGAGGATTGGTAGGGCGATTATTGGTCTGGTATTGGTTTCAATTGCCATTTCCATTGTTGTTGTTTCCCCTGTTTTGTCCACTTTGGTCATTTTGCCTATTTGGACACTGACTTGTGTCCTGGTTCCCCGCACTAAAAACGCTTAATTCTTTCACCCTGACATGTGAAACCTGGATGACTCTTATTGCACTTCTTACAGACAAACAGTTTCTTATTATTGTCTCCTTGTCGCATTTGACCTTGATTGTTGTTGTGAGAACTGTTGTTATTGGTATAACGACCTCCTTGATGGTTACCCCCACCATTATTTCCTCCATAGCGAGCCTTTTTCTTCATAACCATGAGATTGGGAGTTCCCACTTTGGTCTTTCCATTTGATTCTTCCCAATACTTCTTCTTCTTGTTTCAAAATTCTCTCCATATTGCAAGCTTTACTGTAAGCCTCCATAAAAGTGGTTGAGGTACTACTGCCTAGTCACTTTTGGATTCTAAAGCTAAGTCCATCCTCAAATTTCTGGGCTTTTGTGGCCTCATCTGAAACCATATTGGGGCAGAACCTAGCATATTCATGAAATTTATGAGCATACTCTTCTACGCTCATAGTAGATCCTTGATTGAATCTAGTAAACTCACTACATTTTTGCCTCCTAATGTATTCGGGATAGCATCGGGCCATCATAGCAGTCTTAGAAGTGGACCAATACAAATTAGGTTGCATAAGAATGGTAGTCCTTGAGTCTCCCACCAAAGATCGGCATCTTCTCGAAGGTAAAAGGTAGCATGGTCAACCTTGTAGTTGTCAGGAGTTCCATTAGAAGTGAATATTTTCTCTATATCGCGCAACCAGTTTTCCAACGCAATAGGATCTTTTCGACCAACGAAGGTTGGTGATTTCAAGTTGGCAATTTTCTTAGCCATTGTTGCTTGAGATTCTTCACCGACATGGTTGTTGAGTTGGTTTTGGAGAACAAGTACAAAACTTTGGGATAATTGTTCAAGAGTTCGTAAACGAGCAGCGATTTGTTCGGAAGTCTCAGGCATGTTCTTGTTTTGGCGTAAACGTGAACGAGTATATACAATAAATTGCATAAGCTACCTAGAAAAGAAAACAATGGTGTTACCACCATTTATTACTAAGGTAAAGTATAATGATGAGACATAGTCATTTAATTTGAGCTAGGAACACAACTTAGAAAATGCAAACAACTTTATTCAAATAATAACATCATTGTTCAACATAGCAAGTACTTGGTTCTAAATCTTATTACACATATTAAAATAAAATAAAAGAAAACCTAAAGGTTATCATCCTCCATAGGCTCTTCTTCCTCCATAGGCTCTTCCTCCTCCATATCAGACTAAGGGTAGGTAGGGGTAAGGCTTCTATCGGCCTCTCCTTCATCAGAACTGGAGCCATTTAATTCTAGATTGTAGTGATATTCTTCCATAGCATCAATCATAACCCTCCGTAGATACTCAATGGTCAGAAACCACGATCCTCTATGCGTATACCTCTCAAAGTTAGGTGTCCCATTAATATAAAAATCACTATATTTTCTTTTGATTGCTCCTAATGGTCCTCGCTCGGGTAGGGTTTTCAATAAGACATAAGTTTTCTTTTCAGGAGTTCAAAAGTCGGAACTCCTTATAAATCATTGAAATGGTAACTTCCAATAGCCAAGTTCAAACGGTGGACATAATCACAAACATCCTCCCCGTATCTCTTGCGAATCAAGTAAGGTGAAGCAGAGAGAGGGCCAGTGACTTTCCTCGTTGTCCTTTTTCTTGCGGTTTGGTAAAGTCTTGCCATCTAAAACATAAAGGAACATATATTAAGTACTTAAAAGTAGTACTTCAAAACATTAATAAAATAAAATAATCCCTTTTTGAACCCACTCTCATAACTTAGTTTATTTAGTCCTAATTTTATTTATTTAATTTACTTAACCCATTTAATTCCTTTAATCCAACTTTTCCTAGTTAATCTTAAATCTAAGCTCTTGATACCACTTTGCAACACCCTCCAAACTTAAATAAATATATATTCAAATAAATATAGTTTTCGGAAAATCATTTATTCAAGCTTGGAGGATATTACCGCCCATTTACTCTCTAAGAGTAAACGAAAGGCTAACAAAACTAATTAACCCAAGTACTTTAGAAAAGAGAAATTTGAAGTTAAGAATATTATTACAACCGAATTTTTAGACAATACTAAAATAACTAATTCCAAGATAGAACAACTAAATAAGTCATCTAGGTGAATTATCTAAGTCTCCTCACACGAGATCCCATCACCAAGTTCTACGTGCAAAGTAACAGAAAAGAAGAAAACAAGAGAAACAACTCCCAAAAATCAGAAAAACTGAGTAATTCGACTTCATCCCGTAAAAATAATAATTTTAAAAATAGGCTTTGAGTTTAGAAGGAAAGGTGAACAATTAATAATGATATTAATGTTTGGGTTCTAAAACGTTTATACTAATAACTACAGACATAAGTCACATAATCATATAACATTTAATCACACAATTAACAACAATAATTTTTAATTAAGAGAGGATATGTGAACGTCAATAGGCCGGGACAATAGGGCAACTTGTTCAACACCCTTTCGAGCTTCATTACCCTCCTTAGTATTATTTAAAAAGTCATAATGCACACAAGTTCTCAATTTAATAACCATACAATTTCACAAGTCTTTTTAACATAGAACATATTCAAGTCATAAGTTCTTTACAAGAATAATCACATAGTAATACTTTGGTAATCTCTGTTCCAAAATAATCACATGATAATAAGATATTTATACTATTACCAATATTATAATAACATAATCCAGTTCATAGTACTATAAGAATCATACTCTTATAAAAGTAATTACTAACTCATAAATTAATAACATTACTCTATAAAATATTTATCACATACACAACCACATAATCACACAATCACATAGTAACCGTTTTACAACGAGAATTAGAGTACGATGGACATCGAAATTACCTCGAGTAGCGCTGAAAAGAATAATAAAGTCACCCCTAGAAAGCTCCTTCTACAAAATCTCCGTCTACAATAGTAAGTTAACGAACAAAATTAGTCACTATGTAATACCCGAAAATTACTAAGTTGTTAAGTTGAAGGTAGTAGATAACATAAAAATTTTCATTAAAATATAAAATCAAATGTTAAAAGTTGTACATGGGTCATTGTTTAAGATTAGAGAATGA
Source organism: Beta lomatogona (assembly GCA_947646795.1). Lineage (NCBI taxonomy): Eukaryota > Viridiplantae > Streptophyta > Magnoliopsida > Caryophyllales > Amaranthaceae > Beta > Beta lomatogona. The sequence goes on from CANSNZ010000072.1 coordinate 742,489, forward strand.
AGAGTTTGAATTTTAAGTAATTAGAATATAAGAGGAAGAAGAACGAAAAAGATTTTAAAAAAAAAGAAACAAACTTGACAATTAACAGCTCATTGTTGTCCTACTGAAAATTATGAAACGTGGGGTTTGTATAGAAACCAAAAAGTCAAATAAGGTTTTTAGAGAAATCCCAAAAAATGAGCATCTCTCTGGTTCTACTGAATCAGTTCCCTTCGAAAAAAATTCAAAGACCAGAAGAACAAAAGAAGAAAGAAGAAAAAGAAGAAAGAAGAAAGAAGAAATAAGAAGGAAGAAGAAAGAAGGGACAAGCCAACCAGTCACTCAACCAGTCCGGCGACTAGCGGCGGCGGCGAGTAGTGGGTCGTGACTTAATAAGTTCGTCTTTCTTTTTCTTTTCTTTTTATTTAATAATTTCCAGTGAAGGTCGAGAGTAATGGTGAAAAAGTGGAACTTAAATGAATGAAATCAGTAAATCAATACTTACACAAGAGGAAGGGTTGAGCAAAGTGATCTGGTGGAAGAGAGTTATGGGTTTTTACAGTGTAATTATCAAGAGTAATTTAGGGTAGATGGATCTTTGATTGCTTGATTTCAATCACTGAGATTGATTGGAGGCTAATTGATTATAATCAAATCATCTCTGATAATCTTTGATTGAAAATAAAAATGGAAGGATATATTAAGTTTGGTATATGCGTGGAAGATGCTGACAGAAGAAATTCTCTTCCTTTTTCCTATTTTTTTTTTTTAATACTAAATGTAAGGAAAAATTGAAATTAGACATTGAATTGCAAATGTAATATGTAACTCAAATTTGAGTCATAAGGAAAGGTAAATAATGTATTATTTTGTAAAACACAATGTTATAACAAAATTTGTGAAAATGTAAATAATGTATTATTTTGTAAAACAGAATGTTAAAACGAAATTTGTGAAAATGATTTCGGAATATTACAAAAATTCTATCAAATCCAAGAAATCTTCCCATGAACCTTGATACTCCATGACACAAGATTAAAGTGTGAATCGTTCATTCTGTTTGTCGGTCTGTAGCAGGATGAAAAGTTGTACTCATTAACATATTAGTGCTCAAAGCCTTTTGCAAACTCCGTCGAAAATTAGACAAGAACCGCGAATCACGATCCGAAACAATGTCCTTAGGCATACCATTATATTTCACCATCCACTTCACATACGCTTTAGCCAACTGATTCATAGACCAAGTACTCTTCATAGGTATGCAAGTTGCGGATTTAGTTAAACGATCTACCACAACCCAAATCTTATAATTTCCAACCTTAGTCCTTAGTAAAGCAAACACGAAATCCATTGATATGAAATCCCACTTCCAACTTGGAATATCCAAAGGCTGAACCTTCCCGTGTGGCCTTTTGTGCTCAATCTTGACCTTTTGGTATGTACTCTCGCTTCATGTTTGGCCACCAAAACGTCTGCTTCCTGTCCTTATACAACTTATCACCACCTGGTGTATCGAATATGGGGAGTTATGAGCATCTTCCATTAATTTCCACTTCAAATATTCTCTATTACATGGTACACACCACCTCCCCTTGAACCCGATACTCCCAACATCAGCTATCTGGAAATTCAACACCTGACCCTCCTGGATCTTCTCCCAAATCTTTTCTAACTTTTCATCCTTCAACCCTCCCTAATCTTATCATAGATCGAAGGTTAAACCGACAAAGTACTCAACACTTCCCTCTTCCAATACCTCCACTGACAGTTTCTGAAACTCTACACATAACTGACTCGGCAACATTGCATTTACTGAATGACTCGGCTTTTGGCTTAATGCATCGGCGACAACATTAGCTTGGCCCTCATGATACTGAATCTCGAAATCATAATCCTTGGTCAACTCCAACCTCCTAACCTGCCTCATGTTCAACTCTTTCTAAGTGAAAATGTACTTCAAGCTCTTATGATTCGTGAATAACTTACATGTTTCCCCATACAAGTAGTGCCGACATATCTTCAAAGCAAACACTATTGGAGCTAATTCGAGATCATGGGTTGGATAAGATCACCTCATATAGTTTTAACTGCCTAGAAGCATAAGTGATGACCTTCCTGTTCTGCATCAATACACACCCTAACCTAAATTTTGAAGCATCACTATAAACCTCATACTGTTGACTCTCATCCGGTTGAGCTAATATAAATATTGTAGTCAACCTTTCCTTCAACGCCGAAAAAGTCACACTCTAGAGTCTAGACAAACTTATATTCCTTCTTCATCAGGCTAGTCATTGGTCTCAAGATCTTCGAGAAATCCTTCACAAATCTCCGATAGTAACAGGCTAATCCAAGAAAACTCCTTATATCAGACATCGTCTTCGGTGTTGGCCACTCACACACTGCTTGAATCTTAGCAGGATCTACCGAAACTCCTTACTTTGAGATAACATGTCCTAAAAAGGCAACCTCCTCTAACCAAAACTCACACTTAGAGAGCTTGGCGTACAACTTATGCTCTCTCGGGGTTGACAAAACTTTCCTCAAATGCAACTCATGACTGCTTCTATCCTTCGAATATATCAAGATATCATCTATAAACACAACCACATATTTGTCCAAGCATGGCCTAATACTCCTATGCATCAAATCCATGAACGCTACAGGTGTGTTGGTCAGACCAAACGGCATCAACTGTGAACTCATAGTGACCATAATACATCCTAAATGTAATCTTAGGAATATCACCTTCAGCAATCTTCAATTGGGAATAACCTGACCTCAAATCTATCTTCGAGAAAATCCTTGCTCCTTTCAACTGATCAAATAAATCATCTATTCTTGGAATTGGATACTTATTCTTGATAGTTACATTGTTCAACTCCCAATAGTCAATGCACAACCTCAAACTACCATATTTCTTTTTCACGAACAATACAGGTCCACCCCATGGAGACGAACTAGGTCTTATATATCCTTTTTCCAACAACTCCTCCAACTGAACTTTTAAATCTTTCATCTCAGCTAGAGCCATTCTATATGGAGCCTTTGGAATAGGTCCGGTCCCTGGCAGCAAATCGATGATGAACTCAAGATCTCTAACAGGTGGCATACTCGGTGTCTCTTCTGGAAACACGTCAAGAAACTGAGATACAACTGAAACCTCCCTATTCTCATCTTCCTTTTCAATCCTCCAAACTCCACATAAGAATAACGAACAACCCTTCCTCACGTAAGTTTGAATCCTCATTGCAGACTATCTTCATTCCCTTCTCCTTCATAAGCTTCCTATAGGTCACCCTTTCCTTCTTAGGACCTACTAATGAAACCTTCTGGGCCTTGCAATCAATCTGAGCCCTGAATCATCCCAACCAATCCATCCCCAAAACAACATCGAGGTCCGTTAAGTCAAACTCAACTAAATTGGACGTAAAGTTCACCCCACCCATCACTAAGGGCACTTGACTATGCAACCTAGTACAACTAGAAATCTCTCCTGATGGTAATGCAATATCTAATAACATAGACACTGGACTGTCTAGCTGAAGATTTTCCACTAAAGTTCTAGAAATAAATGAATGAGATGCTCCATAATCAAATAACACTTTGACAAACAGAGAATTAATAAAAAAGGTTCCAATTACTACCTCATTAACATTCTCAGCCTCGCGGCGGTTCATGACAAAAACTTTGCCTTTAGTCTGATTCCCCATCCCTAGTTTAACACCAGCATTCGAAGAAGCTGACTTTTGTTGATCATTCTAAGGGACCTTTTTACTCAGGTCAGGTTTGAATGCAATCTCTCCACCAGCTTTTCTAAAGCACTCAGCTCCCAAATTTCTGACAATAACGGCACGTCACCAAGTTATCCTCACAATCCTTCCCAAGATGGTTCTTGTCACACCTTTTGTAGAAGAAGGTCCTCTCGACTTTCTTCCCATTCCCTTGGTTCCCATTAGGCTTCTGACTAGGGTACCTATTGTCCCTCTCTATTTGCTTAAAACCACCATTGGGCTTAGGCTTCTTATCCCCACTATGTTAACTCTAGTTTTCGTTATACTTCCTCTTTTTCTCTGAAGAGTTCCCCTCAAGCTCTCTTCCTTTAATTCCACATAAGTGAGCAGCTTTACCATAAATTTCATCAAGAGTTTCAAAAGTTATACCTCCCAGCTTACTTTGTAGGGTTAAGGTTAATCCTTGTTCAAACCTTTGCAAAGCCTCAGGCGGTACTATCTCAAATGCCAACCTCATAAACTCTAAAATTTGATATAATACTCATTAACAAACATAGTCCCCATTCTCAAGTTAGTGAACTCCATAACCTTTTGCTTCCTTAAGTACGGAGGGTAAAATTTAGTCCTCAAGGCATCTTTAAACTCGCCCCACCCAAAGTTCGGATCCTCTAATAGGTCGTGTTTCCTTTGTTGCTACCATAAGTATGCCTCATCCCTTAAATGCATTATTAATTCTAAGGTTTTCAGGGCATACTATGGCATCAAATAGCTTATCCAACTCTCAGATCTAGTTCTCTATGCTAGCTGGGTCCTCTTTCCCATGGTAAGTTGGGGGTTTGACTGTCGCTACTCTCTTAAAGACCTCATCAAAGCTATCGGTTTCACTCTGCCTTGTTTCTCGATTAGCCATCACTTGAGTGATGTTTTCAGTTACCTTTGTTGCTACTCTATTGTTGTTTGAATAATTGAACTTTTTCTATGAACCGTCTAGATTCTGTATTTGTAATTAGGGTTTACAATTATTACTAGATCTATATTTTACATCTCTAAAGTCATGCTAAAGTTTTGCATTGATCCCATATCCAGGTATCAAAGCCCAGGTTGCAACTGCTGAACAAGATGATGTTGGTGCAGTGCAACAAGTTGAATCCCCAGTTGTTGTTGTTGTCACTAGAGCTTCTAGAGGAATAGGGAGAGCTATTGCATTAACTCTAGGGAAAGCTGGTTGTAAGGTTTGTCGATGTCACATTGGGGGCAACCATTTATACCGGAGGATGATCCATTCTATGCAAATACAAGAAGCATGTTGATTACCCTTGGCCTTCAGAGCTATGAAAAGAACTTTAAAAAGGCATGCTAAATGACTGTACATTGCCTTTGGTAACTGATAAGCAAGTATCAGAGCTCATCCTTGTAATCTCTCATTTTAAATTTTGTTTGGCTATTGTTTGTAGAAGCTGAAAACTTCAAATCAGCCAATATTCTCCTTGATGATTAGTTTTAGCATCTATATTTTTATAACTTTATCTATATTTGTATAAAAATATATTTGCAATGAAAAATGATACTTAAATATATATATATATAACTGTTTGGGGATCATTTAGGACTAAAAAGTGAAAAAAAAGGGTCACAAGGGTTGCGGTTTTGATGACTCCATGTTATCTATGACCTCACTCCTCTTCTGCTCCCTGGTTCCATTTCAGCGTTGCACAAAATCTTTATCCGCTCTGCTCCTTGAACTCGTAGTTGAAATCTATCAATGTAGTACTCTTGTATTTATGAGCAAAAATATTTAAAATGCAACTTTTATCAACATGTAAAAGTGCTTCGGTTTTGCCCTATAAACCGAAGCATTTGATGAATTCTGGGCAGGAAAAATTCATCAAATGCTCCGGTTTTAAGCAGAACCGGAGCATGTGAGAAATTAAATGATCCGATTTTCAACCGGAGCATTTGTAAAATGCTCAAATGCTCGTATGACCTCTACTACGGGTCAAATACGGAGCATTTGAGCATTTTTCCACTAGTGTTAATTATTAAGGGTTGCGGTCAATAACCACAACCCTTCAACATTGTTAAAGGCTGCTACGACAAAGGATGCAGTCAAAAAATGCTACCCTTAGGCCACTTTTGACCGCAGCCCTTGACCTTTTTTCCTCTAATGTCTCAATGCCAAAATGACCAACAAGGCCACCTTCATGAAATTCTTGAATGAGTGACTCTGTTACACTATGTCTTGGCATGCACAATCTATTGTTCTTGAAGAAGAACCATCATAGAGGTGATACTCTCCAAATGTATGCTTTTGACACATAACAAATATCTCCCCAAAATCTGGATCATCTTGGTAATTCTCCTTCAATAATTCTAGGCCAATGACTCGACTCAATGAACTCAACAAGAGTTACCTCTTGACAAGGCATCAACAACCTTGTTCATTTTCCCGGACTTGTGCTTGATCACAAAGTGAAAAGCTTGTAAAAACTCAACCCACTTAGCATGGCGTGGTTGTATTTTTGTTGGCTTTGCAAATCTAGAGAGCCTCATGGCCCGAGTGTAAAATGAACTCTTTAGCTATGAGATGATGCATATGCATCAAGCTGCTTTAACCTAACCAATCCAAAGTTCTTAATAAGTTTTAAACTATTGGTTATGGTTAATTTTGAGAATTAAAAGGGCTTAATTTGTGGCAATCCAGGTGATGATGAACAAGGATAATGATGTATAAGGGTTTGGCTTCTTATCTTACGTTTCTTGTCTGTTTTGTATTAAATTGAGTTGTAATCAATTAGTATGTTAAGTGTCGTGTAAACCTCATTATTTAGGTTATTAGAGTTGATTAAGTTAAGTTATAAAGGTTAGACTTAGAGAGTTAAGCTAGTTTGAGTTTTCGATTTTCTCAGTTTTGTCAAGGTTTACTTGTAACCTAAATTTTGTTAGTTAATGATTGTAATTAGGGCCAAAAATTATATTAACAAGTAGGTAATACAAGTGGGAGTTCACCTATATGCTTAATCAGTGTGCCTAAGGTAACCTTGAGCTTACCCATTGAAGAAGGAAAAGCAGCAGCAGCACCGCCACTGCCAGCCAGTTCCAGCGGTGATCTCGTGGTGTTCTAGGAAGTCGTTTTTGTGGTCCAATTGCAGCAATTCCACCTTGGTTAGAAATCAAGCTTCAAGTCTAGTGCAAGATGTTATTGGTTGTTGGAGTGGTGGCAGCCGAAATCTATCAAGTTGCAGCAGTTTTTGTTCAGCTATGTCAACTATTTTTACGGCTGGAACACTTTTACTCAACCTTGAAGTTTTTGAATTTCTTTGCTTATTTTAATTCTTGAGGAGGTTTAGCTAACTAGTATAAATACCCCTTAGGGTCCTCATTTGAAACATTAAGTTTGGATTGTGTATTTTGAGAGTAGTAAACTCTAAAAGAAAAGAGAGAGTTCCTTTGTTATAGCATTGAACAAAAACTCTAATCTATATAAATCTTCCTTGTTTTGGCTTGTCAATCATAGAATTGAAAGCTATACTTCTGAGTAGAGTGTTGTTGATTTAGTTTTGCAAAAACAACATCTTATTTGGTGGCATTTAGGAGAGGTAAAGAGGTGGTTGCTCGAACAAGGTTTGAACCGGGTTTGTTTGCTTTCTTTTGTTCTTGTTCTTATTTCTCTTTGCTTTTAAGGCCTAGATCATTACGCACCATGGGATAGTGCCTCAAATGAACATGTTTGTACCTTCATCCCCAAACTCGATTTTTGGTTCATAACCATTAATGAAGTTATGACGAGGAGATCTACATTGAATATGTCCTAAAGTTGTCCCAAGATTTCCTATATCCAATTAGTTAAAGACTTGTTGGTGACTTCAAAACATTTTTCAAGAAAACCCTTCAACGAGTTAGTCAAATACGAGTTTACACCGTGTAGGCGAATAAAAACACGCCTACAACATAGCTTCATTTTAGCTCAATAAAAAGATCAAGTTAAAACTAATGGCAACGTTAACCTTTACGAACCTCAAGCTTTATGAAAACATAATATGCAGTTATTGTATGCAAATAACATAATGAACATATTTAAGAAAATTAAATAACTAATACAGAAAATCCCAAAAATTAACTCAAACTACCATCCTTCAATATCATTCAAGAGGATAAAAACTAAAAACTAAAAACTATTGACTCTAAACAAGAATTCATGCTTTAATCCACAATTAACTCATATTAAAAATTCTGAAAATTAATTCATCAAACTATTATAATTGCTCCAAATATTAAGTAACTTCCAATAATCCATCTTTAACAATACTTAACTAGAACCCCATAGTTACACTAAATTTCACAGGTATTATGGCTTCAAGTCACTAAAAGTGTCATAATCTGAACTCTGAAGATAAGAATCAACTTAGTAGCAGCAATACAATTTGAATCACCATTAGAATTCAGTCTCACAATATAATCTATTAATATAATCAACAACCTAATTCCAATTTCTTCAAGGATTAGAAATTTAGCACTTAATACTCAATCAAAACTTACAAATTAATTCAAAGCAAAATCTGTAATTAAGATAATCAAAATACCTACTGTAACATCGACATTTAACACCCAAAATTCATAATTCGGAATTTCAACAATAACAACTAATCTGAAGAAAATAGAGGAAGAAGAAGAGGAAGGTGTGGCATCTCACTTGAAGGCGCGTTTGAGTAGCGCACCACACTGCAGCAGGAGCACAACACCAACTGAGGAAGGAGAAGACACGGGCAGCAGGAGCACATGGCGCCAGCAACTCTAGAGCAGCAGTGAAGGCAGAGAGGGGAGAACAACGCGAGCAAGAGATAGAAGAAGGACAACAACGGTACAACAAGAACGAGAAGAAAAAGAAAACTGAATGATGAGCAGCAATGCAACTCCGACAAGCCAAGGAAGATGCCGACGAAGAGCGGCGAGGCGAAATAAAGAGATGCAAAGGGTGAGATAGAGAGGGAGGCGCAAGAGAGAGAGAGAAAAGGGATGTGGGGAAGAAACCCCCCAAAGTTGGGACCATTATAAGATAATTAAAAGTTCTAATCTTTTACGGTGAACCGGTCATAGTTGGGACTAGTGATATCAATTTTTTCTTTCCTAACTTACAAAACAAATGGAATAGAAAAGGAAGTAAGATCTGTTGTCACATAGGCTATTTGTATGGCTATTTGGCCCAAATTGAATGTGGTGCTTATCGCTTGCTTGTCTCCACCGAAGAACGATTGAAAACTATTAGCATTGAAACCAATGAGCTCACAATTGATATAACATGCAAGAAAATAAAAAAATGATTGAAAGTGTTTCTTAAAAGTGACCAAGGAAGTCCCTCTATTTTTTTTATCATTCTCACTTTTCTGTGCGCGTCTCTCAATGCACGTCTTTGAACTTTAAGCATCTTTCATTATATATTAGTACAAATTATGACGATTGAATATTAATAAAGTACTAATACCTTTGTCCAATAATATAGTGCTCGCATTTCTTTTTTGGTGACCTAAAAATGTTGTGCCTATTTTCTTTTTTATCAATTTATTTGGACTAAATTATCCTTCATTTCTACATAAACATTCTAAAATACCCCTACCATTCTTTCAAAATATGTGCCCTTATTTATTGCTTTATACCATTCTAAATAACATTTATTGCCCTTTATTTTTATTTTAAAGGAAAAAGGAAATAAAAAACTAGTTCCAAGACAAAAGTACCAAAAAAGATCTAACTTAAATATAGTTCATCCGTTTCTTTTAATTGCAACACTTTCCTTTTCGGGAAATGTCACAATGCTTGCAACCAAGTCGAAAATGGAAACTATTCTATAAAAGCTGTCATATTTACCCTTACTTAGTCAGCTAATTCCAAGAGTTAATCATCCATGACCCATCCCTCATTAGTTCTCACTCTCTCTAGCTTCTCACCCCTTCTAAACCCCTGCCAACTCCCAACCCCAACCCGAACCACCACCATCACCACCACTCCCCCACCAACACCCTCCACCAGCACTCTCCACCACTATTACTAGTTTTCCGACAACTTCCTCCGTCATTTTTCGACCCCCTTTTTCTGACAAGTTCCTTCATCTTCTCCACTCTCTCCTTCATTTTAATGGTCCTTTCTTTCTACTCTTCTACAACGGCTGTTATGGCGGAAATAGACCATGAAATTTCAAGATCTAGAATGCTCATGGTCGAATTCGACCTTTTCAAGGCCATAGACCCCGACAATAGAGGTTGAGATGGTGGTAGTATTGTGAAAAAATAGAAAACTTTGATTGGTTGGGTCGGGTTGGTGGTGCGGCTATGAGATCGTGATGGTGGTGCGGTTGTGAGCTCGTGACGGTGATGCCGCTGGATTGGCTCGTGATGGTGTTGGTCGTCTATCAAGGCTTTGGTGGCGGAGTGGCGGTTGTGGTGTCGTGGTTGTGCTTTGTTGGTGGCGGTACGGCTAGGAGGTGGTGATGGTAGTATGATAGGTAGAGATGGCCAACAATGCGGGCCAATCCAGCCCAACCCACCTCGTGGGCCATGTGGGTCGAGCACGCGAAAAGCCCGATCCAGCCTGCCTCGAACCGTGAAATTGGTGGGGGGATGGTGGGCCGAATTTTTTGAGCCCAACCCACGAAAGCCCGCTTCTAAAACCGCCTAACCCCGTCCACGAAACCGGTCCAGCTCGGCCCATGAACCAGACCAACCCAGCCCAAGTAATTATTTGACCAAATTATGTATATTTTAATCAAATTGTATATATTTTAATCAAATTGCATATATTATAATTCAATCAAATTCAAAAATAATAAAATTATTCATTAATATTAATAATTATATATATTTTAATTAGTTTTAAAGGTTTTATTTAACAATAATAATTAATTTCAATGATTCAATAATTTTGAAAAAAAAAATTCCCATGCCGGACTGCCAGCCTGGTAGGCCCACAATCCGTCAGATTCGCTCCCCAAACCATGAAAACTGGTAACAGACCGGTGTGGGCCAAGGTTTTTCAGTCCGTGGACCAGCCCGCCCAAACCATGAATTTCACGGTCCGGTCCTGGGCCATGAAATCTCAGCCCGGCCAGCTAGGACCCACGGACTGGCCCGCCCAGCCCGCACCATTGGTCATCTCTAATGATAGGGAAGAGGGAAGGTGGGTGGGAGGGAATAATTACTTATGTTAATTATTGTATATGTTTGATTAGCTTTGTTGATTAAATGGGTCAAATGTCTTTATCAATACTCTCTCTCCTGTTTCTTAAATACCGTGCAAACCTCTTGATTGCAAGTGTAAAGAAACACTGGAAGTATGTTTTTGGGAAATCCTACAACTTCTTTCATTTTTCTTAATTCCCATGAAAAATGAAAAGTGAGCACTATATTATGGGACTAATGGAGTAATTGAGACAAATCAAATGAGACCCCACATGACTATATTTTTTCTTATAAACTGAAAAAAAATTGAGAAGATTATCTCCAAGTATAGATAGTTGTATACACAAATTTCGAGTCAATATATATATAAGACAGGAAACAAAGTAACAAAGAAATTATAATTCAATAAATGTATTGAGTACAATCTCTGTGAACAGTTTATAATAAAAATAAACTAAGTCCTCTCGACTGCTTCAGTACTGGAGAGTGACACGTGTTGATGTCGACGTGGAGCTGAGTGTAGACTGACGTTTTGTCAACGTCAACCTGAGTTTGAATGTGGGATGACGTTTTGTCAACGTCAACCTGAGTTTGAGTTTTGTTTGGATATATTCGAATGAGGGCTGACAAAAGCTTGAATCTCAATCGAATATGTTTGAGTATATCTGAACAGTCGGCACAGATTTGATGTGCTTGTTGACTATTTGCAGAGAGAATTCTCAGAGAATTTTATGAGCTCTTGAGAATAATGATTTTTTGGTCCCCTCAACTGGGAGAGGTGAGGTCTATTTATAGTGGAGATCCCTTCATGGACTTGGTAGTTTATGGGCTCGGGCCCGTTTATGACTTAGGAGTCTTTTTTACCTTTGCCATTTGACCATCTTATTTGGACTATAATATTGACTGGCCCAAATAGTTGACAACCCAAATTATATTTATTTGATTTAATTTGGATATTTTATTTAGGTGGGCTAAATTAATTAAAGTGAGCTAATTATATTTCTTTTAGCTCAATAATAATCAATTTATTTTAATGTAGGACACTAATAAATTTTTAGTAATTGCCCCCTCGAGACAATGTCACGTACATGATTTGAAGTGTTCAATCGTGACAAGGTCTCGAATTTGAGTTTGGTTTAACAATTAGGTGATAATCACCGTGTTGCTTGGAAATTTTTTATTAGAGTTATGTATTGTTTGCAACTCCATCAAGTTTTGGACTTGGAAAAAAAAAATCCTAATCGCATGAGTATTAGGTTTTTTTTTTTCTTTTTTAGCCGGCAAAGATATTTCATCTGTATAAATACATTAGATGTATGTCTCAATTGCATGTTCGTTTACCTTCAAAGAATTTTGTTTTTTCCGCGATTGACTGTTTGTGTTGATTGTGTTGCTGTTTAGTAGCGAGTCTCGACGGGTGTTGATTACCGAATTCAATAACTTTGTACTGGCAAGAGCAATTCTCTCGATTCACATCCAACAATAAATTAAGAGGTAAATATTGCTCTTTTCCTTTTTTTTCTTCACCACTTGTGCGGTGCAGTTTCATCTTTGTTTTTTTTTTTTTTTTTTTTACATTATTATTTTCTCTTTTTTTTTTTTGTCTTTAGCATGATTATGCATGGTCTCATGCTTGATGATGATCTACATCACTATCATGATATGATTTTTCTTTTTTTCCGAGTGTATTGCTGTCATGCAATCTACAAAATTGCAACACCTTCGTTTCTTTCAATGTACAGTATTTGCTTTGAGCAATTTCTTGGGTAACACGATTTCTTTTTTTTTTTTTGAAAATTTGATATTTATGCAATACATACAGTGTTCTATTCTTCTTGTTTTCTTGACGGCTTGTGACTCGCTATTGACGCCATGTAAAGCAATAGGAATCCGCTCAGCAATATGTGCAGTAACTTATCTTTGATAACTTGAGTGCTTTTCTCTATATTTTTTTTTAAAGTATCATGAATGTGTAATACTTGAAATACCACCGAATAAAAATTGTTAATCTTGTTATGTACCGTTTTTTTTAGTCTTTTTTGTTTCACTTTTTCCTGTGTGTTCCTGCATTTTTTTTTTGTAAAAAAAAAATTAAATCTTGACGTACTTTATATGACTTGCAGCACATCAGATTTTGTGAGATACTGAACTTCTAGATTTGCCGTGGAAATATCACCAGAAACTCAAGACTAGTGAGGTGATAATATTTTTTTTTTACACCTTTTAGTCTAAAATATTTCATCTGCATATCTCTTTTTTTTATTTTGCATGTGTGCCCGTGTATTTTTTGTACTATATGACAGGTTCACTTGAAGACGGGGACTTCGTCGCGATGGGCCATATGTGCGACTATGAGCCTGTCAGGGGTGTTATTCGTATGTCTTTAGCACTGCGACAATGTCACCTCCAGACAGTCCCTTGAAGACGAAGACGGGGATTTCGTCGCGATGGGTCATATGTGCGACTATGAGCCTGTCAGGGGTGTTATTCGTATGTCTTTAGCACTGCGACAATGTCACCTCAAGACAGTCCCTTGAAGACGGGGATTTCGTCGCGATGGGCCATATGTGCGACTATGAGCCTGTCAGGGGTGTTATTCGTATGTCTTTAGCACTGCGACAATGTCACCTCCAGACAATCCCTTGAAGACGAAGACTTGGATTTCGTCGCGATGGGACATATGTGCGACTATGAGCCTGTCAGGGGTGTTATTCGTATGTCTTTAGCACTGCGACAATGTCACCTCCAGACAACCCCTTGAAGACGAAGACTGGGATTTCGTCGCGATGGGCCATATGTGCGACTATGAGCCTGTCAGGGGTGTTATTCGTATGTCTTTAGCACTGCGACAATGTCACCTCCAGACAATCCCTTGAAGACGAAGACTGGGATTTCGTCGCAATTGGCCATATGTGCGACTATGAGCCTGTCATGGGTGTTATTCGTATGTCTTTAGCACTGCGACAATGTCACCTCCAGACAATCCCTTGAAGACGAAGACTCGGCGTCTAACCCTTCCCCACTTTGTTTTTTTTTTTTTTTTTTCTGACACACTTTTTTTTTTTCAGGATGGTTTACTTCAAAGAATTTAAGAGAGGCGAAGACATTCATCTCTCATTAGTTGACAATGAAGAAGCTGATCTACGGACTGGCACTAATTTCGTTATTCACAAATCACTAATTCGCCCTGACGGCATGCAGACGCACATTGACAAAGGATCATTACTGAGTGAAATGTCAGTAAAGGTGAACATGGGGTCCCGCAACGCAATTCCAATGTATGTCCTTAAAAGCACACTTCGAGACAACTTTGAGCTTCCTACATCTTCATCAATGCTTGGCCGCAGTATCATTTCAGGTTCGGTGCGGTGGGGTTCGAAAAATTTAAGAATGTTGGGCGAGGCAGTTTATTTGTCTGGCTATTGGGAGTGGACCGAAGATGAATCTCGCTTTGGAGCGGCTCTTGACTCTTGTTCTATTTATTCTGCAGTTCAGGCTTCTCTTTATTTGTATGACAAGAACCCTGACATCATTCACTCATTCTGTGAGAGCGGGTGCCCTACTAGCAATACACTTCATACCATGACTGGCGAGTGGTCTGTTTCATTGTGGGACATGTACAAATTTGGAGGGTTACCTATTGTTGGGAAGATTTATGATGAGACAGTCCCTAGCTACAACATCATGCGTGCTCGAGACACAGAGGGGAAACGATTATTATCTCAAGCTTGTGAGATACTGTTTGTTGTTTATCATACTCTAGCAAAAGATGCCAACTCTAAGAGAGGTGTGAGTGCTCAAAGATGGATTGATTTTTGGTGTAAACAAAAGAGAGTTCACAAGGAACCTAACAAGAGGCGAAGGTACTCTGAATCTCGCCCCAAATTTACCGCTAATCCTAGTGTAAACATTGAGACTCAGCCAGTTGTTTGGGAGAAGGCAGAATCAGATATGTTTGACCTTCTCGGGATCAAAGCTGTGAATAGATGAATAAATACTTATGTTGCTGCCTTTATATCTTGCTGGTTATGCAATTTTGTGCTCCCCGACTCTGAAGATAGGTTGATTAGACCGAGCACTTTTGAGATTGCTACCTTGATGGCATGTGGACAAACCTTTAGCCTCATAGCTTCTGTGCTTTCCAAAGATATATCGCGGTTTGAATGCTATTGCGAGAGCTCCAAAACCAGCTTTCTCAAAAACCTTCTTCCCAAACTCATTATCTTTATGGTTGGCTAGCATATTATTTCAACACTCACCATGACGCCGACCCTGTTCCACCCGGTCCTTTGATGGTTATATATTCGAGTGCACAAGGATCTAAACTCTTTAATGGAGAGGATGCTCACGCGTCTTATACATGCAGGGGCGTCAATTAACGTGGGTTGCACCATGTTGAATAAGAACAAACATGACGTTTTGCATGACGACGGTCAGTTGGACTCTGTCAAATTCAGTTATATGGTTTCTCTTCGATCAGGCTACCTCGTCTTGCGTTCCTGTGACATTTATCATGCTAAACCTTACTCCCCCCATCGATTTGGGAGGCAATTTGGTTACTGCCAAGATTATACTAGTTTACTGCGCCGTGATGTACAAGAACGGAAGGTGTCTTACTATGAGGCTTTGCGTTATTGGACGTTGCTTTTGTTTACAGGAAGTCAGTCTCGTGTTTTTACACCATGCCAATCACTGGACTGGAAAAACTTGGTGACATCTGAATTTGCTAGCTGGTGGCCTAAAGTGACTATTGGAGATTTAAGGAAGAATGTTCAGATTCTTTGTTCGAGCGTCTTAACTGATACATCAAAGTCCAAGCAAGATCAACGGCATGATGACAGCAAACGTTTGAGTCAACCAAAAGATGACGGTTCACGTCTTAGAGGTACCCCTGACAACCGCAGTAATAAACAAACAGTAAATCATCATGGTTCTATTGATGGTGCAGACACCAGTGACACAGAGTCCGATGTTAATTTTAAACACAAACGTAATGGGAAGAGGAAGTCAACCTCCCAGGCTCAAGAAGTTGATACATCGAGCTTTGGGGAGTTTTTTTGACAACATACCGAGTTCTCCTTTTCTTCCTACCAATCTTCATTTGGTAAGTCCGGTTTCTTTCTTTTTCTTCTTTTTTTTTTGTTATTATTTTTTTTTGTTCCTTTTATTTATTTATTTCCTTTTAGGACGGTGACGTTGACTTGCATGCTAGCATTCAAGACATTGTAAATGGTAATATGTTTGTAGAGGGCAATACCCATCCTCCGACCAGAAAAGGAAAGGAATTGAGGATCATAAAGGGTTCGACTAGTGGGGACCAATCGAAGCAGACTCATCCAATTTGCCTATCTTCCTCAACTCGCAGTGAACGATCAATTCAGGGTCCGAATTCTCGTGAAGTTGCCTCTAGGGCTTTGGATATTCATCCTAACGTTGTGAATGCCTCCGATGGCGCTATAAAGGGTGTTCATGTTCCTACTGCATCTTCTAACACTTTTCGTCCAGGGCCTAATTCTTCCACCATCTTTACCAATGCTATCAGAAGCATTGGAGCAGGCTATCTGACCATGCTGCAACAATCACCATTTTCTGAGGTTGAGGAAAAATATGCAGAAGCTCGCATGGTGTATAAAGGCATACAAAACCTTAAAGGTGACCCACGTCCGCTGAAGCGTCAGGTCGATTCCTATTTTTGGTCTGTCAAGTCTTATCTTGCTTTAGAAGCAGAAGTTGCAGGGCGCCAACGGTCAGAGCAGGTGGAGCATGACATGCGTGCTCAGTCGGAGTTGCTGAAACAAGCTGAGTCCAACTTTGTTAAAGAGCAAGGGAGGAAAAAACTATTAGAGGAGCATGATGCGGCAATCACGAAAAGGTTAAGTGATCTCGAAGCTGAATTACAAAAAACTCGTGAGGAGAAAATCCATCTATCTAATGAATTGACACTAACAAGACCTCTCGTAACATCTTATGAAGCACGGATAAAGGGCCGCAAGCGGAGTTTGGATGAGTTGAAAGCAACTCCATCTTTGAGTACCGATGAGATTGCCCAACTTGAACAACATAGGGTGAACCTTTCGAGCTTCGCCCGCAATCAAACCCTTTGAGTGGATGGATTGAGACTTTGTCCCTTTCTTCTTTTTCTTTTTTTTTATTTTTATATAAGATGAACACATCCTTTTTTTTATCATTATTATTTAGCCGTTCACACTTTATACTCCTGCGGGCCAGGAATATTACATTGATAGATTTTTTTTTTGTTTCGCCGTTCATAGTTTATACTCTTGCGGGCCAGGAGTACTACATTGATAGATTATTTTTTTGTTTCACCGTTCACAGTTTATACTCTTGCGGGCCAGGAGTACTACATTGATAGATTTCTTTTTTTTTTTTGTTTCGCCGTTCACAGTTTATACTCCTGCGGGCCGGGAGTACTACATTGATAGATTTTTTTTTTGTTTCGCCGTTCACAGTTTATACTCTTGCGGGCTAGGAGTATTACAATGACGACAATTTTTTTTTTTTGGTGTGGCTGCACTCGAGTAATTTTTATGTTACCCTAGCTGCCTACGTACTTGCAAAACATCAATAAATGCAGTTTATCCTCTTGCTTAGGAGTTTAACAACGCTCTCACCTTTCATGAGTAGTAGCGTTTCAGAAACTTGCCGTTGATAGGCCCCACACGTAATCCTTCGGCGTCCACAATTTTATATGCCCCATTAGTGTATACCTCTTTGACAACGTACGGCCCATCCCATTTAGAACTGAATTTACTTCCCGTCGTGCGAGAAATAATGATGGGTCTTTTAATAGCTAGGACCATGTCTCCAACCTGAAAGGAGCGAGGTCGAACTTTCTTATTGAAAGCGCGTGACAGACGAGCTTGGTAGCACTCTGATTTTTGTTGTGCTTGGAGTCTTTTTTCGTCAAGCGCCTCCAACTCAGCAAGTCGGAGTTTATCATTTTCATCAGAAGTCAAGCCTTCTTGTATGGCAATTCGCAATGATGGAATTTGAAGTTCCAAGGGGAGAACGGCCTCAACGCCATACACCAACGAGTATGGAGTTGATTGTGTTGCTGATTTGTATGTCGTCCTGTATGCCCATAGAGCTTCCCCTATTCTTTCATGCCAATCACGTTTGGACTTGGCAACCACTTTGCTCAACAAACTACAAAGTGTCTTGTTGAATGCTTCAGCTAGACCGTTTGCTGGTGCATTGTACATTGACGATCTATGTTGGGTGAATTTAAACTTCTCACATAAACTTTTCATCAATTTATTGTAAAATGGTGTCCCATTGTCAGTGACAATTCTTCGGGGTACACCATATCTGTAGATGATGTGAGTACGAATGAAGTCAACAACATTCTCCTTTTTTACCTCGCGTAAGGGGATGGCCTCTCGCCCATTTAGAAAAATAGTCGGGTCGCGCCAAAATATATGATTGCCCAAACAGATGATTTTGGTGTAATTGGGCCAACTACGTCAAGTCCCCATGCTTCAAATGGCCAAGATGCGACTGTGGGGTGTAATGGCTCTGGAGGTTGATGAATGAAGTTAGCATGAAATTGGCAGCTTTACATTTCTTTGCGTAGTCCATGCTATCTTGTACCATGGTTGGCCAATAGTATCCCATTCTTTTAATACGGTCATGCAGTTTTGGACCGGACTGATGAGCGCCACAAACTCCAGAGTGAGCTTCCTCCATGGTTTGCTTTGCTTCTTCATCTCCGAGACATCTTAACCAAAGACCATGGAAGGATCGTCGATAGAGAGTCCCCTTATAATATATGAACCGTGAGGCTCGACGACGAATCTCTGTCTTATGTTTTGGATCACTTGGCAATTTTTTATGTTCCAAATAATCAATAATTGGTTGACGCCAATCTTCTTTGTCGATTTGATAGACAGATATTATGTCGACATCTTTAGCGTATTCGTCAACATCATCGTCATCGGGAGCGACGACCCATCGTTTGCAAACGGGTACGTGACATTGTTTCTTTCGCCCCAAGTGCCAAAGTGGCTGCAAGCCCGCCGAGCGTGTCGCCCATCTTGTTGGCACTCCTTGGAACATGTTCTAACTTGATGGTATCAAGTTTGTCAAGCAATTGTGACGCTTGTCTTTGATAGGGGATTAGATCATTCTTTTTGACTTCGTATTCACCCGACAGTTGTTTTAGGACCAATTGGGAGTCCCCGTGAATGTCTAAGTCTCTAAGTCCCATTTCAATTGCCATTTGGAGGCCTATTATGAGTGCTTGGTACTCAGCCATATTATTGGAACAAAGCTGGGTTAGCACGAAAGAGTATGTCAGGACATGTTTTTCTCGGGAGAAACGAAGACAACTCCAGCCTCCCGCACCGTCATGACGAGCGGCTCCATCAAAGTACATTCTCCAAGGTGGGAGTATTTCAATGAAAAACACATCTTCACCGGCGGATCGTCGGAAAGCTCCCATTCTGCGTGGGACTGGGTGGCTCGCGAAAAAGCTCGCTATTGCTTGCCCCTTGACGACCTTTTGCGGGACATACACAATGTCATATTGGTTTAAAAGCATAGCCCACTTTGCAAGTCCGCGCACAACACGGGCCTTGAAAGAATATATTTTATCGGGTCGACCTCGAGATGACATGAACTGTATGAGCCTGCATGTAATGCTTTAATTTTTGAATAGAAAAAATCAAAGCAAGGCAAATTTTTTCAATAGGTGAGTAATTCAATTCAGCACCCACCAAAGTTCGGCTCAAGTAGTAAAGAGCTGTCTCTTTACGATCTTCTTGCTCTTGAGTGCACATTGCCCCCGAGAGATCGCTCCCGTGCTCGCGATATAAAGGATGAGTGGTTTCCCTTTATCGGTGCCCCCAAGACAGGGGGAGAAGACAAGTACCTCTTTATACTTTCGAAGGCTTTTTTACATGAGTCATCCCATTTGAACGGGGCATCCTTTTTCATGAGATGGCTGAAGGGATGACATCTTCCCCGCTAGATTAGAAATAAACCTTCGAATGTAAGCGAGACGCCCTTGGAGGCCACGCAACTCCTTGAGGTTCTTAGGTTCGGGCATCTCTTGGATGGCTTTAATCGTGCTTGGTCAATTTCAATACCCCCGTGTCTCGACAATGAAGCCTAAAAACTTTCCCCGAGGTGACGCCAAATGCGCATTTGAGGGGGTTCATTTTTAATTGACATTTTCGTAGTCTTTCAAAGATTTTACTGAGGTCATGTAGATGATTCTACTTCTTCTTAGACTTTACCACCAAGTCATCTACGTAGCACTCCACAATTTTATGCATCATATCTTCAAAAAAATTTTGCATTGCACGCTGATACGTAGCTCCGGCATTTTTCAAGCCGAAAGGCATAACTTTGTAACAGAATATCCCTTTAGGGGTACGAAATGCAGTTGCTTCGTGATCTTTAGGAGCCATGTGAATTTGGTTGTATCCAGCGGTACAATCTATGAACGACAAAGCCTCATGACCAGTGGTGGCATCAATCATAATTTCCGTTACTGGGAGTGGGAAGTCATCCTTCGGACACGCCTCATTCAGGTCACGGAAGTCCACACAAACTCGTAATTGTCCATTTTTCTTTCGGATCGGGCACAATGTTTGCTATCCAAGTAGGATACTTGACTTCGCGAATAAATCCAAAGATCAATGAGCTTGTTTACTTTCGCCTCAATTTCAGGAATTAATTCGGCCTCGAAACGTCTTTGGGATTGCTTCTTTGACCGACACCTTTTTTGATGGCTAAGCGATGGACAGCGACTTTTGGGTCGAGTCCTGGCATCTCCTTATAACTCCATGCAAATACGTCTTTGTAGTCAGAGAGTAACTTGGAATATTTTTGTTCTTCCTGTTGAGTAAGAAAAGCGCTGACGTAGACAGGGCGTGGCTCTTCTTGAGTTCCAAGATTCAACTCTTTTAACTCATCAACGGTGGCTTGCCCCCCATCTTCAAGAGTTTTAGGGGCCTCATCTGTTTCCATCTCCTCGTCACTTTCAGGAGCCTCATGCCCTGTAATATGGTTAGAAGAAACAAATTCAACATCTTTTTCTTTTTCTTGATTAGACGAACTCCTTTGGTTTGTTAACACTATGACACGACCTTTGGCTTTCAAGGGTGCATGTCCAATGATGTCTACCACCTGCGTACGCCTCATGCGAGATGGGATAACACTTTGAGGTGCGTCCTCGCCTTTGACTTCATTTTTCCCTCTTGTGATGCGACTTAGTACTGACCGTCTTTGTTGTTTATCAATTGAGGTCGATGCACCAAGACGTTTAAAGACAGACGCTTTCTTCTTAGAAGATCGAAGATTTTGTGAGGGTGTTTGTGTTTTTGACTTCGCATCTTCATTTAGCTCGTGTCCACCAAGTCTGCCAAAAACCGATGTATGGTCCTTTACGACAGGAGACTGGAGTCGATCAAAGACCGATATTTTTAGCTGAGGCACACTATTTTCATCTTCATTTTCTTCAACTTCTTCCGCAGTAATATACTGCGAAGAAGAGGTTGTCCCTCTACGCCGTGCAGAAATCTTGATGGGTGTAGGGGTTTCAAATCCCAAGCCTACTTTAGTCGGACGTACCTCAACGCCATATTCTTGCAATTTCTTTTGTGTGTCATTAATTCCATGAGGATCAACCTCAATGACATTGCCCATGGGCGCTGGATTCTCGAAGTCATAACCAGACTTCGCCAAGAGTTTATAAGCATTTGGATCAAACCTACCCTTGTTAAGCCATTTTCTCCGAGATTGATCAACATATTGTGAGGTTGGAGGCTTAACAATTTGATTGTGATTGGCTCTAAGTAAAGGAACAACCACTTCTTGCTTTAAGCATTGAAGAGTAGTCTCATCTACTCATTTTTCTTTCTTTCACTAGTGGAAAAAAGCTCATCCGATCCGGTCAAAATCGGGCTTACTGATCCGGTTTTGGTCCGAATCAGATGGGGTCGCAGCAGTTTAGAAAAATTAACTGATCCGGTTCTAAACCGGATCAGTTAATCATTTACTGATCCGGTTTTGAAAGAAAACCGGATCAGTTAATCATTTACTGATCCGGTTTTGAAAGAAAACCGGATCAGTTAACCCCCCCTAAAAACCAAAAAAAAAAATTTTTTTTTTACATTTTTTCATTATTAATCGATACAAAATCAATTAGTATATATCAATAATCATTTTATTAAGTATATTATGCTTAATTGAAGCATAAATATAAATAATTAGATACATAAGTTTCATTTAGTAGCAATTATAAAAAAAACTTAGTAAAGCAGCTCTTATTGCTAAAAAAATTAGTACATAAGTATGAATTGAGAAGCAGCAGCATTGAAGAAGGGCTCCAGGGCTGCATGATAGCAATGAGAAGCACGTATTAGGGCGATTAATAAGAACAAATATAAAGAAGATAATGCGAAAACCAGAGTTCAAATTTCACCTTTAACTGTGTGAGTAAAAAAGAAAAGAAGCAACAAGAAGAAAAGAGACATTGCTGGTAACATGGCCTAATGCATGACATTGCCACTGGAATCAGCAACTTCAGGAGGGTACCGCCAATAGGCTGCAAACACATTCAAGGATTCTCTGAATGTTAGATTGGTGAAAAATCTTTCTGAAAGGTGCATGATCAGTAGTAAAATGTGGGAGGAAGGAAAGATATCTTCAAGTTCAAAGAAAAGACCATTATGTTCAAAGAAAAGACATAACAAAAGAAAAGACAGAACAAGAACAAGAACAAGAACAAGGAAGATGCTATGAAATGGTATTTCATAGGAACATACATCAGAATTGTGGGAGGAAGGAACGATATCTTCAAGTCTTTTCCCGGTGAAGATGTCAATACCGACATAGTTACACTTAGCATGGCCGTGCTTGCCAGTCTTAGAAGTGGAAACTTCAACAACCTGCCATATCAAAAATTTCCAAAAGCAATTAGACATCATTGGCCTCTCTTACTTCTTTCAAATGCTAACTCTTTATACAGAAAAAACCTCTTTATTACGTTGCATCAAACATTAGACATCAAAACAGACATTGAAATAAGAATCCAAAGATCTTTACTAAAGCAAAATAGCAAATAAACAACCTTTTTGCGCGACTAAGAAAACTGAACTCATAATAATCCTGACCTTCTCCAAAAGCTTCTATCATTAACTTCATCAAGGCAAATAGGCCTACAGAAATATGCATATGCCGTTGAACAATTCACACATTTCATTCACATCACCAGACCAAGGACTCAAAATTCAGATAAAAATTCAACCAAAGCATATTATACTGTCTCCACTCACCACGTCCAGCACGAAAAATTCAGCGCACATACGCGGTCAAAAAAATATCATAGATCATTAAGCTTTTCACATAAGTGAATATACTTTGACCTATGAGAGAACAATTTGTCCACAAATATATCTTCAATTCCAATAACAGATTAATTCACAGAGTAACAATGATATTTCATTGCACAGCAGATCAATATATTCAAATCATTTTCATTTGATTTAGTTACTCACAATGCATACAAGGCGAAGATAACATAACCTGAATAGTAACATACTCCATATTCCATAATATACGCATTTTAGAATCTTATCATCACAAATTGACGCAACACACTACATATAATTCTCCAGTTAAATAGTAATAACAATATAATTTTCAAAGGATAAAATACACAAATGTCAAACCTCTTCTTTCGATTAGAAAACGTCTCGGATAACTCCAAATCAGAGGGAAGTGAAGTTGATACAGTAGGCTTATTATCATCATTTTCAATCGCAAACTTCTCTTTTTGGACATTACAGGCGGCACACCATCGACGATTCACAGTAGGAAACCTTCTACTTAGATTGAATTGATTTGAAAATAAGCGAATTAGGGATTTGAAATTCAATCGCAAAGTGCGAAATTGACGATTGTTAAGAAGAAACAAAATCAATAATGTTAGGGTTTATTTATTTAAAAAAAAAAAAAAAGCATTTTTCAGATAAAGGTCGAATTTGGATAGAAGGTAAGAATGAAAACCTGGAGAAGACGACGAAATCGACATTGTCTTCGTCAGACATGGCTACTGCTTCAACGAGCTTCGAATGGAGTTGAGAGGAGAGAGAAAATGAAGGAAACCTACAATTAAAGAAGACATTCTTTCAATTTCCCGTGCTTCAAATACCGACGCCATAACTGGACCTTCAAATTTGTGCCATAGTCGGAAACTATAGAGAGGGAGAAGGAGAAACGGCAGAGTGAGAGGGAGATTGGGGTTTAGGTTTTCTGAGGGGGTGAGAGCCTCAGAGGGAATGAGGCGCGAGATTGGGTCATTGGGCTTTAAATGAAGTTTTGGATAGTGGGCAACTGGGCCGCGTTAAATTAGTTCAATGGATTCGATCCGGTTTAATGGACCGCATCGTAAGAGAAAACCGGATCAGTTTTCTATTAATTGATCCGGTCCAGCGAAGACCGAATCCGTTTCTTCGCCCAGCTTTCCCTCCCAATTTTTTACGGATTTTTGGATCCGGTTTTATAAAACCGGATCTGTTTCTAAGTGACATATAAGGTTTTTTCCACTAGTGTTTGGTTCTACTTTCATAACCTGACACCCTGCAAAAGGTGACTCCCCTTCCTTACGACGTGATTTAGGGATGTATCGCAAGACCGGAGTCGTTACTGCCTTCTTCGTAGCTTTAATGGGTTCAGCAACAACTTCTTCTTTTACCTTTTCTTTGCATTTTTGTTGTTGTATCTCGGTGGTAGGTGACTCGCTAGAGCTTGAAGACGAGGGAATATCACCATTTTTATTTGTACCCCTTTTCCCGTTGAAGGAATTTTAGATGGCAACATTTCGCTGAGGGTTCCCCATCTTCAAAGAACTTAGCATCGGCAAAGTACGAATCTGCCGTGCTAAAGGGTTTGACATCCCCATTTATTTTCTTCTCGCCTCCACGATAAAATTTCAGGCATTGATGGAGGGTCGATGCGACTACTCCATTTTCATGCAACCAAGGTCGTCCAAGCAACATTTTATACGACATCTTTGTATCTATGACATGGAAGAGAGTAGATGATGTTAACTCTGCCATTACAAGGTCAAGACGTATTATGCCTATGGCACGCTGACTGTTCAAGTTGAATCCTTGGATCATTAGACGACTATCAGAAAGATCTTCCGTAGTGATCCCTAAATCAGTCATGGTGGATTTTGGCATGATGTTGACAGCTGAACCTCCATCCACTAAGATACGATTCACTCTCTGGCCGAAAATATAACCAGAAACGAACAAGGGTCGGTTGTGAGGTTTTGAGCTCAACAATAAGTCTTCATCAGTGAAGGCTAAGGCAAAATTACATGACGCGCATTTAGCCGAACTTTCTATTGGCTCTCCAGCATCCTTCACTTTGTCAAGGTATAATTCTGGGTGCTGAAGTGCAAGAACCACCTGTCGACACATTTCTCGAGGCAAATGAAAGATCTGCCTCCATCCCATGCGTGTAGGAAGAGCCTCCAAGATAGCCAATATCTTTGGATCTATCTCTGTCCCTGAATGTTGAACAGTCACTTTGATAGAGATTTCATTTTCTTTAACAAGCTCTTGATCCTCTTCTTTTTCTTCTTCATCCTCAACAAATGAGGTAGCATTAACAGTAACCGTAGTGAAGTAATCTTCAGGAAAGAATTCTTCTAAGGTTACAGGGGAAAGTGGATCTTGTTCGAGCAAGTCAATTGCGTACACTCGTTGTTTGGTATGCTTTTTTGATATTTTCTTTCCTTTCGAGCGCTTTGAGCCCTTTCTTTTTTGATGCTTCTTCTTACGACAAACAGACTTTGGATGAGGCTTTGACTGTCGTCTAGACCTCCTTCTAGTGACCAACGTCCACCCTTCGTCATCCTCTCTATGTTGGTTTTCAGTTGGGACACTGTGCTCAACAGATGGCGCATCATCAACTTGGAGAACCGGTCACAGCACATGTAAAATTACTGGCTCCAAACTCCCAAACTGCAGAGTTTGAGCCTCCCAATAAGAATCTAAACTCGCGGAGGCGTGATTAGCTTCAGCAACTTCATCAAAATCCAGTACAATTTTCCCATCCTTTGCAAGTTGCATAATTCTCTCCTTAAGTGTTATACACTTTTCTATGGGATAACTAATCAACCTGTGATACCGACAGTATTTAGGATCGGAAGTCTTACCGACCTCTGCAGGACGATTAGCTTCGGGCAACTCAATGACTTTGTTTTCAAGCAAATCATCTAACATCCCTGATAAATCAGAGTCTGGAAATGGATATTTTTTTGCTTGGAGTTCTTTCAAGGTTGGCCTATTTTTCCTAGGTTCTTGAGAAGATGAACCCTTATTCTTTTCAGTGCCAGCCTTGCTAGAGATCTTGACAGGCGAGGAGGTAGTCGTGATTGACATTGACTCCTTAGTCGAACTTTTGGCAGTCTTGTCCGATTTCTTAAAATCCTTCTTCTCTTTCTTGTATTCTGAAGAAGTGTTGCTTTTGCCTCTGTTATTGGCAATGGTAAGCTCCATGTCATGAGCTCGCGTAGCCAATTCTTGAAAAGTCCTAGGCTTTATACCTTGCAAGATATAAAGCAAGTCACAATCCATTCCTTGAATGCACATCCCAACATCAGAGACTTCAGTTAGGCGATCTTTACATTCTAGACTCAACGCGCGCCAACGATTGATGTAATCGATGACTGGCTCCTCCTTCCATTGGTGAGTCTTAGTCAGTTCAGTCATACTGACAATACGTCGAGTGCTATAGAACCTGTTCAGGAACTCCTCCTCCATTTGATCCCAACTGTTGATGGATTGTGATGGTAGATCTGTGTACCAATCAAAGGCCATGCCTTTAAGAGAACGAACAAATTGTTTAACCAAGAAATCATCTGTGGTACCAGCATTGTTGCATGTTTCCACAAAGTGAGCAATGTGTTGCTTAGGATTTCCTTTCCCATCGAATTGCTGAAACTTGGGGGTTGATAGCCAAAAGGCATCTGCAGCCTTATCGATCCTTTTGGTATAAGGCTTCACATAGCGATGACTCCGCCTTGAGAACTTTCTCCAAGTTGATTTTTGACAACGTGAGCTATCAATAACTCAAGTTGTCGAGCTGTAGGTGGGCGGCGAGCGTCTTCACCACTATCCCCTTCGCTTTCATCACCCTGTCTTGATGCTGCGTCGCCTTCCTCAAGTTTCTTGTTGAGGGCAGCGATTTGCTCATTTTGGAGTCGAATTTGAGCATCTTTTTCCTCTCCATCCTTCATTAATTTTTGGAGTAGGCTATTCATTTCAAAGTAGTTGTTCCTCAACCTGTCTTAGCCGAGGTCACCATAACAAACAGCGGTGTTCGATTGTGAAGACAACAAGGGCTCCTCTAAGTCGAAAATCTTTAGAGGTGATGAGACAACAATATCATCACTTGTTTCATTGTCACTCTCTACATTGAGTGGATCAAAGAGAGGGCTAGTGTGAACGGTCAGCCTGTCCGACTTATCAGATGAGAGTTGCTTCCATATTTGAGAAGCAATGAATGATGGTTCATGTTCGACCAAAGCGGTTGAGCCAAACATGGGGTTTCACGCTCCTTGTGTGAACCGGACATGATGGATGATTCAACGACGAGCGAGGCTTAAAGAGTTTTCTCCTCGGTAGGAACATTTGCGGTTCGAAGCTTAGCAAAGCGGCGGCAGCAATGAACAAAGCCTTTTTCATTTTTCTTGTGCGAAAACCAAGAGTCATGTCATCCATAAAGCCACCCAACATTACAGATTTTCGTAGGGTGTCGGCAGAGTTTTCAGAAGATTGAGAGATGTTCTTGCTTGAGGCCATTTCTCAGGTTTGTTGATGATGACGAAACAGAGATGAGAGGCAGAGATGGTCCCACCGAGCGTGCCAAAATTTGTATACACAAATTTCGAGTCAATATATATATAAGACAGGAAACAAAGTAACAAAGAAATTATATTTCAATAAATGTATTGAGTACAATCTTTGTGAAAAGTTTATAATAAAAATAAACTAAGTCCTCTGATTCTGTTCCGTAGCTTGAGAGTGACACGTGTTGATGTCGACGTGGAGCTGAGTGTAGACTGACGTTTTGTCAACGTCAACCTGAGTTTGAATGTGGGATGACGTTTTGTCAACGTCAACCTGAGTTTGAGTTTTGTTTGGATATATTCGAATGAGGGCTGATAAAAGCTTGAATCTCAGTCGAATATGTTTGAGTATATCTGAACAGTCGGCACAGATTTGATGTGCTTGTTGACTATTTGCAGAGAGAATTCTCAGAGAATTTTATGAGCTCTTGAGAATAATGATTTTCTGGTTCCCTCAACTAAGAGAGGTGAGGTCTATATATAGGGAATGGAGATCCCTTCATGGACTTGGTAGTTTATGGGCTCGGGCCCGTTTTTGACTTGGAAGTCTTTTTTACCTTTGCCATTTGACCATCTTATTTGGACTATAATATTGACTGGCCCAAATAGTTGACAACCCAAATTATATTTATTTGATTTAATTTGGATATTTTATTTAGGTGGGATTAATTAATTAAAGTGAGCTAATTATATTTCTTTTAGCTCAATAATAATCAATTTATTTTAATGTAGGACACTAATTAATTTTTAGTGTCTACAATAGTGTAAAGATTCCAAATGAAAAATATAAAAAAAAAAAAAAAAAAAACAAAAAGAGTACTACTTACTAGGGTACACGATGTGATATCGGGAGCCGTGGTTGCATCTTACATGTAACTGACCACACACTGTAACGTTGAAGTAGAACATAAATTTACTTATGTTTAGAAAAATAAGAGCAAACACTTTAACTGGAAAACTGGACATTACAAAATGAGCAGAAAGATATAAGAATATACACCTGAGGCACCACAATCTTTCCGCTTATGAAGGGTCAAGAATTGCTAAAAAGAACAATAAATACAGGGTATTCAAACCTCAAAAGATCATTTTCATTGCTTGTCCCATAAGTAATATAGTAGCTAATTTTGACTGTACATAAATAACATGGTCGAACAACACTCAAAGGTTTCAAAAAAACGAGTAAATCCCCTTGTCCAACTATAGCCTAACAGGAGTTAAGGTACTATAGTAGGTCAAACTCCCGCAAAAGCAGACCATTTACTTGTGTTGCCCGTAAAGAATGATCAGGAAGTGTGAATATAACCAAGCATCACCTATATGAACGTCACTGAGCTAATCCCTCAAATGCCTGCTGCGACCAACAGCAACATTGTCCAAAATCGAGAGCATGAGTGAATGTGGGAAGGTGCAAAAAGAGGTTGAATGCAAATGATGACTCAGTAGATGCTGCAAATCAGAAATCATGGCAGATGGAAGATGGCATCCTTCCATAAGCAACAACTACACATCAAATCCTGGCATGGCAAACTGAGCAGAAAAAACTTCTATACGGGTTCGCAACTCAGTAATGTCCTTGTTGCTTTGCATACCCTTCAGGAAGGCTTTATGCAACTTTCCATGTTCCCTCTGCACTTTACTCGTGATTTGAGCTGCTAGAATAAGAAAGTCAGCAATCACCTCAAAATCATGCTCCAGACAGCCCCTTGTTGTCATTGCTGGTGTACCTGACAAAATCAACAGTGACAACTGCTGATCAGAATAGCATGTAATTTGATAGTCCTCACAGTTACGAAGCAATGATAATCTTCACTTACCAATCCTTACACCACCCGGTGTTATGGTGCCATTGTCACCAAACAAAGCAACTTTATTCAAAGTAATGTGACATGTTTCACATACCTTCTCGAAATTCTTTCCTGCAAAAAGCAGAAAGTATAGTTATGGAAGAGGTACAGGAGTACAGCTTTGGTGTGCATTATGAGCCACTTTTCATGTCACAATCACATGTAGGTGAGACAATTTATAATATTTCCCATATAGTTTTATCCCCACAGAAGTAAATATACATTATCATGGCATGAATGACCTAGAAAGCTGCAGTAACAGAAATCAATTCATATCTTGCCACAATAGAAAGGAAGGACATAAGATGTAAGAAACTTCTATTGATGCCTTCAAAACTAACAGTAATAATCACAAGTTCGGGTGTAATTGTGTGCTAAGGAAAGCTCACGCCAAAGTCCATGGTAATACAATTCTATGTTCAAATAAACTTCCATGCTCACTCAATACGATATAGAAAAGTCGTACTGAGCCGTAACAAAACATGTACTTCAGAGTAAAACTGCAATTCATTGGACATTAACATGAGATATTTCTAACATAACTTCTACAAATCTACCGTCAACCGAATGAGCCACAGCAGTAATTCATTAAGACAATAGAATGATAAATACCTTGCAAGTAACAAGTCACAACATAGACAATATAAAAAGAAAATTGACAATAACCTTGTGCGGCCATAAAAAGATCTTCCGAATTCCACCAAGTATTATATAGGCCATAAAGCAAACTTCTTTTAGTCACACACAACTAAGGAACATAGCAAAGAGTATATACAAAAGTACCATCAGCCAAAACCCTATCACATCTACCAAAAACCCATTGTAACCTAAGCATAATGTTCTTTTACCTAATACAGGATATAGGCAATCACTCATCAAATGAGATCACTCATCAAAGCCGAGAGAAACAAAACGCAATGCTAGACTGCTATAAATTCAACCTTGCTCATATCACAATCCTAAGTCACCTTGTGTGTTTAAAGTCACTGCAATGCTTCAATGTCATTCAAGTAAAAGTCTCTAGGGTGGTAGCATAAATGGGTATCAAATAAGCTTGGTTTAGAACAGGTTAGTGTAACATTTCTAGTACAAAAGAGAATTCTACTAAAAACAACATATCATGAGCTAATGTAACATAGAGGATCTGATTTGCAAGATCAGATCTGAAGAGTGAGATGCTGAGATTCAACATTTATAAAACTGGACACAGCCACACAGGTACAGGGACATGGCATTAAGAAATGTAAATCTTGATTCTAAAAGTCTTTTACATGTCTTTTCACATTACAACTATGTATACATGCAATTTAAATTGACTTATATACTAATTGTAGTTAACATTCATATTTATTAAGCACATGGCAGAAATTTCTCTTTCTTTTGCCACTCTTCTTATAGTTTTTCGGGTAATTATATGGTACCTACCATTGGCTGTTCCCAGTGGTACCATCAGAAGCTTTGGAATTTCACGTGGTACACCTTACTTATTGACATTTCTATGTGATACCATCTCAAGTAACTAAACTACCTCTCACTACCCTAACTACTCGTTAGCCACCTTCCTACAATCTCCACCACCACTATTTCACCATGTTGACCCACAACCGCCCCCTTTGCGCATCAATTTAGTCCATCAATCATTATTGTAAAATTTGACGGAAGTAGTAGTCAATGGTTAATGGATTGCAAAGAAGGGGCCTAGTGGATCTGGTTGAGGACTACAGTGGTGGCTAAGACTTTGGGGTGGTGGTTGGTGGATAGTTAGGGTAGTGGGAGGTAGTATAATTTACTTAGAGATGATACCTCATAAAAATGTAAACAATTGAGGGGTACCATGTGGAAATCAAAAGCTTTCAATGGTACCATATAGAAAAGTCTATAGTACCATACAGAACTTCCCTAGTTTTTCACTAGGGACGTAGGTTGGATTGTTGGAAGATACTTAAGGTTATGGTGTTACTTAAAATCAAAAGTGTCGGGTAAAGGCCATCGTCAAAGTGTATAGAGCATAGAAAAAAACGTGGTCGCAGTCGCGTTCGCGGGAACGGTCGCGTTGTCGCGAGAACGGCTTGTAACGGGGAAATAGAACGTTTCGCGGCCGACGCGGCGTGATTTTTTTTTAAAAATTCACATTAATATGTTCTAACCTTATTTGCTTTATTTTAGTTTATGAAGCATTATCACAACATAATATAATTAAATCTATCAGAATATCATGTTATATTAGCTATATAATTAAATTATAAAATATTTTTGGCTAATATATGAAAAGAACGGATGTAACGGGGATAAAAGCGTTCTAACGCGGCGAGTTCGCGTTACGGAACGGACAACGCGGCGAGAAGTATGTGATTTTTATTATGGCGTTCTGTAACGGCATTTCGCGGAACGACAAATCCAAAATCCGTTACAGAACGGCCGTTCTGGAACGGAACGGGAGAGTTTTAATTCCATGGTATAGAGTCCCTGAACAGCTATGTAAGATAGATAGAAGAGTGCAGGTTGATAAAAAGAGAAAGTTAAGGTTATATAAAAAGGTGCATTAATAATGCTAATGACCCATAATAGCATGAGATAATCATTATAAGTTAGTAACTGGATAATGCCCATATAAATGACACAAATCTTGGTAAAAGTAACTTCTCAAAGAATAGCAATCACTCCGTAGCGTGCAGGGATAAAGTTTTGAGGTGCATAGAGCACATCACCTAAGTGTGTCATACTAAAAAAAAAAAAAAAAAAAAAAAGCCCGTTAAGATAACAAACTGAATTGATAATATATTTTAAACGAACTTCACAAGATGCATTAGATAGAAAAGTATTTCCATAAAACCGATATAGATAATCACATTAAGTAAAACAATTATAGCTTTCAATACGCAATTCAAAAGTTTATAATGGAATAGGAACCCCGAAAATATTACTGTCCCAAGCCAGACAGATTTAGAAAATACAAAAAATTGTTCCTCCCTTATTTTTCCACCACTTTCTGATTTCCCACATTTTGGGTAAGCCATTTGCCCATACACCTCCTCCCCTCTAATTCATCAGACTATTTTACCCCAAAAATATTTCTTCATATTTTTGGTTGTGTGGTACATTGAATAAAAGAAATAGTACAGGAAAATCAACACATAACAAGCATTTATTAGCTATATTAAGACGATGATATTTTCGTCTCAGTATACAACTTTTGTAATTCAATTACTACCTATTTTTGTTGATATCAGTAAATATTGTTCATATCTGATACGAACTACATCAGAGCTCATATTTCAGCAAAAACAGCATTTTAAAATACATAACCAAATAAAGAGAGGAAGAAAAGGAACAAAACAATAGCACGCAACTTATACTATCTTTCAAAATAGTTCAAACAACTCTTAGCTAATCTTCATGAACTGATTCTTCTCGTAGCAAGAAATTTAGCAGAACTAGAAACCCAAAGCAACAACATATTTGAGAAGAACAGGAAAAGGATTCAGGACCTCTAAAAAAATAGAAACTTGCCTAAGCATAATAAATTTACAAGTCCTCATAAGAAGCGCTGATGCATATCTTCAGAAATTTTCTGCCAGTCATCACAATTTAAATTTCTTTTACAACAGAGTTCCTCAGTTAATTCCCTGCTGCGATATATTTATCATAGTTTCATCACCAAACACAGGCAAACTCCTTAATAATTTTATACATACTTCTGTAGGGAAGGTAGTTTAGAAAAATACGGATAAGAAGTAACATTATACCTGTCAAACCGAGGGGCCTTAGATCCCAAAGTAGCAAGTGATTGTCCGTGCCTCCTGTTATTAGCCGACATTTTCTTCGCTCTAAAGCAGATGCCAAGGCTTTAGCATTTCTCTTAACTTGTTGCATGTAAGCCTTGTACTCCGGAGTGGCAACTTGTTTCAAAGCTATAGCAAGAGCAGCAATGTGGTTGTTGTGCGGACCACCCTGTAAGGCAGGGAAGACGGCAGAATTTATCTTATCCTCAAAATCATATAGCTCATTTTCGTCAGATGCATTCAACAACAAGCTTCTCTTCCTTGGTTTCTTGCCCTTCCGATAAAATATTATACCTCCTCTAGGACCTCGCAGACTCTTATGAGTTGTAGAGGTAACAATATCACAATATTCAAAAGGACTGACACATTCCTGCAAACATTCACAAAAAAGGCAAACTTAAAGTTAGGGAGACACATATACGGCAGGTAACTAGAAGAAACGCCACAAAGGCTCGAAAACAAGCGAATCTGGAAGCAAAAAAAGGATACCAAACAAGTAAGAAGGCACCAATAATGTTCCCCGCCAACATAGGCATATAACAACGGAATGTACATGCTGCTAGCTGAGGGGTTCAGGGAGGTCCAACAGTTACCCTAGCTAGCTGATCTAGTGCATAACAGATAGAATTGGAAGTTCTCAACTTCAGGTTAACCGCACATTAAGCAATGATGTACTAACTGAAAGAATTAGAAAGTCAAGCAAAGTCCAAACAAAATAGCCACACACTCACTCTAACCATACATAATATTATAAATACAATAACATAAAATAAGTAATAATAACTGAACTCTAGGTTCACATACTAACTCTAACCATACAGTAACCTAAAATGCACGCCTCCATATCATTAAGCAAATCAGCATCAACAATCAAATAATAGATAGTAATCTATTTTCATCGGGTTAGTGGAAAATCAAAGCAGCAAGATAGATAAACAGATAGTGTAACAAAAGCATAAAGTTGAATCGTTGAGATAAACTTGAAAAAAAGATACAAGAAGAATTCCCACCTTAGCAGCGATAAGGCCACTAATTTGAGCCATATCGCACATCAAAACGGCACCACACTTATCAGCAATCTGTCTCAACCTTGCATAATCCCAATCACGAGGATAAGAACTACCACCAGAAATGAGAATCTTAGGACGAAAATCGAGTGCTTTCTCCTCTAGCTTATCATAATCTACATAGCCAGTAAGGGGATTGACCTTATAAGGCAAGCTCTCAAAGAAAATAGAGGCACCAGACACCTTTCTTCCATTAGGGGTATAACAACCATGACTTGTGTTCCCTCCAGAAAGGGTGTCCAATCCCATAATTCGATCTCCCGGTAACAAAAGACCGGTGTAAACTGCGAAATTTGCAGAGGTACAAGAATATGGCTGAACATTTACACCCCAATTTTCGGAACTGAGATCGAAAGCAGCTAGTGCTCGGTCACAACACAGAAGTTCAATCTCGTCTATGTACTGATTTCCTCCATAGTATCTCTGCCCAGGCATTCCTTCTGAATACTTATTTGTTAAACAACTTCCTAAAGCTTCCATCACTGCTTTACACACGAAATTCTCCGAAGCAATTAATTCAATTCCTTTGCATTGTCTCGTCTTTTCCTTTTCCATTATATCGAATATTTCCGGGTCCGCCACTCGCAATGACTGATTCCCCCATGATTTCACTCCACACCTACGCGACTCCAGGCTCGAATCAACCATCACACGTTTCGTCGGCGCAACCGTTGAAGAAGACGATACGGAATCCTCTCTATCCCCACGGCGTCGTTTTAGGCACATCGAGTGACCTAGAATACGGAACTCTTCCACCACTTCCTCATCATCATTATTCTCCCCATGATTTATATCCTCTCTCTCCTCCTTTTCTACCTCCATTTCGCTCTCCTTCTTCGTGCAATTCTGCGCAGTTTGCTCCAGCAATTGCAGAGGAATCGAAGATCTCGGGTTCGACGACTCGCGCAACCTCGAATCGATCTGGAACGAAATTGAGTCGTCGTTGATTAAAATCCGATTACTGTTATTAGGGTTTGAATTTGCATGTGGTAGTGTTGAGTGAGAGACAAAGTTTAAAGAGAGATTTGATTGAGAGTGTGTCAAATCCATATTCTCTATGACATACGAAATTAGCAACAACAACACAAACACAATTCACAAAAGTTACAAACTAGTATGATGCATGATATATATGATCCGACGCTGAGATTTAAGGAGTGAATATTTGGGATTAGACTTATGAGAGAGAGAGAAAGAGAGAAGGGGAGATTGATTCATAGAACGGGCCAGATGCTCGTGAGACGTGGAGGAGGGATGTACCTGGACGTAATTCCTTTTGTTCAGGGATATTTTTAGGAAAACTAGTTCGACAACCACGTGATATGCACGCCTTTGCTAACTTGGTGGTGTTAATAATAACTAGTCTTATATGCACGTTATTGTAGGCGTGTTTTTATTTCGCCTACGCCGGTGTGAGCGCGTATTCTAATTGGATATAGTATAATCATAGGGACAAATTATCCAATATAGATTTCCCCGTCATGACTCTATAGGTGGTCAAAATGAACCACAGATTGAGTTCGGGGGTGAGGGTACGAATATAGTCATAATGAACCATATTCGCCCAAAGTTGGCCTCTACTAAATATCGATTCATTGCAGAATTTATGCCAAAGAATAATCAAATAATGTTTTAAGCACCCTAAAAAAAATTAAGTCTAGCTTGGTTCAGGAAACACATAAAAAGATTTTTTTAGTGACATTTTATTAGGCAATCAAATTACAGGGAACCTAGCAGGTTGTCCAAAGTAATCTGATTAATATTAGAACAGTTCTTTAGGTCTTGATTAGCAAAAATAACATGTGGGATGATAAAAGCATTAAGCAGGACCTTCATATAATATACATATAATGATCATGCAAGCATGCAATAATAATAAAATAAAATAAAAGAAAGTATAGAAAAGAGGTTAGAATATACAGTAGAGCAATTTTACATTAAAGATCTACATTAGGAAAGAAAACTGTTAGTAACTTCAATATAAAAATAATTGATTTAAGGACCCTCAGGATTTAACCGTGGCTTAGATCTGAGAGATTGACGACCTTCGGGACGAGCAATCGTGAAGCCTGAAAATCTGAATGTCTGAAAGTATATAGATTGAATGAATTTTGTGTTTGAAAGTATGAGTTTTTGTAGGGAAGTTTTGTAGTTCGTAGAGAGGTTCGTAAAGTATTCATCGAGTGTTATGTGAAAAATTCGTCTTTTAATATGTTCGGATATCAGGCCTATTTATAGGGAAAACGACATTGCGCCTCATGTGCTGGCTGCGTCTGGCGCAGCTGACGTGGCAAACGCATGACGCGGCATGACCAGTAAAAAGCGTACACGTGGTACGCGCTTTTGAAAAAGATAAGAAAAAAATTCCGCGTCTCAAGCAGAGAATTGCGCTTGACGCAGGACTCTACATGAAACAGAAGTCTACGTGGCAGTTCTGGTGCGCTTAGCACAGCCTGTGCGCTTGGTGCAGCCTACGTGGAAGTCCACGTGGCGGGGACACGTGCGCTCGGCGCGGAGGCTTGCGCTCGGCGTAGCAACCGTGCTCAACACATGCGGTGCTTGATTTTTACATGTTTTGATAGTTTTTTTTATAAAAACGCGTTCTAAAAGATTTTATTTTTTTCTTTTAACTACGAATATCTGATTTTACGGGAAAAAAATCTGATTTTAACTTTAAAAAATATATCTTTTGAAAATATTTATTAACTAAAATAAATCAATTAATTATCAATTAATTGGACTTTTCAAAGAATTGGGATCAAATACAATTAATTATCATGAATAATTAATTGGGGTTTAAAATAGGACTTTAACACTTTTCGAAATGGTTTTGAATGGCTCTTCAAACTGCTCTGCTCTTGGGTCGAACCAATTAAGACCACAGTATGTTTCATCATCGGATCCTTAAATGGGGAGACACGATTATGTGTCTACAGAATCCCCCACTTTGACTGAGGTTCAGGAAACCGATAGTCAAAGTATACGGTGTCGGGACGGAGAACGATTCTAAATGCTCTGCAGTTTAAAACTGATCTATATACGCCGGTCTC
Source organism: Beta lomatogona (assembly GCA_947646795.1). NCBI lineage: Eukaryota > Viridiplantae > Streptophyta > Magnoliopsida > Caryophyllales > Amaranthaceae > Beta > Beta lomatogona. Next base: position 780,008 of record CANSNZ010000072.1, read on the forward strand.
TGCAAAACAAAGTTAGTATGCAGGACAATAACTACAAGCAATCTGATTACCTACAGAAGAAGATGTTAGCAGATAGGTGCAAACAACTCAGATAAAGCACATAGTGATGCAAATGATGCAAACTTAGACTCTCTAAGGATGCACAAGACGCTATGCAAGGATTAAGGTTATGCAAAGCTAAGGGATGACGCGTCATGCAAGGTCAGGATTATGCAAGACTATAATGTATGCAATGCAATGTCAGGGTTATGCAAGGCTGTAATGCGAGGTTAGGATTTTGCAAGGCTATAAGATATGGATATGTAGAATGATAGAATGATTAGAAATAAATTGAATGATTTTCGAAAATTGTTTTTAGTAAATGATTGGGGTCCGTAAACGAGGTCCGCGGATTACAACTTCTCGGGAGTTTGATTTGAATTGGAGGAACCACCACACATAGGAAGCCCCCACTTTGGATGAGCTTGCCTTGAATTAGGCATTGTGAGCCTTGATTGAAATGTGCTTGATCTGATATTGCAATGTAGTTGCTATGTCTTGAACATGGAAAGTTTTCACTGGGGATTGCACTGGGAATTCTTCTTTGGGAAGTTGATATAGGCAAAGTTAGATATCGCCAGAAATCATGGAATTATCGGAGAGTCCTTCGGGGAAAAGGAGAGCTTGAATTGAAAAATAAAGGGTTTGAATTTGTGACTCAAATGAATGCAGGTGGGAAAAGGCTTTAACGAGGCTAGGTGCAGATTCGAGTCTATGTCCGGATCTAGAAAGAGATTATGCTCCTGAACTCTAGAAAATTAAATCATTAGACCATGACTAATTTTATTGAAGCGGTCGGACCTCGAGATGAGGATTCCTACGTATCCTTGCAGAATCAGACCATTCGTAGTTCCCGATCTGATTTCTTTTTATTATTATTATTATTATTTTGTATGTGCCCTAACTTTTGCCTAGGTCGCCCTTACGGGTTTTCAACCTAGCGGGCTTGGACATACCTTGAAAAAGGAGTTAGGGTTGATGAAAGGTTGAGAGGTTTAAGACCTAAGGCTTAAATGAAGGTTTATGTGGTTGGGCTAATGGAGGATCATGGATTTGGATTATATGGTTTAAGGTTTGATGGAGTTGAAGGATTTGATTGAAGGGTAGAACTTGTGTGCAAGCCCCCTAGCTTGACTTTTTATTTCTTGCCTTTGGCTCTTTCTTTTTTCACTTTTTTTGTCCTGTGCGTTTTCTTTTGCTTTTGCTTTTGCTTTTTTTTCGTACTTTGATATTTTTCACTCTTTTTGTTTTTGCCTGGCATTGATCTTTTTTATTTTTTATGTAGTAAAGCTTGCACACAAGTTTGGTTTAGGGTAGTGGAAGGCTTGAAGGTGTGATACCCCGAATTTTCAAAGATTATTTTATTATTATTAAGGTCTAATATTATTTCCACTTAAATTTTATTTTATGATAAAGCGATTTTATTTGATAACTATGTTTATTTGATTTCATTTAGTTTTGATTTATTTAACAAGTTTTATTTAAATGATTATTTCTACATAATTTAACTATGGTAAATCAAACTCTTTATTTTTGGTTATGTGTATCCTTGTACAAGTTGTCCATCCATTTTAGTAATCCGAAGCCCAAATACAAGTCCATAGCCATATGTCTTTTAGCCAAAAAGAAAGAGGAAAATAAAACAAAAAAAAAGGAAAAGAAAATGGGATCTTCATCACCATCTTCCTCCCTCACGTATGAAACAGAGCCAAAGGAATTTTTTTCCACAAACTCAACAGTTCTTGTCAGGAACTCAATCCACAATCCCGGATTTTGGGAGTAAAATCAGTCAAAAGTTAATCCCTACACCATACCTCACCATACCCACCATTAATGGAGCTTGACCCAAAGCTCAAAATTCTGACAAAAACCTGTATAAATAATGAACTACACTCACCCAATTACTCAAGCAAACAAATTAAACTTCAAAGGTTTGCTTCAATCTCTTTCTCTTCTCCCTTAATTTCTGATTTTCGTTTCGGAAAATAAAATTGAAAATAAAATTTCTAACCACCATAAATTTCCCCCTATCACGCTGAACCAACCGAGCACCACCGAACGAACCACCACGACCACCTGAACCTCGCGCCACCATCAACGCCACCTGCACACCACCGCCAGCCACACACCCTTCCCCTTCGCTTCAACCTTACCTCCCTGCTTCGCCGCGTCTATCTGCTGCTCCCTGGCGGCAACCCGCGCCCAGCCACCACTTGACCCCGTCCCCTGCCTGACTTCATCGACGGCGCGCCACCACCAGCGCCACCTCCTTTCTCTTCTTCCCCACTGATTCGCCTCCCCTGTTCCTTCCTACCTTCTTCCGTTTTTTTTTCTTTTGGTTTTTTCAACTAATTGTTTGAATCAGTAAACCTCCCCTTCCCCTTTTCATTAAGTATATTTTTTTTAAAACAAAACAAATGACTTTCCTAAACTAGCTTACTTTATTAAGTTGGTGTATTTTAGATCAATTAACTTAGTCTTTTATAACTTGAAAACATTTCTTAATTTTTTTTTTCTAAAACAAAGTAAGAAGTATAATAAAGTTATTTTTTTTTATATTTAAAATAATTGTTTAAGTTAATGAAAATTAAGATGAAGTAATCTTTGAGTACTTAAAATGATTTCATAAATAATTTGAAACCATAAACTTTGATTTATAAACTCTCTTAAAATCATTAAGAATTGTTTAAGTTATTTGAATTATTTAAATTGTTTATTTTATATAAAAAAGGGCTTATTTAGGTAACTAACTTAGATATCGTTAATGTCTATTGTAGACTCCGATTGCGTAGACGAGGAATGTCAAGAGTGTTAATCCGTTCGTGAACTTAACTTTTGGGCACGCATCACGAGGTAATCTCCGATGTCCATCTAAACATAGATCCCGTTAGTGTAAAACGAATTGATTATGTGATTATTATGTGCTTATAAAATATATAAGTATGGACTATAATATTGGATTATCGACTTAATGCGGATTATGAATACGAATGACAAAATGGACGACAACTATCGATTTCGATTATGAATCGTGACTATGGACGATATACGATATGAAAAATATGTTTATTATAACGTTATTAAAACCGCTTAATGTCATTTAGTAATGTTATGGTTATTATTATTATTATTATTATTTTTATTATTATTATTATTATTATTATTATTATTATTATTATTGTTATTATGATTATTGTTATCATTATTACCGTTATTATTATTATTATTGAAATTATAAGAAAGTTGGAATTAGTAAGAACTTGTGATAATGAAATGATTATGAATCTGAAGTGATAAATGAACTCAAGTGACGGTTGTGAAATGAGTTATTGAAACCGCTATGAATGGATTGAGATTATGATGGATGAAATATATTCACACTGGATTGAACAACGATGACGTAATTGTGTACGTGATTTATGTGATGACTTGAATTAAAAGATGTTAATCACGTAAACTGAAATATCGGAGGGAAATGATGAACAGGTTGCCCTGTATGAGAGGTTCAGCAGCCCATACAGGTTCTCTGGTTACTATGCTGATTATTCTGTTACCGTCTTCCTTCTATCTTGTTGTGATCCAAGTAGAAGGGGTGTGCACACTGGGGACTCTGTTGTTATGGCCATTATGTTATCCGTAGGTGGTTACAGGGGATTGACCCCGGCCTACAATGTTGAAGTAAGTGGTTACAGGGGATTGACCCCGGCTTACTGGCGTTCTCTTTCCTCTCCTTAAATATTTGGATTAATTGAAATTAATTTTGTGATTAATCATTGTATATATATATATATACAGGTGTGTATGTGTGCTATACTTTCTAACCCTATTAACCTACTATTTTACAATATATTTTCAACTTAAGTATTTTACGGGATGGAGTTGGAATTACTCGCTTTTTTCGATTTTTGGGAGCTTGTCTCTCTTGTTTCTTTTCAATGCATTTGTGCGGGTGGGTGATGGACGGGGGAGCAAAGGGAGATCACTTAGAGTTGTCATCCATTTAGCTTATGATTTAGCTTCATTGGAACTCCGAAACACTTAGGTAATTAGTAATATTTAATGGACGACTTACTTGGTTGTAAGGATTAATTTATTTGAATTTAATATGCTTTGATCTAGCCTTGCATTTATTTCCAAGGAGATAAATGCGGCGGTAGCACGCCCGTTGAGTCGAACCCTCGTGGATTTTCCCCCATCTCGAGTTTTATTAAATGAAAAAGGGTTCGGGTTGGCGGGGGTGTTACAAAGTGGTATCGAGCGGAGTTTAGATTAACTAGGGAAAGATTAAAATTATTAAAATATATTAATTAGGGAAAATGAATCAAATAGGGTTAAACTTAAAATTGGTTTAGTAAGTCAAAATAATAAAAATATGTAGGATTAAAATATGACTTAATATGATTAAAATATGACTTAAGGATTTAGTCCGGGTACGTATGGGTTATGTGTACATGTATGAAAGTACTCGCCAAAGGTACTTATTAATTGTTTATGATATTTTATTAGATGGCCAAGACACGTTTGACCGCCGAGAAATGCACCAGAACCCCTCGTCAAGGACCTTACCTTCTAAGGATGAGGGTAGGAGAGTCTGTTTCAACTTATATTTACAGGTTACATTTAACAATGAAGTGTTACCACCTCAATGAAGGCCACGGGCATTCGGATTACCTCACGCCACCTAAGCGAGCCGATGTTTTGATTCACAATCTTCCCAATGATGGTCCTTATGCCGGAATCAAGAGCGAATACTCGATGTTACGAAAAATGGAAGGCCAAACTATGAACGATACACATTGAAAGGGAAGTGGTATCTCACGTTGAGTTACCCTGGAGAAAAGAATGCTCGATGCTAGGGCCAAGTGGCTTAATGACTATTTACCCACCGATGACGAGGAGCCCAACCATAGTGGCGATGAAGAAGTAGGAAGCAACCCCTGCCTCACCCATTGTAAATCTCATTGGAGATGGAGACGGAGATGAAGGTGAAGACGATGATCCGTCCGAGTACGCCGACTAGAAACCCATATCTCTAGCCCCGACCCTTAGATTTCTAATTAAAGTCGTAAAAGATCAATTAATGTGTTAACTTAGTTAATGATGGTGCAACTAATGCCTATTTGACTATTTGAAAACTCTTATGCTACTATGAACGAATTGTTATGGCACTTTTGGAGTAATGAATGATGAACTTTTGACATGTGAATTGATTGTGAAATGAATGATGAACTTTTGATATGTGAATTGAGTATGAATGGTGTGAACCATGATTATGTGAATTAGCCTTTATATAAGAATCAATGTGAATGGTAGAAATACCAATGTGAATAACGCAGGTAGCTTATGCAATACGTTTATACGCGATCTAGAGCAAGGCGACAAGAAAACCAAATGGCCGAAACTCCCGAACAAGTTGCAGCACGACTTAGGACTCTTGAGCAACTAGCTCAGAGTTTTGGTTTAGTCCTTCAAAACCCGGATCAACAACAACCACCATGGAGACGATCCGCAAGCCGCAATGGCGAAAAAGATTTTTGCTTTGAAACCACCAACTTTTGTTGGGAGAGAAGACCCACTACTTCTCGAAAACTCGGATAAGACTTCGAAAAGATTTTCACGGCCACGGGTATGCCCGAGGCCCGGAAAGTAGACCAACCAACCTTTTATCCGCATGAAGATGCTCGATACTTGGTGGGAAAGTGTAGGACCCTCTTGTTAAAGCTCAAGAGAACTTTAACCTGGGAAGCATTTAAGGTAGCAATTAAGGCTCGATTCTTCCCCGAGCACATTCGTAGGCAGAAGTACAATGAGTTTAGTAGGTTCAACCAGAGCTATAACATGAGTGTGCAATAGTACGCTCAGAATTTAATGGGTATGCCCGATTCTGCCCGACTGTAGTGCTAGATGAAGGAACTAAGGCTCAGAAGTTTGAAGACGGACATAAGTTTGATCTTCGAGACTCGAATGGGAGGTAGCACCTCTACTACTTTCGCGGAAGCATATGGTAAAGCTTCGAACCTCGGAGAGAATCTTACGGCGTGAGAGAGGTGCTAGGCGGACATAAAAGAAAGGAACATGCCGGCAACAGCAACAGCCAAGGGTACGACAAAAGGACCAACAATGGTGGAAACAACAACAACAATGGTGGACGCTACAACAACCGCAACAATCAGAATTCTGGACAACAGGCCCAGCAAGGAAATAGGAACCAAAAGAACTTTGTTTGCAGGAAGTGTGCCAAAAGCCATCCAGGGGTTCACTTGTCGGGTTGAAAGGATCAAGTGTTTCGAGTGTGGAGAAGTAGGTCACAAATCGTTCAACCTGTCCTAAGAAGCAAGCTCAAAATGGACCAACTGGGAACAATGGTAACAATGGAGGTGGAAACGAGAATTCAAAACTTCAATAACAACCGCTCTTTTGGAGGTGGAAATGGAAACTATGGAAAGAATGGCAATGGAGGCTACACCAATGGAAGAATAAATGTTATGAGCCGAATTGAAGCTGACACCGATGCCAATGTTGTGACGGGTACATTTCTCGTAAACTCAAACCCTGCTTATGTACTCTTTGATTCTGGAGCGTCTCATTCTTTTATTTCTAGCACTTCTGTTAATAAGTATCCGCTCAAGTCTACCCAGTCTTGTCGAGCCAATATAGCCATGCACACCGGTGAAACTGTTTCTTGTAAATCTCTATTCCAAAGCATCCCTGTAGTCATAGTTGGTATTGAATTACCGGCCGATCTTATCCTTTTTGACCTAAAAGACTTTGAGGTTATCTTGGGAATGGATTGGTTAGCTAAGTATAAAGCCAAAATCGAGTGTCATAACCAGAAATTATCTCTTAGAGGACCAAAGGGAAATAGGATATCTTATAAAGGCATAACCTTCCAGCCTGATGTCAATATAATCTCATCCCTGAACCTTCAAACCTATCTTAGAAAAGGCTACCCAGTCTACCTGTGCCAAGTAAGGGACGTAAGCGTGTAAAACGAGGAGTTGACTCAAATTCCGGTAGCAAAGGAGTTTCCGGATGTATTTCCCGAAGAGCTTCCAGGATGCCACTAGAGAGAGAAGTGAGCTTCAAGATCGATTTAGTCCCTGGAACCGGACCTATCTCTAAGGCTCCGTATCGAATGGCACCTGCAGAAATGCAAGAGTTGAAGGTGCAAATAGAAGAATTGTTGGGTAAAGGGTACATTCGACCTAGTGTTTCGCCTTGGGGAGCCCCGGAATTATTTGTTCGGAAGAAAGACGGATCTTTGAGGTTGTGTATCGATTATAGGGAGCTGAATAATGCCACGGTAAAGAATAAATATCCGCTCCCAAGGATCGAGGATTTGTTCGATCAGCTTCAGGGTGCAACAGTGTTTTCCAGGATCGATTTGAGGTCAGGTTATCACCAACTACGAATCGATGAAGAAGACATCCTTAAGACAGCCTTTCGTACAAGATATGGCCATTATGAGTTCACCGTCATTCCTTTTGGACTAACTAATGCGCCCGCAGCTTTTATGGACCTCATGAATAGGACTTTCCAGTCATACTTGGATAAGTTCGTGATAGTGTTCATCGACGATATATTGGTGTACTCGAAGGATAGAGAAGAGCATGAGGATCAGTTGAGGAAAGTTCTGGAGATTCTTCGAGAAAAGCAATTGTACGCGAAGTTCTCAAAGTGTGAATTTTGGTTGGAAGAAGTTTCATTTTTGGGTCATGTGATATCAAAAGAAGGCGTTTTCGTAGATCCATCGAAGATTCAAGCAGTGACCGATTGGCCTCAATCTAAGAACGTCACCAAAGTAAGGAGTTTCTTGGGTTTCACTGGATATTACCGGAGATTTGTGAAAGATTTTTCAAGAACGGCCCAGCCTCTCACGAACCTGATGAAGAAAACAACAAAGTTTCATTGGGATGATAAGTGTGAGGAAGCATTTCAAGAGCTGAAGAATAGACTTACAACAGCCCCAGTATTGACATTGCCCTCTGGAGTAGAAGGATTTAAAGTCTACAGTGATGCCTCAAAGAAAGGTTTTGGGTGCGTCTTGATGCAACATAGTAAAGTAGTGGCCTATGCGTCAAGACAACTCAAACCACATGAGCAAAATCACCCTACTCATGACTTGGAGTTAGGAGCAATCGTGTTTGCGCTCAAGATATGGAGACATTATTTGTATGGAGTGCAGTGTAAGGTCTATACAGATCACAAGAGTTTGAAGTATCTGTATACGCAAAAGGAGTTGAATATGAGACAGAGACGTTGACTCGAGCTTATAAACCACTATGATTTGAAGATAGTGTATCAAGAGGGAAAAACGAACAAAGTAGCTGACGCGTTGAGTAGGAAGAGTGCTCATACGCTAAATGTGTTGATCCTAGCCGATGAACTGTGTGAGGAGATTAAGAGATTGAGTTTAGAAATAGTTGAGCCCGGTTATGTGAAAGCTCAGTTGAATGCTCTTACTATTGGACTGGACATATTTGAGGAGATTCGGGTGAAACAAGCTGCAGATAAGTGGTTAAGCAAGTTAAGAGAGATGAAAGAAAGTGGTCAAGCACCAGAGTTCGATATCGACGGCAATGGTGTTGCAAAATATAAACGGAGATTGTGTGTGCCACAGGATGAGGAACTCAAGACGAGAATTCTAAGGGAAGCCCATAGTTCGCCGTATTCCATACATCCAGGAGGAGATAAGCTTTATAAGGATTTGAAAAAGTATTTTTGGTGGCCTAGGATGAAGCAAGAAGTAGCCGACTTTGTCGCAAAATGTTTAACATGCCAGAAGGTGAAAATACAGCATATGAAGCTTGGAGGGAAATTGCAACCTTTGGAAGTGCTAGGATGGAAATGGGAATCTATCTCTATGGATTCATCATGGGATTACCGAATACAAGGTCGGGAAAGAATGCAATATGGGTAATAGTGGACCGTTTGACTAAGACGGCAAGATTCGTGGCAATGAAGGATACTTGGTCGTTAAGACAGTTGGCGGATGCTTACTTTAATGAGGTGGTTAGGCTACATGGTGTTCCGAAGGACATCGTTTCGGATAGGGACTCGAGATTCTTATCTAAGTTCTGGAAACAGCTTCAGACAGCCGTGGGTACACTATTGAAATTCGAAGATGCCTTCCACCCAAAGAACGAGATGGTCAAACAGAGAGAACCATTCAAACCTTGGAGGATATGTTGAGAGCATGCGTAATGGATTTCGGAGGATATTGGGATGATCATTTGATGTACATTGAGTTCTCGTACAACAACAGTTATCACTCGAGCATAGGAATGGCACCTTATGAGGCATTGTATGGACGGAAATGTAGAAGTCCTATATGTTGGAGCGATGTGAACGAGTCGTTGAATTTGGGACCAGAAATGATTGAAGATACTACCAACAAGGTGAAGTTGATTCAAGAGCGTATGAAAGCAGCTCAGGATCGACAAAAATCATATGCCGATCAAAGGAGACGAGATTTGGAATTTGAAATTGGAGAAAAAGTGTTGCTGAAAGTTTCACCAACCAAGGGAGTAATGAGGTTTGGTAGAAAAGGACGATTGACTCCTCGTTATATCGGACCTTATGAGATACTCGAAAGAATTGGGGAAGTGGCCTATAGATTAGCCTTGCCCACAAGAGTTAGCCAATGTTCATAATGTTTTCCATGTGTCTCAACTCCGTAAATACGTTTCGATCCCTCCCATGTCATCCAACCTGAAACCATTGAACTAGATGAGACCCTCACCTTTGAAGAACGTCCTATTAGAATCCTTGATTCCAAAACGAGAAATACCCGGAACAAGGCAGTAAAGTTAGTCAAAGTTTTGTGGTCTAATCATCAAACCGAGGAAGCAACTTGGGAAACAGAAGATGACATGAAAAAGCGTTATCCTGAACTCTTTTTCCAGGTACGATTATCGAGTTTCGGGGACAAAACTCCTTAAGGGGGACCGAATGTAATACTAACAAAGCACAAAACTACCATTTCGTTAATATTAAATATCTAACTTTAAAGTTCGAGGACGAACTTTGTTTTTAAGGAGGAGTAGATGTAATACCCCGAATTTTCAAAGACTATTTTATTACTATTAAGGTTTAATATTATTTCCACTTAAATTTTATTTTATGATAATGCGATTTTATTTGATAACTACGTTTATTAAAATAATAATTTCATTTAGTTTTGATTTATTTAACAAGTTTTACATAAATGATTATTTCTAAATAATTTAACTATGGTAAATTAAACTCTTTATTTTTGGTTATGGGTATCCTTGTACAAGTTGTCCATCCATTTTAGTAATCCAAAGCCCAAATACAAGTCCATAGCCATATGTCTTTTAGCCAAAAAGAAAGAGGAAAATAAAACAAAAAAAAAAGGAAAAGAAAATGGGATCTTCATCAACATCTTCCTCCCTCACGTATGAAACAGAGCCAAAGGAATATTTTTCCACAAACTCAACAGTTCTTGTCAGGAACTCAATCCACAATCCCGGATTTTGGGAGTAGAATCGATCAAAAGTTAATCCCTACACCATACCTCACCATACCCACCATTAATGGAGCTTGACCCAAAGCTCAAAATTCTGACCAAAACCTCTATAAATAATGAACTACACTCACCCAATTACTCAAGCAAACAAATTAAACTTCAAAGGTTTGCTTCATTCCATTTCTCTTCTCCCTTGATTTCGATTTTCGTTTCGGAAAATAAAATTGAAAATAAAATTTCAAACCACCATAAATTTCCCCTATCACGCCGAACCAACCGAGCACCATCGAACGAACCACCACGACCACCTGAACCTCGCGCCACCATCAACGCCACCTGCACACCACCGCCAGCCACACACCCTTCCCCTTCGCTTCACCCTCACCTCCCTGCTTCGCGGCGCCTATCTGCTGCTCCCTGGCGGCAACCCGCGCCGAGCCACCACCTGACCCCGTCCTCTGCTTGACTTCATCGACGGCGCGCCACCACCTGCGCCACCTCCTTCCTCTTCTTCCCCACTGATTCGCCTCCCCTATTCCTTCCTACCTTCTTCCGTTTTTTTTCTTTTGGTTTTGTCAACTGATTGTTTGAATCAGTAAACCTCCCCTTCCCCTTTTCATTAAGTTTATTTTTTTTTAAAACAAAACAAATGTCTTTCTTAAACTAGCTTACTTTATTATGGTGTATTTTAGATTAATTAACTTAGTCTTTTATAACTTGAAAACATTTCTTAATTTTTTTTTTCTAAAACAAAGTAAGAAGTATAATAAAGTTAGTTCTTTTTATATTTAAAATAATTGTTTAAGTTAATGAAAATTAAGATGAAGTAATCTTTGAGTACTTAAAATGATTTCATAAATAATATGAAACCATAAACTTTGATTTATAAACTCTCTTAAAATCATTAAGAATTCTTTAAGTTATTTGAATTATTTAAATTGTTTATTTTATATAAAAAAGGGGTTATTTAGGTAACTAACTTAGATATCGTTAATGTCTATTGTAGACTCCGATTGCGTTGACGAGGAATATCAAGAGTGTTAATCCGTTCGTGAACTTACATTTTGGGCACGCGTCACGAGGTAATCTCCGATGTCCATCTAAACATAGATCCCGTTAGTGTAAAACGAATTGATTATGTGATTATTATGTGCTTATAAAATATATAAGTATGGACTATAATTATGGATTATCGACTTAATGCGGATTATGAATACGAATGACAAAATGAACGACGACTATCGATTTCGATTATGAATCATGACTATGGACGATATACGATATGACAAATATGTTTATTATAACGTTATTAAAACCGCTTAATGTCATTTATTAATGTTATGGTTATTATTATTATTATTATTATTATTATTATTATTATTATTATTATTATTATGATTATTGTTATCATCATTACCGTTATTATTATTATTATTATTATTATTATTATTATTATTATTATTATTATTATTATTATTATTATTATTATTATTATTATTGAAATTTTAAGAAAGTTGGAATTAGTAAGAACTTGTGATAATGAAATGATTATGAATCTGAAGTGATAAATGAACTCAAGTGACGGCTGTGAAATGAGTTATTGAAACCGCTATGAATGGTTTGAGATTATGATGGATGAAATATATTCACACTGGATTGAACAACGATGCGTAATTGTGTACGTGATTTATGTGATGACTTGAATTAAAAGATGTTAATCACGTAAAGTGAAATATCGAAGGGAAATGATGAACAGGTTGCCCTGTATGAGAGGTTCGGCGGCCCATACGGGTTCTCTCGGTTACTATGCCGATTATTCTCATTCATTGTCTTCCTTCTATCTTGTTGTGATCCAAGTAGAAGGGGTGTGCACACTGGGGACTCTGTTGTTATGGCCATTATGTTATCCGTAGGTGGTTACAGGGGATTGACCCCGGCCTACAATGTTGAAGTAAGTGGTTACAGGGGATTGACCCCGGCTTACTGGCGTTCTCTTTCCTCTCCTTAAATAATTGGATTAATTGAAATTAATTATGTGATTAATCATTGTATATATATACAGGTGTGTATGTGTGCTATGCTTTCTAACCCTATTAACCTACTATTTTACAATATATTTTCAACTTAAGTATTTTACGGGATGGAGTTGGAATTACTCAGTTTTTCTGATTTTTGGGAGCTTGTCTCTCTTGTTTCTTTTCAATGCATTTGTGCAGGTGGGTGATGGACGGGGGAACAAAGGGAGATCACTTAGAGTTGTCATCCACTTAGCTTATGATTTAGCTTCCAGTTGGAACTCGAAACACTTAAGTAATTAGTAATATTTAATGGACGATTTACTTGGTTGTAAGGATTAATTTATTTGAATTTAATATGCTTTGATCTAGCATTGCATTTATTTCCAAGGAGATAAATGCGGCGGTAGCACGCCCGTTGAGTCGAACCCTCGTGGATTTTCCCCCATCTCGAGTTTTATTAAATGAAAAAGGGTTCGGGTTGGCGGGGGTGTTACAGAAGGTTATTTGCGGAGCTTTGATTTTAAAGGTTACTTGGTTAATGGAGATGATGGTTTAAAGGATTTTTGATTGGATTGCATGGATGGCTTATGGAAGGTAATAGAAGGAAAGGGGGAATAACTCCTGATCCAAAGTATGTCCTCTTTTTTTATTCTTCTCTTTTTTTATTTCAGATCTTTTTTTGTTATTATTAGTCAAGTTCATTAGGTGATTCGAGTTTCATCATTGAATTAGAAGCATAGATAAAATGATGGAAGGCCAATGAAAATGAAATTCTTTTATTAATCACAAATAAATAGAACAAGGCTTATTGGAAATAAAAACCTAAACGACATAAACTCGACAAGAAGGGAAATGAAGGAGCTAGGGGAGGGGCTCTCCGACTCAACCTAGAAAACTAGCGTTACATGACTAATCCCCGACATTATTCAGATGCTGCCCAAGGGATTGCTGCTATTGCTGACTTTTGTTGCAGGTGGAATTGGTAATCTACCATCTTCAACCATATCCTGCATGTGATTCTTTAAGGTCCAACACACAGATGTTGAGTGTCCATTCCCTTGGTGGTACTTGCAGTAGGCATTTGGATCCCACCTCTTGGATCTATTCTCGGGAGCATGATGCTCCCCTTGCATGAAGTCTAGTGAAGGCTTCCTCTAAGGACATGCATAAAGGTGCGAATGTTCTTTGAGGCTTTTGATAGCCTCTCTTTTCAGCAGCTATGGCATTGACCTCATTGCTTTTGGAGCTAGAAGGATCATTGTTACTCTTCTTGAAAGAGTTGTTGTTGTTGTTGGAACCCTTGTTCTTGTTGGCCTGTATTTCTTCTTCAATCAGCAGGCCTACCTTATAGAGCTTCGCGAAAGACTCTATAGGTTGGAACTTGATATGATCCCCATACTTCGGCTGCAGGTTACGGATCACCAGTCGGACTTGATCCTCCTGAGATGGTTTGTTAATCATTTGTGCAGCTTTATCCCTCCATCTGTTAAGGAAGGTGACGAAGTCTTCGTTGTTAGTTAACTCTAACTCACGAAGGCCAATGGGAAGTTGAGTATTGTAGATGTATTGTTTATGGAACTCTTCTCTTATATAGTCCTAGTAATTCAGCTTGGCCTTAATTATTCAGTGACCTGAACCACTTGGATGGATGTGCATCCAAGGTTAAAGGAAATACATAAACAAACAGGTCCTTGCTCATGCCCTTGAGAGCCATAGAGATGGAAAACGCTCTCAAGTGGTCATCTGGGTCTTCGACCCTCTTGAATTTTGGGAGGTCACCCAATGTTACCTTTTTAGGGATTTTTTCCCTTAGTTCAGGATCAATGATGTCATGGCCACGAGCCTGACTCTTGAGTGCAGGAATTAACTGGATCAATTGCTCGAGTTTTTCAAACCTCAGTTCTGTGTTGGTTTTGATCGGCGGTGGAGTGTCGCCTTGCTCGTCTTCCTCAGTGAGCTTCTCCCTTAGTGCCTTGATCTCTTTGTCTTGTTCCTCAAGACGAGAGTTCATTAGTGTGAGTTGAGCCATAATGGCACTGAGCTGTTCATTAATGTCCCCCATTTGGGATGATGATTCAGAAGAGTCGGAGGATTCGTCTGAAAAAGTTAGGATGCACTTGACGAGTCTAGGAGTAGGTCGATCTTGTTGTCTCGTTGTTGGACGTTCCCAAGTTATAATCTCACGATCCATCCTGAACAGAAATAGAATGGACCTCGTGAATTTTTAGAAATGACGCTTTCGAAATGAGAAGATGAGAAATGGGAGATAGGAGTGAAAATGGAAATGAAAATGGGAAATGAAAATGGAAAGTGATTTTGAAATGGAAATGGTTATGGTTATGGGTTTTGTACTAGTATAGACTTGACCATGATGGAGACATGGGCCTAACTATATGCAAATGCAGATATGGACTGGACTGGACTATGCAAACAAACTGGATTCTACGATTGGGTTTAGGAGAGACTAGACTTTGAACTTACGGGTGAGCAAGCAGGCTAGACTTTAGGGAAGGTTTGACAATATGGGAGACTAGACTCTTAACTTAAGGCAAGCAGGCTAGGCACCTAGACTTTGAACTTACGGGTGAGCAAGTAGGCTAGACAACTAGACTTCGGAACTTACATTAGACTAAGCGGGCTAGACTCAAAAATTGCCTATGGATTTATGGGATGCTAGACTTTGAACTTACGGGTGAGCAAGCAAGCTAGACAACTAGGAAGGCCAAACTCTTAACTTAAGGCAAGCAGGCTAGGCAACTAGACTTTGAACTTACGGGTGAGCAAGCAAGCTAGACAACTAGACTTCGGAACTTATTAAACTAAGCAGGCTAGACATAAAAATTGCCTATGGACTTAAGGAATGCTAGACCTTGAACTTACGGGTGAGCAAGCAGGCTAGACACAACAATTGCCTATAGACTTGAGGAATGCTAGACCTTGAACATACAGGTGAGCAAGTAGGCTAGGTTTTAAGGGATGAACTTTTATAGTCCTAAGACTGGATTTTTATAGTCCGAAGACTGACTAGGGCCTACATAGAGATGCAAACTATACCTAGGATATGAATTGAGCCTAAATGGACCTTGGACTAGACTTAGACTTAGATTGGAAGTGATAGACTTGGACTGGACTTCACATAAAGATGCAGATGAGCCTAGCTTTGATTTGAACTAGATTTATATGGGCCTAAGATAGACTCAATGCTAGAGAATGTATGGACTTAAATGCACATGGGCCTAAATGAATGCAAAATGGATTCTAATGCATATGTGCCTAGAATGAATGCAAATGAAATTGATTGAATTGGATTGGATTGGCGAAGGTATTTGGAATGGGCTTAGAATTTTCAAAATTCAATTTTGAAAGGAACCCCTTGTTTTATCTTTTGTTAAGAAAAGATGATGGATTGATTTGAAAAATATATATATATTTTTTTTGAAATGTCGTGGTATTATGATGATTAGCAAATGTTTTCGAACAAGTTAGAATAGAATATGGTGTAGGATTGATTTTGAAAAATGTAAGTGTTTTTTTTTAAGGGAAAAATGTAAGTTTTTTGAAATTGGTGAATATGGTAAGGTAGGATTGACAGGGAAGATTAGTTGGACAACAGAGTGAAAATGGGAAGAGGTAGGCATGCATGACAACTCGGACTCTACAATGACCCTTTAGATACATTTTTTTAGGACAGACTTGACCTTGCATGAAAAGACTGATTTTTATATGTTGAATTAGGTGATAAGCCTAAATGACCAAATTATGCGAATACAGACAGACAGACGCACATAGGACTGAACATAGGATCGACAATTACGACGGCTAAATTGACGAAAAGTGTGCGATGCACATACTTCGTGCCGCGCAGCATTGCTGCGCGCGGCGCACAGACGTGCGTCTGGCGCGGGAGTGGTGCGCCAGGCGCAACTCAATGCGCTTGGCGCACTATTCCCCGACACGTTTTTCAGGGATTTAGGCGACAAATTGGCCGATTGTCGAATTTTTTCTTGTTTGTTAGACGCGATTATGGGAACGACGCATAATAACAACAATTTGACAAGATAATAACAGGCAAAAATTACAATCACAGGCAAATGTCATATAACATGGATGCAAAAGTTCCCACCTAAAGTCCAGTTCTATGTTTGAAACTATTGGTCAGGTTTAGGTTAATGCTGAAAAGGTCCATGACTAAGAGATTGATCTCACGCTTCGTACCCCTGCTTAAAGAGGTGGACACGTATAAGACGCACTCCAGTCTCAAGTCAGGAACAAGAGAACAATGCTATAGTTGGGTAGGTTTGCTTATGACTAAGATCCAACACTATCGCTTAGGAAGCTTTTTTGGAAGGACAAAGCGAAAACCCCCCGGGGTGACCTTACACATAGAACACGTGCTAATGTGGCAAGGTAGATTGTCCTTATGGTGGCTGAACAATAGCCATGCATATGCAAAACTGTATATTATTCAAAGGCATAAAAGGAGAATTAATCGTATTTTTCAAGTTTCACTCACTCATTTAAAAAATTAATTTTTTTTTTAAATCCTCCCCAGTGAGGTCGCCAAATTGTAGGCGTGTTTTTATTTCACTTACGCGGTGTGAGCGCGTATTAGATTTGACTACCCCACTGTTAAGGTTTTATTGAAAATTGTTTTGTATTGAAAGAAGTCGCCAACAATTCTTTTTAGGAAGAATCATAAACCTAATTGGATATAGGAAAATCATAGGGACAAATTATCCAATGTAAATTTCCCCGTCATGTCTCCATAGATGTTCAAAATGAACCAAAGATTGAGTTCGGGGGTGAGGGTACGAATATAGTCATAATGAACCATATTCTCCCAAAGTTGGCCTCTACTAAATATCGATTCATTACATAATTTATGCCAAAGAACAATCAAATAATGTTTTAAGCACCCTAAAAATATTTAGTCTAGCTTGGTTCAGGATACACATAAAAAGACTATTTTTAGTGACATGTTATCAGGCAATCAAATTACAGGGAACCTAGCAGGTTGTCCAAATTAATCTGATTAATATTAGAATAGTTCTTTAGGTCTTGATTAGCAAAAATAACATGTGGGGTGATAAAAGCATTAAGCAGGGTAAACATCTCATATACATATAATGATCAGGCAAGCATGCAATAATAATAAAATAAAATAAAAGAAAGTATAGAAAAGAGGTTAGAATATACAGTAGAGCAATTTTACATTAAAGATCTACATTAGGAAAGAAAACTGTTAGTAACTTCAATATAAAAATAATTGATTTAAGGACCCTCGGGATTATACCATGGCTTGGGTCTGAGATTGACGACCTTCGGGACGAGCAATCGTGAAGCCTGAAAATCTGAATGTCTGAAAGTATGTAGATTGAATGTATTTTGTGTTTGAAAGTATGAGTTTTTGTAGGGAAGTGTTGTAATTCGTAGAGAGGTTCGTAAAGTATTCGTCGAGTGTTATGTGAAAAATTCGTCTTTTAATCTGTTCGAAAATCAGGCCTATTTATAGGGAAAACGACATTGTGCCTCACGCGCTGGCTGCGTCTAGCGCAACTGACGTGGCAAACGCATGACGCTGCATGACCAGTAAAAAGCGTACACGTGGTACGCGCTTTTGAAAAAGATAAGAAAGAAATTTCGCGTCTCAAGCAGAGAATTGCGTCACATGAAACAGAAGTCTACGTGGCAGTTCTTGTAACACCCCCAAAATCCATACCCGTCTAAACTACGTTGCATCGACTTTGGGAGTGTTACCGCCGCGGTGAAACGCAAGGCATAATAATTCATAACGTTAACAACTCCTTATTAAGAAAACTACATTGCAGCGGAAATAAAATGTTTACGTTAAACTACAACTCGGGAATCACCAAGGACCCCTTTTATTCAAACCATTAACTATGAATACTAATTATTCTATAAGTTCAACAAAAACACTTAAAAGTTTATAAACCAGAAAATATCCCCCGTGTAATCCCCCGTAATTTTATGAATTTTATAAATATATTTAAAGTATATTTATAAATGATTTTAATATTTTATGAGTCGAATTATTTTAATGTTTAACTATTTTGAGGAGTTAAAAGAGTTTTATGGTTTTTTATTTCTTAAATTAATTAAATGTTTCATTAAGTGGAACTTTAATTATTTAAAGAGTAGTATTTAAAGTATATTTAATTATTAAATTAAGCTTATGGGTTCAGGAGTCCAATTTGTAGCCTTTTGAGCCCATTTGAAAGCCCAAAGGAATAATTCTTTTCCTAATAAGACTCTTATTCTTATGTACTCCTAATTCTACTAGGATTAGGGAAAGGGAGCCTATAAATACTTCATTAAACCTCCCATGATTCATATTTTCAGATTTGGCTTTTGTTTTCCACTAATTCTTCTTTCCTCTTTCCCTCCCTTCACCCGTTTTTTCTCTCACCCGAATCTGATTGTCCAGATTTCTCATAGTTCCAATTATTTTTAGCCAAAACTTCCTTCTGAGAAATTGTAGATCTCGAAAAGTTATTGAACTTAGGCTCAAAAATCACTCGATTCCGATTATTATTCTATCAGTTATGGCCTCTGCAAGTTTCGCAATTTTGCTGCCACATTTCACTCGCGATTTCGGTATTTCACTCTTTTTCTCCCTTTTTCTTTTGATTCTTTTCCTCGTTTTCTTATATATTGATTTCATATATATTGATCTAATATTTCAAAGTATTATTTTGTTAAATTATTGTTTAAATATTGTATCTTTAATTATTTCAGATTATATGTTTCATATTATTAAGCAAAAAAAAAAAATTTCAGATTTAATATTTTATGTTCAAGGAGAGATTTAAATATTAAAGTCTTGATTTTTGAGGTTTTAAAAGCCTATTTTAGTAGTACCATATTTTAGGGTTTGAAATATTTAGTCTTTGGTGTCAAAAGAATTTTAGAAAAGGTTTTGACACGTTTTTAAGTGAAGTTTTATTGCTGTAAATTTATTGGTATATTGATATACCAATGTTTTGTATTTTGTTAGGCGGAGATTATTCCCTATGCAACTTTTAGAGTAGAAAAGTGGCCACTCAATTTGTCTACACAAGGTACGTACATACCTATGTGATGATTGAGATAGTATCATGATTTTATGAAGGAAAATTATGTAGTATCATGTATAGGAACTATGTTGAGTTCATGTATGATATTTATTATGATGAATTTTGCATGTTTTATGCCTGTGTGCAAACATGTTGATTATAATATTTGATTATGAGTAGAATATCATGTTTGTATGGAATATTGATGCAAGCATGTTAATTGGATTGGGAACTTTATTTATTAATACACATGGGGGAATTAAAATATTTATTAGTGTTGGATCATGTTGATCATTGTTCCCTTTTGTATTTCACTACTTTATGAGGACTGTGGGCCTTATTTGGTAAGTTGATAAGTTATGCCTTTGAAAGGTAAGATTGATTGTTGGCTAGGTTCAACAAAGTAAGAAAGGTTGGAATTAAAGAAAGTAATCTTGGATTGTAAGTTGTGTGATCACTTATTAAATCCTAAGATAAAAGAAGTTTAGTTGTGAATGTTTGAATTATATTCTGTGTTGCTTGTATGTGTATCGTAACAAGTAATAAATTGTTAATCACGTAAAGTGTAACTTGGATAGTAATAAGCTTTAGACTGGTGCACGTCTGAAGTTGGACAATCAGGAGTTGGGGTACATGGTGAGCGTGCCATGGCTTTTTCTGGGAATTGGATTGATCACCATTCCTCTTTTTATTCAAAGGTTCCTCGATATCGCAGGTCATTATGGAATACGGAGTCGCGCCCGTATTTCGTCTTCCTAGGTGAAGGCTGGTTTTAGTTAGACAACTCGGTCCAATAACTATTCTATTTAAAGTATTAAAAAGATGATTAAAGTTTAGTTCAAGTAGAAGTTATCTCGCGAGAATGTTAGATTGTTATATTATTATTTATTCATGTTTATTATTTCTTAGTAACATGTTAGGAATGTTTATGTATTATTATGTAGTACTCAGCTTTGCTGATTACGTGCTTTGTTTGTGATTGTTGATCATGGCTTTGCCTTATTGATTCTGTGATGATCCATTTTGGTGAGCAGATTCTTTAAAGCATTGACATTTACAGGTTCGCAGATGTGCATCATTGAGAATCTAGGAATGGAGAGAATGTGTAATCTAGTATATCTTATTTTCAGCATTAGTAGGATCGTACTTTAATAAGTTGGTTGAATAGACATATTTAGAATGTTTGGTTTCAAAGTACTTATTTATCTATTTATGTTATTAAAGTATGAAGTTTTAGTTAGATGTTTTCCGCTGCAAAATTCTGAATAAGCCGATACGTTATCACACGGGCGATAATGCTTTGGTAATTCTCTATGTTTTATATTAAAAAGGTATTTCTGAAAAGAGAGAATTATCGGGGTGTTACAAAGTGGTATCTGGGAGCTTTAGGTTATTTTCAAAACTTTTAGGCGCCTAATTAACTTACTAGTTATTTGAATAAACTCTTAGAATTGCTCCTACTTATTCGTTATAGGAATATATATTTTTTTTTTAAGAGGACCGAAATTTTTTTTTTTTTTTTTTAAAAAAGGGTCCGAAATTTTTTTTTACGGGCCGAATTATTATTTTTTAGAGCCAAATTTTTTTTAAGGGTCGAATTTATTTTTCGAATTATGATGGTTTGAAATTTTCTTTTTAGAGTCGAAATTTTTTTTTCTTTCGAATTTTTTTTATTAGTCGAATTTTTTTTTTTGGTTAGTTCGACACTTAATTATTATTATATTATAAGGAGTGTCTGCATTATTTTTTATTGCCTTTAAAGTTTTACTTGTTGCATTGTGAGAATGGGTAGTATAGGAAGGGCATATAGGATAGAAATATTATATGCATACATTGAATAGTTAGTTCAGCATGTTAATATTTTTCTTCCCTGCTAACTATTCATGATTATTTTTCTTCCCTGCTAACTGTTTATATTTTTCTTCCCTGCTAATTGTTACATTCTTGTGCCTATGATATAATGGCAACTTTTTATTATTACTATTGGGAATGCGTTCAGGTAGAGTAATAAGTATATTTATTGAATAGGTTTATTTGTTGTAGATCCCTAACCATGTCTGCTAGGCAAGTTAATAGAATTGTCAGGCAAGTTAATAGAGTAGGAAGCCATCATAACCCAATTGTATTGAGTGATGATGAGAATGTTAGATGTCATGAGCCCGGAAGTGATAGCTACGGTAGCTTAGAGAGCATTATGCGTTATGTGTTAAAAGTAGGCATCCCCGTTGGCGATATATGAAGTAATTCAAGAGTTTGATCGTACTAGAGCGCAAACCCGAAAGGACATCTACAATGTTACTTGGAGACCTTATCTCGAGCGATGTTAGTGATTTAAAGACGGATGAAAATGGACATCAACCCAAAAGGATTCGAAGATCTACTAGATCAAGAATTCAAGTTATTATTATTATTATTATTATAGTGAATACTCTGGAGACTTTGAAGATGAAATGTTACTCTATGAAAGCATAAAGGAAATAAGGATAGGAATGATAATGTAACTCCATAAGAGTATTCATTTATGCTTTAAGATTAGTTGTTGGAAAGTAGTCAAGCTAATATGGTTTAAATTTCCTTCTTTAGCATATTTATATTGTTGAGGAATAAGTTGGTTATTTTGGATTGGAAAATATTCTTGTTATCGTTCGAGGAATAAAAGTTATTATTCGGTTAGTTGAGTTGAGTGAGAATATATTTTAGTATGCGAAAAGGGAAATATTTTTTTTATTATGATTGGTTTCATTTGATCCTTATGTGATTATTAATGTGAATATTTATTCATGCGTGAATATATGATTGTTATGGTTCATAATGCGTGAACTTAGTGTTACAGTAACTTCATGAGAAATTGTTTGTTGATGCGATCTTTATGGTCAAATCAAATGTTGTCTTCGTAGGAAATGGCAAGTAAGTGTGAATCGAAACCAAAGTAGAGTTACGTTAAATTTCGATCACGAAGTAGAGTGTCAAACAACAATGATGCCTTAGCTTCGCTATTCGCTTATTGGCGGAGAAATTGACTCACAAAAGAACCGAGAGTCCCGATTCGATGGGGACATGTTTGAGAGACTAGCTAAGATTAAATCGTTGTACTATAAGGGGCAAGCTGACCCTACCTTCCTAAAGAGTAGATTAGGGAGTTTGAAAAGATTTTCGGGGTGTGAACCGTCCCGAAGGTATAAAAGTAGGTCAAGTTGTATCGTATCTAAAAGATGAGGCTGACTTATGGGGGGAAGAAAATGGAAATAGACTTAGTGTTGTGGAAGAGTTTAATTGAGAATCCTTCATTACTACTTTAAGAGGAAAAATTTTACCCTGTTTTTTTTTTTAGGAAACTAAAGGCCCCAGAGTTTATCAACCATAGGATGGGAAGTATGACCATCTCTGAGTATTACAGCAAGTTCTTAGCATTGTCGAGGTTTGCACTTGAGGTAATTGCCACTGAGGAGTTAAAGGCTCAGTGATTTGAGCAAGGTTGACTGAGGAAATTCAATTGGGGTTAGTAGATTTTGAATTGATTGATTTGCCTATTAGTATACCTACTGGAGAGATCATAACGTGTACCAAGTTGTTTAGAAATTTACCTTTGAAGATAGGAGACTATGTATTTCCATCTGACTAAATAGAATTCAATTTGGGAGACCTAGATGTGATTCTTGGGATGAACTGGTCAAGTCTTTACAAGGCTAATATCGACTGTGAGATTCGAAGGTAGTGTTGAGAAACCCTTTGGGAAAATTGACCTCCTATAGACGTTTTGGGAAACCTAAGAAATTTGGAGTTATCTCTGCTATGCAAGTGAGGAAATTAATGAGAAGAGGGTGTGAATTATTCTTCTATAGTGTGCAGGATGTGAGTAAGGGAGTCGAAGTAAAGCTTGAGGATGTTCCAATTGTGAATGAGTTTATGGATGTGTTTCCGAGTGAGATTTCAGGTATGCCACCTGCTAGAGCTGTTGAGTTCACCATAGACTTAGTTCCTGGAGCTGCACCTATATCTAAGGCACCCTATAGAATGGCACCTCCTGAGATGAGTGAGCTGAAAATGCAATTGCAAGAGCTATTAGATAATGGTTATATTAGGCCTAGTGCATCACCTTGGGGAGCTCCTGTGTTGTTTGTGAAGAAAAAGGATGGTAGCATGAGGCTATGTATTGATTATAGGGAGTTGAATAATGTAACCATCAAAAACAAATATCCTTTGCCTAGAATAGATGACCTATTCGACCAGTTGAATGGAGCGAGTGTGTTCTCAAAGATTGACTTACGTTCAGGATATCATCAATTGAGGGTAGCTGATAAGGATGTACCTAAGACTACCTTTAGAACGCGTTATGGTCACTATGAGTTCACTGTAATGCCATTTGGGTTAACCAATGCTCCTGCTATATTTATGGATTTAATGAATAGGATCTTTCATGAGTTTCTAGATAAGTTTGTGGTGGTTTTCATTGATGACATACTAATATATTCGAGGAATGAAGCTGAGCATGATGAGCACTTGAGGATCATTTTGGAGACATTGAGGAAAAACCAATTATATGCCAAGCTCTCTAAGTGTGAGTTTCGTTGGAGAAAGTAGCGTTTTTGGGTCACTATGTGTCTAAGGAAGGAGTCTCAGTAGATCCTACTAAGATTCAAGCTGTGAGTGAGTGACCAACTCCAAAGAGCGTGTCAGATATCAGAAGTTTCCTAGGTCTAGCTGGCTATTATAGGAGATTTGTGAGAGATTTTTCGAAGATAGCGAGGCCATTGACCAACTTGATGAAAAAGGAGTCAAATTTTGAGTGGGGTGAAAAGTGTGAAGAAGCCCTTCAGATTTTGAAAGATCGTTTAACCTCTACACGTGTTTTGACCCTGCCTGATGGGAATGATAGATTTGAGGTGTATAGTGATGCTTCGAAGAATGGTCTAGGATGTGTGCTACAGCAGAATGGGAAGGTAATTGCATATGCGTCGCGCCAATTGAAACCTTATGAGGCTAATTACCCTACCCATGACCTAGAGTTAGCTGCCATAGTGTTCGCATTGAAAATTTGGAGACATTACCTCTTTGGAGCGACTTGTAAGATATTCACAGACCATAAGAGCTTGAAGTACATTTTCACAAAAAAAAAAAAAGACCTGAATATGAGGCAAAGAAGATGGTTGGAGTTGATTAAGTATTATGACCTAGATATCTAGTATCATGAGGGGAAAGCAAATGTGGTTGCTGATGCCTTGAGTAGAAAATCGAGTCATAGCTTGAGTGCCTTGATAGTCCCTGAGGAGTTGTGTCGAGATATGCAAAGGCTGAGCCTAGAGATCTTAAATCCTGGAGAAAGTGAGGCAAGACTTAGTACTCTTTCTTTGGGTTTGTCGGTTTTGGATGAGATTAAAGAGGGTCAAGTTGGGGATGAGCACCTAGATAAGATCAAGGAGAAAATTAAGCAAGGTAAGGAAGCCGACTTTAAGATTCATGATGATAGGAGTCTAAGGTTTAAAGGGATGTGGTGTGTACCACGAAGTGTAATGACCTTAAGAGACGCCCTTATGGATGAGGGGCATAATACTCCATTTCCGTGCACCCTAGAGGTGACAAGTTGTATAAAGACCTTAAGGGTATCTATTGGTGGCCAAACATGAAGCGAGAGGTAGCCGAGTATGTGTCTAAGTGCTTAACTCCGTCGAAGGTGAAGATAGATCATAAGAGACCCATAGGAAAGGTTCAATCTTTAGAGGTTCCTGGATGGAAGTGGGATTCTATTTCTATGGATTTTGTGACTGCCTTACCTAAAAAGAGGAGTGGAAATGACACTATTTGGGTTATTGTGGATAGATTGACCAAATCCATTTGTGTTTATACCTATTAAGGAGACATGGAAAAAGAAGCAACTCGCTAAGAATTACATTAGGCATATGGTGAGACTACATGGAGTTCCAAAGGATATTATTTTCGACCGCGACTCTAGGTTTCTTTCGAAATTTTGGAAAAAGGTCCAATTAAATTTTGGGACAACATTGAAGATGATTATAACCTTTCACCCTGCGACTGATGGTCAGACTGAGAGGACTAACCAGACTATGGAGGATATGTTGAGAGCATGTGCTATTGACTTTCAATGTAGTTGGGAGGACCAATTAGACCTAATTGAGTTTTCTTATAACAATAGTTATCATGCGAGCATTAAGATGGCACCTTTTGAGGCATTATATGGACGGAAGTGTAGAAGCCCCATTTGTTGGAATGACTTTAGTGAAAATATAGTCTTGGGGACAGAGTTTATTGAGGAAATTGTCAAGAATGTCAGACTAATTCAGGCTAGAATCCAAGCTGCGCAAGATAGGTAGAAGAGTTATGTCGATTTGAAATGACGCGAGGATGAGTTTGCTATAGGTGATAAGGTGTTCTTGAAAGTATCACCCACTAAGGGCGTCATGAGATTTGGGAAAAAGGGCAAGTTAAGTGCTAAGTATGTAGGCCCATATGAGATTTTAGAGCGAATTGGGAAAGTAGCCTATCGATTGGCATTGCCAATGGAGTTTGAGAAGATGCATGACGTGTTCCATATTTCCCAACTTAAGCGTTACATCCCTGATGAGCGTCATGTCCTAGAGCCTGAGCGGATTCAAATCGATAGTAGCCTCACATATGAGGAAAGACTGTCAAGATTCTCGATAGGAAAGTGCGTAGTACACGCAATAAGGACGTCCACGTCGTAAAAGTACTTTGGTCTAACCACGAGTCTGAAGAGGCAACGTGGGAAGCCGAAGATGAGATGCAAAAGAAGTATCCAAACTTGTTCATTGAGGTGAGTTACGAGGGCGTAACTCGTTTTCTTTAAGAGGGGTAGAATGCGATAGAATTTCGCGCTTTTGTCCATTTTTTATGGTAGTTTTTCATATTTTTATGCTTGATTTTGAGTTTTGCACATGTTGGTGTAAAGTTTAGTGTCCAATATGTGGCGCAGTCAAGTTATTTTGGGAATAGTGTACACATGTTGTGTCGCAAATATCTCCGAGTTTGCCTACTTTAAAGTTTTGAAAGAGAGTTTTCTTAAAAGTTTTGATTTTCGTGCCCAAGTTTCGGGACGAAACTTCTTTTAAGAGGGATAGACTGTAATCCCCGTAATTTTATGAATTTTAT
Organism: Beta lomatogona; assembly: GCA_947646795.1. Classification (NCBI taxonomy): domain Eukaryota; kingdom Viridiplantae; phylum Streptophyta; class Magnoliopsida; order Caryophyllales; family Amaranthaceae; genus Beta; species Beta lomatogona. The sequence goes on from CANSNZ010000072.1 coordinate 806,752, forward strand.
AAATATATTTAAAGTATATTTATAAATGATTTTAATATTTTATGAGTCGAATTATTTTAATGTTTAACTATTTTGAGGAGTTAAAAGAGTTTTATGGTTTTTTATTTCTTAAATTAATTAAATGTTTCATTAAGTGGAACTTTAATTATTTAAAGAGTAGTATTTAAAGTATATTTAATTATTAAATTAAGGCTTATGGGTTCGGGAGTCCAATTTGTAGCCTTTTGAGCCCATTTGAAAGCCCAAAGGAATAATTCTTTTCCTAATAAGACTCTTATTCTTATGTACTCCTAATTCTACTAGGATTAGGGAAAGGGAGCCTATAAATACTTCATTAAACCTCCCATGATTCATATTTTCAGATTTGGCTTTTGTTTTCCACTAATTCTTCTTTCCTCTTTCCCTCCCTTCACCCGTTTTTCTCTCACCCGAATCTGATTGTCCAGATTTCTCATAGTTCCAATTATTTTTAGCCAAAACTTCCTTCTGAGAAATTGTAGATCTCGAAAAGTTATTGAACTTAGGCTCAAAAATCACTCGATTCCGATTATTATTCTATCAGTTATGGCCTCTGCAAGTTTCGCAATTTTGCTGCCACATTTCACTCGCGATTTCGGTATTTCACTCTTTTTCTCCCTTTTTCTTTTGATTCTTTTCCTCGTTTTCTTATATATTGATTTCATATATATTGATCTAATATTTCAAAGTATTATTTTGTTAAATTATTGTTTAAATATTGTATCTTTAATTATTTCAGATTATATGTTTCATATTATTAAGCAAAAAAAAAAATTTCAGATTTAATATTTTATGTTCAAGGAGAGATTTAAATATTAAAGTCTTGATTTTTGAGGTTTTAAAAGCCTATTTTAGTAGTACCATATTTTAGGGTTTGAAATATTTAGTCTTTGGTGTCAAAAGAATTTTAGAAAAGGTTTTGACACGTTTTTAAGTGAAGTTTTATTGCTGTAAATTTATTGGTATATTGATATACCAATGTTTTGTATTTTGTTAGGCGGAGATTATTCCCTATGCAACTTTTAGAGTAGAAAAGTGGCCACTCAATTTGTCTACACAAGGTACGTACATACCTATGTGATGATTGAGATAGTATCATGATTTTATGAAGGAAAATTATGTAGTATCATGTATAGGAACTATGTTGAGTTCATGTATGATATTTATTATGATGAATTTTGCATGTTTTATGCCTGTGTGCAAACATGTTGATTATAATATTTGATTATGAGTAGAATATCATGTTTGTATGGAATATTGATGCAAGCATGTTAATTGGATTGGGAACTTTATTTATTAATACACATGGGGGAATTAAAATATTTATTAGTGTTGGATCATGTTGATCATTGTTCCCTTTTGTATTTCACTACTTTATGAGGACTGTGGGCCTTATTTGGTAAGTTGATAAGTTATGCCTTTGAAAGGTAAGATTGATTGTTGGCTAGGTTCAACAAAGTAAGAAAGGTTGGAATTAAAGAAAGTAATCTTGGATTGTAAGTTGTGTGATCACTTATTAAATCCTAAGATAAAAGAAGTTTAGTTGTGAATGTTTGAATTATATTCGTGTTGCTTGTATGTGTATCGTAACAAGTAATAAATTGTTAATCACGTAAAGTGTAACTTGGATAGTAATAAGCTTTAGGCGGGTGCACGTCCGAAGTTGGACAATCGGGAGTTGGGGTACATGGTGAGCGTGCCATGGCTTTTTTTCGGGAATTGGATTGATCACCATTCCTCTTTTTATTCAAAGGTTCCTCGATATCGCGGTCATTATGGAATACGGAGTCGCGCCCGTATTTCGTCTTCCTAGGTGAAGGTGGTTTTAGTTAGACAACTCGGTCCAATAACTATTCTATTTAAAGTATTAAAAAGATGATTAAAGTTTAGTTCAAGTAGAAGTTATCGCGAGAATGTTAGATTGTTATATTATTATTTATTCATGTTTATTATTTCTTAGTAACATGTTAGGAATGTTTATGTATTATTATGTAGTACTCGGCTTTGCGATTACGTGCTTTGTTTGTGATTGTTGATCATGGCTTTGCCTTATTGATTTTGTGATGATCCATTTTGGTGAGCAGATTCTTTAAAGCATTGACATTTACGGGTTCGCGAGATGTGCATCATTGAGAATCTAGGAATGGAGAGAATGTGTAATCTAGTATATCTTATTTTCAGCATTAGTAGGATCGTACTTTAATAAGTTGGTTGAATAGACATATTTAGAATGTTTGGTTTCAAAGTACTTATTTATCTATTTATGTTATTAAAGTATGAAGTTTTAGTTAGATGTTTTCCGCTGCAAAATTCTGAATAAGCCGATACGTTATCACACGGGCGATAATGCTTTGGTAATTCTCTATGTTTTATATTAAAAAGGTATTTCTGAAAAGAGAGAATTATCGGGGTGTTACACCCCGTATGCCAAACTCATGTAGCATCACCAGCATACCAAATCTGCTCCCCATTGAAATATCAATGGTTCATCACAGGTCAACAACATCACAAATAACAAACAATCAGCTACGCTGAGTACGTACATAATCAGTTAAATAATACATCAAGCATAAACAGAATAATAATAATCATTCCTAGACATGATACTACAAGAATACTACAATTCATTTTCATAGTTTAATTGGCATCGAACGGGCACCGTCATCTTTCTAGAATCATACGGGCTACTTTATCCTTAATAGACAACTTAGTCTATTAGATGGAATGCAAATACGGTTTCGTTCCGTTCCGCATCCATTACCTTAGTATGCATACCCCCAAGATCGTACGGAACCTTCCGCCTACTTGAGTTATCAAAATTTATAAGGACACTACTATCGTCACAGTAGGCCTGCGTAGGAGTGTAGAACAAGTCTCACACTCCCCCCATTGTTCATTACTTGTAGGGAATCCGACTACAAGTTTATTGCCAACAATCCTTTTTAGCGATACTCATTCATACAACATTAAACATATGATTTCTATAACATCATATAAAATCCTTTAGTTTAGGCAATTTCTTATAAATCCTTGCTACAATTATTAATCATAGCATTTCAATCCAACATCTCATTTCATGCTTGTGATACAATAGAATTTCGCATTCCAATAACAATTCATTCTATTTCACAAGTCATACAACAAGGAAATACATACAGATTTCCAATTGATTTCATGTTACCAAACAATCTCATCAACCATAATCAACAACAGTTCCCTATCATGATTCTAGGTTCCAATATAACAATCATAACTTAAACATGATACTAATATATCAAACTGAACTAGTACGCGTACGTACCTTGTAACGGAGAATCTTTGCTGATTACTTAAAACGTTCGGCATATGAAATTGGGACCTAATCGGATAAATAAAAGTAATTCAGTTTTTAAATCCTTGACGATATTAACAAAACCAACTTAACTAACTATGTAAAACTTAGTGTTTCAAAAAATAAAATAAACGTTCCTGTGGGTTAAACTTTCCTTTCATAAACTCTATTGAACTAACATATTTAGGATTTAATAATATTCTTGTAAATCTGATTGTTGTCAACTCATATTATACTTTGTTTATAACAACAAACTTAAACAATTATTTATAAGTATTACAAAATCAAATTGAGACATAAAAATCGTTATAAGGACAAATAATATAATTATAAATCTGATTTTCTTTTAACTCATACTATACCTTATTTAAAATAACAAAGCTTAATCGGAATACATAATAATTATGAAATCAGATTTTACAATTAAATTAAAGTAGGAAAGACAATATTTTTTTTTATAGAGGTTACCGGACCAATCTCGCCGGCGACAACCACCGGCGATGATGCACCACTCCGGCAGCACTTCACCAGCACACGCGTGCCTCTATTCGTCGAGCAGCCTTGCGAGTCTGAACGTCCACGCGAGTGTCGAAGCCTCGCACGCCACACTCGAGGCCCCGACCTCGCTCAGTACACCACACTCGAGCCTCGACCTTGCTTGTACACCGCACACCACCGCACGCATACAACACTCGCACAACACTCGCACACGCAGCCTCGCACATAAACCTCGATTCGCACAGCACCTTCGACCACCCTCGAAGCCTCGCTCACCACCCAAGGGCTGACGAACTCAGGAGGAGGGGAAAAGAGAAAACGAACGAAGAAGGAGGAGGAAGCAGCGTGAGGAGGGAGGAGAAGAGAGGAGAGAGAAAAAGATCTTGAGAGTGAAAAGAAAAAAAACGGCTGAGTTAGAAGAATAGGGTTTTCTAATTTTTTTTTCCTCTTCCTTTTCTTATTTATAGTATAAGAAACCTTGGTTTATTAGGATTTGTTTCCAAATTGATTTCTGATTTATTATTTAACAAAAATCGAATTAAAATATAATTAGGTATGAAAGTAGGTTGTATATTTAAAATATAACTGTAGGCTTACCTAAACTATATTATAAAATACTTTCACTTTTACTTTATACTTTCTTATTTATAGCAAAATAACTCCCAAAAATACGGAGTATTACAGTTCTGGTGCCCTTAGCACAACCTGTGCGCTTGGCGAAGCCCACTTTGAAGTCCACGTGGCAGGACACGTGCGCTCGGCGCAGCAACCGCGCTCAGCGCAGTGCTTGATTTTTGACATTGTTTTGATAGTTTTTTTTATAAAAATGCGTTCTAAAAGATTTTCTTTTATCTTTTAACTACGGATATCTGATTTTATGGGATAAAGTCTGATTTTAACTTTAAAAAAATATATCTTTTGAAAATCTTTATTAATTAAAATAAAACGATTAATTATCAACTAATTGGGCTTTTCAAAGAATTGGGCTCAAATACAACTAATTATCATGAATAATTAATTGGGTTTTAAAATAGGACTTTAACACTTTTCGAAATGGTTATGAATGGCTCTTCGGACTGCTCTGCCCTTGGTTAGGATCAATTAAGACCACGGTATGTTTCGTCATCGGATCCTTAAATGGGGAGACACGATTATGTGTCTACAGCTATGCGTACGTGGAATGTAATTGGTGTGCGGGTTTTTTAGGGATATATTTTTTTCCCAAATTAGAGGATTGCAGTTTGTATATTCTGTTTTTAAGTTGGGGTATATTGGGCAAAAAGGGTGAACACAAAAGCTTTCAAGAGTTCGCATATATAATGGAGATGATTTTGTGTTATTAGTGCATGTTTGGTTCCAACATTAAAAGAGAAACGGAATGGAAATAGATAAGGTGAGAATATAATCAAAATTAACCCAGTTCGTTTCATCTTTTATTGTGTTTGGTTTGTTGTTTTTTAATAAGCCCAAAGCCATATAATCTATTTATCGACTAAGAAATAATTCACTATTGTTTGACCAAATTGTTGGTGAGACACATAATTTATAGAACAAACTATTGAGTTTCCACAGAGATGAGAGTGCATTACGAACAATGATCACATGGTTAGCTTTCATTTCCTCTATTTAAAGGATTTTGTTATTGCGGGATCATAAGCGGCAACAAATCTGGTGAATAAAATTCCCCTTGGTAACGGTAATAGAAAAGCATTCATTAAATCAAACATACAAAAACGAAATCGTCATTTCCATTCCGTTTCCAGAGGCATGAAACTTGCCAACCAAACATGACCTCATAAAAAAATGTTTTAGGCAGTTGACATATAAGTTGTTTCTTGTACGTTATATGTATATATATATATATATATATATATACATATATATATATATATATATATGTACACAATATATATATATATATATATATACACATATATATACATACATACATACATATATATATAAGATGGAATCATAATTATTTGGAATAAGAACTAAGAACTTACTGAATAAGAGACTTGAATTTAAAGAAGAAACTTGGATTTAAACTTGGAATTTTTACATACTTGAAAATTTTACAGACTTTGGAGGAGAGCTTTCTCTTACATTTTTTTTCTTACATTTTTCTCTCAAATGAGCTCTGCCTAGAAATGAAAACAAGCACACTTATTTATAGACTTAAAAAAGCAATACAGAAAGAAAAGTACAATAATTGAGCTAAGTTTACAACATAAGTAATCTAGAAACGACAAATTACAAATACAGTTCTTGGACAGCTGGAGAGCTTTTAGACTTTGCTTTTCGTAGTGCGTTTTAACAGCTGGATGCGTTGTCTGTCACTGCTGTTGTAACTTTGGACAATGTTGGTGAAGATGCCACGTAGGTGTATGAATAGTACTATTCATCGCCGTATTTTCACTATTCACTATTCACCTTTTGACGATTTCTGGAAATTTCTTGGAAATTGGTGGAAGTTCTTTGGAGTTTGTTTTTGTCAAGTGGGAAGTTGCTTGGAAATTCTTTGGAAGTCAAGTTGGAAGGCTGCCTGGAAATTCTTTGGAAGTTGTATCCGGAAATTCTTACGTAAACTGGAATAATTATGTCCCTAACTTTTGCCTAAGTGTAAAACACTTAGCGGGATCTTTCTTTTAGAAATCAAACGGATCTTGGGCACAAGGCCCACCATACAAATCGAGGTTGGAAGCCTCGGATGAAGCTGAGCTGGAAGATTGAGTTTTTTAGTTTGGTTAATAAATTGGAGAAATTGATCAAATAGTTCGGCTTTATTTATGGACGTTTTATTTTTCTTTTTGGATTTGGTGGATGAGGATGGGGAAGGGAATGTGTTTGTTGGAGGGGCGAGTTGGACTTGTTTATATTCTTTGGAAACTCGCTTAGTCCAATCATTATAATCATGGAGAGCGAGATGAACCATGTTGGAGATCTTAGAAACACGAGTCTAACATGTTTGGGTAAATCTTAAAATTTTTCCACCATTTGACCCGATAATCACGAGTCAAAAAATAAGGTTTGGATTCAGTGAGTCTGGAAAGGGAATAATTCCAGCACATAATCCATGAAATCCGAAATATTTGACAAAAATAAATAATACTGGAGAATTTGAAGCCTTCTGGTAGTGTTACTTTAGAATGATAATGTTGGAAAGAGGTTTGAAGGTTGTCTGGGAAAATGTCAGGGATTGCTCCATAACTATCCCACCATTCAAGGAACCATATTGGAAATGTCACATTTTTCTGGAGACAGTCAGGATGAAAACTAAAAAACCAAGAATGGTTATAACTTTGGAGTAGGAATGCACAATGCCATGCTTGTATATAATCATGAAAATTATAAGTCTGTGGAAGTTTTGGATCAAGAAAATTGAAAGAGAAGGTTTTGGCTTTTGTAAGAGAAGAATGAAGATTCGTCCATTCAATATTGGTGATGACATGGAAAATCAGGCATTTGGAATAATTTGTTGTGGTGCTAATATTATCCTTAATATAACAAGAATTTGTGCCAAGAAGGATATTTCGGTAATATTGGATTGGTTTAGTGATTTCAAAAGGAAACCAATTGAAGCCATCTGGAAGTTTAGTTTTGACATATTTGGATATTTTGTGGTTAAACTCGTTTTGAGAAGAAAATGTGTTGGAGGTAAAGTTGGTTAAAAATAAATTAGTATAATGTTGTTTTAGGTGATATGAAATATCAGTAGTGTCTAGACGGGTAATTGGAGGAGCTGTTTCTGATAGTGTTTGAGCATAGGAATTTGGAGGGTAATTTAATAAATTGGAGGATTGGTTCATGGAAAGAGGAACGTTTTCTGTAGGATGAATTACTATACCTTTTTCTTTTTGTTGGCTGGAAGTATGATCCTTGGAATTTTGCATTCTGTTCATCCCTGCAGAAATCATATTAATTTGTTTATAGATAGAGTTAGTTTGGAGATTATGAACATCAGAGTGTTGTAATTTGGCTGAAAATTTGAAAGAAATTGGTTTATTATCTATAACAGCATGAATACCAACTTCATTGACAGAAAATGGATACATTTGAGTGAGAAATGGAGTACCAAGAATAATATTATAATTAAGATTCTTGACTAGAGTAAATGGAGTTTGGAAATAATAATCATTATTAAAAATGGATGCCTTAGAAAGTTTGTAATTAATATGGAGTTTTTGACCATTAGCTAATAGTCAAATGTTCGGTAGCATGTTCATAATATTCTGGAGGAATGAGGTATTCCTTAATGCAATTAAGATCAGCGCCACTATCAAATAATGCAACATCATTAATTTTGAAGTCATTGTTAATAACTAATGTAATTGGACAAAACCATTTTTGAAAATTAAATCGGTGAATAATTTGAAGAAATTTTTCACTATCAATTGGAGTATCTGAAATTTGGACAGGATCAGTTGGTATAGGAGAATGTTCTGAAGTGTCTCCTATGTCAAAATTTTGGAGTAAAGTGATTTTTGCGTCAAGTTCTAAATTTTTTGTTTGAAGGTTCAAAACATTTTGCTCAAGATCTTGAATATGAGATTTTATTTGAATCACGTCCTTTTGAAGATCATAAGTATTAACTGGAGAAACAAATGGTTGATGGAATGGAGATTCATCAAGTATTTTTTGAAGACTAAAAGAAACTGGTTTTTTCTTTTCTTCAATAGGAGAAGATTTTAAAACAATTTCTCGTAATCTCTCAAGATACTGTTTTTGGAGATTGTTATCTAGAATTTTTTCAATAATATCAAGAAGTAATTCCTTTTCTTTGTCTTTTTTGTAAATAACACAAAGTCCTTTGGGACAAAACTGGAGAGAATGATCGGAATTGAATTCATCAGAATCCTGATTATAGTCGAGCTGGTAAATAATATGATCAGAATTAGAATGATCAGATGCTTCTGGCTCATCTTGATTTAATTGGAAGATAGTGAGAAGTTTGTCTCTTAAAGCTGGATCATCTTGAAAAATTTCATTAATCTTATTTTTGAAATGGCAACTATTTGCTTTATGACCAGGTTTACCACATTTATAGCAAATAATCTTTTGGAAATCCTTTTTTGGAAATTCTTTTGGAAGTTCTTTTGGAAATGTTTTCTTTTGATAAAACGTATTAGAAGATGGAGTTCTTTTTTGGCGAAAATTGTGAATTTGTTTGAATTGTTGTTTTCGCACAGTGAAAGGAGCTTGGATTTTTTCAAAGCCAAAGGCTTCACAGAAGGATCCAAGTTCTCTCCTTTGCTGAGCTTTTTCATTACCATACTTAGTTTGTATTTTGAGCTCATTGCAAAGAGATAATCCTTCTCTTTTAATAAAGGCAAACAATTGTCCATATGTTAAATTGTCATAAGCAATTGTTTCTTGATTTGTTGCTTCTTTTAATTTTTGGAAAATTCGTTGAGAAAATAAATTTGGAAGTCCTGAAATAAATCTCTCTTTCCAGAATGATTGTTGAGCATCAGTTCTGCGAAGAATATTGGATAAAAAGGTATCTTTGTACCAACGGTAATCATTTAAAGTTGGACATCGAAGATTGGATAGGATCAAAGCATTGGAATTTAAATAATCTATGGAAGAACCAAGAAAATGGAGACTAATAGTTTGGATTAGAAGAATAAACCCATCTTGTTCTTTCTGGGCATTTTCATGAAGGTAAATGGTTGGTTGTTGTTCTGATGTAAAAGTATTGTCCCACCAATATTTTAATAGACCGGAAAATCCATCGGCAATGGTAGAAGCAATTTGTGCATTTGTAAAATCATTGGAAGAATATGCATTAGCAGCAATGCACATTTCGTGTAAAACTTTAGTAATTTCCAATTCGGATCTACCATCTATATTCCAATCATAAAGTTGGTCACCAGAATAAACATTTTGAGGACCATAAGTTCCTCGTTCTTCAAATTGGAGGTCTGGAGGAGTAGGTCGAGAATAATAATTTCGCATTGGATTATTGTTCCAGTTTTTATTGTAAATTCGGTTTAATTGAGATGGAAATTCATCATCTGAAGAAAAGTTTTTAGCAAGTTCCTTTGCCTTTTTATCTTTGTCTAGACATGTGACATTTTTGTCTAACTTATCAGAGATTTTTTTCAAAAGTGATTTATTACTAAGCCCAAAGCCTTTTGATAAACTTGTTGGAACATGGATAAGTGGCCTAGAAACCTCATTTGGAAAAGTAGATGAACGATTTTCATGAATAGAAATTCCATTCAATTTTTTGGCTAATTAATCAATTTCTTTGCATGATTCTTTAGAAGATTCAGAGTCATAATTTTTTGGAGGTAAAGAATTAATTTGGGTGAAGATGTTATCAACTTGTTTGGAAATAGTATGTAAAATTGTAATGGAAAAATTATTTTGTTCATAAACCTTTTTAATGTCTCCTAAAGTAAGACCTGATTTATCATCAGCATCTCTTCCTACTTTATATGGAGCAGCTTCACAAGTTCTGCCTTCCTCAGAAGGAACTCGTAAACCTATTAATGGAGGATGAATAGACGAAACTAATTCACCATTTTTGAGAATCCATTTTTGAGCAATATTGGACTTAACACATAAATCAGAAAATGGATAAGGAATTTTTAGATTACTTAGGTAAATTGGAAGCCATGTGAAAAATGGAATATTAGCAGATAACCCAATTAATTTGGAATAGTATTTTTCTCGAATAAACTCTGTAGCAGGTTTATCAAAATTGGAAAAAAACCAAAGTCGTTTTTCACGATTTACTGGAGATTCAAAATCATTGGAAAGCATAAGTTTATTAATTTGGAAACCACCTTTTGTAATAGCATTCAAAGCTGGAGAAATTTTGAGGTTTCATTTCAGCCTTAGTTGGTGATGAAAAATCATTTTCATCAACTATTTCGGAATGAAATCGAGTTTGGAAAAGTACTTACTTTTTCAAAAGAACAAGAAGATCTTGTACCTTGAAAGTTATGATTAAAAGAAGATGGAAACTCCTTACTTGAATTAAATCGAATAAGAATTCTACCACCTGGTTATTTATCCTTGGACTACGAAAGAGAGGTTAGAATTGGCATTTTCCAAACAAATAGATCATCCTTTTGGGTAATCTGTTTCTTGGGATTGGATTCTTCTTTGTCACCAAAAACCTTTGAAAAAATACCCCTAACCTTACCTTTCACAATGTTTCTTGATAAACACTACAACAATAGTTATAGCTTGAGGGACCACTTTGGGACCACCCGAGGGACCACCACACCTGGAACACCTACACCACGGCTTACCAACGGCTTTACAGGCTGACCAAACCCAGGCTGACCAAACAGCTGACCAAACCCAAACAACAACTACCACTAAAGTGGGTTCTCAATAACAATGGCTAGAAGTAACCTTAGAGCACTTCGTCTCCGGCTCTGATACCAGGAAAGCACCTAGGACAGGGGAAGGGGATATTAACCCTAAGTACTGACCTAGTTTGTATAGGAAATACACAAAACAAACTAAAACTGACAGAGTAATTTATAAGATGGAATCATAATTATTTGGATTAAGAACTAAGAACTTACTGAATAAGAGACTTGGATTTAAAGAAGAAACTTGGATTTAAACTTGGAATTTTTACAGACTTGGAAAATATATGTATATATATATGTATGTGTATATATATATATATATATGTATATATATATATGTATGTATGTATGTATGTATATATACATATATGTATATATATATATGTATGTATATATGTATATATATATATATGTATGTATATATGTATGTATATATATATATGTATATATATATATATATGTATATATGTATGTATATATGTATATATGTATGTATATATGTATATATGTATATATATATATATATACATATATATGTATATATGTATATATATATGTATATATGTATATATATATATGTATGTATATATTATATGTATATATATATATGTAAGTATATTATCGGTTTTACATCAAACTGGTTATATGTAAAAGTTATTAGTATTATTATTACAATTATACAATACAAATTTGACTTTGTTGACAAAAAAAAGCGTTTATACAAGTCTAAACATGAAAACAAAATCTACATGGAAATGGCTTGAGGAAATTCATTTGATTGAAATCTATTATGAAACCCTCCTAATACAAAAGAAGTGAAAAATCAAAGGCCTTCCTATGGTCATCGCCTAACGGAAGTGTCATCTTCGCTTTCTCATAAGCCACCTTGAAGGATTAAACGTCTTGATGATAAAGTTCGTCGTTTTGTGGTTCACCTAAAGCAAAAGAAGTCATCAAAATTTGCCGACTAGTCCAGAGATCTATTGAAGGCTAAGATTTGTCAAACCTTTTAAACATCCTAAGCAATTTAAGCATCAATCTCCTCATTAGGTCCCACCTTGAGCATCTCATTAATAATCCTATGCTGGTATACATCGTAGTAGGTCACTGATCATATAGGCAGAGTTCATCTTGGAATCTCCAAATTAATTCTTCTTCTTCCTCACTGTTGAAAGCTTCATATGAAGGACTTTACGGACTCTCTGAATCTGGAACAAAGAGTTCCTCTACTTCATCATTGTCGCAAGGTGTTTGAGGAATGTGAGATTCTCCAAAAAAATATGCAATTGTCTTTTCAGCCATGATCGACTCTAAACAGAGTAATTAGTACACAGAAAATTCGCAAAGCCTACCCAGAAAATTCGCAAAGTTTACCCACAAAATTCACAAAGACCGACTGTTGAAAATTCGCAAAGATCGACTGTGGAAAATTCGTGTGTTTGATTTTGCAAGAACGTGTTTGATTTTGCGAGAACAGTTTTGATTGAGAGAACAGAGTGTTTTAATTTTAGATCTAGGGTTCTGAAATGGAGAAAATGAGAGAGGGCGTTTTGTTTAGATCTAGGGTTTTGAGTGAATTATATGAGAGAGAGAGAGAGAGAGAGAGAGAGAGAGCTAAAGAGTCGTTGGGAGAAATTGAAGAACAGTGAATTGAATGGGAGAATTTAATGGGTGGTTGAGGACTTGGATAGTCAGAGAGGAGAAAGATCGAGAATGAGTAAGAGATGAGAGAGATGGGGTGGAATCTAAATGGGAGAGTTGGGGACCACTAGGGATTATTTTATTATTTTGGTTAGGTATTAGATGTAAATATTAGTTAGTAGATGAGGGTATTGTTGGAATATTTCATAGTCTTAAATAGATAGATTCAAAGTGAGAAGGTTAAAAAAAACACACTAAAACGAAAAGTGAGAAAGATAAAAAAAACAGAGGGAGTACATGGAAATCCTTTTGAAGTCCACGTCCATCCACATACAACAAAGCTAGCCCATAAACCAAATATTTGACTAGAGAAATAGATCAGCAAGCAGGGGGATTGTTAAACGTCGCCCCCAAATTACTTAAAATCGCCCCAACTCCCCTCTAAAAATACCATTATACCCTTACGATTTTTTTTTTTACTCCAACTTAACTCCTCCCCTAATTCATATTATCTCTCATCTTCGCCATCACCACCGCCAATCACCACCGATGAGCACAAAATTCCGACGAATTTTTTTAAAAAACGAATTTCATGGAGCCAACGTTAGCCCCATGAAATTCGTTTAAAAAAAAATACCTCGTCGGAATTTTGGGCTTCATCCGGTGGGTTGAGAGGTAGAGATTGGTGGTTAGTGATTTTAGGTGGTGGTGGAGAGAGAGTTGTAAAAACAGCTAAGGGTATAATGGTACATTTACATAGTAGTTGGGGCGATTTTAAGTAATTTCAGGACAATGAATAGAAGATCAGGCAAGCAGTAGAGGAAATTTTGGGGTTTTCCTTTGTGTACTAACAACTCACCCACATTTGCAATAAGTGGGCAAGCCTAATACTGCCAAGTATCACACAACAATTGAAAAAAAGTAAAAACCTATTGCTGGGCCTAAGTCTCACGGCAGCACAAAATACAAACCTAGGACTAAGGACAAGAGAGAGGTGGCGCAGCAATTGAGAAGTAGAAATACAGAGGAGAAGAGAGAGTGACGCACACCAGAGAGCACGAGAGAAGAAAAACGCCAGACGAAGAAGACGGTGGTTGCTCGATTCATCTATATGGAGTTTTCTTTCTCTACTCTTGATTTATGCTATTAGATACTAGTTTTATTATGTCAATTATGAGATTTTCATTTTAATTAGTTGTTTAATTTCAGATTCAATGACTAGCTAAATTGCTTTGTTCTAGGGCAAGATGTAGTCTTTTAATTTTCTTGTCAATGGATTGAATTATTGTTGGGTTAGTTTAATTTATATTGCAATTTGATAATCTTGAGTTCAATTGCTTACTTTTGATAAGGGCCCTATCAATCGTATGTTTAAGGTATTGGATTATTAGCGGGGGTGAGTTTTCAATACTAGTTCATGGGATTATTAAACGCTAAGTAGTATAATTTTAGGAATAGTTATACTCTTAGGGTGGTCTTTTATATGAATTCTTATTCTTAATGAGTTTGTTCTAAATTTTATGACCACGGAAGTAGGCATAAGATTAGTATTCAAACATATGCTTTCCGCCTTGGAAGAGGGGGTAATATACATTAGGAATTCGACCATTGCGATCTAATTATTTTACCCTCCACTTAGTTTAATTTCATTGTAGAAGTTAATTGGCGAAATCTAAGTCCTAGAACTATTTCCAATACTTGATTCTTATCTATTGTTTGACGTGTTTAGTTGTTAGTATTAGTATAGTTGCTATCCTAGTATTTTAGTCTATCACCACTATTCACGTTACCCAAATCGTCTAAATAATATTAGATTTTCTTAATTTGCTAGTTGATTATAAACCTCCTTGTGGAAAACGATATCTTGCTTACCCTATATTTACTTTTAATTGACCCGTACACTTGCGGTATTTTAAGGTTCTTTTAGGACCAGACCGAGTGTGGAGGGGGGTCGTGAGCGACATGCGAAGGGGAGGGTAGGGGGTCGTGAGTCGCACGTGATAGGGAGGATAAGAGGTCGTGAGAGATAGGCAACTGGGTGGATGAGGAGTCGTGAGAGATAGGTGACGGGGTACGTGAGATTATCGACGACGTCGTGCGGGGGATCAGGGTTGATCGCCGGCATCACTCGAGGAGGAGCGACGCTTAAGATGGATGGCGCTCTTTGGAATGCTTTGGGTATTGTTGACTTGTCCATAATAATGGGGGATAGTAGTATTGTTGTTAGGGGTTAAATTTGGAGAAACTCTTGGCGTCTCATTATTGGAGTCTAAAATGGACTCCAACAGCATATAAAATATTGCAAAAAGTATAGAAGAGAAAAAAGGAAAAGGAAAAAAGGAAAAGGCATGGGATAGGCTGGTCTAGTGACTGCTATATCATGCCTTTCATCTCTGGACAAACAAAAGGGCGCGTGTCCAATTCCCTCAACTATGTAATAAAGCGGGAGAAAAGACGAGAGATTTTTTTGTTGAAGCTCCACTCTAATGGCGTAATTATTCATAGAATCGTATTTGTATATTGATGTCTAAATTAGTGAATATGGGATTTTTCGTATGAAAGATGAGATTTTCGGTGGAAATATATTTTTTTTAAAAGAAATGGTAGATTTGAAAGAAAACCCAGATGAAATTTTGGGATCTGAGATGAAGTTAAAGAAGAAGAACGTGCTCTGATGAGGGAAATCTGAGAGGTGGAGGTGTTGGAGTAGAAGAAGAGGAGGAAATATAACGATTGTTGTTAATTTATTAAAATAAAAAAAATAAAAAAATGGCAAAAGCTCTTCTTATTTGACGCTCACCTCGCTTGTAACAGCCCGCACTTCTGAGCTGCTAGCTAAACACGCTTAACTTTCACAAATCTCCATTATCATTAAATAAACTTCAAATTACATTCTCTTGCGGCGGAAACAAAGCCGATCATGGACTTATGGGTTAGGGCCCACAACACTAATATCTTTAAATAACTTCTAAATACAAATCATATCTAACATCTCCAATTATATGATAAGAAACCATAGGAATCATTCTGCGTTGACCACCAAACTTGCCCGAACGTCTCACTTACATTTTTCAGATCTTTGATCTACCCTTGACAATACATATTACCTGCAAAATAACTAACAATGAACCTTTGCCCCCACCGACGGGGTCCAAGAACAAAATCAGCGAGCGAGTACACACTTGTCCAACCATAAAATCATTTCGGTGGCTTAAAACGTATTTTTGTAGTTAAGCTTATCTTGGGAAACATTTGAAATCAAGATGTGGAGAATGTGTAATGACATAATATAACAAATACTTGCACACAATTTATATTTTAACTTGTTTAAAATAATAATATAAATATCTCATAGAATAAGTAATATATACTTTTGATTGGAGGAATCAACAAAATTCTATAGAATCTAATACGATCTCCCATAATCAACTCCAATTTTGACATATTCTAAGATATAGTAATATCTCATGCTTTAGTATTTTATTTATAATAACCTTTACCCCAAATATATGTAGCATAGTTAACTCCTTTCATATACTCCTAATGGGTTTCATATACTCCTTTCATCTCCTTTATGGAGGTATAAGTTATAAGCTCTCTTACTCCTTTTCTATGATTCCAAGATTCAAGTCCCAATGCAAATGGATTTTGTTTTTGGGTTTTACAAATAAATTCAGTTCTCAATCTTGTTATTATTAGCAAAATTAGATTATAGGACTGAAATTGGTAATATTTGGGCTATTGAGATTAAAGATTAGAACTTTTGCTCAATTATTAGATTGAAACTCATTTTTGAATTGTATAATCTTAATTCACCTTCTATTTTGTTAAGTAACTTATAGAATCAGTTTGTTGATTTTTTTTAAGTAACTAAGTAGATTCTGAACTTGGTCTTATTTTGTAAACCCTTATGTTGAACTAGAGTTTGGAATGGAGAATTGAACTTGCAAATTCTATCCGCTTATTAAGGGGAATGAGGTTGATTAGAGTTAGCTTATGAGGTTGATGTACTATTGATTATAATGGAAGGAAGTTAGATTAGTTCGAGAATGCTTGTTGATTATTGCTATTGTTGAAGTAATTGAAATTATGGGATTAGTGTTAGTATTTGAATGGATATTGAGTGAAATTCGTGAATGAGGTTAGAGATAACGAGATGGACTAGTTTCCAAGTATAAAAGTTTATGAGTATATTCTGATTCTTAATTTCGATTGTTGATGTGATCATGGACATAACTTATGGAGTTCAAGTTGGAGTTGGAGTTCAAGTTGGAGTTGGAGTGAAAGTTGGAGTTGGAGATCAACTATATGATTCTTAAAGGTTGCATATCATTGTTCTTGAGTTATCTTGAAGTGATTATTGTATCGAGGTAACCTTAATGTTCAGCAAAATGTATTTAAATGCTCGTGTGTGTGTTATATTGTATTTTTGATATCATACATCGTTTATAGTCATGGTTATAGATGCATATTTATGAGTTAGTTGTGAAATTTTATTGGATGATTATAAAAGAATACTCTTGTTCTGTTATTGGAATTGTTCGGAAATGTTTATATTTACGAAATATGATTTGAAAGAAATATGTTAAAGGGACTTCGTATTGTTTTGGTTGGCTTAGCTCATGAGCTGAGATAAATAGTGGACAAGGTACAGGTGGAGGAAAATGATCCAGATATATGTTAAGATAAAAGTGAAGACCAGAAAAGGTCGAATATTCTGTTATGTTATGTTACATTATGTTCTGCCAAAACTTGTACTTGCCAGCGATTTGTGTTAGGTAATTGAGCTATGCCAGCGATATATTTTAAAGGATTAATTCTTTGCCGAACAATTACCAAGTTTGTTTAATATATGAAAAACGTTATGCGAACTAAAATCGTTTTGAAGGGCAGAAGTAAAGTTACTGAGTTTTTCGCTCATTTTAGTTTTGTGTTTGTTTTTCATTCTCTTCTGTAATTTGCAAGTTTGAGTTAGAAGCTAGAAGTGGATCTTAAGCGAGAGTTTAGTTATGAAATTGTAATTAGATTATTGATTCAAAGGTTGTATTTAGAGTATCAAATGTTTATTTGAGAATTAAGTATTTATTGCTTTAGGAATCGAGTAAAATATTTTGTAATCTGATATTGGGTTTGAAGTTGTTTTATTATGGGCCCATAACCCACAAGTCCAGGATTGTTTTCATAGGTTATGTTTCCGTTGCGAATATTTGGATTCGAGGTTAATTACGTGTTAATTATGATTTGTATATCTTAAGTGTGATTAGCTAGCAGCTCGGAAGTCTTGGTTGTTACATATGGTGTTCCCCTATAAGATTTACTTAACTGTCCATTATATCAACTACTACTACAAAAAAAAGGGGAAAAACAAAAACAAACTTAAATATAGCATTAAAAAAATAACTTAAATGTTGAAGGCAATAAAGTTATAATTTAACCACCAAAAAAGAAACATTGAATATAAGATTTAGTACATTTATGCTAAAAAAAGTAAAAAGGAATATTACATCCATCAAATATATTATCAATCATTTCACAAACACAATCAAGTATTACATGAAAACGGCAAATTTAATCAATTAACAAAGTGAAATGATTTATTTTCTATTATATATTGTCATATAAATGTGTATAAAAAAATGCCTTCAATATGGCAAATCAATTTCTATATGATATTGAAAGTTTACATAGGCGATTTATAAGAAGCTTTTTTAGTTTCGCATAAATGAAACTTGAATTTTTAAATAAATTGGGATCGGATGAAAAAAAAAATAGTTAGTGTATTTGTCATTCTTTTTTTTACAAATTTTAAATGTCGTAATCATACGTATTTACATAATCTATATTTTGCTCAAATGAAATTTAACTCATATTAAGAGTAACAATGTCGTGCCATTCTCTCGCATAAATTTAATTTATTTTTACAATTATACTTTCTAATACTCCCTCCATCCCTAAATAGAATTCTCATTTATTTTGGGCACAAGTATTAAGGAGAAATCATAAGTGGGACCTTAGTTGTATTAATTGACAATTAAAAATTAAAGTTGGTACACCATTCATGAATTATTTATTAAGGGGAGATAATGTGGGGAAAGTGGGTGATATAATAGAGTAAAAGCTAAATAATATTTTAATTGGTGGACCTATGCCAAATAAAGAAATGAGAAATCTATTTGGGACAGAAAAAAATGGAAAAATGGGAACTCTATTTAGGGACGAAGGGAGTATAATTTTAAATTCATGTGTTCCAAAGTATCCTGCCAAGGCCACCAAAGTATGTTTTGAATGATACCAAAGTATCTTTTGAAAGGCGAGTATCATTTGAATGACACGAGAATAGTATCAATATCACGTTTTTCTATTGTATAGGTTACATTTATTTTTATAAACATACTTTATATTATAATTACACTATATTGTACAAATTAAACATCCGTTAAAAATATTCATGCAAATATAAGAAAAAAGAAAAGAAAATGTTTTGAGCATATAATACAAACTGTGAAACATGAATAGTGATTAAATATATTATTGGTACCAATATATTCTTTGAAGGATACCAATGTATGACTTCAAGGGTACCAAAGTTTGGCTTTGGGGGTATCATAGTTGGGCTTTAAGGATACTAAAGTACGGCTTCATGTTTACTTTAGTATGGTTTCAAGGATACCAAAGTATGGTTTGTAAGACCATATTATGGCTTCAAGGTAACCAATGTAACAATTCAAGGATTTGGAAAGTATCAATAATGCAAGGTAGCAATGTATATTTTTTTAGAGTATCAAAGTATGGCTTCAAGGTTATTAGTGAATCAATTCATCAAGGGTTCGAAAGTATCAATGTAAGGGTATCAACATATTAATGCAAGGGTATCAAATACAAAAGGGTACCAAATTAACCTTTCAATGGTTCTAAAGTATCTTACCAAGCGTACCAAAGTATGCTTTGAATGATACAAAAGTATCATTTCAAAGATATTAAAGTATGTATCCAGTTAAGAGTACCAAAGTATCATTTGAACATTACCAAAATATCCTGGTAAGGGTATCAAAGTACCCCTTGAATAATATCAAAGTCCTGTCAATGGTTGCCCCGTATGCTTGGCATCAATGAATTCTTATCTACTTCACCTGAATCATTCTAATTACGTATATATATATATATATATATATATATATATATATATATATATATATATATATATATATATATATATATATACACTTAAAGCCGAATATATTCATCGAGGAATCGACATTTGCCGCCTCAAATGCTAAGTGTTCCTAAATATTTTTAACAAACTACACCTAGCGCATAATAAAAACGTTTAATGAGTGATTTGCCGCCAGAAAAGGTAGCTAGATATGATAGAAAATACTTTAGTATGGTATATTCATTTGAATTAGAGGGTGTATGACCTGGAGAAAATGTATTAGCATTATAGGTAGATCATATTCACTATAAAAGTATAAATAGTATTGTTAGACAAATTATAAAAAATCAGGGTAAAGAGTATTACAAAGCAGAGGGAGTGTCAAAATAATATTTTATTTGAATTAAAATTTTTTAATTAAATAATAACGACGGAAGAATATAAAAGACCATAAAGCAAATATATAAATAAAAGAGCAAAGTAACAACTATAGAAACTACGAGGTTCAAATTTGTGTTGTATATTTTCATTAAATTAGTTTGCGCCTTTTTTTTTTTTTTTTACCGTTTTTCAGATACATCTTTGACCATTGATATCTAATTTGATTATGTATTAATAAAAATTAAGAATTAATATCATAAATCTAAAAATCGAAGTAATGTAACAAGATCCCACATAATATAATGTTTATATTTGTGTAAAAATGGTCAATATTAATGAATTTTAACTTTATAAAAGCAAAGGGACAAACTAATAAAATATCCCCTTAAAAAAATAGTAAAATATAGTAGGATTAAATATAAAGTGGAATACATATTTAGCCATTTTTTTATCTTAAAAAAGAAATGGGAAATCTTTGTGTCTTTGCTTTATTTATTTATCAGTGACTATTTTGAACAAAAATCAGTAGAACATATGCAATATTGGACATATTGATAAGGAAAAACAAGAATAATCCAAACCATGGCAATCCGCTTCGAATAATCTCAACTATTAGTTATTTCAGAATAATCCTAACTATTAGAGGTGTATTCTAAAAATGAACCAATGACTTGAAGAAACCGGTTTAGGTGGTTAATGAGCAACGTGGTACATTATGATTGGTTCTTTTTATATTTTCTAAATCTCCTTCATTTTAAATTGCCCCTCTCATAGGGATCCAAGGGCTTTTCTCCCTTTCCAACTCCGACAAACCTTCCACCGACTGATCGATTGCCACTAGTCCACCGACGACTTTTCGAAGATCCATGTGGTGAAGCTCAAGCTCCCTTGCCATGGCGGTGGTATTGGTATCAATAAAAACATCTTGTTGCTTAAATGGAAAGATAGATTTGGGAGTTGTAGAGATGTGCCATTTTGGGCATAACTTCAATTAGTGAGAGGAGAGAGAAAGGATAATAAAATCACGAGGAGAGTATCTTCTAAACCCAATAATCTTGCTAATCCTAAACCACGCCATTTCGGCCGATGAATTGAAATCCTTTGAGTATAATAATCCCTTCAACTTCTCCACTTCATCTTGCAAATGATCCTTCTTAAATCTCTCCAAAACCTGGTCAAATGTACCTTTTCTCACCCCATAACACTTTTTTCCTCACTAAATCAACCACATCGCATAGTTCCTTAGCAAATCCATTACTACCCAGAATCCCTAGCATGAAAGAGTAAGCTTTGGAGCACAGATTCTCACACTCTATTTTTCCAAAATCCAATAAAAAATCCTAATTGCAATCTTAAGGTCAGAGTTAAGATCTCTAAGCACATTCAAAATTAAATCACTATCGAATAACAACATTATTAGCATCTAATTCTTTCTTAATTTCGTCACCGTTAATGGGTTAAGTTCAGATACCAATCTTAATTAAACAGTTGTGTGAGTTTTCATGAATGGAAGAAAAATGACGAGTAAGAGACTGCTGAAATGAGAGATAATTGATGAATTAGAGGAAGTAAGATGGGGAAGAAAATAAGAGGGAAAAAGAGAAGAAGTAGGTTTGGAACTTACTTGGAGGAGAGAGAATTATCTGGAGATGTTTGGTGATGAATAAAAATGATGAATTTGATGATGAAGAACTGTGGGGAAAAATGTGGTTACAGGAAGATGAAGGAAAAAGATGGGGAGGTGTAGAGTTGGTGTTCTTTTTTTGTTCATGTGGTTTTTGATTCAAGCTCATTCCAGAATAACCAAGAGAAGAGAGAGAAGGAGAAAGAGAGGAAAATGGGTGTTTGAGTGATGGTCACCGAAATTTGGCCGTAGAATGACGGTTAGGTGGTGACACAAAAATTTGACCTCTTTATCCGGTTATAAGTCACTTGGGTTCATTTTTGGAAGATACTTGTAATAGATTAGATTATTCCAAAATTACTTATAGTTATGATTATTAAAAGCGGATGAAAAATAATTGGGATTATAATCGCTAATTTTTCCTATTGATAAAGTTAAGGACCTCAACAAATTAAGTTTACCAATATCAAAGCATAAGTACAATAATGAAATAGTATAAAAATTATTGAATTCTTCAAAAATAAAAAAATAAAAAAAGGGTTTAAACAATTAAAGTGGTGGTGCATTACAAATTATTTTGCTTTGTTTTTTTGGTTAAGATGCATTACAGATTATTAGGATAATAATATTTTTTTTTTTTTTGAAGAATTCCTATTTTGATCCTTTAATCCAGACTAGGCACTGAATCCCATCTTCGCACAATAGGTAGGTGAGTCGCACTCCCTCCTGCTCAGCAGCAGCAGCAGCAGCAGCAGCAGCACCGGCGCCGATACCGGCACTCAACGGCTTCGCGTTTTTCGCCTCCCCCCTACCCAGCACCGGCAGCGCCGTCACGTCCCTCGAGCATCAGCAGCGATTCACTTCCTCCCACATGGCGATATCACAAAGCCTTTAAAAGAAAAAGCAAAGCTTGTAACATGATTTAGGGTAGGTGTAGTTTTTGTCGACCTCCTTTCCTCTCCACTTCCACTGGTCCATCTGTGTGTGCAAAATGGACATTTTGTTCGCCCAGATCCAAGCTGACCTGCGGTCAAACGACGCTCTCCGTCAATCCGGCGCCCTCTTACAAGCCTTACAACAATCCGCTGCAGGGCGAGACACTTCAGTAATCGCCAAAACTGCCGTAGAAGAGATCGTTTCTTCCCCTGCTTCCGCCGTCTGCAAAAAGCTTGCATTCGATTTAATTCGGTCCACCCCTCGGCTGACTCCCGACCTCTGGGATTCCGTTGTTGGCGGCATCAAAACTGACCTTGATTTCCCCGACCCCGACGTCTCTGCTGCTGCCGTATCATTTCTCTCGGCCATTCCCTCCCACCTTCTCTCCTCTCTGATTTCTCTCTCCCACCAACACATCACTTCCTGCTTCGACTCTTCCAGCAGTAACCTCCGCTTCTCCATCACCGAAACCCTCGGCTGCATTCTTGCGCGTGATGATCTTGTAGTGCTTTGTGAGAATAATGTCAATTTGCTCGATCGTGTTTCCAATTGGTGGAGGAGAATCGGTCTGAATATGTTGGATCCCTCGGATGCTGTCTCTAAGGTGTCTTTTGAATCCGTTGGGAGGTTGTTTAAAGAGTTTGAGTCCAAGAAGATGAGTCGATTGGCCGGGGATAAGCTGGTTGATAGTGAGAACTCCGTAGCCATTCGCTCCAATTGGGTTTCTTCTATGGTGGATTTCGTGTGGAAGAGGCGGAATTCGCTTATGTCTAGGGCTTTGGTTCTTCCCGTTGAGAGCTTCCGTGCAACTGTATTTCCGTTGGTTTACGCGGTTAAAGCCGTGGCTTCTGGCTCTGTTGAGGCCATTCGGAAGCTATCTTCCAAGGGCACAGAGGCATTGGTGTCTGGCAATGCGGAGAAGTTTGTGGGCGTCTCCGATGTTGTTATGCATCTGTCCCCGTTTCTTGAGTCTTTGGACCCTGCTTTGATCTTCGAGGTGGCAATTAATATGTTGTATCTAGCTGATGTCCCTGGAGGCAAGCCTGAGTGGGCTTCCGGCTCCATTATCGCCATTCTTACTCTATGGGATCGCCAGGAGTTCTCATCTGCTAGGGAGAGTATTGTTCGGGCTGTTGTTACCAATCTTCACCTTCTCGATCTCAATATGCAGGTTCACCCTCCTTTTTCAACTATTTCTTTTTACTTCACTTTCTCTCGTCTATTCTAATTGTTGCTGTCATTGTTTGATTTCCTATAGTAGTAGTTCTAGTCATTGCTTGTGATCGAACTGAGAATTGTTGGTTGGTTGACCTTTATGATGGTATTAGGTACTATGAACTGATCTAGCTCCTTGCGGGATTCCTATATTTAGGGATAATTTGATTTAGGTGGCGTGAGGCTAACCCTTTATTAAAGTGAGTTGGTCTCTCTAAATGCTTTGACACGATTTTTTTTTTCCTTCTCAGGTAGTTAGAAATGACAAATTACTCTTTCTGTTACTTAATTTATAACTTTTGATGTTCCATGTTATATGTTGCTCGTATCATACCAAATTACCTAAGCACGTCTTATTATACTTGATGCGGATCAAGTTGTTGAGGCAAATAAATTCAACAATTAGGATGTTTTCTTGATGTCGAAGATTGATTGGATTCCAATAAACTAGGGTTTCGATTAAGGAAAATCCTCAAAGCTAGTGTATGGATTTGATAAGATTTTAACTTGCTTTAGGATTAATGTCACGTTGAATCTATGAAATCCACTTCTATACTCTGGATCCACTCACCAAATTCGCTTCTGAAAGAATTCAGTAAAACTAAAATCACAAAATTCAATTAAACTCGTCCACCTCGAAAGATGGCGTAGGATCTTTATTTATAGCAAGCAATGTAGCTCATTTTTCATCTTGGAATAGGAAACTAAACATACTAGGAAATAACGACTCTAAGTAAACAAAAGAATAAAGTACTCCTTGCCTCGGTAAGGCTTGATTCACATCAATATGTTAATAAATCCTAATTCTATTATTGATATGTCATTAATGCTGAGTGCTAATGCTCCTCCTTTGGATTAAGTATGGAGTACTCTTTTGCTATAATGTTTGGAGTATTTTGCTTTCCAACATTTTAAATTAGTAAGAAGTCAATGTTTTCGATCATCATGGACCGTAAATGGGGATATGAGTACGGCACCGTAAATGGGGATTCGAAATATATTTTTTTTTGGTGGTTGGGGGTGGGGGTTCCTGCAATCAGGATGTGCGCCAGACTAGAAATCCATGTAGTGTTTTTAAAGAGGCTACCTCACTGCAATTACTTAAAGGTGAGCTACCTCACTATTATAAAGTAAACCTCAAACCATCTTAGTGAAATTTCCGCATTTATTTACGTATCTATTTGTGGTGATAGTTTCTTATGTATCTTGTACTTGTGAGATATACTTGGTATTTGAAATGGTCTTATATGAAACTTTCTATAATTTCTACTAATAGATAGTTAATGATCATAAATGTTCGTTGGCAGACGTGCTAGTCAAAGTGGTACTACTATCTATATAAACGGAGGGAGTATGTATTTATTTAGACATACATATATTGTCTTTAGATAATATAAGCACCGGAAGCATCTTACTTTGCAACTTATGTGCTGCAGGTCTCATTGTTTAAGAGGTTGCTTCTAATGGTAAGAAACTTGAGGGCAGAATCAGATCGCATGCATGCTTTGGCTTGCATTTGTCGTACAGCTCTTTGTGTTGATCTCTTTGCCAAAGAAAGTATTCGCAGAGGTCAGAAGCCTCTGGCTGGAACTGATATTGCTTCTCTTTTTGAAGATGTGAGGATTAAAGAAGATCTTAACAGTGTCACTAGCAAAAGCTTGTTTAGAGAAGAGTTAGTGGCGTCTCTAGTAGAAAGCTGTTTCCAGTTGTCTTTGCCTCTCCCTGAGCAAAAGAATTCCGGAATGGAGAGTCGAGTCATTGGTGCCCTTGCTTATGGTACTGGTTATGGCGCTTTGAATTGGACAGAGCCTGCGTTAGAAGTTGTAGAAGTTTGTAGGCCCTGTGTTAAGTGGGACTGTGAGGGCAGAACTTATGCAATTGATTGCTATCTCAAGTTACTTGTCAGACTGTGTCATATATATGATACAAGAGGCGGTGTTAAACGAGTTAAAGATGGTGCTTCACAAGATCAGATATTGAATGAGACAAGGCTGCAAAACCTTCAGCGTGAGCTTGTCAATTATCTACGTGAGGTTGGTGGGATCTCCCAAAACTCTTTTCTAGTTCAAAGATGTTAGGACCATAAGCATTGCATTCTGGCTTGGTATTGACCTATGATCATCTTATCTTGTGTTTGGTCTTAACTGTTTTGTGTCTGCTTAAATTGGGTTGTTTGGGTTCCCAAATTAGGAATTATGTCGTTAATGGTTGTTTTCGACCACCACTGTTTATATCTAGAACTTTTGGTGGACATAATCAACCATAACAAGTTGTTGCCACCCCATGTTTTTGGAAGAGGAGAGAGTGTTGGTGGTAAAGGGAGAATGAATTGGAGGAAGAAGAGAGAAGGTGGAGGGGCCGGTGAAGAGGAGAGGATAATAGAGATGAGAAGTGGAGGGTCTATAATGAGATGGACAGGTAACTGAGAAGAGAATCAGTTTATGGACAGGGCGAAAAAGAGAGATCAAACTATTAAAGAAGAGAGAGGGTGAAGGAGAGGATAAAACGATAGGAAGGAAATGTGAAAATGTGGCAGGGAGGAGAGAGAAAATGAGTGGAGGAGCAAAATTGACTTTTACATTTTACCAATTAAAGACTTGGGTTAAGGTATGGGTTTCAGGGATACCCAATGGCCACCCTTGATAGTTGATACCCAAGTTTGAATCAAAATGCTCGAGATTTGGTGTAAGTTTGTGTAGTATCCTACTGTGGCAAAGAGGACTTCATATTATTAATTTTGTGAGCTTTTAATATTTAGTGACTTATTTTATGTATTAAAATGGCTCCTGGTGGTTATTTCGATTTAATAATTATATTTGCATGTGAATTATACACTTGGATTACTCAATGCCGCGGGAGTCTGAATATGTGACATACTTCACTGACTTACCAGGTCAATTTTAGATTCCAAAATGTCATGGGCTTAATTGCACCTGATTGGATTATGAGCCTTTATTGTATTATAAAAGTGTGACTATGATGATGTTCATGGTAAAGCATGGCACTTGATATATCATGTGGGCTTTAAGCAGCAAATGCAAGTGTGATACATCATTTTGTGAAGCCTTCAGCTGCTGCTAGAAAATAAGTTTTTGTAATTATGTTAGTTATGTGTCAAGAAGTTAATTATCATACGAGGTTGCACCCATGTTGTGGTAGATAAGTAATTAGATAATTTATGTCCTTTGGTTTTGACTTATTTCTTAGCGGTTTGATGACCTGAGGAGTTTCCTCTGTTTTGACCTTGGTAAAGGGAAGAGGAAAATTTAGCTTATAACTGATAAAAATATCAATTTCTAAATATTCACTTTTGTACAGTTCTACTAATTGAACATACGATTTTAATTTGGAATACGCTGTCCTTTTTTCAACCCTTAATTTGTATAGAAATGTACATTATGAGACTTTGGTTTCAATATTAATATTCTGTAATTTGATGTAGAATTTCTGCTGTTAAATGTATAATCTGCAAAGCTTTAATCGACAAAATTCTGTTCATCACCATTATAAACTTGGAATCATTAGTAAGAGAATAGGTCGTCTAGGTCATTTGAGAGTGGGAGTATGTATTACAGCCGTTTTGGAGTATGTTTGGTGCGTTTAACTTTTCTTAGGAGTCTTAATTTTTTTTTATCTTGTGTAGTTTTAAGATTTTTAATATTATTGCTAGTCAAATGACTAAATAAGCCTATGAAATGGCCAGTGTACCTTGAAAAAGTATTACGCTGTGTTCAATTGTTTATCCTTAAATTCTCACAATATTAGAACTGATTTTCTTAGATTTTGGTTCCCTCCATTAAGGTGTTGAGTCCTGAGTGAAGTCTGACTGTCTGAAACCTCCATACACATCAAATGCCTGGACTCTGGAGTAATTTGTTTTTGTTTTGAGTGTATTGAAGTAAGTTGTTTTATTGTTTGACTGTATCAGAATTTCAAATCTGACTTTTGATTGATAACATCATATGTTATTCTTTGATGCCATCCTTTTTAAATTTATATTGGTTCTTCTAATTGTATCACACACAGTTGTATTTGAGACATTTATATGTGTATTTGCTTCCACTTTATTTGTTTAATAATATAATTTGACTACAAAAACACCTTCTTATCAGTTTTCTTTTAATGTGTACAAGAGTAAACTTTCATGTGAGATATTAGCAAGTTAGTAGATACTCCCTCCGTTTCTTTTTAATGGTTACACTTTGAGTTTTGACACTATTCACAAATTTATGTTTGACTATCATTTGTGATTAATGGGTAAGGAAGAATATAGTCATGTCGGATCTTGTTGGATTCGTCTTGATATGTACTTTTGAAATATTAACTTTTTTTAATTTGTACAAATGCAAATTTAGAGATATTAATGTTCAAACATTTACATTGGCAAGCGTGAAGAGGTAAAGTGTAACTATTGAAAAGAAACGGAGGGAATACTGTTCACCGCTCAGGTTTTTTTTATCTTTATTTTTATTTTCTCCATAGTCCACTGCAAATGAAGTACCTTTAACTGTTTTCATTTTTCAGGTGAATACACCTAGAATTTCTGCGCGCGTCATTTGGGCCCTAGCTGAGCACATTGATCTTGAAGGTTTAGATCCCCTTTTGTCCGATGATCCTGATGATCCACTGAACATTATTGTGACAAATATCCATAAGGTTTTGCTCAACATGGATTCATCTACCATGACCACAAACAGGCTTCAAGATGTCCAGGCGGTACTCCTGAGTGCTCAGCGATTGGGATCTCGAAATTCAAGGGCTGGTCAATTGCTAAGTAAAGAGCTTGAAGAATTCGAAACAATGGCTCGGCGGATTCTGTCAATAAACATCAGTGTCGCTTAATACTGCAAAGGATCAAATATGCTACTCAGCATCCAGATAACAGGTAATTTCTCTCTCCCTCTCACATCAGCTTCTTATAGAGCGGCATAACGCCGCCACTCATTACGTTTATTGTGTACAAAGTGTTGAGTGGATTATACTGTCTTATGTGCTTCTTTTACCTGCCTGGGCATACAAAATTATTTTTGTTCATTTTAAGATTACAGTTGAAATATAAGATTTAGAACATCTTATTTTGTGCAAATATTAGAGGTTCTAGAAATGTATGTCGACTATACTATGAGTATAGAGTTTTCGTATATGTAGATCCAAATGTATCAATATGTTTTATGGCTTTATTTGGATCATAGTTTTTGATTCGGTAACATAGCAGTTTATGGAACAAATAGAACATTTTGAGGAATGGTATGCTGATTTGCTCCTCCAACTCCAGTTGTGGTACATGAAGTTTGAATGTATTTTCAAGCATATTCATTAGAGGTTTTTGTAGGTGGGCTGGGGTAAGTGAAGCCAGAGGAGACTATCCATTTAGCCATCACAAGTTGACCGTTCAGTTCTATGAAGTATCTGCAGCTCAGGACAGAAAGCTGGAAGGGCTGGTACATAAAGCAATTTTAGAGCTTTGGAGGCCTGATCCTAGTGAATTGACACTCTTGCTGTCAAGTAAAATCGATTCAACACTACTTAGGATTCCACCAAGAGCATTTACGTTGACCGGGAGTAGTGATCCGTGTTATGTTGAAGCATATCATTTGGCAGATCCAAGTGATGGGAGGATCACTCTGCATCTGAAGGTTGGATTCTTTTTTTCATAAATATTGAAAGATCCTAAGTTGGCTTATCAAGAAGCTAAGCAATTGATTCTTTCAGGTTATAAATCTAACTGAAAATGAAATTAATCGAGTTGATATCCGTGTTGGGCTGACGGGGGCTTTGTATTTCATGGATGGTTCACCACAAGCTGTGCGACAGTTGCGAAATCTGGTTTCACAGGTTCTCTTGCAAAACCTCGTTCAATTTGACTCTCAGTTTATATTCTTATATCTTTGCGTGCTCATCTGAGTTGCGCTGAACTATTTCTTTAATGTTATTATGGCAAGCACTATCTGCAAAATTATGTGCACCTTTTTTTCAGTATCTTTATTCAGGACAGATAACACTTCCACATGTGTAGTTTTTTCTGGTAAGTGGTAAAACAAATTCTTTGCTTTCTTTAGCTTTGACAGTGAGCTAATTTTTCTCAACCATGATAGTGATGTATGGTGATAGATTTTCTGAGAGATATCAAGCAAAGTAAGATAATACCAGGTTTTTTTCATTATTGTGGGGATTTGATCCTTAGTTTTAAAAAGCGCGCCCAAGGCGCGCCTGGGCGCAAGGCGACCTTAGGCGGTGAGAAAATCGCATCCATTAGCTCAGGCGAGGCGCACAACGGCAGGCGCATAAAGGCGCGCGCCTTAGGCCGCCTTTTCTGAGGCGCAAGGCGCGCCGCCTGAGTCGCCTTTGGTTAAGAAGCGAGTGAAGGAAGAAATTTCAGTTCAAAACATGCAAAAAACAAAAGAAAAATTCAAATTAACACTTACCCAGTCTTTAATATGTAATTTCGAGCAAAAGCCCTCAATTAATTGCATGAAATAACTTCAATCTAACCCCAAATTCAAAGCCCTAATTTTAGAAACCCTAGTTTGCGAAATTCGAAACATCTGGAAAATTGTTGATGATTGGGTATGATACGCCGGCGATTAATGTTCGATGGTGGCCGGCGACTAATGTCCGGTGGTGGCGGCAGCAGATCTGCCGGCGTTCGTCGCCGGTGAAGGCTTCCCAGGTAAGTCGTCGTTTCCTTCTCTGTCACCTGATTTCCTTTTATTCTCTCTCTTCTCCTCTTTCTTCGACCTGCTGTACCCCACTTTTCAAGATTAAGAAGCAGTCACGTGCTTTTTTTTTTTTTTTTTTTTTTTTCTATTTTCTGTTTTCTAATTTTTTGCCCTTTTCTCCTTTTTACTTCTGTTTTTTTTTTCTCTTCTATTTTCTATTTTTCTTTTAACCTTCTCCTCTAGTCCTCTCCTATCTTTTCTTCTGTTCAGCTTTTATTGTGCCTATCACATGGTTTTTCTTTGAATAAACACTTCCCAACTTTTTATTTTTTATTTTCTTGGAGGAGTTAATTTTAGAAATTCAGTAGCAGTAGCTTATCTATTTTTAAAAATTATAGCAGCTCATATTTTTAAAATTATAATATTGTTTTGGGTATAAAATATAATCTATAAATGATTTCTAAAAATCTGGGACTAGTGGTGCGCCTCGCCTACGGGATGCGCGCGCCTTCGCCTTGCGCCTTGCGCCTCCCTTCGCCTTGCGCCTTGCGCCTTAGTGCGCCTCGCGCCTTTTAAAACTAAGAATTTTGATCTGGCTAATATATATGAATTGATGGGTTATTATACAACATTAATTAGCTGCATCTTAATATAAAGTGGAAAAGAGAAGTAAATGTGGCTGACTGAAAATTCATGCCACCCCAAATAATGGAAGTCCTGATCTTCCTCTGGACAGTGTTCTTGGGTTCCTTTTTATTTTCCCCAGCTATGTTATTTGAAAGGCATAGTGTCGCCGTGTTGCTGGGCAAGATGAGTGAAAAGCATGCATAGGAAATGTTTGACATGCACTGATGTCTGAGCCTAGTGTGTATATGTGTGTATTCTATTTGGTGTGGTTCTAATAAGTTTATTTACTTATGCTCTATCATCATGTAGGATCCTGTGCCTTGTAGCATTACTGTAGGAGCTTCTCATTTTGAGAGATGCGCCCTTTGGCTTCAAGTTCTATATTATCCATTCTATGGTACTGGACCCATTTCTTATGAAGGTGATTATGTGGAAGAAGATCCCCAACTTGTACGACAAAAAAAAAGTTCCAAGCAAGAGCTGGGAGAACCTGTGATCTTGAGGTGTCAACCTTACAAGATTCCGTTGACTGAGCTGCTTCTACCGCATAAAATCTCCCCTGTCGAGTTTTTTCGGTTATGGCCAAGTTTACCTGCTATCATGGAGTACACTGGCACATATACGTACGAGGGAAGTGGATTTATGGCAACTGCTGCTAAGCAGTATGATGCTTCACCCTTTTTGACTGGATTGAATTCTCTGGAATCTAAGCCTTTCCATAAAGTTTGTTCCCACATTATCCGCACAGTTGCTGGCTTTCAGGTATGCTAGACATCTATGATCTGGTATTATGCACTTGTGGTCAGTATTTCTTCAGTACAGTGAGTACACTTTCGATATTTACATATTGTACCTTTTCCCATCTATTTTATGTGGATATGGCTTCTGTAGAACTGGAGGTTAAATGCTTGCTTGTCATTCTTGCTCTAAAATATTTCACAGAGTTAACAAAATTCTCTTGCTAATAGCTTCATAATTTTTCTTCTAGAAAGGAGGACAGTTATGTTATTGGTAATTGCATGGTTTGAAGAAATAGCTCTCTACCCCACTTTTGACAAAGACTGTCAACTTCATTAGTCTTGTAGGAATAACATTGGCTCAACATAATTTTTTGCAGTAATCCCGGAGAAAAAGAAAATTCTTGGGTAAACCTTAATCTCTACTACGCTTTAGAATATCTCTTCTTGGATACTGTGATATAATCTCAGTTTGTCATTGTATAGGATCAGCAGAGTGCAACATTATTAATGCTGGGATTTGGAAGAAGTGTGATACAGTTACTGCCAATTTTTATTAAAGAAATTACAGCCGAAGTCGCAAAGTACGAGGATAATTTATAGTGTTTGCCACTAAATGATCACAAGAAAAAAAGAAATGTAGCGCACTTCTTTTTGATAGATCCTGATTGAGACAGTGAATACAAACTTTATATCTAAGGTTCATGAAACAGAGTTTATGGTTGTGTTAGAAAGTAGGGGGCGATTGTTTGGATGGTTTAAAGAAAGGGAAAGGGGAAACAACAACTCTGATTCCCTTATATCTTGTTTGGTAAGGCATTTTAATCATTCTCTTTACCCTTCTGTTATCCCCAAACTCCTTTAAATTGATTCCCCACACCCTCCTAGGGTTTCACCTTACCCCCAAATTCCTCTACACCTTGACCAACTTTGACGATCCCACTCCACCACTGGATCCCACCAGCAACACCACCACCACCGTCTCACACCACTAGCAACCAGCACCCCAAGCACCCCAACAACCACCACCTGATGCCACCGTAGTCTCCGTAAACACCGCAACTCACCAATGAAACCCCCCAACAAACTCCACAAACCACCCACAAAACCTATCCCCACCACCTTAATACCCACGCCTACCCACTCGGATTAAACCCACCACCACCCCGGAGATCCACCCACACCCACCCAATTATCCACAACCGTAATTTTTTTGAAAAGAATCAAGAGTTAGGATGGAGAAACCTCTTTTTATAATTAATCATGGCTTTAGAAGGTCAAATTCGACCATGAAAACTTCCAAGTTTTTATGGTCGAATTAGACCATTTAAACCTCGAATTTGTCCTTTTACGGAGGTAGTGAGATAAAAGAGAAGAAATAGAGAGAAGGGGAGGTTGTGGCGGTGTGGAGGCTGGCCGTTTCCAGGGTGGGAATGGGGCAGCAATAGGGGCAACGGTGTTGTCAAGATGGCATTTGTGGTGGCGGTACTGGGAGAGGCAGCAGCAGCCGGCGGCACATCAAAGGAAGGAGAAATGGTGAGAGGAGTAAGAAATGTGGAAGGGTTATGTACCAACCAAACAACCTTTTTTTATATCAAAGGGCTTTAGTTTCCTTTCCCCCTCTACTCCTTTCTTGATTCCATTCCATTCCATTTACCCCATGGAAACCAAACGTCCCCTAGGTTTCTAAAACATTATTCAGTAAGACTACTAGTGGTCGATTTTGGCCATAAATTATTAAGATCTAAAACATTTATGGTCACAATCAAACACCACCAGTTAAACTTCAAGGTGGTGGGTGAAGAGTGTAAGGAAATTGAGGGAAACATGCATGATGATTTTAGATAGATAGATGGAACTGAGAATTAAAAGACAATGATGCAATTTGGATCTCAATATAAAAAGAAGTTGAAGAGGTTAAGTAATAGGGGATATGAATACAAAGGATGACGATAAAATGGGAAGAAGTCGAACAATGCAATTTTTATGATGGTGAATATTCTCAATTTTTGAGGAGGATGACAACAATGGTGGATATGAAAAGGTTTCTGATGGGAGGAATAGAGGGAAAAATAGGAAGCTTATAAAAATAGTTTCAAGAAAAATTGAAAAAAAAAATCAAAAGGTTGAAAACCCGACTTAACCCATGGGTTGGGATTTTAATGGCTAAAAAGAAATAAGCAGGTCTTGAGAGGATACATCAGTCATTGTACTTGAAACTTAGATATCCAAATATTGGTCATCTAGCCTTTCCAAACTATAGAACAAAGGTTGGTAGCTGCGAAAATTTCTATTTAACCCCCCCCAAATTTCTTTTTTCGGGGGTAATTCTTTATGTAACTGATCTCTGCTTGGTGCTGATTTGCGCCCTGGTGGTTCGTGAAAGGTATTTGAATGCTGAATATTTAGCCAATCATAAAAGCTAAAATAATATAATAGTACTTCCTCCCCGTCAATTACTCAAGTAACTTCATCTCTTTGGGGGATGTCTGAAAATACTTTTGGGGTGGCAGAATTGCATCCCTGTGGTGACTGCTTTTGGGATGGCATATAGTTCTCTGAGCAGTTCTCTCTCTTCATTTATCCTTGAATTTCCATGTACTTCCTTTCCATATTCGCTTCAGGTTTAATTTAGATAACACCATACTCTTGTGTGCTTACCATCTTCCCGTTGCAACAGCTCTGCTTTGCTGCTAAAACATGGCATGGGGGCTTCTTGTGGATGATGATATTTGGTGCTAGTGAAGTCAGCCGAAATGTTGACTTAGGTGATGAAACAACTACCATGATGTGCAAATTTGTTGTCCGAGCATCGGATGCCTCAATCACAAAGGAAATTGAGTCAGATTTGCAAGGCTGGTTAGATGACCTTACAGATGGGGGCTGCGAATACATGCCTGAAGACGAGGTAAAAATAGCAGCTGCTGAAAGGCTGAGAATATCAATGGAGCGAATAGCTCTTTTGAAAGCTGCCAAACCACGTCCTAAAGATGAGTCTGAAACCGAAGAGGAAGAAGGAAGTAGTGGAGGAGAGTTGGAAGATGAGGAGAAAAAGAATAATAAAAAGAGGCGGGAAAAGAAGGAAAAGAAAACACACGAGGAGGATGAAAAAAGTAAAGGACCTTCCACCTTGTCGAAGCTAACAGCTGAAGAGGTGGAGAATCTTGCTCTTCAAGCTGCAGTTCTTCAGGAGTGGCATATATTGTGCAAGGATAAAGACGTGAAAGTTTATTAACTTCTTAATAGGTTCGGATAATACTCTGATTTGGTTAGACCTACAATTTTTAGTGTAGATTGTCAATCTCTGTTTTCTGTTTCAGCGTCTGCTTCAAATTTTACTCTTACGCTGTTGCATGGTAGTGTTGTAAACATATAATGTAGGTTTTTTCCTTTGTTTTGCGTTTTGTATTTTTGATTCATTCTTTATTCGGTATACACTTTGTATAGGCTGGATAGCTGTATCATGTGGAGTGCGATTTTACATGTTTGGAATTGTAATACTGTTATTGCAGTAATGTTTATGGTTTAGGCTTTGATCTTAGCTGTTATGCGTTGAAGACTTGGTCTTGTTTTCGTTTACTTGAGCATGTGTTTGTTACTACTTTCGCAAGATGCAAAAGTCTAAACGCTCCTCCTTTCTTTCGTATAAACTTGTATGTGTAGTCTTGGGTCCCCTTTGCAATAATCTGCTCTAGAAGATATGTATTTTCTTGGGTCCCATTTGCAATAATCTGCTCTCAAAGATTAATGCTAGATAAGAGTTTTAGGTGTTTTCTTTCTCAAACGAGTACGACGTATTCATCTCCAATGACTGCGCACATGTAAATTATCATTAGTTGCTAATAGTGTTAAGTATTGAGTATTCAAAAACTAAATAGAAGAGGATTATTAAATGTATGGAAAAGTTAATACCATCGTCCCCTATTACTGCTCACCTTCCTAAAATAATCTGAGCTAACATATAACTCTGAAAAATCCCTACTGTATTGGTCTGTTCTTAAAACACTTTCATTTAACCTGTGACCTTCTAAACTGATCAAAACTTTGTAATCCATATCATCTCAAGCACAACAACTGAACGACCTTAAACTGAATTAAGGAAAACAATGAATTTTGTGGTTTAATTATGTCCGTCCAAACAATCTGTATAATTAATGTTGGAAATCAGAAATGCACAAGTACCAGCAGCTGCAAAGAAACCGGTTTATAATTATTTGTCTCTAAGTTCTAACTTCTATCATTGGGTTGAGATCAAACTCTTGGTTTGTTTGAAGGACCACCTTATTAAGATACACATTACGAACTTTTTTAACTGCTATAGTCCACTGAAGTAGATAGAAGTCTTAGGTAAGCCAACAGAGATAATAGAACAAAGTGAGTAGGTGGAGAAGGTTGTGGACTGGTTTTAATGGTGCAAAAACAGCAAATTTAGTTTCAGAACATGGTGGAGTGACTTCATGGGTTTCATATTCTTTATTGATTTCCCATTTTAGTTCAGGTCATTATATCATGCATTCAGAATTAGGATATAAGCAAGATCTTGTTTTCAGTTTTGATTCCTACAATGTCGAGGCTAACAATATGAGGGGATGGGGTGGCTGGGGATTGACAAAGTAAAGAACAAAAAAAATGAAGGTAGTTGTTGGTGGTAAAGGAAGGCAGTAGGAAATGGGAGGACGTGAAGGTAGCAAGGGCTAGAGTTTTGGCTAAGCAATAGGATGGATGTCAAGGCTGCTTAGCTGGGTAAGGGACAGGAGCGTGGTTGCCCCCGCGGGGGGGGGGTGGTTTAAATATGAAAATTACAAATAAAATCAAGCTCAATTAGATTATGACATGCAACCACTTAACCGGTTAGACAAGTTAATGAAAAACTAAAAGTATTCTAAGAAGAGAGCCCATATCACTAGTGGGAAAATCTTGAGGTAAAAAAAATGTCAAATAAAATGAAGCTCAATTAGATTGTGATATGCAACCACTTTACCGGTAAGACAAGTCAACAAAAAACTAAGAGCATTCTAAGAAGAGAATCCGTATCACCAGAGGGAAAAATCTTGAGGTAAAAATATGTCAAATAAAATGAAGATAAATTAGATTGTGATATGCCACCACTTTACCGCTTAGACAAGTTAACGAACAACTAAGAGTGTTGTGAGAAGGGAGTCCATATCACTAGTGGGAAAAATCTGTTTTGCTACTTAACTGATGCTTCATTTGTATGAAAAACGCAGCAAACATCTATCCAAAATTTTTTTTAAAAAAGAAAAATGATTCGTTTGTCAATAAGAAACGCAACATTTGTAATAATTCGTAAAAAACAAAGTAACAAATGCTGTGTTTGCTGCTCACAAATGTAGCACATACCATTTGTTTCCGCCTAGAAACTAGTCAAAGATGTGAATAGTAATGAAAGTTTTAAAATCCGAGAAGGTCCATAACTCCGAGAAATCTTGTTTTCGACAATCCTGCAAAAGACGGTTAAACTGGCCCGAGAGTGTTTCTGAAAATGCCCCTTCGATGCTCAAGTAAGATGTGAATGAGATAGAGAGAGAAAGCAGTAATTGTAGAGAGAGATACTCTAACTTTTTAGGTGAGAATTGAATACCTATTCATTGATGAGACTGATAGCTTTAATACTGTTGAGGATTCCCAGATAGGAAAAGTTCAAAGGGGAACATCCCATCCTTTAGGAAAGGTGCATCCCTTTTCAGGCAATGGTGCTTTCGTGCCTCATGATCATATGGCTTTTCCTTGATGACTTAGGTTGACCAATTGGTGCGACCCACTGTATCATTTGTGGGCCTAAACAATTAGCCCCACGCCGAATGATGGGGAGAGAACGGGCTTCATGTGTTCCTGAGCGTTCGGCGGAATCCATGAGGAACCGACACTTTATTACTTCGGTCCGAGGGATAACTTTTATTTAAGAGATTGCCTAGGGTTGTCTGACACCCAACTGAGGCCATTTTGGACCCGAGCGTGTCTCAAATGGGTGGGGAACCCACTCGGGAATCGAGGCGACGCCCTGACAGGGTTAGCCCCAGGTAGAGAATAGTAAGCCCCACGACATATGAGGAGCTTCCTTTGATCAAAGAAGCGACTTCTGGCTGAAGGTTTTCATCCCGAGGAGGTGCCATACCTGAACCTTGATCAGAGGTGCCATACCTGGACATGACTTGGGATAGGGGCTAATAATCCCCAAGTCATCCCGAGGAGTTCTTTGGAAGTTAAGGAGTGACTCGGAACCGAGTGATTCCAAAGTGTTTGAGACTTAGCTTTTGCAGATTAATGTAGGGTTATACTCCTGACAACGAGGAGGTATCACACCTTGGACTCGACTCGGGTAAGCTGACCAAGGAGGTCTTTGGAAGTTAGGGAGCGACTCGGGGACCGAGTGCTTCCTAAGTATTTAATACTTAGCTTTTCCCGCTAAATATAGGGTGATACTCCTGATCACGAGGAGGTATTACACCTTGGACTCGACTCGGGGTTGGGGCTAATGAGCGCCAAGCTGACCGAGGAGGTCTTTGGAAGTTAGAGGGCGACTCAGGGTCCGAGTGCTTGTTCCTGGCATGACCGAGTGCATGTTCCTAGTTCTTTGTTTGCCAGCTAAGCTTTAGTCCAATCTTCAGTTGGTTTTTGGTCAATTCTTTAACAAAGCCATTCTTCCAAATGTGACTTTTCCGGCCCGTTTGGTAAGACGCCATAAATGGTGGGAATGGTAATGCATTATAGTGCAAATTTGTACTAGAAATCCAATGTCATTACCTATGGTAATGCTACTTCATCCCAAGATATCCATTTTCTTCCTAAAATCTCATTACTATCCATTACCACTTGGGAAGGTGGTATTGGGTGGTAATGGAAATTTATAAAGTAAAACCCATAGTTTGTGATCAAGTTTCATTCCCATGGTCATTGACATGAGAACTTCTTTACAAATATACACTAAATTAAATTACCATTACCACTATTTATAACCACTAACCAAACGGGCTGTTCATCTTCTGGCTTTGCCTTATGATTAAAATTGGACCATGATCTATGTGGTTATGGGAGTTAACAACCCCATAAAAGGAAGCGGAGAGGTTGTTGTCGTTGGAGAGAGGGAAAAGTTCTATATAAGGGGGAATGTTTGTCATTTTCTCCATACATCCAAACACACTTTCTCTAGATTTCTCTCCTTCTCTCTCTAAGATTTCCTTGCTTCATTAGCTGTATGCTTCGATCCCGAGTCAGAAGACCAATCTCCAGAAGTTACGCTTTTTCTTCCCCTGTTCCTTTTCTTTTCTTTAATAAGGGTAAATCGCCACCGACTACCCTCCTTAATGAGCTCTCAATCCGAGTGGAGTGCTTCTCCTCCTCACCTCCTCAGTTTAATTTTTTCGAGGAGGTTTACGGGGGAAATGGCAATTTAATAAGCACCAAATTCGTTGTCCGGACCCCTCGGTTGTTCCCGAGACTGTAATAGCCTCAATTTTTAAGTCGAGATTATTTTTAATAACAGAATTTATCAACGTACTAATCCGTACGTAAATTGTTGTGTTTTAACGAATAAATATTTGATTTATGAGGTTATGTGCATTATGTCTGTGAATGTGAACGTTAAGTGTTATTATGTGATTATTAATACGAATTATGAGTTCAGGAAAATCATTTGTAAGTTACGTTAGGAACGTTGAATATCGTTCCGGAGTTTTGAAATTTGTGGTTATGATCGGTGTTGTCTATAAGTTATCTTAAAGATTGAGATTAAGGGTTGACTAAGCTAAAATACTTCCTTAAGGTATAAAATATAGTTTGGGAAATTTAGTTAAGAATAATTAAGGATTAGGAAGTGATTGAGGAGATAATCCAAAGTTACTAACCTTGAGAATTCTAGATTGTTCCTAAGCAAGGGAAATGATGATTTTGCCCTCATTACTAAATCAAAATCACGAGTTTGCCATTACCCATTCTCTATATATAAGTGATCAAGGACCCAAAATCATTTCATCTGATTTCATCAAACAAAACACACCAAAAATCACTCACAATCTCTCCTCTCCTTCTCGCCAGAACTGGCGAGTTCTATGGCTGCACTTTGGCAGCTTGTTTCCTTTATATTTTTGCTTCAAATCTTACATGCAATTGCTTTCCTAAGTTCCTTAAGATGTTCTTCATATTGGGAAATTGTTATTTTTGAGGTATCACATCCATAGCATCAAAGAATATTAAGAAAGGTAAGATGTGGCTAAACTGTAGCACTTATGAGGTTTATAGGATTGAGACTTTATTACTTTGGGTTAATTGCTTAATTTTAAGCTATAAATGTTTTATTTTAAGGTGTTATGGAGTTGCTGGAGAAGAGAAAAAAGTTGTTGAAGGATATTTGATTCCTAAATACCGGAATAAGGTACACAAGAACCACCATTCGAATCCTTACTTTTTAGTTTGTTTGTATAAATCTTGTTTTGTGGAAATTGTGGGAGCTTCGAATGTGTATTTTATTGGAAACCTAATGATTTGTTAATGAGTTATAAGTAGTTTATTTCAATGTGTTGCATGTGAATTTTTGGTAATGATTTCCGAGATATAAATCGTTACATGTCAAGTTCCTCTAAAACCGATTAAACCGTGCTTCTACTTTGATTGTACCTTGATAAATACCATAAATGTTGTTGTTCTTTCATGGTATACTTCTGAAAATTTCATATCTTGATTGATTGATGAACCTTTGTTTCGAATTTTCCCTCTTATGACAAGTACAACCTTTGTTTAGAAAGTAAACAACACTTAAAACTCGACTTTTCGCTTAATTGCTTCCCGAGCTAGTAAACCCTTGCTCTTTTGGTTCTTAGAATGCTTTTAAATGATGAACACCTACTGCCCTATTCATATATTAAGTGGACACAAGAGCTACAAGTGATCTTTGCATAAAAACCACTGTTTTTTAACACCAAACCAAGAACCATAAAAATGGACATATATTTTACTTGTGAGAGATAATTTGTCCATATCTTAAGAGGCCTTCTATAAACCCTTTGCATACTGCCATGTATTGATAACACAACCTTCAACCACCTCAACCAATCACATCATTCTTTTGAAACCTGATTGTTATGTCACCTTTCCGAAAACAGTGGAACTTTACATAGCAAGCTTGTTTTACAAAACTAGTTATGATAAGTTAAAGGTTGTTATGATGGTTGAAATAATGATTATAAAATAAGTATTTAAGTAAGTTATTTGAGTATAATTATAAAAGTATAAGTATTTCAGTATAAGTATTTAAGTATAAGTATTTGAGTATAAGTATTTAAGTACAAGTGTTGAGTATAAATATTTTTGTATGATGACAAGTTTTGTTTTATAAGGGGAAGTGAACAACATGTGTAGAGCGGGTTTGCTCATTATGTGTTTAGAGCGGGTATTGCTCCGGAGCGGGTATTGCTCTGTTATGTAGGGTCATGACCTAGAAGTCTTGCAAGCAGAAAATAAGAAAGGTGAGGAGACGTCCCTCAAAAGTCTGGAGTTGTGGCTTAGCCCTCTCCATTCATGTTCCTTCCCTGGAGTTATGCTATGTTTTGTGATAAGTATAAGATCATTATTTGTGTTTATATATGGAGAATGATGTGTGATATCTTGAGATAATTCTTGGAAATTTCTCCAGTATATGCAAAAGTATTTCTATGGAAGTTTACAGGAAAGAACTAACGTATTTCTGAGTAAGTATTAACGTATTTCTGAACAAGAATAAAAGTATCTCGTAA
Organism: Beta lomatogona; assembly: GCA_947646795.1. NCBI lineage: Eukaryota > Viridiplantae > Streptophyta > Magnoliopsida > Caryophyllales > Amaranthaceae > Beta > Beta lomatogona. The sequence continues at coordinate 848,655 of CANSNZ010000072.1, forward strand.
ATTATGAGTTTACGCTTTGAGTATAAGATAAGATTGCGTAATTTCAGCCACCTTATTATTTTGGAATCGGTGGGACTTGTGTACCAGCGTAAGCTGACCTGTTTTGTTCTATGAACCTGTCTTGGTGGGGGCAGATTCATCTGTTTTGCAGGATTAGAGAGAATGTTCGAGTTAGCTCATGTGTGCGAATGTGAAGTTATGATCAATGTGTTTAGTCATTTGCTATGAGATAATCTGTTTTATAATGTTCCTTGGCGGAGTTAAACTCCGTATTTTCAATTTGTAATCCATGTACTCAAAACATATTGTAATAACTAATTTATTATAACTTATTTTCATAATAAGCTTGGATACTATGGGATTTCCTAATTTTCCCTACCGGGGAAGGTGCGAAAATCCGCCCTAACGATCCCTTTAATTAGCAGCTTAACTTCGTAATTATCGGTATTAGGTCTTAATTAAGTCGCTATTTGGAGCGGGTCACATTACGGAGACAATCCCTCTTTCTAGTCCTTGGAGCACATTCAAAGAAGAGGGTAAAGGAATAATCCTGAGTCGATGGAAATGCAATTACTTAGAGCATTACCTTAATGATGGTGTAGTGATGGTGTCCGAGGAAGGCATCATCGAACAACTGACCACCTCTGGCCAGATCGACTATCCGCCCCAAAAACTCGAGGGAGGGGCCTCAAAATTTCTTCGTGTCCCCCAAATTCATGAAGGTTCTCGAGAGGGACATCATCCATATTGGGACCAAGCATTGGATAAGGGATCCCTATCTCACGTACCGACCAGGCTCTACCGATACAATACTGACAGTTCCTCTGAGTTGCATTCTAGTTTACCGAGCTAGTCTAACAATGGGACTCCATTTTCCTCTACACCCCTTTGTCAAGGAGATGATGTCAGCCTATAATTTGACTATGGGCCGGATCATGTCGAACAACTGGTTCACTATAACTAGCTTCCTTGAAATCTACGACATACTTGGGACAGCCTCGAGCCTGCGATTATGGCGCAATATATTCACTTTGGTAGCTCGCCTCGCTGAGTACCATGTGTAACACCCCAAAACTTTGGGTTAAAAAATTTATAAAAAACATTCACTTTTCTTTGAATATCTGCCAAATCTTTACGGTGTACAGCCGCATCTATTGTTAAAATTAAATGCAAGGCTAATTACTAAAATAAAATTAACTTACAATCCAAATTATCAAAATAAACCAATCTAAGTTGTCTAACTAAACAATCCCAAATAACAGTATTGTATTATTTATTAGACTAAGTGAGCTTAAAGCTATAAGTCAACGTAGTCCCTTTCACCAACCTGCACAATTTAAATAGGAAATGAACAAAGGAAAACAAAAACACAAAAATTAGCGAAGGCTAAGTAATTACACATCCCTCCAGAAAAATAATAATAGTTGTATTTTTGCAGACACATAGTTGTATCTCCCCATTTAAGGACCTAATGATGAAACATACCACGGTCTTAATTGGTCCGACCCAAGGGGAGAGCAGTCCGAATAGCCAAGCCCAAAATTAGTTATAAAGCGTAAAGCTTATTTATAAAGATCTAAAATCCTATTTTAAAGTCCAATTAATTATTCATGATAATTAATTTTTTTTTATTTTCAGAAAACAAATATTTTCAAAGTTGAAATTGGATTTTATCCCGTAAAATTAATTTCCGGATTTAAAAGATTAAAGAAAATCATTTAATATGCGTTAAAAGAAAGGTTGTCAAAACGTGTTTGATGCAAGGCGGTGCGCCTGGCGCACCACGTGCGCTCAGCACACTGGTCGAGCTGCGTCAGGCGCACCACTCTGCGCCTGAAACGTGTCTATGTGCGTCACATAGAGACGTGTGCCTAGCGCACTCTCTGCGTGACGCGCAGTCTACTTTTCTATCTTTTTTTTTTTCTTATAAATATTTTCCTACAAATATGCAATGGTTTTATGAATCTAAGGGACTTTTTGCTAATACACTTTGACGAATACTCTCCACACTCGAACACTTAAGAATTATGTCTAAGACTTTCATAATTTCAAGTACAAATAAAACACATACTAATACATACATACACATATTTCAATCGATCTTCAGGCTTCACGATTGCTCTTCCCGAAGGTCGTTATTATCTCAGACCCAAGCTAAGGTATATTCTCGAGGGTCCTTGAATAATTTCCTTTTTTTATATTGAAGTTACTAACTGTTTCTTTCATGATGTAGATCTTAAATATAAAAATCATTCCTTTGTACATTATAACGTTCTTTCCTTCTTTTTACAATTATATACATTGTTATGATTGTCTTGCTTGCATGTTCATCACCTCACATGTTATTATTGCTAATCAAGACCTAAAGAATTGTTCTAATACTAATCAGATAATTTGGACAATCTGCTAGGTTCCTTGTAATTTTGATTGCATAATAACTTTTCACTAAAAGTAGTCTTTTTGATGTGTTTAATCAACCAACTTAGATTAATATTTTTAGGGTGCTTGACAAACATTATCTGGTTATTCTTTTGCATAAAACTTAACATGAATCGATATTTAGTATAGGCCAGCAAGGGCGAGCGTGGTTCGTTATGACCGTGTTCGTAACCTTATCCTCGAACTTAATCTATGGTTTATTGACCATTAATGGAGTCATGACGGGATATCACATTGGATAAGTCCCTAAGTTGTCCCTACGATTTCCCTATATCCAATTAGGTTTATGAGTCTTTCTTTAAAGACTTGTTGTTGACTTCAAAACGTTTTCAACGGAACCTTTACAATGAGGTAGTCAAATACGCGATAATCCCACGTAGGCGAAATAAAACACGTCTACAATTTGGCGACTCCAATGGGGAGGATTTTAAAATTGAGTTTTTTTAAATGAGTGGGTGAAACTCGAAAAATAAGATTCATTCTTTTTTATGCTTTGAAATGACATACTGTTTTGCATATGCATGACTATTGTTTAAGCCACCATAAGGACAATATACCTTGCCTCAATAGCGCATGCTATGCATGAGGCCACCTCCAGGGGGTTTGCGCTTTGTCCTTCCTAAAGCTTCCTGAGCGATAGTGTTGGATCTTAGTCATAAGCAAACCTACCCAACCATGACATCGTTCTCTTGTTCCTGACTTGAGAACTAGAGTGCGTTTTACATGTGTCCACCTTTTTAAGTAAAGGCATGAAGCGTGGGATCAATCTCTTAATCATGGACCCTTTTTCAGCCTTAACCTAAACCTGACCATAGTTTCAAATTAAACATAAAACTGGACTTTAGGATGAGAACTATTAGCATTCATCTTATATGATATTTGCTTGTGATTGCGATTTTTGCCTGTTATTAATCTATCTAAAACGTTGATTATGTATTGCACCTAAATTCGTGTCTAAAAGATCGTCAAAATAGCCTGAACCTTCATCGAATTATCAAATTGTATGCCGGGGGGTAGTGCGCCAAATGCACCAAGGTGCACCTGGCGCACAACTCCCATGCCGGACACAAAGGCTTCACGCCGAGTGCAACACAGTTGCATGGAGCGCAACCTTTTTGTCTCATGCTATTGCCAATTCGTCCATCTTTCAAGTCCTAAAAAGCTGTCAATAAGTTTGTCGTCATATCACGTTTGTCGTCGCATCTCGAAAATATGTGTGGTTAGCCAAAACCTCGCCTAAATCGCCAAAAACATGCCGAGGAGCAGTGTGTAAAACGCATTAATCTGCACGTGGTGCACAGCTTATGCACCTGACGCGCAGACTCTGCGCCGCGCGCACCTTGTTGCATGGCAAGCATCCTGCGCATCTCATGTCTTTGTCGATTTAGTCGTGGTCGTGGTCGATCATGCGTTCTTTCCTACTGCATTCACGTACAGTGTTGATCATCCTAGGAGTCCTTTTGTCTAAAACGAATCTCACCTAATTCAAACATAAAAATCGATCTTTTCGTGCATATCATGTAAGGTCGAGTCTATCCTAAACAAGGCATCTACAAAAGTAATCATGGTAGAATTAAAGTCCTCATGCATGGCTACCTCCGCCCAAATCTTACCTACCATCTATCCTATCATATTCCATCCTTTTTCAAAATCATTCCTACACCCTCTTCTATTCTATCTTTTTCAAAAACATTTACTAATCATCATCATACCACCTATTAAAAAAAATAATCTTTTCAAACTTAATCCACCGAGTGCATGTCCCTGGTTCTTTGTTTGCTAGCTAAGCTTTGGTCCAATCTTGAGCTGGTTTTTGGTTAACTCTTCAACAAAGCCATTCTTCCAAATGTGACTTTTCATCTTCTGGCTTTGCCTTATGATTAGAACTGGGCCATGATCTATGGGTTATGGGCGTTAACAGCCCCATGAAAGGAAACGGAGAGGTTATTGTCGTTAGAGAGAGCGAAAAGTTCTATATAAGGGGGAATGTTTGTCATTTTCTCCATACATCCAAACAATTCTCTCTGTCTAGATTTCTCTCCTTCTCTCTCTAAGATTTCCTTGTTCTTTAGCTGTGCTTCGAGCCCGAGTCATAAGACTAATCTCAAGAAGGTATGCTCTTTCTTCCCCTATTCCTTTTCTTTTCTATAATAAGGGTTAATCACCACCGACTACCCTCCTTAATGGGTTCTTAATCCGAGTGGAGTGCCTCTCCTGCCTCACCTCCTTAGTACAAATTTTTCAAGGAGGTTTATGGGGGAAATGAGATCTTAATAAGCACCAAATTCGTTGTCCAGACCCCTCGATTGTTCCCGAGACAGTCCCCTCTATCTAGTCCTTGGAGCACATTCAAAGAAGAGGATGAAGGAATAATCCCGAGTCCATGGAAAGTGTCAGTCGCCTTTTCTCCTTCTAAACGTAATTACTTAGAGCGTTACGTTAATGATGCTGTAGTGATGGCAACCGAGGAAGGCACCAGCGAACAACTGAGCACCTCTGGCCAGATCGAGTATCCGCCCCAAGAACCCGAGGGGGGCCTCAAAATTTCTTCGTGTCCCCAAAATTCATGAAGGTTCTCGAGAAGGACATCGTCCATATTGGGACCAAGTATTGGATAAAGGATCCCTACATCACATACCGACTAGGCGCTACCGATACAATACTAACAGTTCCTCTGGGTTGCATTCTAGTCTACCGAGCTAGTCTGACAATGGGACTCCATTTTCCTCTGCATCCCTTTGTCAAGGAGATGATGTCAGCCTATAATTTGATGATGGGCCAGATCATGCCGAACACCTGGTTGATGTAACTAGCTTCCTTGCAATCTGCGACATACTCGAGACAACCTTGAGCCTGCGATTATGGCGTAATATATTCACCTTGGTAGCTCACCCTGCCGAGTACCATGGTTCTGGCTGGTTCCGTTTTCAGTGCTGAGCAGATTATAAAGTCGCCACTACGACGAATCAGAAGGGATTCAGTCGGGAATTTGTCTTTGTCTATTTCGGGGGGAATTGGGAAATCCACCTTGAGCCCTCCCCCAAGGATCCTTGTTTAGGTTTGAACCAACTAGTTCCAGAGATGTCAATGGGGGAAGCAGTGGTAGGGGTCTATTGCTCCACCATCCTGAGGTCTGTAGAGGGAGCTTTGGCTCTGGTTCCCCTTTTTTGGCTTTCTGGCCGTTATGATATTCAGGACGAGATATTTCTTGCAGCTGTTGGGTTTAAGCCGAAGCTATGACATGGGTAATGAGGCTGAGGGGATCTCTTATTATCGTCTTCTATATTTTTAGTATTTTTCTAACTTTTCTTTGGTGATGCAGTTATAGCTCGTGCCCTGTACCCCCTAAGGTATCGGCTATAACTTCATACTTATGTTATTTCCGTTTTCACCTTTAATCACCTTGTCTTGCAGGACTAGGTAAATGCATTAAAGAAGAAGAACAAGAACCCCTCGCGATCTAAAAAGAGAATGGGCGACACCAAGGTGGCTAACGAATTAGAGAAGATGGCTCCTAAGATCTCCGAGAAGGCCTCCTCGGGGATCTCGACTGGGGAGGGGAATCCGAAGGATTCAATTCCCGTTCATGTAGTTGACTCCATGGAGGCTCCACCTCCGAAGGTGGCACTAGTAGAAAAATGATAATTTGCGTCGGCCTATTTGCGTGGCACCTATGAAGATCTGACGCAAATGCTCAGAAAAAGGGGATTTGCATCGGATGTCACTGAACATGCGACGCAAATAGGCATATTAGGATAATTTTGCGTCGCATAGAGGTGAGAACGCGACGCAAATGATGATTGGATCCCAGCTCTTATTTGTGTTATATGCGTCGAAGGTCTTTAAGGTGCAATGCAAAAGACCATTTTCGTCGAACGTTTTTGGCCATCCGACGCAGATGCTCTATGCCCAAGTTAGTGCACAGACGAACTATCTGCGTCGAACGTTCTTTTGATGCGACGCAAATCAGCACAAACGAACCGTTTGCGTCGAATGTAATTCCGACGTAGATGTTCCCAGCCTCTTTATTACTTACCAACGACACAAAATAAACCCAAAACATTATTTACCTCAAACTCGCACTCACTCTCTCTCTCCAGCGATTCCCTCACTCAAACTCGCACCTCGCCGGCAGTATTCCCTTACTTTTGTCGGCGACCAAACCTTCTCCGGCGAATCCTCACCCTCGCCGGCATTCTCGGCCGTCGAACCGCCGGATCCCTCTCTTGATTTCGGTGCTCACCGCCAAACCGAAGCATCCAATGGTGATATTTCTCCTCCTTCTCCACCTTCCGGCAATTCTCCTCCTTCTTCTTCTGGTGGAGGGAGGAGTACTCCTTCTCCTCCAACGCGAGGGTCTGATTCTGGTTCGGGCTCGGGTTCAGGATCGGGTCCGAGTCCGGATACGGGAAGTAATGGAGTGTCGACGGGGATGGTAGTTGGAATAGCAATAGCAGGAGTAGCGGTGTTGGTTATATTCAGTATAATTTGTGTGTGTTGTTTTTGAAAGAAGAAGAAACGAAGAAATGAGTATGGTGGTGAAGGTTACTATGTTCCTCCTCCACCTCCTCACGCTCCTATTGGTCCTAAAGGTAATTTTAATCTACATCAATTATTTTTCAACTTTCTGTATTTTCTTTGATTTCTTGATCTTTTTACTTCCAATTTAAGTGTTAGGCGTGTGAGAGTTTGGTTGGTTGAGGGATTGATTCTTGAAATATTAGATATGGATTGTTGAATTAGTAAAGGTGTTTTCCTTGATTTTTGAAGTACATCTATATGACACTTTTTTCTTTTTTTTTTGATCTTTTGATGTGTGTATTTTTGTGTGTATATAGATCTACAATTTTTTTTTTTCTTTTTAGGCGGCGTATTGAAGATTTGAAGGTGTTTTTCTAGCTGATAAATTGTTTTTTTTTTGCTTCATTGAATGATGGTGGCCTACTTATAAATTGACTTCTGCATGCACCTGCATTGATTATGAGATATGAACATATTGGAGTTGTGATCATTTTTAATCATATCTTATTGAGTTTCTTTTGAGCTGATCTAGATCTAATTTTCCAGAGAAACTACAAATGTATATTAGGTGTGTGCAAGTAGTTCTTATTCCAATGATATTTTTGATAATTTATATAATAATAACTCTCCAAAACATCCCCTTTTACTTAAATTAAACTACACCTACTTGTTTTCCTACTTCATGATATAGAATGATTTATGTAGTTGGATGCCTCATAGCTTGTCTTTGTCAACTATGTTTTGGTGTTTTTGTTACATGGCATTCGGCGAGTATAACATGGAGGCTTAGATTTCTCAGTTACCACACCCCACTGCACTTAGTCTATTGTGATGTTATGTTGGACCTTCTTGTTCATTTCCTGCTGTTTTGATGCTAAATTTAACAAAAATTTACTGTGCTTTTTATTAATTTTTGGCATTTGAATTGTTCATGAGGTGACTTGTATCATTCCGTAACTATAAAATAATACAAACGCGCAACTTAATTTTAATTCGCTTCAATAGTTGATTTGTAGACAACTATTTTGTATGTAGTTGTGTTGATCTCCGGACTGGACTCATTATCGGCTTGATCTTCAGACTAGACTCATTATTGGCTTATTGAGAGAGTACTGCACCAGTAATACTACTATTAGCAGTGTAATATTAATTTTTTTATTATAAAAATGCTCATTTGCGTAGCATATTATTTTGCACCAGTAACATGCTACGCAAATGGCTTTTTTTTACATATAAAAAAACCCATTTGCGTCACATGTAAGGTTACATGCGACGCAAATGACTTTTTTTTAAAAGCCATTTGCGTGGCAAGTAACCTAACATGTGACGCAAATGGTTTTTTTTTACGTATAAAAAAAGCCATTTGCGTCACATGTAAGGTCACATGCGACGCAAATAGCTTTTTTTATACGTAAAAAAAGCCATTTGAGTCACATGTAAGGTCACATGTGACGCAAATGGCTTTTTTTTTATTATAAAGATGCTCATTTGCGTCCCATGTTAGGTAACATGTGACGCAAATGACTTTTTGTATACGTAAAAAAAAAAAAAGCCATTTGCGTCACTTGTTAGGTTACATGCGACGCAAATGGCTTTTTTATACGTAAAAAAATTGCCATTTGCGTCGCATGTAACCTTACATGTGATGCAAATGGGAGATGTATTTGGATGTTAACGATAAACTCCTCTAGGAGTTGGGCACCGAGGAGGTGAATAAGCTTTACTCGTCCTAGCTAGATGTAAGTCTCCATTTTCGATTTCCTTTTTGTTCTATTTCAGTGAAATGGTTTTAACATGTTTCTCTGCAGTTGTCCATCTGGATGACCTCCGTGGTTCGACACCAAGTATCATTGGTTGAGGACGTCGATAGACTTAACGCCAAGGTCGACGACTTGAATGCAGACCTTCAAAAGAAATCTAATGAGATGCAAAAGCTGAATGACAAGTAAGGCTCTAAGAAGTCTGACTTTGAGAAGGCTAACAAGGCCCTAAGTGAGCATGAGACGCTGAATGACAAGATTAAGGCTCTCGAAGCCGAGAAGGTGTCCCTCACCTCTGGAAGAGATGGTGTTCGAGGTGCTGCTGGTGAGCTCTCGGCCAAGGTTGACAAGGAAAATAAAAAGCTACTATCAAGGCGCAGTTGAAGGAGGCCAAGGGTAAGTTGAAATCCACCGAGGCTGGTTGGTTTGAATCCAGGAAAGAATCGGCCGAATGCACCACCTACAACGCCAAAGTTGGCGAGGTTGCACATGGCATCGGTGTCCGAGACACCAAGGATCGCCTTTGCCGAGTATTATTTGCTTGAGTTTTCAACCTCAATTGGGATGAGTTGAGAGGGAGCTTGCCGCAGTTACCGAGGCGAACAATGCTACTTTCAATCAAAACTTGGCCGTGGTTGACTTCGACCCCATGGAGGTGGGCGAAGACGAGGCTGAAGCGAAGTCAGATGATGAGGATTCCGAGGGAGATGGTGATGAAGATGTTGCTGTTGACGCCAATAAATTCGACAGCTCCTCCAAGTGAATTGTCATTGTACCTTTGTTTTTTCTTGTATTATGAGTTTTCAGATCTTCGAGAGCTTGTTCTCGGAAGACCCCTTAGGCTATATTTTTCAAACTTATCAATGAATGCGTTTTTTTTCTTCTGCAAAATGCTTTATTTATTACAACTAACACTTTGCCACAACTAACACTTTAAGCTAATAATTTTGCGATAACTTTACAACCATAAATTGAATGAAAATTGGCCAACTTTCATTGATAATATTGAGTTCATACATGGGGTTTGTAATATCTGCCCCGAGTTGTAAGAAACATAAAGATGTTAGCAGCATAAACTTAGCTACAAAATATGCTTAGACATAGTACTTCTTTAATTTATCGGCATTCCATGGTCGGGCAAGTGGGACTCCCTCGGGGATCCAGTTGTTAGGTACCTGGTTTTATGACATTGGCAACCCGGTAGGGACCATCAAACTTAGGGACGAGCTTGCCTTTGAGATAAGCATATCCTGTTGCTTCCAACTTTCTGACGACCTAGTGACCCAAGTAAATTGGCCTTTTCTTGATCCTACGGTTGAAGTGCCGAGTAACCCGTTGCTTGTACCTAATATATTTTAACAGGGAATCACCTCGAGGTTCAGGGAGGAGGTCGAAGTCGAGAAGCATATATTCCTCATTCTGGCCAACCATAGTATTCCTGACAGGTCGTCTATCAATGTCCCTTTCGCTCTTTCGAGTGACCAATTCAATACCACTTTTTTTGCTGCCTCTGCTTGGCAATTGGTTTGAGGTATGGAAATAGTGGAGAACCTTGTTTGAATGCCAAACCTCAAACAATATTCTCGAGTTGGCCCATTATTGAACTGCCGACCATTGTCCATGGTACATTGAATTGAGTGGTGAGGTTCCTCCGGATGAAGCTCTGTATTTGCTTGTCGCTGATGAAAGCTAAAGATTCGGCCTCAACCCATTTTGTGAAGTAGTCGATAGCGACGAGGATAAACTTTCGTTGTCTTGATGCTGGTGGGAAGGGTCCTAACATATCCATCCCCCACTTGTCAAATGATAGCACTGGTTGAATATTGGTCAAGGGGTTGGCTGCTTCTCGAGGGATATCCCCATAAATTTGACAACTTGGACATTTTCTCACAAGCTCCGAGGCATGTTTTCGGAGAGTGGGCACGTGATACCTTACCCTAAGCGCCTTTCCGCCTATTATTCTTCCTCCTTGGTGGTTCTTGCGAGCTCCTTCGTGTATTTCTCGGAGGATGTAGTTTCCTCCTAGGGGGTGACACACTTTACTCGAGGGTGAGTGTAAGACTTTTGTACAGATGGCCATCATGCCAAAGGAACCAGTTAAACTTCTTTTTCTGGTGCTCAGGTTCCTTTTTCCCCGAGGGCAGCACCCCGTCCCTTAGATACACCACAATATCGTTCATCCATGTGTTGGATCTATCGATATCGAGTATATACTGCACATTGATGCTCGGTCGATTCATGGTTTCCCACATTATGGCAGGGGTTTGATTCCTTCGGCCGAACTAGCCATGCGAGCCAATGCATCCGCCTACCGATTCTCGGATCTTGGGAGGTAACAAATGTTGCGGTTTGACAACTTTTTCAACAGTTCATTCGTTTTTCAACTAGCCATGCGAGCCAATATATCCTCATATTATCTTACTTGGCTTCATATTGTCCTGAGACCCGCCCCACTATTAACTTAGAGTCGAACTTGACTTTGATGGATTGCGCACCCGAAAAGAGGAAGATCTCGAATCCCAAGTACGAGAGCCTCATACTCGGCTTCATTGCTTGATGCTAATAATCAAACTTAATAGCATACTCCATCTTTTCCCCGATCCGGGAGAGGGGGGAGGGTAATTCCCATGTCTCTGAGCTTATTTTCTCGGTAGGCCTTGCGCTACATTCTGACATAAAGCCAGCTACGGCTTGCACCTTGATGGCTTTCCAAGGTTCGTGTTCTATCCCAAAGTCCTAGAGTTGATCGGCCCATTCTCGTCATTCTTGTCAAGTGGTTGCGGTTCTCGATCGCTTTCCTTGATAGGTTATCCGGTTAGGACTTTGATAAGATGGGTTTGGAAATACGACTTCAACTTTCTACTCGCCATCGTGAGTGCATACACCATCTTCTCGACTTAGCTATATTTGATTCTCGCTCCTCTAAAAGCATGGCTCATGAAGTAAACCGGATGCTATTATTCATCTATCTCGGCCACGAGAACCGCACTAAAGCCGTACTCCGACACAAACAAGTAGACAAATAATGTTTCATCCGGTGAGGGTAATATCAGCTTTGATAGTGATACTAGATGGATCTTGAGTTGTTGGAAAGCCTGTTCAGCTCCATCATCCCATTCGAACTGTTTCCTTTTCCAAGCCTTGAAGAAAGCAAGATTCTTATCTCGTTGCACGAGAGAGGAAATACCCTAGTGCAGCCAAGCATCCGGTTAGCCTTTGTAATTCCCTCACATTCTAAGGCGAAGTCATGTCAAATCTTGCCTTTATCTTGTCCGAGTTGGCCTTAATTCCCCTCTTGTCTCACGTAAATCGAGGAACTTTCCCCTTTCACCCCGAAGAAGCATTATTTAGGGTTCAACTTCATATTATATTGTCTCAAAGTGCTCATTGTCTCAACCAAGTCTTCAGCGTGATATGAATCTTGTTTGCTTTTGATGATCATGTCGTCCACATACACGTCTACATTCCGATCGAGTTGTTTGTCAAATATCTTATTAATGGTGCGTTGGTAGGTTGCACCGACGTTCTTCATCCAAAATGGCATCACATTTGTAGGCGTAGTTTTATTTCGCCTATGCGGGATGAGCGCGTATTTGACGACCTCATTGTAAAGGTTTTATTGAAAAATGTTTTGAAGTCGCCAACAAGTCTTTAAAGGAAGACTCATAAACCTAATTTAGGGACTTATCCAATGTAGATTTCCCCGTCATGATTCCATTAATGGTCAATGATCCATAGATTGATTTCGGGGGTGAGGGTATGAACACGGTCATAATGAACCACGTTCGCCCATTGCTGGCCTCTACTAAATATCGATTCATGTAAATTTTTATGCAAAAGAATAACCAGATAACGTTTTCAAACACCCTAAAAAATATTAGTCTAATTAAGTTGGTTGATTAAACACATCAAAAAAGACTATTTTTAGTGGTATGTTATTAAGCAATCAAGACTATAAGGTACCTAACAAGTTGTCTAAATTATCAGATTATTGTTCGAATAATTTCTTTAGTTCCTGATTAGCAATAATAACATGTGAGGTAATGAACATGCAAGTAGGACATTCATAACAATGTATATAATAAGAAGAAAGAAAGAACAAAGGTTAGAATGTACAAAGGAACAATTTTTCTATTAAAGATCTACATCATGAAAGAAACAATTAGTAACTTTAATATAAAAATAGGAAATTTATTCAAGGACCTCAGGAATATACCGGTGTGGCTTAGGTTTGAGAGAATAACAACCTTCGGGAAGAGCAATTGTGAAGCCTTGCAACGAACACTTGTGAAGATCAATCAAAATATGTGCGTGTACGTTGGTGTATATTTGTATGTGTGTTTGTAGATGTAAAAGTACGAGAGCTTGAGAGTTTTTCTAGAGAATTCGTAAGTATTCGAGCGTATATGTTGTATGTATGAAAGTGTTTTTTTAATCCGAAAAACCACGACTTATTTATAGCAAAATATTAGAAAAAGATAGAAAATCGCACGACTCTATGTGACGTGCAGAGCCACGTGTTAGGCGCAGATTGGTGTGCCTGACGTAACTCAGTAAATGCACAACGCGTACGTGGCGCACCAGGTGCACGGCCTGCGTCAGACACGCTTTGACAGCCTTTTTCTTAAACGTGTTTTTTAACGATTTCCTTTTATACTTTAAACCCAGAAACCAACTTTACGAGATAAAATCCAATTTCATCTTTAAAAATATCTTTGAAAACATTTATTTATTTCTGAAAATATTTGTTACAATAAGAAATAAAAGCATTTAATTATCATGAATAATTAATTGGGCTTTTCAAAGGATTGAATTCAAAATATTTTTATGGGCTCAAAATATAATTAATTATTAGGAATAATTAATTGAACTTCAAAATAGGATTTCGGATCATTAATGCAAATAAACTTTTCACTTTAAAACTATTCTGGGCCTGGCCATTCAGACTGCTCTCCCCTTCGGTCAGACCAATTAAGACCGCGATATATTTTATCATTGGTTAAATGGGGAAGACAAGATTATGTGTCTACAATCTTATAGTAATAAACTCCTTGGTTTGTTATGAACGATGTGTGCCTACGATTCTTCTCGGCCATAGGGATATGATGATAACCCGCATTAACATCCATGAAGCTGATCTGGCATACCCTACGGTCAAGTCCACGAGTCTATCGAACTTAAGGAGTGGATGATTATCCTTTAGACAAACTTTGTTCAGATCTACGACGTTGATGCACATCCTCCAAGTTTCGTTCGACTTCTTGACCAGCACCATGTTGGCCAACCACTTGGTATATTGACAATTTTCAATGATGTCCGCTTCCAACAGTTTCTTGACCTCTGCTGTTGCGGCAACTTTCCTCTCGGATCCCTGATGTCTTAACTTCTGTTTAATAGGCCATAATCCCTCTTTGATGTTCAACTCATGACACGCAAAGCCTAGGTCACTCCCTTGCATGTCTGACGCCGAGTAGGTGAGTACGTCCTTGTAGTCTCGTAGTGTTTGGATTATTTTCGTCCTTAGCTCTAGGCTGGTGCTCTTGCCCACCTTGAATTTATGTCTGAGTGCTTCGTCTATTGTCACTTCTTCACCTTCTTCAGTTGGTTGGGGTCAGTCGTACTGCTTTGAATTTTCCGACAAGTGAATTCCGAGGCAGTTTAGATCATTCCCACTCTCTTCAAGCTTCCTTTTCCTCGGCCTTCCCTCTTATGGGGAGGTTGTTTTCTTAAATTCGATCACATAGCATTCTATTGCCGACTGCTGATCCCCGTATACCTTACCGACCTTCCCTTCATCTGTCTCGTATTTCATGAGCAGTCGGTAAACCAAAATTACTGCTTTTACTTTCGTCAGTGTGGGTCGGCCCATGATGACATTATAGGGTAAGGGGATGTCAACCACCAGGAAGTCGACTGGTAGGCTTCTTTCTTTTCCCTTCTCGCATAATATGATAAGTAGTTTGATTGTTACGACAAGATGTCCCGATCCTCCCGTGAAGCCTATCGGCTGTAGGCGTGTTTTTATAGCCTACACGGGATGAACGCGTATTTGACTATCTCATTATAAAGGTTTTATTGAAAACGTTTTGAAATAGAAGAAGTCGCCAACAAGTCTTTAAAGGAAGACTCATAAACTTAATTGGATATTGAGAAATTGTAGGGACAACTTAGGGACTTATAGAATGTAAATTTCTCCGTTATGACTCCGTAGATGGTCATTGAATCATAGATTGAGTTGGGGTGAGAGCGTACGAATAAGATCAGGAGTCAAATTCGCCCATTGATGGCCTCTACTTAATATCGATTCATGTTCAAGTTTTATGCAAATAAATAACCACATAATATGTTAATGCAATGTAAAATTAATCTATGTCGGTTCATTAAATAAACAAAAGACTAATTTTCGGTGACATGTTATTAAAGTAATCAAATTACTGGGAACCTAATCCAATTGTTCAAATTATCTCAATTTAGCATTAGGACATTTATTTAGGTATTCTATTAACAAAAATAAGCATGTGACGAAAGCATTAAATCATACAACAAGCATAAGAATAATAATAATAGGAAAGAAATAAGAAGAAGAGTAGATATTAGAGAAGAATATACAATATAACATTAATTCCTTCAAGATCTACATTATGACAAGTAATTGTTAGTAAAAAAGGAGTTAAATTAGAATTGACCCTCAGGAATTATACATTTGTCACCTAGGTCATGTATTACGGTCTGTAAGATAAGCAATCTTGAAACTTGAAATAGGAAATTCGAAGGGATGAATGTGTTTGAATGTGAGTTTAAGTGTTTTGATGTGTTTGAATATAGCTAAGTACGTGTAGAAGTCGCGAGGAAAGCATTCGGAAAATTCGTCCAAAGGAACAAGCTATTTATAGGCAAAGGAAACCGAAAAAATCGTGAAAAAATAAGGAAAAACCGTGCGCTGGCGCACAAACTATGCGTCGCGCGCACTAGCTTTCTGGTCGGTTTTTTATTGTTTTAAGATTCTTTTTGATCCTTTGGTAAAATCTATCCTTTGTAATCTGAAATAAGCTATCTTTAGGAATAAAAATATGATTTTCTAAGTATCCTTAAAAATTAATTATCGAGAATAATTAATATTAAAAAATACAAAATACAAAAAAAAATATCAAAGTTAATAGCTCATATATAGGGTCGAAGGCAACTACAGCGAGCGCCAGTCTTCAACTAAGTATCACCCTGGAGCGGGATGTAGCTCTATACAGTCATGAGCCGGACATAGTTAATGAGTTACCCCTAACGGGACTGTAACACCCTCCAAATTTAAATAAATATATAATAAAAAAGATATAGTTTTCGAAAATTCAAACTTGGAGGATATTACTGCCCATTTACTCTTTAAGAGTAAACGTAAGGCTAACAAATTAACTAATTAACTCAAGTACCTTAGAAAAGAGAATTTGAAGTTAAGAATACTGTTACAACCAAATTTTAGACGATACTAAAATTAATAATTCCATGACAGAATAACTAAACAAAGTCATCTAGGTGATTTAATTAAGTCTCCTCAAATGAGATCCCATCACCAAGTCCAACTTGCAAAGTAACAGAAAAGAAGAACAACAAGAGAGACAACTCCCAAAATCAGAAAAACTGAGTAATTCGACTCCATCCCATAAAAATTATAATTTTAAAAATAAGTTTTGAGTTTAAAAGGTGAAAAAATAATTATAATAATAATATTAAGGTTTAGGTTCTATAACATTTATATTAATAACTTCAAACATAAGTCATATAAATCAATAACATTTAATCACACAACCATCAACAATAATTTTAACTAAGAGAGGGAATGTGAACGCCAGTAGGCCGGGACTAATCCCTATTATCCGCCTACTTTAACAGGAGGTCGTCACCCCAATACAACCATGGCCAATATCATAGAGTCCCTAGTGTGCATACCCCTTCTACTTGGATCACAACAAGTAGAAGGAAGACAATAGTTTCGTATCGTACATAATAATTAACTTATAGATAGCTATACTATCATGTAGGACAACCTGTTCAACACCCTTTCAGGCTTCATTACCCTCCTTAGGTTTATTTAAAGATCATAATGTACACACGTTCTCAATTAATAACCATACAGTTTCACAAGTCTTTTCAATATAGTAATATACTCAAGTCAAAAGTTCATTACAAGAATAATCACATAATAACACTTACTACAATCATTGTTCCAAAATAAATACATGATAATAAAAAAAAGATTCACATAAAGAAGATGAAAACTAAGTTTATAACTAATAGTAATATAAGAAGGAAAATAGAAAACACATCTACTGATGTGTACAAAAAGGAGCATCAGGAGGTTAAATAAAGGAAGAAAGAAAGGCAAATCAAACAAAAGAGTAAAAAGGTAACTAAGTGTTTGGTTGGTTCGACAAATAGAAGAAAGAACAAAAGGAGAATAAAGGGTATGTAGGAGGCGGTGAAAAAGAAGAAGAGATAGAAGGAGATTAGACCACCACCAGCCAGCCACACCGCGATGACAGCAGCGGCGCACCACACACACTCGACTCTGCTTGTTTTTTTTTTTTTTGAAAGAGAAAACACAAGAGGGTTCAAATTTCCATTTACCTAACAATGGTGAAGATGGATGAGGTGCCCACGGTAGAAGAGAAGATTGGTATTTATAGCTGACTTGCTTAATGTAATTTAATTAGGTAAATTTCTGATTGCTTGATTTTCTCAATCAATTTGATTGATTAGGGTGCTAATTGGTTATGTAGGATATTTGATTTGTGGAGTTTGGCTTGATTTACTCAATCAATTATAAAATTGATTGATTTGCAATCTTTAGTAGAAGGTAAACTGAAAGGGAAAGATGGCTGAAATTTGAAAAGGTGAATATTGTTCGAAATTGCAATATTGACCGGTGAATTTTTTTTTAAAATCTTCAAATTTTTTGTAACGTAAAAGATCAATTAGTTATTGATTTGTAAAATAATATTTAACTCCATTAAAAGAAAAGAAAAAATCATGAATTATTTTGTGAAACACAAAGTTATAACATAATTTATGAGAATAATTTCGGAATATTACATTTACTCCTCCTTAAAAGCAAAGTTTGTCCTCGAACTATATCGCTAAAACTCGCTAAGCTAGAAAAATGAATAAAATATTGGTTTCACATTCTTCCCCAAGTTTCGTCCTCGAAACTCTATCTACCTGCGGAAAGAGTTATGAGTATCGATTTTTCATGTCATCCTCAGCTTCCCAAGTTGCTTCCTCGGTTTTTTGATTTGACCATAATACCTTAACTAACTTCACAGCTTTGCGTCGGGTATTTCGCGTTTTGGTATCTAAGATCTTAATAGGTCGGTCCTCAAAAGTAAGTTTTTGATCTAATTCGACAGCTTCTGGTTGAAGGATATGTTTTAGATCATGAATATACCTACGAAGTTGAGACACATGGAAAACATTATGGATATTGGCTAATTCCATAGGTAATGCTAACCTATAGGGCACCTCTCCAATTCGCTCCAAAACTTCATAAGGACCAATATATCGAGGGATTAACTTCCCTTTTCTCCCAAACCGCATTACACCTTTAGTCGGGGAGACCTTGAGTAAGACTTTTTCTCCTATTTCGAACTCTAAGTCTCGCCTTTTCGTATTTGCGTAAGATTTATGTCGATCTTGTCTTTGCCTTCATATGCTGTTGAATGAGTTTCACCTTTTTTGTAGTCTCTTCAATCATGTCGAGCCCCAAATTCAATGATTCATTCACATCACTCCAGCATATAGGGCTTCTGCATTTTTATCCATACAAAGCATCATAAGGCGCCATCTTTATACTTGAGTGATAACTATTATTATATGAGAATTCTATATACATCAAATATTCATCCCATGATCCTTCAGAGTCCATCACACACGCCCGCAACATATCTTCGAGTGTCTGAATAGTTCTTTCAGTTTATACATCAGTAGCTGGATGAAATGTTGTACTAAACTTGAGTATGATTCCCACAGCTTCTTGAAGTTTCAGCCAGAATTTGGACAAGAATCGAGAATCCCTATAAGAAATAATATCCTTGGGTACACCATGCAATCTTACTACCTCCTTAAAATAAGCATCTGCTAGTTATTGCATTGACCATGTGTCCTTCATTGCCACAAATCTTGTTGTTTTTGTCAAACGATCTACTATAACCCAAATGGCATTCTTTCCTGACTTAGTGTTGGGCAATCCCATAACAAAGTCCATAGAGATCGATTCCCATTTCCATCCTGTAACCGTGAAAGGTTATAGATTTCCTCCAGGTTTCATGTGTTGAATCTTCACTTTTTGGCAAGTCAAGCATTTGGCTACGAATTCAGCCACTTCTCGCTTCATTCTAGGCCACCAAAAGTGTTGTTTGAGGTCTTTGTAAAGTTTGTCTCCTCCAAGGTGTATGGAGTAATGGGAATTATGAGCCTCTTTCAAGATCTTGTCCTTTAGGGTTTCATCATTAGGTACACACCATCTCCCCTTGTACTTTGCTATTCCGTTAGCACCAATCTCAAATTCAGGTGCTTGACCATCCTTTTTCATTTTCCTCAACTTAATCAACCAATCATCTGTGCCCTATTTTGCTTGAATTTCTTCGAAGAGATTAGGCTTAACAGTGACCGCATTTAATCTAGCTTCTACAAATCCATGTTCGACAACTTCTAAGTTCAATTTTTGAAAGTCCTTGCATAACTCGCCGGCTAAGATCAATACATTCAATGTATGACTACTCTTCCTGCTTAAAGCATCCGCAACCTTGTTTGCTTTGCCTTCATGATATACAATGTCAAGATCATAGTCATTGATGAGTTCAAGCCAACGCCTTTGTCTCATGTTCAACTCCTTCGAGTGTAGAGATATTTTGAACTCTTATGGTCTGTGTACATTGTGCACTTAACTCCATACAAATAATGTCTCCATATTTTGAGCGCAAACACAATTGCTCCTAGCTCCAAATCATGAGTAGGGTAATTTTGTTCATAAGGTTACAGTTGCCTTGATGCATATGCGATGACTTTTCAATGTTGCATCGGCACACACCCTAACCCATGCTTTGAGGCATCACTATACACCTCGAAGCAATTTGTTCCGGAGGGTAAGATCAATACCGGTGTCTTATTCTAAGTCGTTTCTTCAATTCTTGAAATCTTTGACTAGCATTGGTCGTCCCAATGACATTTAGTCATCTTCTTCATCAGGTTGGTGAGAGGTTGAGCAATCTTAGAGAAATCTCTAATGAATCTCATATAATACCCAGTAAGACCTAAGAAGCTTATAATTTCTGCAACACTTGTGCGCCGAGCCTAATCGGTCACTGCTTGTATCTTTGAGGGGTCAACAGTAACTGCATCCATTGATATCACATGGCCCAAAAATGTGACTTTCTCTTACCAAAATTGACACTTTGAGAATTTTGCATACAATTTCTCTTGTCGAAGTATCTCCAAAAATTTCCTCAAACGGGTCTCATGCTCTTCCTTATCTCTTGAGGATACCAGAATGTCATCGATAAATATGACCACACACTTATCCAAGTAATGCTTGAAGGTTCTATTCATGAGATCCATGAAAGCAGCGGGCGCATTAGTGAGTCCAACGGGGATAACTGTGAAATCGTAATGGTCATACCTTGTCCGGAAAGCTATTTTGGGTATATCTTCATCCGCGATTCTCAGCTGATGATATCCAGACCGCAAGTCGATTTTTGAGAATACTGCAGCGCCCTTTAACTGTTCGAATAAATCCTCGATTCTAGGAAGTGGGTATCTATTCTTGACAGTGACATTGTTCAACTCCCTATAGTCGATGCATTGACTTAGAGACCCATCCATCTTCCTAACGAACAACATTGGTGCTCCCTAGGATGAGACACTTAGTCTTATATATCCTTTCTCCAAGAGTTAATTCTAATTGCACTTTCAGTTCTCTTGTTTCTGCTGGGGCCATTCGATATGGTGCTTTAGAAATAGGGCCTGTTCCAGGAATTACGTCGATCTTGAAATCAACTTCTCTCTCTGGTTGCATTCTTGGAATCTCTTCTGGAAATACATCCGGGTTTTCGCAAACAACATGAATTTTACATATCTCCTCATCGTCCTTACTTATATATTCCATGTGACATAGGTAGACTGGGTATCCTTTTCTAATGTAAGTTTGAAGGTTCAAAGCTGAGATAATCTTGATTCCAGGTGTAAAGACAACCCCTTGGTAAGATATTCTATTCCCTCTTGGTCCTTTAAGAGACACTTTTTGCTTATGACACTCAATCTTTGCCTGATATCTACTCTACCAGTCACTTCAGGATAACATCAAAGTCTTTTAAGAGACAATTTTTGTAATAGGAATGTATTGAAAAAGGGTATTACATGGGACTGTAATTCTGGTGGACATGACAATGTTGGCTACACATGACGATGATGGTTTTAAGGAAAACTTTTCCACAAAACACTTAGAAATAAAATAATGAGACACCCCAGAGTCAAAGAGTAAGAAATCAAGGTTAGAGTTTACGAGAAAAGTACCCGTCACAATGTTACTGTTGGTGTCTGCTTCTGTTCTGCTCAATTCTGCCAAAAGTTGGGCGTGCACCATTTCCATTGGTCTGGTTGTTGCTCTGAGTAGCATTTGGAGTTGCTTGACTACCATTGTTGCTTGGACCTTGAGGATTGTTAGGGCGATAATTGGTTTGGTATGGGTTTCGATTGCTAGTTCCGTTGTTGTTGTTTCCCCTATTTTATCCACTTTGGTTATTTTGCCTATTTGGATATTGATTGGCCTTGTGTCCTGGTTCTCCGCACTGAAAACACTTAATTCTTTCACCCTGACATGTGAAACCTGGATGACTCTTATTGTATTTCTTACAGACAACCACTTTCTTATTATTGTCCTCTTGTCTTCTTTGACCCTGATTGTTATTGTGAGAAATTGTTGGTATAACGACCACCTTGATGGTTACCCCCGCCATTATTTCCTCCATAGCGAGCCTTTTTCTCATAAACTTGAGTTTGGGAGTTCCCACTTTGGTCTTTCCTTTTGATTCTTCCCAGTACTTCCTCTTCTCGTTGCATAATTCTCTCCATATTGCAAGGTTTACCATAAGCATCCATAAAAGTGGTTGAGGTACTACTGCCTAGTCTCTTTTGGATTCTAAAGCTTAGTCCATCCTCAAATTTCTGAGCTTTTGTGGCCTCATCTGGAACCATATTGGGGCAGAACCTAGCATATTCATGAAATTTTTGAGCATCACTTCTACACTCATAGTAGATCCTTGATTGAATCTAATAAACTCACTACATTTTTGCCTCCTAATGTGTTCGAGAAAGAATCGGGCCCTCATACTTGATCTTAAAAGCGGACCAATTAAAATGAGGTTGTATAGGAATGGTAGGTCCTTGAGTCTCCCACCAAAGATCGACATCTTCTTGAACGTAAAAGGTAGCATGGTCACAATAGTAGAAAAAACCTCAAATGCTCCGGTTTTTTAGGCCACAAATGCTTCGTATTTTACCCGTAGCAGACCCTATACGAGCATTTGGATATTTTACAAATGCTTCTGTTATGAACCGGAGCATTTGGTAGTCAAATGCTTCGGTTGTAGCATAAAACTGGAGCATTTGACTAACAAATGCTTCGGTTATTAAGGGAAATCCGGAGCATTTAGTAGTCAAATGCTCCGATTTTCACATCACAACCGGAGCATTTGCTCCTTTTTTTAAAAAAAAAAAAAACGCATGAACATCCAGGTAGCAGCCTAGCACTACACAGCCAGATAGCACCAGTAGCAACGTCCTATTGCACTGCCACCTAGCACCATTACATAATTAGCTAGGTAGCACCAAAATAACTAAATCAGGTATTATATATTCTGTACAATACAAATAAAATAAACAAAAAATTTATTAACCATGATTAAGTAGAATCGAAGTACATGAAAAATATAACACAACTATAATCACTTGTTCCTTAACTAGATATATACAAATACAGGAAACCATCTTGGGAGCAAAATCTTCAAAACACCATCTTTAACACACCAAATAAGCCGACTTCAAAACACCATCTACAAATAACAATTAATAAATAATTTGGCTAAATTAATAAGATGCAACGAAACTAAAAAATTAACCAAACTAACATATACTCCCACAATCCCTTTTCAACCTATCATTTTCAAATTATGCAGAAAGTGTTAAGAATGCATATAGAAAAGCTACAAATCCCACTATAACTTTAATTGTAAGTCTGACATAAAACAGATGTAAAATGTCACGAAAACACTAGCCAGTGCATTATAATTTCACTCTCAGGGAAACCCATATAGAAGGATTGATTAGAGACGCTTAGAAACGTGGTAAAGCTCACACACGCTTACCTTTCCCAGAAACATATTAAAATAGACTAGATTTTCCATGAAAGAACAAAACGTAAAGCAACGGAACAACACAATCTCATTACTCAGTTAAAGAGAGAAAAAAAGTTGACTTTTATAAGTAACACAAACCTGCTCACTCAAAACAAACAAAAAGTTCCATTTATAGAAGGAAAATGTTTACATTTTAACTCGGCCGCAAATCACTTAGAAATTGCGACTGTTAAGCTTTACTGAGTACAATTTGCTTCACATCTTTTAGAAGTATTAACACTGAATAAAGGAGAGTTATTTCAGCTAAATTTCATAAATTATTAGCCCAACGCACTTGCAACAGTGAGAGTGGTGAGCCACAATACTGTTCAGCCCTTAAGGTTGTTCTTTCTCATGCACAAGTAAAGGTCATGCAATCCAAGTCTCACACAGTCAAACCACGTTCCACGTCAAGTGATAATAACAAACAATGATGACATCAAAACATGTGCAAACAAAAGGAACCTCTAGCAAACACATACAAAGTTGATGAATTGATATAACTTTACCTGACAAAAATAAAGAATGAACAACGGATGTTATGAAAATTGAATGAGCTTTTTGCCAACAGAAACATTGGATATAGTGTTCTAAAGCCTTTGGAAGATCAACATAGTATTGAAAGTACACAACCTGCAATAAATAGTTAAATACAGATATTATACTCAGAGAAAGAAATGTAGACAACCTGAAAGGAGAGTTGCTTAACAAAAGGTGATTTACAGTATATAAGGATACAAAATAACACGATTATACTTCAGAGACCATGGAAATATTAGTCAAACCATATTATAAATAAAAGGTGAAAAATACATCTATGAGGGAGTAAAGTAGTATCTTTTTCAAGTGGAACAGTAATTCTGAGTGGTGAGGGAGTAAAACAGTGCTTGTGTAGAAGTAAAAGAGAGTTCTATGAGTCTTTGTTGGTCTATGCAATCACATATGTGTGTACGAAAAGAAATAAGTGAAAAGTACTCCCTCTGTATATTATGCACATAATTCCACGAGTTTATCTCATTTCTTATCAATGCTATCTTAGGAGATCAAGGCAGTTAGGCAATGTGAAAGCTTAGAAAAGGATCCCATGGGTTAAGGACTCTAGATTTAAGATAGAAAACGGACTACTTATTCACTCATCTTGGAGCATTCCATGTGTATTAGTACCATAAATCCAACATTAGCATAATAAGGATCTAAATAGTTTGCAAGCCCATAGGGGTTAGTTAAAACAACCTACTACTTACAAAAGAAAATCAATCAGCAATACCTAAAGCAGAAAGCCTGTACTAGCAACCATTTTCAGTTACTATACATAACCAGAAGAGGTGACTGCTTGTATCTCGAGCCACTAGATACCATGATTCTGGTGTTCATGCAGACACATTCACAGAGTATAAATCGCAAAACAGCCAAAAGTAGAAAGTAAAAAAGATCAGTTTTATATAAAGCTTATGACTTTAATCAAATGTCATTTAAGTTCCAGCAAACATAATTGCCTAAATGCCTAATATAAACTTAACCATAACCAACAATAAAAGCATACAACTGATCAAATTTAAGTTTGGACATATTCCTATTTTAGCATCATGTGCTACTTCTTTCTTAGATCGAATGTTGACAATGGGATGGCTCAATGTAACATAATTCCCTAATCTCCCCGCGAACTGCGATCCAAAAAAAGCGAATTATGGTCGGTGTTCGCCTATTTTTTGCGCATTTTGGGTGAATCGCGAACTGAAAAAGTTAATTCTATAGCGAAGTATGTTACATTGGATGACGATGGGTCGAACCTAACCAACAAGAAAAGCCTATAACAGGTGATTAGTGATTAGACTGATATCTGAGAGTTTTACCCATATCAAGTGAAGCAGCCTCGTTGTCTATACTCTCTACTAGCTAACACACTTACATGACCAGTGATTTATCTGCACAAGAGAACAATATATATGCATAAAGCATCATACCATGGTGCCATCTCACTGTATTTCATAACTGGATATGAATAGAATGACTATTTGGATGGGTGCAACAACAAAATGAATAATAGTTTTATGTCAAAAACATAATAGAATAAATATTGAAACTAATCAGGGCCTGGAAATGGATCAATTAGATCAAAACAAATGAACTACACAAGAACACAACACATTATATGTTTCATTATGACCTAAAGTCTACTATGAAAATCTTGTTGATTAATAACTATGTTTACATTGCACCAAAATTTATGTCTTAGGTACGTATTAGGGTTTTGTCAATATTGCACAACAAAATTTGGGGATGAAAAACAATGGCAATTCGAATTTAAAACCAATGAAGCAATATAATTACTCAACTAGCCAATAGAATAGAAATAGTCAACCCATCCTTATAATATTGACTACACATTCTAATAGCTACATCTTAGCACCAGCAAGGCAGCAACTAATTAAAAAATGATTGAAATGTATGGCAACAACCAAGGCTTAACCCACCTCTAAAGCATTACCTCATTCAATCACAAATCAAGCACTCTCAACAAACAAAATAAACACCTCACAAAAAAAAAAAGAGAACATATCAATTTATCAAGAAGAGAATTTGATTTCTAATATATCATTAGTTAAACATGAAGATAATGCTTAAAGTACTTGACTATTAGTGAGAATTGCTTAGTTATCCTATTTAAATCACTTGATTAGGAATTAGCCCAAAATTAATTAAACATCTAACTATTTGTTTAAGCCCATCATTATTAGGAGGTAACATACATCACTCCTTCAAGTAGTGAAGCAGGACAAATAGTAGGCGAGGGAAACAGGAGGAGGGCCGCAGCAGCCCATCATAAACTATATATTAATGCTAAAACTAAACAACATAGATTAACATGAGAAGCTGAAGATTTGGCCACAACAAATTATATACTTACTCTAGGGAAATGTTTTGACGCCTCCACTATTAGTACAGGTCTGACATTCACATCAAGGAAGTCATGCATGTGCCTGTTTGAGCTGCAATTTTCATATTCTTTAGATAGATAATCCACACCAAATTCTCAGAGCCATTTCTTGCATAAGATATAAAAGCAACATCAACCAAAAGTTTAGATACAAAAAGGAAATAGTATAAAAGGATTGTGCCCTTATTTATATGGTTTAATATGACAACTAGAGATAAACTAATTGACCTAGTGGAGGTAACTAGCTATGTTAAGTACCTAATTTGCCCTAAATCCATTATACGCCTTGAGAACTGGTGCACCGAGGACCAAACTATGTCCAATATAGAAAAAGCCAAGCAAAAATACTAAGACAACCAAGTATTTGTATCAAAGAAACGAATTAGGTGGTTCTATAACCAATACGAAGATAGATCAAATAAAAAAATTCTTCATAAAGCCATCAAATTCCCATAGTGCACCAGGTCAATGCAACGGCATCAGACAAATCATCCAAAAAATTAGAATAACTACTCCTAACTACCAAATTGAAACAACTCAAATTTAGACACCTTTTTGAAACATGAACCACTTCATACACAGAAAGAATACGTGATGTTTCTCATTCAATAAAGTCAACCACCATTAACTCAAATTTTAGCTGCTCAACTACAAAATTATATACTGTCTAAATTTCAAACGTAAACAAATTGAAAACATATTAATTGTCATAAAGTTCTTTCTAAAACACAAAGTAATAGAATAAAAAACAATTTCATAAAACTATAAACAAAATCATAACAAAAATGAGTGTATCAAATAAGATTGGTTGACGAATTTACCTGCAAAAGTGCAGCAATAGTTCCAAAAGAATTCAACAGCAACAGAGCCAAATCTGAAAACAACTTCCTTTATTGAAAGCAAAACAAAAATTATCAAAACGAAATTCAACTAAACCAAAAAAGTTTCAAACTTGAACCATAAATCAAACTTCAACTCAGCCGACTGCACTTTTCGGTCGACTAGGCCAGTAAGAAGCTGCATTCAGATACAGACGAACATGAAAGTATGAAACAAACCTCAGTACTGAAATTAAAAGCCTAAATTCAAAAATTAGGTTCTAAGTATTGTGTGAATTAACGAATCGAACTTAGATCTAAAACCGAAAATGAAGAACTAAGAACGAGATAGAAGAAACAAGGAAGAAATTACCAAAAACATCGAACCTTGGTCATTTCTGAATGTTGAACATCCCCGCCCTTCTCTTCCTCTTGATTTAACTTTGCCAAAAATCATCCCTAATTCTTGATTTCAAAAAGGAGCGAGAAGGATTAGGGAATTAGGGTTTCAGATCTGAAAAAGAGAGAGAAAACAAGAATAGAGAGAGGAGTTAGAACAATATAGAATCATGGCGGAGCTAGACCGCACATTCCTTGCTTTTCATATGAGACAGAGGGTCGAAATAAATTCAAATCACTTTACTACGTGTACTTCAGTATTGCTGCGCGCGAGAGTCTAAGTGCCCGGGTTGACTAACTGGAGCACTTATTCACAAGTGCTCCGGTTGTTTAGTCAATCGGAGCATTTGGAAATCAAATGCTCCGATTTTCTAATCAACCCGAGCATTTGTGAATTTTTTTAATTAAAATTTTCATAAATGCTCGGGTTGATTAGTCAACCGGAGCACTTGACCAGTAGCAAAAGATGTTTTTCCACTAGTGTCAACCTTTTGGTTGTTAGGAGTTCCATTAGAAGTGAATATTTTCTCCATGTCTCGTAACCAGCTTATCAACATAAGAGGATCTTCTCGACCAATGAAGGTTGGTGGTTTCAAGTTGGCAATTTTCTTAGCCATTGTTACTTGATATTCTTCACCGACATGGTTGTTGAGTTGGTTTTAAAGAACAAGTCCAAAACTTTAGGATAATTGTTCAAGAGTTCGCAATCGAGCAGCTATTTGTTCGGAAGTCTCAGGCATATTCTTGTTTTGGCGTGAACGTGAACGAGTATACACGTTAAATTGCATAAGCTACCTAGAAAAAGAAAACAATGGTGTTACCACCATTTATTATTAAGGTAAAGTAACACAACTTAGAAAATGTAAACAACTTTATTCAAATCATTCAATCAAAATAACATCGTTGTTCAACATAGCAACTAATGATTCTGAACCTTATTACACATATTAAAAAGAAAAGGAAACCTAAAGGTCATCATCCTCCATAGGCTCTTCTTCCTCTATATATAGGATCCTTGTCGTCCATATCAGACTAAGGGCGGGTAGGGGTAGGGCTTTTATCGGCCTCTCCTTCATCAGAACTGGAGCCATTTAAGTCTAGATTGTAACGGTATTCTTCCATAGCATCAATCATAACCTTCCGCAGATACTCAATGGATAGAAACCACGATCCTCTATGCGTGTACCTCTCAAAGTTAGGTGTCCTATTAACATAAACATCACTGTATTTTCTTTTGATTGCTCCTAATGGTCCTCGCTCGGGTAGGGTTTTCAATAAGACATAAGCTTGCTTTTCAGGCGTGCAAAAGTCAGAATCTCCATATAGATCATTGAAATGGTAACTTTCAATAGCCATGTGCAAACGGTGGACATAATCACAAACATCCTCCTTGTATCTCTTGCGAATCAAGTAAGGTGAAGTAGAGAGAGGGCTAGTGAGTTTCCTCACCGTCCTTTTTCTCGTGGTTTGGTAAACTCTTGCCATCTAAAACATAAAGAACATATATTAAGTACTTAAAAGTAGTACTTTAAAACATTAATATAATATAATAATCCCTTTTGAACCCACTCTCATAACTTTGTTTATTTAGTCCTAATTTCATTTATTCAGTTTACTTAACCTATTTAATTTCTTTAACCCAACTTTCCCTAGGTAATCATAAACTTAAGCTCTGATACCACTTTATAACACCCTCCAAATTGAAATAAATATATAATCAAAACAATATAATTTTCGAAAATTCAAACTTGGAGGCTATTACTGCCCATTTACTCTCTAAGAGTAATCGAAAGACTAACAAATTAATTAATTAACTCAAGTACCTTAGAAAAGAGAATTTGAAGTTAAGAATACTATTACAACCAAATTTTAGACAATACTAAAATAAATAATTCCATGACAGAACAACTAAATAAAGTCACCTAGGTGAATTAACTAAGTCTCCTCACATGAGATACCATCACCAAGTCCAACCTGAAAAGTAATGGAAAAGAAGAACAACAAGAGAGACAACTCCCAAAAATAAAAAAAACTGAGTAATTCGACTCCATACCGTAAAAATAATAATTTAAAAATAAGTTTTGAGTTTAAAAGGAAAGGTGAACAAATAATTATAATAATAATATTAAGGTTTAGGTTCTATAACGTTTATATTAATAACTTCAAACATAAGTCATATAAATCAATAACATTTAATCACACAACCATCAACAATAATTTTAATTAAGAGAGGAAATGTGAACGCCAGTAGGCCAGGACTAAATCCTATTATCCGCCTACTTCAACAAGAGGTCGTCACCCCCAATACAACCATGACCACTATCATAGAGTCCCTATTGTGCACACCCCTTCTACTTGGATCACAACAAATAGAAGGATGACAACATTTTTGTATCGTATATAATAATTAACTTATTAACTATACTATCATATAGGGTAACCTGTTCAACATCCTTTCGGGTTTCATTATCTTCCTTAGGTTTATTTAAAGATCATAATCTACACAAGTTCTCAATTAATAACCATAAAATTTCACAAGTCTTTTCAATATAGTAATATACTCAAGTCAAAAGTTCGTTACAAGAATAATCATATAATAATACTTAATTTGTGAAAATTATTTCGGGATATTACAGGGACAAAGTCTACACCGACAAGAGCCGGGCATAGCTCATGATATCTTTTTCGCATATCCTTTCATTTTGCAAACTTATGCTTGTTTTGCAAATACTTTTCACATATATCTGTTTCTGCAAACTTAAGCTTGTTTTGTAGGCACCGATGTTAAAAGAGTGGTTTTCGATTGTACAGCATCTATAATCATTCTATGTCCCAACACAAATACTTTGACTTTAATTCGGTTTTACAAACCTCAGTCAAAGTGGGAGCTTCTGTAGACACAGAATCGTGTCTCCCCATTTAGCACCCTATATATACTAATATATTAAAAGGCGAGCCTAAACAAGGAACGGTGCCACTTGGCGCTCTCCCTATGAGAGTTTTACTCTATGTAATCCTTAACAATAAAAAAAATTAGAAATTGCGTAGCATAGGGTTTGATCCCGGGACCTCAAGAACATATACTAAAATCTTAACCACTAGACCAAAAAACATTTAGTGTTATCACCTTAAAGTATAATATTAATAAATGAAAATTTTCCCTATTCCCACAACAATATATGATTACTAATACCCCGCTCTAATTGACCCGGATCGAGGAAAGAATAAAGAACGAGCCTAAAATAGAATATTTTAAGCATAATCCATTTTCTAACCGGTTTTATTAACCCATTTATGCAAACCTCTTTTATAAATAGTTTAACTAAGCCCACTTTCCAAAACATTTTAAAATAACCTATCTTCGAAAACCTTTTACAAATAGTTTTATGAAAGCCCAATTTCTAAAATCTATTTTATAGCCCATTTTAATTAATAGGATTAATTAATTATATAAATCAGTTTTATTAATAAAGATATCTTTTATAAAAAATCATCTTTCTGCAAAGTGTTTTCAAATATCTTTTACTAAAATCTTTTAAATTAAAAATCTTTTAAAAACGTAATTGTTTTTGGTACCTTTTAACTAGTACTATATATAATCTTCCTCGCCTAAGACAATTCCTACGCCTCCCTCACATAATTCCCCAACCTCCTAATAATACTTCGACTCCATAAAAAAATCCACCGCCAGCATCCCACACCATATGATACATCATCATTCAACACCATTATCTTTAACATCTACACAAAAGAAATTTAATCTTGCACCACTCACCTAGGAGTGTAAGCGGACTGCGAAAAGTCCAAACTTGTTGGACTGGACTGGACTGAAATTTTTTTGGACTAAACTCGGACTCAAATTTTCGAGTCAAAATATTTTTGGACTAGATTTGGACTCACCCCTTCGGAGTCCAATAAGTCCAGTCCAAATATATTTTTATATATAATATATATTTAATATATATATATATATATATATATATATATATATATATATATATATATATATATATATATATATTTAATATTTATATTTATATTTATATATATAATATAAAAGATGAATGTGACTTATTTTATGGAATGGATATAAGGAGCTTAAATTTTCAAATTCCATTATGGGAAAACGTTTTGAATCATTGAATTTAAACCGTGGAAAAAAATAATTTAATAATCGAACTAGACAGGACTGGATTCAGACTCAATATAAAATTATCGGACTGGACTGGACTCAAAAAATATTTGGATCGGACTTGGACTCAATTTCTCGAGTCAAAAAAAATTTGGACTGGATTTTGATTTGGCAAAGTCCAATCCAGTCCAATCCACTTACACCCCTACTCACCTTTCCTCACCCTCTAATCTCATGCATAATACCAAAACACTACCTACAACATTCACACCTAATTAATACAAAGATAGTAATACAAAGGCTGTCGGCAATACAATACAAATCTATACAAATCCACTACCCTTCCAAAAGTGGGAGTCCCTCCACTGTTCACATGAATAGTGGTCTGAGTGAGGAAAGCTTGCAAATTACTGTAGGGAAGAAAGGAAGTGCAATGCTGCTGAGCTGCTGGGCTTCTCAGGGACGCGGGCTTCTAAGGCCTGAACCAACTGGGCAGCTCACTTAGACCTGGTCCACACCCATCCTGCTTAGGAAAAAGGAGGGAAATAACTCCATCTTCTACCGCGTCTTCAGTACGTGTTCACCCTCACCTCATCCTTCTGTGCTGAAATTGCCACTTTTAATGCCTACGCTCGCTCTGTCTGTTTCACATAATTTTTACAAAAAAATAATAATCCAACAAATAAAAGGGATTCTGTAATTTGTTGATGTTGTACTTAATTAACGCAATTACACCAAATATGAAAGGGATTCCCTCTTCCATTCCTGCATCCAAACTGAGATTAGGAAAAAAGGCCCACGGAAAACGGACGAATTGCAATCTACAGGGCCATGGAAAATTGCCACATGGAAATCATTTGGAAATTTACAAAGATGCTTGGGATTCCTTCCTACAGTTCCTTATCCAGTGGGTG
This sequence comes from Beta lomatogona, assembly GCA_947646795.1. Classification (NCBI taxonomy): domain Eukaryota; kingdom Viridiplantae; phylum Streptophyta; class Magnoliopsida; order Caryophyllales; family Amaranthaceae; genus Beta; species Beta lomatogona. The sequence goes on from CANSNZ010000072.1 coordinate 881,014, forward strand.
TTCATGGAAAATGGGCGACTGGGAATCAATTGGAAATCCGTGTCTTTCTATTTTAATTATTTGTTTCCATACTTTTCCATTTTAACCTGAATTATATGTTGCCATATGTTTCAAATCAATTCTAAATTGAGTCTTTCCAATTTTATTATTTGTTTTCATACTTTCCAATTTAAACATGAATTATTTGTTGCCATACTTTTCAAGTCAATTATGAATTTATATATCTGAATTTGTATTTTCCCTAAACAGTACTAGTTGTTCAAATTATGTGAGCAAAGTTGTGCAGATAGAAATACTTAACAAGTGGTGTTTGGGGGATAATATGAGCAAAGTCCATGTATTTATGGGTTCTGGTTGTTCGAATTATGTAAGCAAAGTCCCTGTATTTATGGGTACTTCCAAGCTGTTGTCCACTTGTTTGAATAGGGTAGGTAATTGCCTTTTTCTGTGCGTTCAGTAAACCCCTTTCCCTACGGAAGTGCTGTTGCACCATAATACTTTCAACACCATACTCTTTTATTACTTCTTCAATCTCTTTATATTTACACCATCTCCCTTGGTTTTTTAGGTCTAACCTTCCACAACTTTATTCCTTTCCCATATATATAGAATCCTCCTCCTATTTTTTCTGTTTGTGTGTTGTTCCTCTTTTTTCATCTGGTATTACTTCTTACTTCTCCTTTGTCTTGAGATATTATGCATAAATATATGGCTCCTACGTTTGCTGATTGATGCAATACCTTCACACTTTACATATCTTATCAAGAACATTTGCAATACTATGTCTTGACAAAACATGACTATCAAATATTATAAGTAACACTCTATATAATCCTAATACAGAATTGACATTGACATTGGACTCTTATTTCTTGACACAATTTCACACTAATTATTGTTCTTCCCAAAGGGAATTAGTCATTTGAACTGTTTAGCAGGAATGTTTACATTATCATGCCATTGTGTAGTTGTAGTGTTCAATCTATCATGCCTCTTTTTAGTAGTAGGGACTTAATAAGTTGTGCAGTAGTTGTTGTAATTTTTCACTTTACAATTGAGTTCAACAATCGATTTGAGAATACAGGATAATAACTTGTAGCACATTGTTGGTTAGAATACTTGTCAAGTTGTGTGTGTAGCTTTTTATGTTTAAGCATATCTATTTTGTTTGCTTGATCCTTACTGGCTTGCTGATTTACAGTAAATCAAATTATGGCAGATCGCTCTTGTTTAAGGGTCTTGTGACTATTGTATTTGCTCACTTAAGTATCCTACTTTGTGATTAATTTATTCCTACCTCTACATTGGATTGAATTGAGGCCTTTGCTTGCATGCCATCTGTACACAAGAGGCCTGATGTGTGCTTCGTATACCTTTTCTATTTTGAACATAATAGCGGATAGGTTCCTTCCTGTCCACGTCTATAAATATCTCCACTAGGGGAAAAAATAGGAAGGGCTGTGCTGCAAGGGCGGCGTTTTCCAAAAAGCGCAGCCTTTCGAGTATGAAGGGCTGCGGTTAGACCAAAAACGCAGCTCTTCGTACTGTACGAAGGGTTGCGGTTAGCCCGAAAACGCAGCCCTTCGTACTGTACGAAGGGCTGCGGTGAGCCCAAAAATGCAGCCCTTCGTGATACGAAGGGCTGCGGTTTTTGGGCTAACCGCAACCCTTCTTGTTTAGGGGGCTGGGCTTTTAATTAATAAAGGAATCGCGCACAAATTAAAGCAAGAGGGGTTTCCTCTTCTCTCTCTCATACTCATTCTCATAAGTAGAAATTCTCATTCTCTCTCCTCTCTCCTCTCTCTCATTCTCTCACAAAGAGGGGTTTACTCTCTCCTCACCACAACCACTCTCTACACCACCAACGAGCCACTCTCCACACCACCAACGAGCCACTCTCCACACCACTCGTCGTCTCCTTCTCTCGTCATTCGTCTCGTCGTCTTCTCGTCGCGCACGTCGTCTCCTCTTGTCGCGCACGTCGTCTCCTCTCGTCTTCTTCTCCTCTTGTCGAGCCCATCTCATCGTCTCCTCTCGTCGTCTTCACACCAGCAACGAGCGCACCGGCATTCCTCTCATATCTCCTCTCTCGTTCATCGCGCACACCAACCGCCTCTCCAGATCTAGGGTTCGTCAGTTTTTATCAATTTTAATTGTTTTTATAATTCTTTTTTGTACTTGTGATATTTTAGGTTTAGTTGCTGGGGTTTAGTTTCGTATTTTATATTTTGTCCGGATTTTGTTTGTGATAATTTATCAAGAATTTTCGTTTTGATTTTTTTTCGGATTTAATTGCGATAATTTATCCAGATCTAGGGTTGGGCTTTTGTTTCATATTTTATATTTTTTCATTTTACTTTGTGGAATTAATTTTATGTTAGGGATTCTTGTTGATTCATGAATTTATAATTTCGTTTCTGTAGTATTTTTTTCATCCAGATCTGTAGTACTGTTCTTTATAATTTTGTTTATTTTTTTTTTCTAGAATATGCGCCGGTATTGATGCTCAAATAAAAACAATATAATATACTCAGTAACTGTTTTTGGATACATTTAGAACTATAAAATGCAAAAACAAAAATTTTTATTTTTTATTTTTTATTTTTTTGGGTGACAAGGGTTGCGAGTTTTATCAAAAACCGCAACCCTTTGTACAAGGAAGGGCTGCGGTTTTGGGCCTAAACCGCAGCCCTTCGTAGTGAAGGGATGCGTTCAAAAACCGCAGCCCTTCACTTTTGCCGAAGGACTGCTACGACAAGGGCTGCTGGCCAAAAACGCAGCCCTTGCGTTTTTATCCACTAGTGCTCCTTGCTCATCCTGTTTACTAAATATGAATTATAAACAGCCTCAGTGGTTGAAAAATAAATAGTTGCATCATTTAGACTCATCCATACGTAGGTGCATCCTAAGTAAACTCAAACTAACTAATTGCAATTTGCATACTAACAGTCTACGTAGTTACATGTTAGGTTTGTTCCTTACCTTTTCCTCTCTTCCACTTAAATCTGGTGTAGGTGTTCAATATAAGTACACTTTCGATGTTTTAAAAAACTTTTCCGCTTCTCTACTATGTGTTCTTCATTTTGAAAAATTGGTGTGCGTGTGTTGTTTAATTATTATGTTTATGCATCACCTCTGTTTAAAATACTATACTTTTAGGCTACATTTGAATTCAATTGCCATGCACACTATATGTGAATCATATTCCATTATGGCATGTGGTTTCAGGGAACACAACATCCATATACATGCTAGATACGTACATTTCACGTTGCTATTGTTGTCAAACATGTGCTCCTTACCCCTTCTCTTATTTTCCTTCCTAACTTTCATGTTCTCTACTGTAGGCCTTTCCTCGTTGATAAATCTATTCACCTCTTTAGTAGTACCGGTGTTTTTACTGACATACAAAGGTATTATCTTTGATTCTCGCTATTGTGCTAAAACTGTTTTTTTTTGTATTGCCCCTGTTATACATTGTCTAGCTTGGCCTTATTTCCTTTGTGCTATTATTTTACTATATACTCCTATGGTTGGCTACTTGCTTAGGAATGTGTATCCTTTTGTCAAACAGTGTAAGTTAGCAACATGAAATCCTCTTGACCCATTTAAAACAAATACGCTCATGCCCTGTTGTAGACACATAATCGTATGTCCCCATTTAAGGATCCAATGATGAAACATACCGTGGTCTTAATTGGTCCGACCCAAGGGCAGAGCAGTTTGAAAAGTCATTCAAAACTATTTCGAAAAGTGTTAAAGTCCTGTTTTAAAAACCAATTAATTATTCATGATAATTGATTGTATTTTGAGCCCAATCCTTTGAAAAGCCCAATTAGTTATTTAATAATAATTAATTATTTTAATTAAATGAAATAAATATTTTCAAAGATATTTTCTTAATCGGATTTTATCCAGTAAAATCAGATTTCCGGAGTTAAAGGATAAAACAAATTATTTTAAAACACGTTTTAATAAAGCTAGCAAAGATATGCCAAGAGCCAGGCTAGAGCGCCTAGCGCACCAGCTTGCATCTGGCGAAGGGTTTGCACTTGGCACACGTCTGTGCGTTAGGCGCAACTTTGTCCACCTGTGTTAGGTACACTAATCTGCACCTGACACGTGGATTTCTGACTCACACAGAGTCCTGCGTTAAGCGCACTTCTTTGCGTAAGATGTGGCTTTTCTTTCTTATCTCTTTCAAAACGCGTATCACGTGTACGCTTTCTACTGGGCATGCCGCGTCATGCGCTTGACACGTCAGCCTGCGCTAGGAGCTGCTGGCGCGTGAGGCGCAGTGTCGTTTTCATATAAATAGGCCTGATCTCCGTACAGATTTCAGAACGGATTTTCACATTAACACACTTTGAACTCGACGAAAACTTTACAAACCTCTCTACGAACTACAAAACTTCCCTACAAAATTCATACTTTCGAATACAAACACATTCAATCTACATACTTTCATACATTTAGATTTTCAGGCTTCACGATTGCTCGTCCCGAAGGTTGTCAATCTCGCAGACCCAAGCCACGGTATAATCCTGATGGTCCTTAAATAAATTGTTTATTTTTATATTGAAGTTACTAACTGTTTGTTTTCCTAATGTAGATCTTTAATATAGAATCGTTCTACTATATATTCTAATCCTCTACTTTTTTTTATATATATCACTATATGCTTACCTGATTATACTATGCATATTATATGATTAACCTGCTTTATTGCTTTTATCACCACATGTTATTTATTGCTAAACAAGACCTAAAAGACAGTTCTAAAATTAATCAGATTAATTTGGATAACCTGTTAGATTCCCTGTAATTCTGATTGCATAATAACATATCGCTAAAAAATAGTATTTTTATGTGTTTCCTGAACCAACCTAAACTAATTATTTTTAGGGTGCTTAAAACATTATATGGTCATTTTATTGCATAAAAATTGGCATGAATCGGCATTTAGTAGAGGCCAGCAATGGGTGAATGTGGTTCATTATGACCGTGCTCGTACCCTCACCCCCGAACTCAATCTTTGATTCATTTTGACCATCTATGGAGTCAGGTTGGGGAAATCTACATTGGATAAGTCCCTAAAATGTCCTTACAGTTTCAATATCCAATTAGCTTTATGATTCCGCCTTTAAAGAATTGTTGACGACTTCTTTCAAAAACATATTTTTAATAAAACCTTTACAATGGAGTAGTCAAATCTAATACGCGCTCACACCGCGTAGGCGAAATAAAAACACGCCTACACCCTTGACTACGTAAATGCCTTGTAAGTTTATTTGCGGTTAATTCCTGTGAATTAGGCCATTAATTACTGTGTTCATGTCAGCCTAGGATGCACATATATACTTTCCTACACTTGATAGTTGTGAGTGCGCTAACTTTTTACTTTATAGCAGTGTTCAAAAATAAGCCATACATTCCCTGTATTACCTTGAGGAGATCGCGTTATTAATTAGGTAGCTTTATTATGTGCGTTTAGGGGTTTAGTTGGCTGCAGGACTTCTATTACCCCAACACTTATGTTTTTCCTACGCGTGCAACGCCAAATAGGCTTCATCTGTGCTTCTCTGTATACTTGCCATATCACACATTAATTGCATACATCATTGCACATTGCCATATAGCATTAACAATCAAGTGTTGTACATAATTTCCAAACGACAATGCGCACTTAGAGTTTCTTTTTCCTGTATCATCCCCATGAAACACCTGAAATTAGCTGTTTGCAGTTACGGTTATGGCTATGACATCTACAGTAATCTCAATCCCATTCCGGCCTCTGTTATGACAAATTACTCAATGCATGCATTTCCCAATCCCTGTCTATGACTTCGTGGATATGGCCCAGAAGAATGTTTGTGTAACTGTTATGACGGATGCACATCAACTAGTTAAGTGTTTGTTGGTGGAAAAGTAACTAACATAGAAGATCTTGTGAAAAAGCAGCTGAGCAGGCTGTGCAATGAAGCTATACCATGTTTGCGTTGAGGACTTCACTTCAGACCAAAAATAGATGTTTGAGAGGTGCGCTCGCCCTTATTACTTGAAACATGTAGAGTCGGAGCAGATTGAAAAGAATCAGCCACGTGTTGGTGTACATGAGCACCAGTGCATGGATATCAAGGTTTTTCCTAAACATGTGTGCCTCAACTATATGGAAGTGTTGCGCACTGTTGTTAAACATACTCAAGCCTTGCTTACTCTCATGGAAGCCATTTGTTTCGGGCGGTACTCATACACGTCTTGGTTAACAATCAAACATTGTTCCAATGCAGATGGGATGGAGTGTATATTTGACGACTACTGTGATACACGCTGTGATGCAAAGCAAAGCGTTGCCAAAAAAACCATTGCTTGCCTTATGCGCCTGTACAACTTTGAACTTAATGATGCAAACTACAAGTCTGCGTCCTATGCTACTGTTTTATACTCCCTTGAACGAGAAAGCTATGCAACTGTTAGGGAACGTGTGCTAGGGATTGTCGATGAACTCCAGCCTAGTGCATTGGTTGCGGAACAATACTGCTTGACTCCTCGTGGTAAAAAGTTTTAGATACCTACGATGATCTCTCCTGCTCCCCCTCCAAGAAAACGCAAATCCATACCATCTTTTGGAAGCTCATCTGTCATGAAGCGTAGGAAGACTTCTTATCCCGTGCACCTGCTTGCTTCCTTTTGTTTAGGTTTATAGCAATGTTTTCATGTGCACGGTGCTCCTTTTGTGCTAGAACACCTACTTAGTTTTGCTATGCCCTAAGTTAGCTTGGGCATGTTAGGGTGTTGTACGCTATCTTTGTGTTTGTTTTGGCCATGCTTCTACTTCGTTCTTTATGTAAGACAACGTCCTAGGCATGCCTCTTATGTATTTATCTTTCAATCTAATATAAATCTGTTTTACTATTCCAGTTGTGTTATACATATCTTACTCATTTGTCGCTTTTACTTCCATTTCATTTGAGTCCTTGACCAACTATCTTTGTTACCTTCGATTAACTGCATTTGATTTCCCTAATTGTGTGTCAACTATTCTCTTGTTGCTTTTGATGTGCATCACACGTTTACAGACTGCTCCATCTGCTCCAGTACAAGCATTTAAGGCCTTGATGAATTACCAATTGTCGTACCTTCAATGTTCTGAACAATTGTGAACCAGCTACAACCTCTCTGAATCGCATAGGCTCCTTTGCAACAACTAATGGGTATTTATTGTCTCTCCCTTCCTTACCTACATGTATATATGCCTGGACTCGTATTCTCTTACTGCCGTTTCAATGTTCTATTGCTTTTCTACCCTGAATTACCCCGCCGCCATCGTATACCTATATTGTATGTGGTGTTTGTTCACACACCTTACCTGTTCTTACATAGATCCTTCAAATACTTTGTCGTCGTCCAAATCACGGACATCCAAGCGCACGAAATTGTTGCAGCAGAATGCAGACCCGTCTCCTGATCTAGGTTTCTTGTCCTCAACACAGCCTATAAAGGTTATCCGTTATAAACGGAGACTTTTTCAAACACCTCAACTTGACCTGCCACCGCCGAAAAATTGAAGGAAACGACAGCAACAACAACCTACGCGTAACTGGCCATTGCCTCCTTTGTTGTTTTTGTATTTCCCTTATCTACAGTACCTTCCTAATTAGTTTTTGTAACGTTCCGAAAATTACATCACCTTAATCGTTAGCGGAAGCATAACTTAAGCATGTGGGTTATGGCGTACTAATAAAATCATAGCCTAAAATGGTCTCTTAATACAACTACCTAAACCTACCTTCACTATGTAATTCTCCCAACATCTCTCATAATTCCATGGCTTAATAATAACAATCTCTCGGTCAACCAACAAAAACTCCCCTAACCTGATATACTCCTTCTCGCCTAATCATCCTTATCATCTCCTAACCTCCTCCCTCTCTAAACTCACGCACACCTCCTCACCACACAAAAACCCACCGCCTAACAATTCATCACCGCCACAATTCATCATCTCACGCCTAGCCTTCATCATTCATCATCACCATAATTCTAACACATAACAAATAATCCCACAGCCTCATTACCTAAGCACCATTAATCCCGAGCACCTTATCACTCTACAGGTCATATATACGCACGTTCGAACAAAACAAGAAACAATCATATAATACAACGCATACCTATTACAAATACAAATCTTTTTCACGACTCGTTCAATTATTCAATTTTTCAAGATCCGTACGAATCAACGACCCCGGACGGTGGTATAAGTTCTGAGGGTCAATTAAATTAACCAACTTTATTTTATTTCTTTATTTATTACAAATGCTCATCTTAAATCAATAATAATTATCCTTTAATACAGAGTATTCTAATTATCCTAAATATAATCAAAGTCACTTCAACTCAATCTTTCTGGAGCATCCTTGACATAACTGATCCTTCACCATCTTCGTAATACCTGATTAATTTCATAGAACCGGGAAAAGGGGAAACACAGGAAAATAAACTAAAATGTGTTGAAAACTCAGTAACTTCACTCCAGCTCGTAAAAACGATTTTAGTACGTAAACATTTTCACAGGTAAGCATATATTACGACACTTTAGCAATTATTAACAGAGAATATTATCATTAGCATTGAATAGTTTGGTGGCAATGACCATTTACGTGACTTTAGTTCATTTGCAAGTACAGGCTTTAGACAGAGCGTAACTTTCGTAATTCGTAAACATAACATATGACCATTTTGGTCCGTATCGTATATCATAACAGAATTCTGCCACCTGTAACTCACCCATTTACCAGATCAGTTCATGATTCCAAGCCAGCAGAACCATCCACTTTTATTATCATAACTTATCGGACATCATATATCCTTAATTCCGAATCATCCATTAACCGTATAATCATAATTCGTTAACAAAGTCATAAACATGACATTTCATAACATACATAAGAATCGTTAAATCATAATGCATCTCATTATGCCACATACATAATACAACACATAATCATATCGCATAATTATCATCACAAGGTCATGTCCACATATTTGAGCATATAATTGCACATAACGTATACGGGCATGCATAGATGATGGACATAAAACGTTACCTTATACGCTATTCCTTTTCCGAGGATAAACTTCTTATAAGCTCTCTTATTTCCTTGGAGCTCCATAAACCAATGTCCATAATCTCAATATAAACAACAATAACAATCAGATTCTACACACAGATCTTTATACTGGAAAACTAGTATAATTTACTCCTTATAATATACTCCTATTCACGAATCTCATTTCATCGCTATTCTTTACTCCAATCAGGTCATTAAAATCAACAGACTTATTGTCTTAGTCTTTAGTTACGAATTTCCAATTTACAATTTGGGATTTAATTAGTAATCTCATAATTCTGAAATTCAAAGAAGAAAATATACAAGAGGTCTTATACCTCTGCTCAGATGAGTAGGGACGTTCTACGCGATTCAGGGAGGACAGACAATAGAGCTCCGGCGAGCTGGGGAGTAAGCCGGCGAGGCTGCCAGCAGACACGATGAGGTGGCGCGACGGTGGTGCGGCATACGTTTAGCAGGGAAGCAGCAACGAAGCAGCACGAAGTGAAGGCAGAGCACGAGAGAAGAGGAGGGAGGAACAGGGAGCTTGCGTCGCGGTGAGGCTACAGGTTTCCGGCGAGTAGCAGCGCGCGAGCGAGATGGTGATAGTGACGCAGAGCCTCAAGCGAGAGAAGAGGGAGATTGGGTTTCATGGGAAGCAGGGGAATTAGGAGAGAGAGAGGGGTTTTAGGGTTTGGGGATTTTAGGTCTCCACAGGAGAGAGAGAGATGTGGAAGGAGTTTTGGATTTGTTTGGGATTATGAGAGGAAACCTCGAGAGAGAAGGGGGGAATTAAAATTTGGGGTTCGGTTAACAAACCGACAAAGGCCAAAAAAATGACCGACTTTTGGTTTCCAATTTCGTCAAGCACCACTCGACTTATTCGGATATTTAAAACCCAACATGTACTTATTTTAGAAAGTAACCTTGACCATAATCATGTCGAAAAAAAATTTATTTAAGATGTAGTTAAGCTAATAAACATAATTAGTAATTAATAAAACGAGATTAAAATTCGGGGATGTTACAGTTTCATTACCACTCCAGTCTAAGCAGCCCTAATGGTGGGCCAGAGTGTTCCAACCGCGTCACTGGAATTACATCCGTCACAATTTTGCTAATTCTGTTTGGCAAAAAAAATTCAGCTACGAGCCACCTAGATTCTGTTGCAGTAGTGGTGATAGCTTCGAATGCCTACCCTTCAGAACTGATAAGGCTTTTCACATCTGAAGACGATGATGCCATCCAATTCAGGACGTATGGAAGACTTTACAATAGCCTCTTTGCTTTCAGCTCTCTTGGTTGAACATTTGATTCATCAACGGAAAAAGGCATTTACGTTTTCAAACTTCATGGACAAATCTACCACTTTGTGCCTGATCTTCTTCCTAATTCTAATGACCAAAAAGCAAAATTCCTACAATTATATTTCTATGATGCTCAACATGAACGTGAAAACCATTTAAGCCTTTTCCCTGAACTTCGACCTGATGTCATATCTATAATAATGGACATTATGAAGTATAACCCATATGCAAAGTTTTTTTTTAAATCGTTCAAAGAAATTGACATAGCTGAAAATATAGAAATCCGAATTAGCAAGGATCCGTTCCTTGATCAGCGCATTTATAATGTGCCTACTGCTGAGGAAGTTGTAATATGGAATGAAGAATCTTCCACTAGCCAACATAGCAGCCCATATATAGTGGTGCATGGGAAGTCAGAAGAGTCCCATAGAATTATGCACTACTATGGCTGCTATGATGCACTTCAGTATCCACTTATCTACCCATATGGTGCATGTGGTTGGCACCAAGGTCTCAAGAAAAAATGTCCAAGGGTGGCTGAGCGCAAGTAGATACGGCAGACAACCCTATAAACTTCCTTGTAGTAATAGAAGTTTCAGATTTCTTTAGCAGACAAGCATCTGGTGATTAGCTCACACTTACTGTATTATTCTTTCCTGCAATGTTAACCCTCTATCATGTGTGTGGTTCCCATACATGCTATATTCTAATTGTCACATTCTTTGTAGCTGCACAAACTGGTCATAACACTCGAGGGCAGCACATTTCTTGTCGAGAATACTATGCTTACAAATTCCAGATTCAGCTCGGGAATACCTTCTTAGGGCGTGCCGTTTGCTTCAAACATATATTGTTGATATGTACGTGAAGCTTGAAAATACACGATTAGATTTTTTCAGGAAAAATCAAGTAGCTATACGAGCCGAACTGTACCAGGGTATTCTCAACAGCTTCACAGGTGGTGAGACAAGTGCTTCCGATGTAGGCCACCGGGTGATCCTGCCACCTTCGTTCTTAGGTGGTCCAAGGGATATGCAAAGGCGTTACTTGAATGCAATAATTCTTGTTCAATGATTTGGGAAGCCAGATTTATTCATCACAATAACCTGTAACCCCAATTGGCCAAAGATAAAGGCATAACTTGCACCTGGTGATAAAGCACAAAATAGACCTGACTTGGTTGCTCGAATCTTCTAGGCAAAGCTGATTACTTTGAAAAAATAATCATAGAAGAAAATTGTTTTGGTGAGGATGCAGCGTTTGTCTACGTCGTAGAGTTCCAAAAACGCGGCTTGCCTCATGCGCACTTGCTTCTTATTTTGAAACCCAGTCATAAGATCAAAGATCCATCGTCATTTGACAAGTATGTTTGTGCTGAAATTCCAAGTACCGATACTCCTCACTTGCGTAAGGTTATTTTAGCTCATAATATGCATGGTCCATGTGGCACGGCTATTCCCGACTGCCCATGTATGAAACATAAGGGCACATAAGGTTTTTGCAAGTATGAATACCCTAAACCTTTTACTGCGGACACAACGTACGCTGAAAGTGGGTACCCCTTATATTGAAGAAGAAACACTGGTGAATTTGTTATAATCAGGAGATTCGATATGGATAACAAGTGGGTGATACCTTATAATGCTCATCTTTTCGCACTTTTCGATTGCCATTTGAATGTTGAAGTTAGCTCAACTATTCAAGCCGTTAAGTATATATACAAGTATGTGTACGAAAGGGCATGATCGGGTAGCTTTTAGTGTCGCTGCAACTAATTCCACCAAACCACCTGATGAAATTGAGCAGTTCTAGTCTGGTCGGTGGGTTTCCCCTTGCGAGGCTGCTTGGAGAATCTTCGGCTTTGATTTATTTGAGATGAGTGCACCTGTTCTTGTGCTCCAAGTGCATCTTCCAAATGCACAGACAGTACAATTCAGACCAGATGAACCATTATCCATGGTAGTTTCAGATGGCAAGAGGTTGATGACTTCATTGACTGAATTTTTCAAGGTCAATGCTGCCACCCAGATGACCCAAATATTTGTATCCGAAATTCACCGAGCACTTTGTATGGAAACCTTCAGCTAAAACATGGACCAAAAGAGTCTGCATAGAATTGTAATTGGTAGGGTGACATTTGTTGCACCGGTAGAGGGTGAGCGCTTTTATCTACGTCTTCTACTGGCACATGTTCGTGGACCCCAATCATTTGAAGATTTGTGCTCAGTGAATGGCTATAAATGTGCAACGTTCCACGCAACTGCATTGAAGCTTGGCTTGCTCGAAGTAGATGATGCAGTTCATAAGTGTATGAAAGACGTTACTAGCAGTCATATGCCTCGTGCATTGCGCCGTTTATTTGCTACAATCCTGCCATTTTGCAAACCAAGTTATCTGGCTGCACTTTGGCACAAGTATTGTCAATTTTTATCTGAAGACTTCAAACATCGATATATGAATCAAGAGAACAAAGCTAACCAGCTAGCTATTAGAGAAGTTGAGGAGAATCTGGAAGAAATGGGAAAAACTCTACAGGAATTTAGCCTAGACCATTTGAAGGAACCTGAAACAGAAGAGATAAGAAGCGTAAAAGATATAGTCGATGCACTTGATGCTCCTATACCTGACGACTATGTAGTAGTCAAGGACAAATTGAACACCAAACAAAAAAAACCTCTGATTGCATAATGCACCATGTAAGAACAAACACAGGTGGTGCATTTTTTGTTGACGGCCCAGGTGGTGCTGGCAAACATTTCTCTACAGTGCTTTGTATGCAGCTGCGCGTTGGCAAAATTGTGCTCCCGACAACAACTTCAGGTATAACATCGTCAAACATTGCAACAGGGCGCATTGCCCATTCAAGGTTTAAAATCCCACTTGACCACACCATCTCCATGGCGTGTAATATTTCGAAACAGAGTGGTCTAGCTTCATTGTTAAAAGAAGCGTCTTTAATCATTTGGGATGAAGCTTCTATGGCAAAAAAAGAAAATATAGAATCCCTTGATTTGTTGATGAGGGACTTGTGTGTTCCACACCTTCCATTCGGAGGTAAAGTTGTCGTCTTTGGTGGAGACTTTCACCAAGTATTGCTTATGGTTCCCAAAAAAACACAAAGGGAAGCTGTTGAAGCAAACCTTGTCTCTTCCATATTGGCCACAGTTTAGGCGATTCAGCCTTACCAACAACATGCGAGCTCGCATAGATCCCGTGTTTGCAGATTTTTTTACTAGCTCTTGGAAATGGTCAGTTGCAAACTACTGAAAGTGCATGGGTTCCAGTGCCAAAGCATATGCTAATTCTTTTTGATGAGGACGGCGATTCATTAGGCAAGCTTGTCAAAAGTGTGTTTACAAAGATTGGCGCCGTTCCATTCCGCGAAGAAGCATTCACAGACCGAGCAATCTTAACACCAGTCAATGATGATGTTGATGAAATAATGCTCGCCTAATTGAAAAGTTTCCAGGGGAAGCTTCTGTGTATAAGAGTTTTGATGTTCTCCTTGGTGGTAGCTGTAATATATACCCGCCTGAGTTCCTTCACACTCTTTGCCCAGGTGGAATGAGTCCCCACAACTTAGTACTGAAGGAGAATTGTCCTGTGACTCCTGTCATACTACTCAGGAATCTAGCCCCCTCATCTTGACAATGTAATGGCACGCGCCTCATTTGCAAACGTTTCTTCCCTAATATTATAGAATGTGTAATTACAATAGGGAACCACAAGGGAGAGCACGTTCTATTACCTTGTATTGATCTACGACCATCTGCTTCCTCAAAATATCTGTTTTAGTTTTAGCTTAAACAATTCCCTATCAAACTAAGCTTCGCCATGACGATTAACAAATCACAAGGCCAACCACTCAAACAAGTTAGTCTATATCTTTTCTAGCCTTGTTTCTCACATAACTAGTTGTACGTGGGCCATTCACATGCATGCAATTCAAACAAGTAATGGTCCTAGCAAAACCATCTCCACCATAACAGGTTGATGGTTGTGTTAAAAACATCGTCAGCTTTGCGGTGTTGAAACGGGCCAGTATCACATAATTTTTGCCCACCAAAGGTTAGCACTTCCTACACAAACAACCTTATTTACTAACCTTCGTTTACTGATTATTCCTTTATTTCCCTCATACTGTGTTGCAGGAGCTTCAGTGCATTGGTGTTCACCTTACTCTTTTGCCTACTTAATTAGAATCCTTCGCTACGTTAATCCTTTTAATGGTGAGCTATGTGCCTATATGTACATGACCTCTACTCGAGTTATTGTTGCACTTGTGCCTTTAAATTCATTTTCCTTTATCGTGCATGCCTACTGATGTACTTTATTTTCCTTTTTCAGCCATGTATATTTCACCAGTGACACGCTTTAGAAGTCAGAGAGGAGCTCTATGTTTTTGTTTTTCATACTTATAGTGGATGTTCATCCTTATCCAGTGTGTATTTGCGTTGCTCGACATTTACCCATTGGCTATAAAACACGCTAGAACACTTACTGTTTTGCTTCATATATCTTACTCTAATGCACTTTTCAATAAATAAAGTTATGCATCAATTGTCTTTTTTAGTGGTGCAACATATGCACCTGTTTTGTTACCGCTTTTCTTATGTTGAGTCTTATACCCCTGTAGTTTGCACTACTTTAACCAATGTCTGTATTCCCAACACAACTTTTTTTTTTTGTCCAGCTTATATCTACATTTCAATCTAAGTGTAACTCTTATACTTGCATGCACCTGTGTCTGTGTGCTACTCGTGAGTGGTACGCAATTGGCTTGGTCTGGACTAGAAGGTATGTTCTTCAGCGCTCTATATTGTTACCTCTAAACTACGCTTTCATGTTTATATGTTACTTACCACAACTGACTTCTCTGCTTAGCTAAGCTTTTACCGTAAACCAGAACTGGCAACAACTTTCCCTGAAATTGTAACACCTTATTTTTTTCAACTTTGCAGCACCGGGGAAGATGGGACTACCTTTTTGCTACATGGCCAATCGGAAAGCTCTTACTCAAAGGGTCGAATACCTCCTTCCTCTCGAATTAGTAATGGGCTACCTTTTAATATCTTTATATCTTCACGGTCGAATACCCAGGATGCTACTATAAAGGTTTTGGCCATCAGTTAGGGACTGCAAGCTACAGTTTGCACGTTGCCCTCTATGGTATTTCCTTTCAGGTAACTTGTTGTTGGTCTGATGATAGTTATCCGGTTAAGTCACTCGTTCCTTGTTCATTTCATTCTTCCGTTACTCTATCTGTCTCCCTCATGTTTAGTATCCTAATGCTGGTTACATCTAGATAGTCTATCAAGCTCGTTTGTGCAAAACTTAATAAGCCTCATATAATTCCAACAAGTAACGTACTATTTTCCCTGAATCAAAGTTACATAGATTTATCAACTTTTTACACTGTTGTTTTCCCTTTTTCTAAGGAAGAGTCTAGATTATATTGACCACCCCAGTTTATAACCTTGAGCAGTAGATTCCATTCCCTGCCAACAGCAAACATCATGCAAAAATAGAGAGATTTGTTATACCACCCTCCTGGACATGATTGCCAGCAGGAAAAACAATATTCCTTCCCCTGTTTAAAGAAAACATGAGTACCTACATAATACATACAAACTAACTATATAGTCTATCTGTACTACTAGCTAATCTGACTTAAAACATAACACATACTATTCAGTTATAGTTGGTATTAATTTCATAAGCACCACTTAAGATAATAAAAACTTTCACCACTAATAATTACGAATCCGATGGCTCAACTTATACAAATTAATACATAAGTAATTAATCTCATGAATTAACTGGACTTCATTGCCCTCGAAATACCCGCATAGTCATGTAGTTAGCTTTGCATTGGTCAAGTATCCAACAACATGAATACTACAACTTATTTGTTTGCCACTCAAAATAGATGCCCTCCATTGTTTACCCCCTATATGTGTATCTACTTTTCACCTAGTGTAGACATCAAATTTTGAACCCCAGTTATGTATAAAATTTCGCAATAATGATTTTTGAAAAGAAATAAAAATAATGAGAACCGTCGTACATCGTGGAATGCGAGTTTCATTCGGTCATGTGGTTTTCCATTTTTACGTGTTCGTCACACAATTTCGGTTTAGAAATATAATTTTCCGCAAATCGTAGTCAATGACTACAATCACCGACTTTAATAAAATGATTTGTTCAAGAATCATGCACGACTCTACTAATCTGACGAGTTTTCATTAATTGTTTCAAGTTAGTTTTTCAAAAAACTGAAAACGAGTCGCAATTAGGCGCCGGAATTTTAATCGTCTCCCAAAACCGGTAGTAATCAGTTTTCTTGATGGTCAAGTCATTGTTCATTGGATAAAGAATAAGAATATATTCTTTAAACCACCAATCACATTCTTTTATCCATCAGTTATGGAATAAGAATCATGAAAAAGAATAAGAATAAGAATCAAATCCAAAGTGTAAGAGCCAAGAATCCGGATCTTTTTCGGAAGATTCGAGTTGTGCGCCAGACACATGATCATGCGCCCAGCGCACAACGGTTCCCTGCACCAGACGCAGGCTAGTGCGCCTAGCGCACGGTGCTGTGCCTAGCGCAGGTTCCTTTGTTTGGCGCAGTGGTTCAGTCAACACTTCTTTCATGTTTTTCAATGCATTTCTACGTATTAGGATGTGCTGAAATTCAGATTTTGCCTCATTAGTGTAAAGATCAAAATCAAATCCAAAGAGAATAATAATATTGACATTTCCCATAAATTTAATGATGTAGGAAGATTTAAGAGGATTTAGTGATGTCATTAAGGTGATGTCATTGGTGTGATGTCATTAAAATAATTTGGGATGATAAAAATTAAATTTTTGGGTGAAAAATCTGATTTTGTACCTTCTTAATTAAAACCCTAATTTTCACCTCATTTCCCTATAAATACAACTTAACTCCACTAATTCTCACAACTAGAAATCTTAATACTACTCTCCTTTTTCTTAATTCCTCCCTCTAAGAAAAATATCATTCAAAAAAAGATAGCAAAGTTATAATTAGTAAGTAAAGAAGTTCATCAAAAGAAAAACACAAAAAAGGGTTTAAGTTAGTAATTAAGTGGATTTAGAAACTCACTTAGAAATTAAGAAAATCACAAAAAAAGTAGAAAACTTTGCAAAAGGAAGTGCATCATTGAGCTATCAATGTAAAGTTCAAGTTCTTGTTATTTTTCTTAATCATCTTCTTAATCACCTACTAACTTTCTCTTTATTTTCTCTTATTATTTTTATTTTTATTTTTGGAGTGATTTGGGGTATGTGGAAGTCCTAATAGGTTCCCAACCTTAAATCACCCCACCTAGAAAAGTCAACTCTAACGGGGAAACTCTTAGGAAATATGTGCTTGTGTGATTTTTGTTAATCAAGTTGTTATTTATAACCAAAAACATAATTTCATAAAAAAATTCAAGTAAAGTTGTGCATAAACATCTCCATAAAAAGAAAATGTGATGATGTAATTATGGTAAGTTTTAATTTCGTATTTCATTTGATTTTTCATCTGTATTATGTAAATATTTTATAGGATGTAATATTTTTATTATGAAGTTCAAGATGTTTCCAGCAATTGGGCTTTGAAATTTCTAAAAAACAAAATTTGTATAAATAATGAAAAAACATACAACATTGTTGTGCAAAACTAATTTTGTCTAGCACTCCCTCCGGTCTTTATTAATTTACCCGCTTCTTTTGCACATAGTTTTAGGAAAAATAATGTTGTGGACATAGAAAGAAAGAGAAACTATTATTTTATATTAAAGTTGAATGTATGTGTGATGGAAAGTTAGTGGTCCCATTGTAAAAATAGAAACAAAAGAAATGGGTAAACTAATAAGGGACATCCCAAAAAGGAATACGGGTAAACTAATAAAGACCGGAGGGAGTACCACATAAGCTTGTTCTATCAATAAAGTTTTAAATAAACACATTTAGACAAAAATAAAAGCATAAAATTTACATTAGACATCAGTAGCTTTCCAAAAACATAAAAATCATGTTCATATGATTTTTATACAATTTTATATGATTTTTACAAAAACGTTCATGTGATTAAAATTCCAGAACACTGATTTTCCTTTTTGTTAAGAAAATGAATAAAATAGGGTCTTAAAAATGTCCAGTCTAGTCCTTCAAAGTGTCTAGAATGTTCATACCAAAATTCACTTCAAATTAAGTTCAATAAGTTGGATTTCAAAGAACACATTGAATAAAGGTCCTATTTTGACCAGTTTGAGTATAAAATTCACCATAATTGGAGTTGTCACTAAAAGCCTGTGAAATTTTTGAACAACATAAAGAACTTACTGACCTATCCAAAGGTGTATCACATGCTCCATTTAACTCTTTGTATAGAAAGTTATAAATTTTACAAGTCAGTACAAGAACAAAAGTGTAATATGAAAAATGAAATAAAGTGATTAACTCAAGTTTCATAAAAAATGTTTTCTTTTCATACGAAAATGTTAATTAAAAGTCATTAAATTTTAAGTCTCTCTTAAAATGACTCTTTTTTTTACTATGCAAATAAAAACCAACAAAAATCATCATAAAAAAAATCAAATTAATGAAGTTAATTAATCTTTAATTTTCATAAGTTTTCAAACAAACATGAATCCGAAAGCCCTTTCAAGAATATGAAGATCAAGGAGCATCATGGTGAAGATCAATATTGAAGACTTGTATAGATCATAGAATGTGTACATAGTTATTACATCACTTATTAATGAAAAACATGGAGTGTTTATGCATAATTTTCATAAATAATTCCACAATTCTTTTTAGTAAAATGAGCAACCAATGTCATAAATTTTGCATGTTGGGCCCAATATATCATAGTATATGAATTAGATGACCCAATCTCAATTAAGAGAAAAAATTGCAAATCTAACTAAGTTAATTGTATGATGATCCATCTTACATTTTAAATTTGTTCTCCATCTTCAAATGGATCAATCATATAATTTGACATAATTAGATTGGTAATTATGTTCTCCGAATTGATTTTAGTCCTTTTCACGTGCAAACGGCCAAATTCCAATTAGCCAAACACAATCTCCAAATTTGATCTCCAATTGATCATTTTTCTTAAAAATGAATAATCTTCAATTAAGATTATTTCTCAAAAGCCTTCAATTAGGAAGCAAACCTCTTTTCCTACGACCTCTTGAAAATTATAAATGTGATCACTAATTAAGGTGGTTATTTCAATCCTTGATTAATCACTAATTAGGGTGATTAGCTCAAACTCTTCATTTAATCACTAATTAGGGTGATTATCTTAAACCTTAGTTGATCACTAATTAGGGTGGTTACTTTAACCTTTTCTATTTAATCACTAATTAGGGTGATTACTTTAACCTTTTCTAATTAATCACTAATTAGGGTGATTATCTTAAAACCATTTTTAATCACTAATCAAGGTGATTATCTTTCCTTTTAAGTTTAATCACTAATTGAGGTGATTATCCCGCCCTTCATTTTAATCGCTAATTGAGGTAATTAATTTAATCTTTCATATATAATCACTAATTAGAGTGATTATCTTAAACATTAATAATCGTTAATTAGGGCGATTATTTTTCTCATTTCAATCACTAATTCGAGTGATTATCTTAAACCTTGAATAATCACTAATTAAGGTGATTACTTCCTTCCTTCATATTTTATCACTAATCAAGGTGATTATATTTCCTTCCTTTTTAATCACTAATTGTGGTGATTATCTTTCCTTCATATTTAATCACTAATTAAAGTGATTATCTTAACCCTATTTCAGTAACTAATCGGGGTGATTACCTTATTCCTAATAGATTTGTTTAATTAAAAAGGTGAGTTATTTATAATATATTCTTTCCTTTTCTTCCCCCAATGGAATTGGCTATTTAGGGTGAGACATAAGATCGAACTATGATGGTTTTGATCCACGAGTGGATTCCAATCCCGCAATGATCGGTACGTAATGCAACTTCAGTGCTCAAATCAACCATGTAAAAATGATATATTGGTCCTAAATAAAATAGTTGATGTGTATATGTGCAAATTATGCGATTTTTTAATAGCCATGATTACTTTAAAATGGAAAATAACGCATTTAGTAAGAGATTGTTCTTTAGAACAGAAGAGAAGACGAGTTCCAGACGATCGCACCTCTTAACCTAAACCTCGAACCCTATCTCATGGTATGAAAGACCAATTTTCAAAAAAGCCCTATCCATATGAAGTCATCATCATTTTAAATGATATTTCTTGAAATTGATTTGGAATTCAGATATTAATAGGGTGGCGACTTCAAAATTTTCTAAACTCATAGTCCAATGAGAGACTTTTGTGGGATTCAGGCTGTTAATTTAGACGATAAAAAATCGAGTACCACAGGCGGGCGACTTCACTTGGGACTTTACTTCCACTTAAAATATAAGAGGTTTAAACCTGAACAATGCGTTATTTTCCATATGTATATATAATAAAAAAGTTAATCATGGCTATTCACAATTTAATTTTTGTGTATATAGCATGCTTATGTGAAAATTACGTGTGCTTGGTAGTTTATCTATCCATACACGTGCACTCTTTTTAACCATTTTCTTATTAGGTCTGATACCTCTGTCTATTGGCAAGGGTCAGAATTTTAGAATGACAAATTAATGAATTAAGGGCGTAAAACCTGCATCCGCGAGCTATTGCGACCGGATCTGTCAGGAGCGTCCACCCTCGATGGACACAATGGAAGTGACTCGAGGCTACTGTAACATAATCTCTTCTTCAATGAATTACCTTTTAGTTGACTTCTAGGACACAAGGATCAATGCACAAATGTCCTTTATTAATTTCAGTTATTGATAAATGTGAAAAAAATTGAAAAATTCCTCAGTACATTTTCAGTAGGACAATATTTCAGTAATCATTAACCGTAGCTGAATTGCTGCCGAAATGATTATTGAAATATTAAGAGTATTCTTGTTTATTTATCATCAGTGTCATGTAAAAAAAATGAGTGCTCTCCTATTTTTAAAAAAACTCACATTTACTTCGTAATTCTTTTCATCCAAGTTGGTTTTTTCAAAAATAAAATTGATTTCTAAATGAAAAAAAAATCATGTTTTGATGATATAATCCCAAAATAAAATGAAAAATTTGAAAAAAATGAAAAATGAAAAGAGTCGTAATCACGAGTTCAAAACGTATCATGTCTAGGAATTAGAATGTAATTAAAACTGTATAGTCTAAAACACGAGATTCTAGTCTCAATTTTTTTTTTTAAAAAGAGTAAAAAAAAAAGTTGTGTTAAATCAAAAGGGATAATTGTTTTCAAACAAAAAAAAAGGGAAATTCTTCCATTGCCTGCTAAAAACATATATAAAGAAAAGTCATTGACTAACATTGTTGTGTGCACATTTCAGATACTTCAAATTAGTCTAATCCTAAGAGGTGGAACAGACGTAATCAAACAGGCGAATACATGGCCTGGAGCGTAGCAGACTGAATTCGGAAAAAGGTTGAGAAGAACCCGAGTACTTCACATTTGTCTAATCCTAAGAGGTGGAACAGACGTATTCAAAGAGGAGAATACATGGCTTGGCGCCCTGCATACTCAATTCTGAAAAAGTTTGAGAAGTACCCAAATCGATTATTGCTTTTATATTGTACTTTGTAGGTAGAGCTACGTGCGACTTTATCCCCTAAAAAAAAATAATAATAAATATATCTAATGTTGTACTTCCTCTGTTGTTTTATCTTTTTCACTTGGAATCTTGGCAATATTCATACTTGGACAGAATGTTCTCAATTTTTTTCAATTTATAAGAAAAAATATAGTCATGTGGGGTCTTATTTGATTCGTCTCACTTAGTATATTATTAATATTCAATCATTATAATTTTTACTAATATATATTGAAAAATATTTAAGTTCAAAGAGGAGCATTGGGAGATGCGCACAGGAAAGTGAGAATGAAAAAAAAAAACTAGAGGGAGTATGCATCTATCTTAATTTTCTTTACTATGTAATATACTAAAAGGGGTACATAGAAAACTCATTTTATGAGTGCAGCTGCAAAATATATATATAAATATATATATATATATATATATATATATATATATATATATATATGACATTTCCAATATATCTGAACTACGTTGGGCTTGATTCCCCATTCAAAAAAAAATCACAAGAAAAATTTCTTCCCTAAATTTAAATCTACCTATGGAGATATGTAGGCGACCTTCGGGTTCGACCCCTTTTGCATTTGATATTTTCTTTTACAGTTTCAGCGCTTAAAAGCAATCAATACATACGGATTACCACAAAGAAGAACGATACCTAGGGCATATAATTTGCCAAAATGAGGACACATGCCTCGTTATACCTCTTTTCTCTTATTTCTGAAGCAGCAGGAAATGGAAGGATATGACCAAATTGATTTTGTAAAACGTTTGTGTATTATTCCAAAAAATACGAGTCTAAATAATGGAAGTCTAAAATATAAATAAAAAGGTCCAAGTCTAAAAAAAAAGGAAGAAATAATAGGTCAAATAAATCTAATGGTAAAGTCAAGGTTTTACGTCTTTTAATAGATGATAACTGAAATTGGGGTTAAAATAAATAAAAAAGAAATATTTCTCAAAAATATCATTTCTTTCATTCCCTGTGGATAAAATAATAATATAAAAAAAAAGAAAAAAAAATACAAAGTCTGGATAAATCATGGTGCTAACTTTTCATTTCATTTTACATGAACTCTGCCTGGGCCCGCTCAGTATCTAGGCTGATTCGTCGAAGTTCCGACCACAGTGAACGTTCTCTACCAGTGATACTATCATCCTTGTCTACACCAGCTGTATTCTCTACTACACGTCTCAGTAATATGTCTGAAATTCCGAACATTGAGCACCCACAGATAATGGTTGAGCTCCGAGGACTTGTCCAGGCCATGCTTGACCGACAGGATAATATTGAACAAACTGTGTTGGGTATAATGCGCCAAAGCGCCCAAATACCTCCTCCTCCTCTTCCTCCGGAGTTAGAAGTAGCTTCACCTTTTCACCTTGAGCCTATGAACAATACGATCTCCGTCCCAGAATAGTCTAAACACTTTCCTTTTATGTTTGTCCCAAATTAGTTTGAACACTTCCATTCTTGGCATGGTTCCACCATTAATATATTATTTCTTTTAAACATCTTTGGCCCACACTCCACCTTTTATCAATAAAAAGTTATCCAAGTTTCTCTCTCCTCTAATAAAAAATACCCCACCAACTCTTATCACATCTAGTTTTTAAATAAAATAACATTTGATAACCACACCACAACTTATCACCTTAAACTACGTGTCCCAACAAGTGTTCAGATCTTTCTTGGACGGAGGGAGTAAGAGAGAAATTCCCACTAAGCTTGAGGAAGAGGTAGTTAAGCTCAAAGAAGTACTAAAAGGTTTAACGAAGGCTGAACCATGGATGGACATTCATGGGTTAACACTTTTCCCAAAGGCACGGTTACCTCATGGTTTCAAGACGCCTAATCTGACAAAGTTTGATGGGACCGGTAGCCCCATCAATTTCCTGAAAATGTATGTGGGGGCAATGAGTCCCTGGGGAGTGGAAGAGTCTTTCATGGCCCAACTCTTTCAACAGTATTTAGATGGCGCCGCAGCACATTGGCTCCTCAATCTTGAGAATATGAAGAAATCCACTTGGGCTGATATAGTCAGAGAGTTCTCAAACCAGTACAAGTATAATGAATAAATTGATGTTACTTGAAGGGATCTGGAGACCAATTCTCAAAACCTTAAGAGACATTTTCTTCATTCATCACTCGGTGGAGAAACAAAGCCTCCAAAATGATGAGTAGGCCTAATGAAGAAGAACAATTGCAAATGGTTGTGAAGAATCTTCTTCCTGTCCAGCAGAAGTATATGGCATACCAATATTTCCCGACTTTCAAAGCTTTGATTGCTACGGGAACTCTAGTTGAGGATGCTTTGAAAAGGGGAGACATCAAGAAAGATGAACCTACTTATAATGCAAAGTTTGGAAATAACAAAGAGCCCTAAACAATGATTTAGTAGTTCCTAAAACAACTAATGCGATCCATGCCACTGGCGCATCATCTGCATTCCAGTTGCGACCCCAAAGGAACTTTACTCCTTTGAACATGACTTATTCCCAAGCTCTCTCAAAGCTAAAAAGGCCAATCTCATTCAACCCTTGAATCCACGTCCACCTCCTAAAAACCCTTACCCTGGTTATGACCCAAACCAAAACTGTGAATATCATCAAAGTCCGAGGCATAATACTGAAAACTGCATGGCTCTAAAGCATCAAATTCAAAACCTTGTAGATGATGGAAAACTCTCTTTAGGATCCACTTCCACTAAACCAAACGACTCTCAGCCCAACATCACAAAAACCCCCTTCCTAATCATAAACCCTCATTTGCGATTAATGCAATCTTTTCTGTGTCAGACGAATGCGATCCAATCTAGTTAATCCACAAGACAATTCGCCAAATGTATGAAATGCCAATAGTCGTAGGTTACAAGTGCCTGGTTTATGACTATTCCACTCAAGAAAAGGTCAAAATAATGCCTTGTAAAGACCTCAGTTTCACTCTCAACAAGGATCCATTCTCTGACATGTGTGGAACCTTGGATTATGATGGTGCTTTCTTCATTTTGGACTCTGATCCTGATGAAGATGCCTCTTCGGTCTTGACATTTATGGAGAAAAGCACTGGAGGTCACTTCACTACTCCAAATACATACAGGCGCCCCCATCTGCCTCGATGATCTTAGTGATGAGGAGTACGTGGATATATCTCATTTGACTAGAGAGCATGTCGCCATTCTAAACCATCCCATATGGAGGATGAAAATCCTTTGGAGGTATTAAGAAGGAAAGAAAAGGGCAAGGAGCCAATGACAGAGGATACTAATAATAAAGAAGATGATGCTCTCAAGCGCATGAAAGAAGTAAATGCTAATGTTTCCATCTGGAAGTTGTTAATGCATTCCCAACCTAAGCATCTCAATGAAGCCTCTATAAGTTCTTCCATAACATCTAACTACATGGTGGGGCTCATTCATGGTGTAGTTCGAACTCTCATGTTCACAGACAATGATCTCCCTGATAATATCAACCACAACAATTCATTGCACATCACTATACGTTGTAATGGATGGGTAATACCTAGAGTATTGATTGACAACAGCTCTGCACTCAATGTTTGTCCTCTGTGTGTGCTAACAAGACTCGGGTATTCAAAAGATGATTTGGTACCATCCAACCAGGTGGTCAGAGCATATGATAATGCCAAGAGAGAAGTACTAGGTTTAATCAGCCTCCTTGTTGAATGTTGTCCCGTGGCAAGGAAGGTGGAATTCATGGTCATTGACATTCAAGCATGTTTCAGCCTCTTATTAGGAAGACCGTGGCTGCATGAAAATAGAGCAGTAGCCTCTACTCTACATCAGAAGGTAAATCATGTCACTGATTAGGGTGCTGTGACTATTTATGGTGATCCAGAAATTATGACCATCTCCATCACTGGGAAATCGGTATTGTATCTAAACGAAGTAGAGGGCACTAGGTTGGATGGTTACACTATCCATTGTATTCTAGCAGGGCCTGAAAATTCATGGATGAATGAGATCCCAGCGGCCACACCATATGTAAGTGCTGAAGAAACAGAGTCAGAGTATGAACCAAGTGAGAATGATTAGGAGCTCCAAGCATCGGCACACATAATACGTCATCTGAAGCACCAAAAGAATCCTGGATTGGCAATCCTCCAGAAATGGAAGGAAATGATGATAATGAGTCAAAGAAGAAATCTAGGACTAACGATTTTGACCTGGACTTTAACATAGTATGCCCTGTATGGGAGGTTCACACTGAATCATTGATTCTCTTTCCAGGATATCAACATGAAGATCACTACCGTGAATTACCATAGTTTAGGAAATTTGATGGGAACGGTGATCCTTTTGTCCACTTAGTGGGTTTTGTGAATGCATTACACCCATGGGGCATACGAGAGGAAGATTACCCCATGCTCTTTGAGAAGAGTTTAGAAGGACCAGCTCTGGACTGGTACTATTCTTTGAATTATGTGGATAGAGCAAGTTGGGAAAACACTAGCCATGCTTTCGTTAATTGGGCTTTCGAGTATAAACAGATTGATGACAAGAAGTTAAAGCTACCACCTTGCGTCAAAGCGCCTTAGAAACTTTCTCGCAATTCTATTCAAGATGCACTCATATCCGCGCACAGCTTCGTATCCCTATTACTGATCGGAAGTTCATGCTTATAATACTGCGGAACTTGAGTTATTTCTATTATTGTCACATGGTTACTATCAAGTACACCTGCCTCAGCCACATGGAACAACATGGCTTCGACATTGATGCTCTGAAATTGCAAGAAAAACGACCTTGGGAAGGTCTTGAAACTCCTAGCACAAATCCAAGGGTCTTTGCTAAGATGGATGGACCACTGAGTGTGGTGTATAATCGTCTTCGGAGCCAAGGTATAATTCAAGCCCCAGCGTATGTGCACTATTTACCCCTTCCTGGAAACAGACATGAGCAAACTCTGCACTTATTGTCGCCAATTTGGGCATGAAACTGACCGATGCCATGATCTTTACTACAAAATTCAAAGCTTGATTGATCGAGGTCTCATTAGTCCAACCCACAAAGAAGTACTTGCAAGGAAGGTGTCGTCACATCCTCGACCGCCATCCCAAGTTGAGATCTTTCGCAAACTGGTTGAACAAGGTCAGATTCATCCACTTCCTAGACGCCCAGGGGCAAGTCTAGTAGGGTCAAATCTCCACAAGTACTGCCATTATCATCAGTTGCATGGTCACGGCACAAACCAATGTCATGCTCTCAGCAATCGCATCAAGCAAATCACCAACATAGCTCTTGTCTATCGCAAAGCTACTTGATCATCTCACAGAAGGGGAAATATATTCGGTAAATGTGTTGTAGGGGGTTAGCCCGTTAAATAAAAAAAGAGGGAAAAATCTTTCAGCTCGTTAGTATCAGAGAACTACGTGCAGCTTGAATCCCTATTATCACGTACACTTGCACTGTGAGATAACTCCACCTATGTAACACCTGGGGTACGTAGGTATCTCAATATGAGTGCAGCTACTTTATTAAACAAAAAACTTTAGTTCCTTTTAAAATAACGAACTACGCTGAGTCTGATTCCCCATAAAATGCACCTGGAGCAATGGAGATATGTAGGCAACCTTCGGGTTCGACTCAAATGTATTAACCATTGTATTTCAGGCAATGTGATCAGAACCCAAGATGCCAGTCATCACAGGAGTAATTTCAGAATGCTTAATTAACACATCAATGGGGACATAGGCCCTAATCTCTATATTTTCTATCTTTGTTTAATATAAAAGCAGGGAATGGAAGAATAAAAAAACATTTGTTTTCAACCCCAATGATAGTAAAATCATTCAAGAGAGTCAAAACATAAAAAGAAAACCAAAATTGTAAAGGTGGCCATTGCAATCAAAGTATTGCTAAATCGTTTTCAAAAATTTTCTTTATTCTGCAATGCATTATGCAATATGTAGCTTTCTTCTCTTTTTTTATAATTCTTTTTCTCTATCTTTAGTTCCAAAAAGAAGAAATTTGTCCTTTCTCTAAGGATGACCAATTACCATCAGCCATATCCACAAATGCGGTCAAAGAACCTGTAGGGTTTCAAATCATGATGAAGACGTGTTATACTCAAGGAACTGGATTAGGGCGTGATGGTAGGAGAATAAAGCAACCAATCCCCATTGTAGACAAGCAAAATCGACATGGGTTAGGATATGATATGGGCAGCACTTCTCACAACATCAAAAAACCTTTTGTTACCCTCAATGGTCAGTTCATCCTGTAAGGAAATACTGAGCCATACTATGAGTTTCCAGAACCTTGGCTTAGTAGGAAGGAACAAAAGATTTTACCGGGATTGGAGATATTCTTCAGTGAAGCCAGGAATTTAGACTTAATTAAAAGTTGGTTTGTCCAAAAACAAAAAATGAAAAAGAAAAATGACTTGGTGGATAATCTGGAACATGGTGTCCTTAAGAAACTTTTCAATTTCGAGTCCGTTGAGGAATGAAATTTTGACCCAGTGTCTTTGATGATACCTTTTGGTGAAAGCATTGAATATAAGTGGAGTATTGAGTGTAAGGCAAAAGACGAGCCTATAGAATTTAATATGTTTTTAGGAAACCATCCTCCACATCCATCTCATGAAACTACCCTTTCACCCCTTTCAGATGGATATAATACTGATAGCTCATCTTCTAGCCAATCTACCTTACATACCCAATAAGAAGACTCTAACATTGAGGAAATTGAATGTGAACCTTTATCTAAGTACATTTGCATGCAAGATGTTAATTCTGACAGTGAATTTAATAATGATGAATCACTTGATACAATTGAAACATATATAAAACCCATGGAAGAGCCCATTGTAATTAATATTGGTACAGAAAATGCTGTAAAAGAAGTCAAAATAGTTTCATCCCTCTCCCCAACTGAACAGTATGTGTTATTGCATTGTTAAAAGAATATATAGATGTGTTTGCATGGTCTTATGCTGATATGCCTGGTGTTAATACAGAAATTGCGGAACATCACATTCCGTTACATCCTGAAAGTAAGCCTAAGCAGCAAAAGCTCTGCCGAATGAAGTATCCGCGTTGGCTCACCAATATAGTGGTTGTACCTAAAAAGGATGAAAGAGTTCGGGTATGCATTGATTTTCGTGATTTGAATGCTACATCACCAAAAGATTACTTTCCTCTACCCCATATCGATGTCCTCGTGGATAGTACGGCCGGTCATGCTATGTTTTCCTTCATGGATGGATTTTCAGGGTATAATCAAATATTCATGGCCCAAGAAGACATGACAAAGACGTCTTTCATCACTCCGTGGGGCACTTTTTGCTATCGAGTTTGCCTTTTGGTCTCAAGAATGTCGGAGCTACATATCAAAGGACTGCAACTACTATCCTTCATGACCTCATCCACGACATTGTGGAGGTCTATGTAGATGCAGGATTGTGAAAAGTGAAGATCGTGAGGGGCATATTCCTGCACTAAGGTCCTTCTTTGAAAGAATTAGGAAGTACAATTTAAGGCTAAATCCTCAAAAGTGTGTGTTTGGTGTGACTTCGGGGAAGTAGTTGGGATTCATTGTTAGTCAAGACGGCATAAAGTGGACTCGGAAGTAAAAGCTATTCAAGAGCTACCTCCTCCAAAAAAAGAAAAAAAAAGAGGATTCCTCGGCAGAATTCAATATATCAGTAGGTACAAGAAAAATAAAAGAGGATTCCTCGGTAGAATTCAATATATCAGCAGGTTCAACTCACAACTCACTATGAGATGTGAACCTATATTTAAGCTGCTCCGAAAAGAGGCATCCCATGAGTGGAATGGGGAATGTCAAGAAGATTTCGATTCCATGAAAGAGTACCTTTCAAATCCACCTGTTCTAATGCCACCTAGACCAGGAGAACCCCTGATTCTGTACCTCACTATCACCGAAACGACTATGTGAGCTCTCTTAGCCCAATATCAAAAGGGAACAAAGAAGGAAGTTGCCATATACTATCTCAACAAGGAATTCTTGGAGTATGAGACAAGATATACCCCACTGGAAAAAGCATGTATCTCTTTGGTCTATGCCACGAAGAAGTTGAGGTATCACCTTCAAGCTCATACCACCTATCTGATCTCAAGACTTGATCCAATCAACTATCTGTTCGAAAAACCCATTCTTAGTGAAAGATTGGCGAGATGGCATGCTATGCTTTCTGAGTTTGATATTCAATATGTTAGCCAGAAATCTGTTAAAGGAAGAGCCATATCTGAAGCCCTAGCAGAAGGACCAGTGTCAGGAGATGAATATGATGATGCATTCCCTGATGAGTATTTATTATTCATTGACAATCCACAATGGTGCATGTATTTTGATGGAGCTTCTAATAGGAGAGGTAATGGAGCAGGGGTTTTGTTAGTAGATCCTGAAGCCTGTATATATGGAGTCAAAGCCGCTTTGGTAGCAGGGGCAAGACATCTCATTGTATATGGAGATTATAATC
Organism: Beta lomatogona; assembly: GCA_947646795.1. Taxonomy (NCBI): domain Eukaryota; kingdom Viridiplantae; phylum Streptophyta; class Magnoliopsida; order Caryophyllales; family Amaranthaceae; genus Beta; species Beta lomatogona. The sequence continues at coordinate 911,617 of CANSNZ010000072.1, forward strand.
TCATCATATATCAAACAATAGGAATTTGGAGAGTTAGAGATAAGAGACTTCAGCTCTACACATAGTACCTTCAAGAGTTGATCCCTTATTTTGATGACATCAGGTTCAAGCATCTTCCTCGGAACAAAATAGTTTCACTGATGCTTTAGCCAATCTCGTCGTTAATTTAACATAGGCAAATGGTACAAAGATCCAGTCAGTTTTAATTGAAGAAAGGAAGGGGCCTATAGTGACGATAGCACAAATTGTCTCCACGCTGGCTCAACAAGATGATGATGATGTCTGGTATAAGGATATCAAAAAATTTCTGGAAACTATGCAATATCTAGAGGGAAGTGGCAAGAAGGACCGCATAGCCATCAGAAGGCTAGCTGCTCATTTTCTCATACTAAAAGGCTGACTATATCATAAAGGGTTTGATGGTACTCTACAACTCCGCGTGAATGATAGCGAAAAGCAAGCCATCATGGAAAAAGTTCATAAAGGAGAATGTGGACCCAATATGAATGGAAGAATGTTGGCTCGTAAAGTTTGCGAGCAGGTTTCTATTGGAGTACTCTAGAAGGTGATTGCATTAGCTTTGTCCGTGCTTGCAAGCAATGTAAGATATTTGCTAACCTCAATCATATTCCACCTGTGTCACTACATAATATGACCTCTCCTTAGCCATTTTCGAGTTGGGACATAGACATAATCGGACAAATTCATCAAAAGACTTCAAATGGGCATTCGTACATTCTTGTAGCAATTGATTACTTTCGAAGTGGGTTGAAGCTGCATCCTTTACAAAGCTAGGGGCAAAGCAAGTCTCAAAATTTGTGATCAACAACATTATCTATCGGTATGGCATACCTTTTAAAATCATCTCTGATAATGGATCACAATTTGAGGGTCATCTAAAGACAACTCTCGCAAAATATGCAATCAAGCATCATCAGTCCTCACCTTATCGTCCCCAAACAAATGGAGCGGTAGCCAATAAGGCAATCAAGACTATTGTTGCCAAGAGGACTGAGAAGACTAGGGAATGACATGATAAACTACCATATGCCCTTTGGGGATATAGAATATCAATTAGGACTCCAACAGGAACAACCCCGTATTCTTTGGTTTATGTGATGGAGCCAGTCCTACCGGTTGAGGTAAAGATACAATCTCTCAGGGTCATAGAAGAAAGTGAAATCTTAAAAGACCAATGGTATAAAACTCGTTATGATGAGCTTGCATTTGCAGAGGAGCGCCGACTACAAGCTTTGTATAACACTCAACTCTATCAGCGGAGAATTGCTCGTGCATTTAACAAAAAGGTTCGAGATAGAGACATTTAAGAAGGTGATATAGTTTTAAAGGAAAATAGAGCTCCCTTGCATGATCCTCGGGGAAAATTCAAGCCTAACTGGTCTGGGCCATTCCTAGTCAAGCATGTCACCACGGCTGGAGCAGTAAAGCTAATATATTTTAATGGGAATGAATTCACCCATTTCACTAATCTTAATCAGTTGAAGAAACATTACGCTTAGGAATCCAAGTAATTGTAATCATTATGGTCAAGCAACCAAGCAGTTTGTGGATTTTGTATCCTATCTGGTTATTCTTAATAAACATGCCATGTGTTCCTAGATATTCACATAATGTATGCAAAAAAAAAAAAAGGAAAAAAGAAGAAAAAAAAAACAAAAAAACAAAAAAAGAAAAAAGAAGAAAAAGAAAAATGATGAAGCATGTAGGGATATTTGTTTTTATATATTATGCTTTCATGTGTCATATGATTGATTAATTATAATTTGCATGTCATATTTAATGTTAAAGTATGCATGTGTTTAGAATGGTGTTCACATTGAATTTCTTACAAGCAGATAATTCTCACAGACAGATATTTTTATTCATCCCAACTGGGGTACTCCATTTCCCTTATTTCCTACCAAACTTTTTATTTTAAAAAAATCAACAAAAAAGAAAAGAAAAGGAAAAAAAAACATAAACATGATATTTCTCTCAAACTCTCTTCCGCTTCATGGTAGGCCCGTCTAAACCATTGTCTTGACCAATATCACCCAAGAGCTATTGAAGGTAATCATCATCGATTGTCGGAACAGGAAATTCAGGTAGTGCAGAAGTATGTGGAAAATGAAAAAAACATGCCCTTTTATAGATGAAGAAAGATGATGATCCATGACTCATGCCATGGATAATAGGATTGAGTATTGTCCATAGGGTAATATGGAGCATCCCTAACAATTGTTAATGACCAAGCACTTGTGGCATGCCAATTCTTGCTAAAGCTGAACATCGATAAACAGTGTCAATGATGAATCAAGGAGATTGATACAATCCTTTTTCTAATAATCATCCAAAATAATGACCTTGATCAATCTATTTTATATAGTGATCATCATTTTTCGATAAAGCAAATAAGCATTATGCATGAAAAATTTACTGAAAGATTTTTGAAAAACAGATAAAATTTTGCCATATGATGATTGGTGCACCATAGTTTATCTAGAGGGTAATAACCTTTGGTCATCACTTTAAGGTGACATGACCTGACAATGTCCTAATTTAAGGTGACATGATAACGCATGAAGTCATAGAAAGTGAATGATGGTGACTTGACAACTTGTTTGTCATCAATACAATAAAAAACTGTGATAAAAACTGGAGTCAGCCTGTTAATTGTTGAAATGAAAGACTAATTCATAAGACAAAAATATTTAAGACGACGTTAAAGTCGCATTTCAAATTTTAGAAAATTAATTGGGATTTTCTATCTAGGACAACGATAAAGTCGCGTTTTCAATTTTAGAAAATTAATTGGGATTTTCTATCTAAGACGACGTTAAAGTTGCATTTTCAAATTTCAGAAAATTAATTGGGATTTTCTATCTAAGACGAAGTTAAATCCGCGTTTTCAATTTTTGAAAATTAATTTAGATTTTCTATTTAAGACGACGATAAAGTCGCATTTTCAATTTTAGAAAATTAATTGGGATTTTCTATTTAAGACGATGATAAAGTCTCATTTTCAAATTTTAGAAAATTAATTGGGATTTTCTATCTAACACGGCAATAAAGTCGCGTGTTTTTATTTTACAAAATTAATTGGGATTTTCTATCTAAGACGACGATAAAGTCGCATTTTCAATTTCAAAAAATTAATTAAGATTTAAATCTAAGAGGACGATAAAGTCGCATTTTCAATCATAGAAAATTAAATGGGATTTTCTACTTAAAGCGTCGTCAGAAGTCGCAAATCATGTTTTCAAAAGACCACTGATGATAACTATTTTCTATGGAGAATATGTTATCTCAAAAGAAATTTTCTGTCAAAATTTTGTGTCATTTCAAACATTGGTCATCATTTCATCCAAAATTCAACTAATGTAGGGCATTCTGCAGACACCAAATTTTGCACCGCTGTTATGTATAAAATTTTGCAATAAAGATTTTTGAAAAGAAATAAGAATAATGAGAACCGTGGTACATCGTGGAGCACGAGTTTCATTCTGTTGAGTGGTTTTCCATTTTTACGTGTTTGTCACATAATTTCGGTTTCGAAATATAATTTTTTTGAAAATCATAGTCAATGACTACAACCACCGATTTAAATAAAATGATTTGTTGAAGAATCATGCACGTCTTTACTAATCTGACTAATTTTCGTTAAATGTTTCAAGTTAGTTTTTCGAAAAACCGATAAACGAGTCGCAATTAGGCGCTGGAATTTTAATCGCCTCCTAAAACCGGTAGTAACCAGTCTTCTTGATGGTCAAGTCATTGTTCATTGGATAATGAATAATAATATATTATTTGAACCACCAATCACATTCTTTTATCCATTAGTTAAGGAATAAGAATCATGAAAACGAATAAGAATAAGAATTGAATCCAAGGTGTAAGAGCCAAGAATCCTGATCTTTTTCGGAAGATTCGAGTTGTGCGCCAGGCACATGATCATGAGCCAGACGCATAATCATTTGCCAAGTGCACAACGGTTCCCTGCCCCAAATGCAGCTAGTGTTGTGCCTAGCGCACGGTGCTGTGCCTAGCGTAGGTTCCTGCGTTCGGCGCAGTGGTCCAGGCAATACTTCTTTCACGTTTTTCGATGCATTTCTACGTATTAGGATGTGCTGAAATTCAGATTTTGCCTCATTAGTGTAAAGATCAAAATCAAATCCAAAAGGATAAGAATATTGGCATTTCCCATAAATTTGATGATGTAGGAAGATTTAAGAGGATTTAGTGATGTCATTAAGGTGATGTCATTGGTGTGATGTCATTAAAATAATTTGGGATGATGAAAATTAGATTTTTGGGTGAAAAATCTGATTTTCTACCTTCTTAAAACCATAATTCTCACCTCATTTCCCTATAAATACCCCCCATGTTTCTCTTACTTCAAAACAACAACTTCACACAACAACAACTTAACTCCACTGCTTCTCACAACTAGAAATCTCAGTACTACTCTCCTTCACCTTAATTCCTCCCTCTGAGAAAAATATCATTCAAAAAAGGAAAGCAAAGTTATAATTAGTAAGTAAAGAAGTTCATCAAAAGAAAAACACAAAAAGAGATTTAAGTTAATAATTAAGTGGATTTAGAAACTCACTTAGAAATTAAGGAAATCACAAAAAAGTAGAAAACTTTGCAAAACGAAGTGAATCATCGAGCTAGCAAGGTAAAGTTCAAGTTCTTGTTATTTTTCTTAATCACCTACTAACTTTCTCTTTGTTTCCTCTTATCATTTTTTTATTTTTGGAGTGAGCTGGGTATGTGGAAGTCCTAATAGGTTCCCAACCTTAAATCACTCCACCTAGAATAGTCAACTCTAATGGGGGGACTCTTAGAAAATATATGCTTGTGTGATTTTTGTTAATCAAGTTGTTATTTATAACCAAAAAATGTTTTCATAAAAAAAATTCAAGTAGAATTGTGCATAAACATCTCCATAAAAAGAAAATGTGATGCTGTAATTATGGTAAGGTTTAATTTCGTACTTCATTTCATTTTTCGTCTATATTATGTAAATAGTTTATAGCATGTAATATTTGTGCTATGAAGTTCCAGATGTTTCCAGCAACTGAGCTTTAGAATTTCTAAAAAAACGAATTTTGTATAAATAATTAAAAATCATACACACCACATAAGCTTGTTTAGTCAATAAAGTTTAAAATAAACTCATTTAGACAAAACTAAAAACATAAACTTTAAATTAGACATAAGTAGCTTTCTAAAAAAAATAAAAATCATGTTCATATGAGTTTTATACAATTTTATATCATTTTTACAAAAACGTTCGTGAAAATCACTAAATTCCAGAACACTGATTTTGTTTTCAGTTAAGAAAATGAATAAAAAAGGGTCTTAAAAATGTCCAATTCAAGTGAAACTTTCCAGTATAGTCTTTCAAAGTGTCTAGAATGTTCATACCAAAATTCAGTTTAAACTAAGTTCAGTAAGTTGGATTTCAAAGAACACATTTAATAAAGGTCCTGTTTTGACCAGTTTGAGTATAAAATTCACCATAATTCGAGTGTCACTAAAAGCTTGTGAGATTTTGAAACAACATAAAGAACTCACTAACCTATCCATAGGTGTATCACATGCTCAATTTAACGCTTTGTATAGAAAGTTTATAATTTTACAAGTCAGTACAAGAACAAAAGTGCAATCTGGAAAATGAAATAAAGTGATTAACTCAAGTTTCATAAAAAATATTTTCTTTTCATACGGAAATGTTAATTGAAAGTCATTTAATGTTAAGTCTCTCTTAAAATGACTCTTTTTTTATTATGCAAATAAAAATCAATAAAGATCATCAAAAAAAAAAAAAATCAAATTAATGAAGTTAATTAATCTTTAATTTTCATAAATTTACAAACAAACATGAATCCCAAAGCCGTTTCATGAATATGAAGATCAAGGAGCATCATGGTGAAGATCAAGATTGATGACTTGTTTAGATCATAGAATTTGACCATATTGTTGTAATAATAGTTTTGTAAATATTTATTACATCACTCATTAAAAAAAACATGGAGATGTTTATGCATAATTTTCATAAATAATTCCAAAATTCTTTTTAGTAAAATGAGCAACCAATGTTATAAATTTTGCAAGTTGGGCCCAATATATCATAGTATATGAATTAAATGACCCAATCTCAACTAAGAGGAAAAATTGCAAATCTAACTAAGTTAAATTGTATGATGATCCATCTTACATTTTAAATTTGTTCTCCATCTTAATGGATCAATCATATAATTTGACATAATTAGATTGGTAATTATGATCTCAGAATTAATTTTAGGCTATTTCACGTGTCTCGCTTTAAATGGCCAAATTCCAATTAGCCAAACTCAATCTCCAAATTTGATATCCAATTGATGATTTTTCTTAAAAATGACTTAATAATCTTCAATTAAGATTATTTCTCAAAAGCCTTCAATCAGGAAGCAAATCTCTTTTCCTAAGACCTCTTGAAAATTATAAGCGTGATCACTAATTAAGGTGGTTATTTTAATCCTTGATTAATCACTAATTAGGGTGATTAGCTCAAACTCTTCATTTAATTACTAGTTAGGGTGATTATCTTAAACCTTAGTTGATCACTAATTAGGGTGATTACTTTAACCATTCCTATTTTATCACTAATTAGGGTGATTATCTTAAAACCATTTTTAATCACTAATCAAGTTGATTATCTTTCCTTTTAAGTTTAATCACTAATTGAGGTGATTATCATGCTCTTCATTTTAATTGATAATTAAGGTGATTAATTTAATCTTACATATTTAATCACTAATTAGAGTGATTATCTTAAACCTTAATAATCGTTAATTAGGGAGATTATTTTTCTCATTTCAATCACTAATTAGAGTGATTATCTTAAACCTTGAATAATCACATATTAAGGTGATTACTTCCTTCCTTCATTTTTAATCACTAATCAAGGTGATTATATTTCCTTCCTTTTTAATCACTAATTGATGTGATTATCTTTCCTTCATATTTAATCACTAATTAAAGTGATTATCTTAACCCCATTTCAATCACTAATCGGATTGATTACCTTATTCCTAATAGATTTGTTTAATTCAAAAGGTGAGTTATTCATAATATATTCTTTCCTTTTCTTCCCCCAATGGAATTGGCCATTTTGTGAGAGAAATAAGATCGAACTACGATGGTTTTGATCCTTGAGTGGATTCCAATCCCGCAATGATTGGTACGTAGTGCAACTTCAGTGCTCAAACCTACCATGTACAAATGATATATTGGTCCTAAATAAAATAGTTGATGTGTATATGTGCAAATTATGTGATTTTTTTTAATAGCCATGATTACTTTAAAATGTAAAATAACGCATTTAGTAAGAGCTTGTTCTTTAGAACAGAAGAGGAAATGAGTTCCAGACGATCGCACCTCTTAACCTAAACCCCGAACCCTATCTCATGGTATGACAGAGCAATTTTCAAAAAAAGCCTTATCCGTATGAAGTCATCATCGTTTTAAATGATATTTCTTGAAATTGATTCTAAAATGATTTACTAAATAAATATGTCCCTTTTCAGATATTAATAGGGTGGCGACTTCAAAGTTTTCTAAAACTCATAGTCCAATGAGAGACTTTTGTGGGATTCAGACCGTTAATTAAGACAGTAAAAATAAAAACCCACAGGTGGGCGACTTCACTGGGGACTTTACTTCCACTTAAAATATAAGAGGTTCAAACCTGAACAATGCGTTATTTTCCATATGTATTTATAATAAAAAAAGTTAATCATGGCTATTCGCAATTTAATATTTGTATATAGCATGCTTATGTGAATATTACGTGTGCTTGGTAGTTTATCGATCCATACACGTGCACTCTTTTTAACCATTTTCTTATTAGGTATGATACATCTGTCTATTGGCAAGGGTCAGAATTTTAGAATGACAAATTAATGAATTAAGGGCGTAAAACTTACATCCGCGAGTTATTGCGACCGGCTCTATCAGGAGCGTCCACCCTCGATGGACACAGCGGAAGTGACTCGAGGCCACTTTAACATAATCTCTCCTTAAATGAATCACCTTTTAGTTGACTTCTAGGACACAAGGATCAATGCACGAATGTCCTTAATTAATTTCAGTTATTGATAAATGAGAAATTTTTTCAAAAATTCCTCAGTCCATTTTCAGTCGGTCAATATTTTAGTAACCATTAACCGTGGCTGAATTGCTGCTGAAATAATTATTGAAATATTAAGAGTATTCTTGTTTATTTATCATCAGTGTCATGTAAAAAAAATGTGTGCTCACCTATTTTCAAAAAAAAAAAACTCACATTTACTTCGTAATTCTTTTCATCCAAGTTGGTTTTTTAAAAAATAAATGTATTTCTAAAAGAAAAAAAAAATCCCGTTTTGAAGATATAATCCCAAAATAAAATGAAAAATTTGAATAAAATGAAAAATGAAAAGAGTCATAATCATGAGTTCAAAATGTGTCATGTTTATGAATTAGAATGTAATTAAAACTGTATAGTCTAAAACACGAGATTCTAGTCTCAAATATTTTTTTAAAAAAAGAGTAAAAATAATGTGTCAAATGAAAAGGGATAATTGTTTTCAAACAAAAAAAAGGGGAAATTCTTCCATTGCCTGCTAAAAACATATATAAAGAAAAGTCATTGACTAACATTGTTAGTGTGTACATTTCAGGTACTTCAAATTAGTCTAATCCTAAGAGGTGGAACATACGTATTCAAACAGGATAATACATGGTCTGGCGCCTAGCAGACTGAATTCGGAAAAAGGTTGAGAAGAACCCGAGTACTTCACATTTGGCTCATCCTAAGAGGTGGAACATATGTATTCAAACAGGAGAATACATGGCTTGGCGTCCAGCAGACTGAATTCTTAAAAAAGTTTGAAAAGTACCCAAATCGGTTATTGCTTTTATATTGTACTTTGTAGGTAGAGCTACTTGCTGCTTGATCCCCTAAAAAAATATATCTAATGTTGTACTCCCTCTGTTTTTTTTTAATCTTTCTCACTTGGAATCTTAGCACTATTCATACTTGGAGAGAATCTTCTGAATTTTTTTCAATTTATAAGAAAAAATATAGTCATGTTGGGTCTTATTTGATTCGTCTCAATTAGTACATTATTAATATTCAATCGTTATAATATTTGCTAATATATAATGAAAAATATTTAAGTTCAAAGAGGTGCATTGGGAGACAAGCACATGAAAGTGAGAATGATAAAAAAAACAGAGGAAGTATGCATCTATCTTAATTTTCTTTACTATGTAATGTACTAAAAGGGGTACGTAGGAAACTCATTTTCTGAGTGCAGCTGAAAAAAATATATAAATATATATATATATTTCATTTCCAATATATCAGAATTTAGAACTATGTAGGGCCTGATTCGCCATTCAAAAAAAATCACAAGAAAAATTTCTTCCCCAAATCCAAATCTACATATGGAGATACGTAGGCGACCTTCGGGTTCGGCCCCTTTTGCATTTGTTATTTTCTTTTATGGTTTCAGCGCTTAAAAGCAATCAATACATACGGATCACCACAAAGAAGAACGATATCTAGGGCATTATAATTTTCCAAAATGAGGACACAGGCCTCGTTATACGACTTTTCTCTTATTTCTGTAGCAGCAGAAAATGGAAGGATATCACTAAATTGATTTTGTAAAACGTTTGTGTATTATTCCAAAAAAATACGAGTAAAAAAAATAGAAGTCTAAAATATAAATAAAAAGGTCCAAGTCTAAAAAAAAGGAAGAAATAATAGGTCAAAGAAATCTAATGGTAGAGTCAAGGTTTTACGTCTTTTAATAAATGATAACTGAAATTGGGGTTAAAAAAAAAAAATATTTCTCAAAAATATCATTTCTTTCATTCCCTATGGATAAAATAATAATATAAAAAAAAGAGAACAAAAAGACAAAGTCTGGATAAATCATGGTGCTAGGCACACCTAGCCATATACTCATTCATTGTTCCTTTTTGTAAACAGGATGAAGCCCGAAAAAGCAGAAAAGACGTACCTAGACAAGCTAACGCTTGCTACCAAAGCGTACAAGGTGAAGGTCCAGGTCAAGGAAAAGTCTAGAGTGTTGATCTCACCTAATAAAAAAACCAGATACCAGCAACTTGTTCTCGAAGATGAGCGGTATACTTTTTGGATATTTGATTTAGAAATAGTGCAAATACTTGTTGGCATAGATATGCTATATTAAGTTAAAACATGTTTATAATACTTGTTTACAGCATACATTGTTCATTGTATCCATACAGACATGCCTTTGGTATAGTAGTTAATACCTTCCCTAACTACATTACTATGTGTGTATACTATGTATCCTTTTTATCTATTAGTAGTTTACACTTCCTAATGGGTATCTAAACACATGGCAGGGAAACAAGATAAGAGGTGCTCTGTTTGAAAACCAAGTAGATGAGTTTTCAAATGTCCTAAAACATGAACATGAGCATGAGATCGTAAACGCTCCACTCAAACCTGTTCAAGCTCCATATGTCAAGAGGAAGAATGATTGCCAGATGAGTTTCGGTGGGCAAATGTAATACTTTGTATTTTTGGGAGTTATTCTTTTATAAATAAGAAAATATAAAGAATAAAGTGAAAGTATTTTTAATATTATTTACAGAAAAATATAATTTGGGTAAGTCTATAGTTATATTTTAAATATACAACCTATTTTTGTACCTAATTATATTATAGTTCGGTTTTGTTTTGTTTTGTTTTCTAAATAAATAAAATAAGAACTAGAAATTTGATTTGGAAAACAAATTCTAATAAACATAGGACTCTCATGCTATAAATAAGAGAAAATGGAAAAAAAAAAATTTACCAAACCCTAGTCACTACTTCAGCAGTTTTTACCCCAAGATATTTTTTCTCTCTCCTCTCTTATTCTCCCTCATGCATTTTTTTTTCTTTTCCCTTCTTCCTCCTACACAACTTTTCTCCCTGCTCCCCCTACATCTGAAAAGCTCCCTTCGCCGGTGGTTCGCGCGGTGGCAGAAGTCGCCGGTGGCTCGTGCGAGACAGAAGGCGTGGGAGTGCGTCGAGCGTGGGTTGCTGGTGCTGCACGTCGGCGTCGAGCGTGGCTCGCTGGTGCTGCACGTCAGTCGCGGGAGGTGCTGTGAGTCGAACGCTGTCGTGCGTCGTACGTGGCTCGCCGGTGTTGTTCAGCCGCGGGTGGTGGTCTCATCTACCGCTGGTTGTGGCGGTTGTGGGTTGTCGCCTGAGACAATAAGTATTCCGGTATAAAAAAAAAGAAATTTTAGAATTTCTCTTTATTTTTCTTTCCCTTTGATTTAGTTCTTAAATTCTGATTTTATAAGTTATATTATCCTTGTTTAAATTTCGTTTATTATGAACAAGGAATTAGTTTTCTGTGTTGGAATCATTTTTGAAAACAAGAAAAGTTAAGATTTGATTTTAATTAACATACGTCAAGGATCAGATTTACAAGTGTGGTAGTAGTTCTTGTGATGGCATTATTTCTTAATTCTGATTTTTATAATACTTATATATATTAGTTTAGGTTTTGTTGTTATGAACAAGTATAATAAGCTAGATGAAATCAGATTTGCAAACATATTATTAAGTTCTAAATATGTTAGTTTCAATAAAGTTTATGAAAAGAAAGTTTAAACAACAAGTTTTATTATTTTTAATATTTAAAACATCATATTTTACATAGTTAGTTAAGCCGTTTCTCTATTAATAATGTCAAGGACTTAGCACTGAAATACTTTTATTATTCGCTTAGGTCCCAATTTCATAAGCGGAACGTTTAAGTAAGCAGCAAAGATTCTTCGTTACAAGGTACGTACGCGTACCAGTTCAGTTACAATTACTAGTATCATGTTAGGTTGTGATTTATTCCATTGGAACTTAGAACCATGATAGGGAACAATTGTGATTGCTGAGATTGTTTGGTAACATGATTGTGATTGGAAATCGATATGTAGCATGGTTATGCGAAATTCTATCGTATCGTAAGCATGATTATTGGATTTGTATTCTTTGATTTATGGTGTAACAAGGATGTTACATGAAGTAAAGATTTGAGTATTATATCTAAAAAGGAATGTTAAATGTTTACATGTTTAATGTGGTATGAATGGACAATACTAAGAAAGGATTTTGGTAATAAACTTGTACTTGGATTCCCTACAAGTGATGAACAATGGGGGGAGTGTGAGACTTGTTCTACACTCCTACGCAGGCCTACTGTGACGACAATAGTGTCCTTATAAATTTTGATAACTCAAGTAGGCGGAAGGTTCCGTACGATCTTGGGGGTATGCATACTAAGGTGATGGATGTGGAACGGAACGAAACCGCATTTACATTCCATCTAATAGACCAAGTTGTCTATTAAGGATTAAGTAGCCCGTATGATTCTAGAAAGATGACGGTGCCCGTTCAATGCCAATTAAACTATAACGTGAATTGTGGTATTCTTGTAGTATCATGTCTAGGGATGGTTATTATTATTCTAGTTATGTCTGCTGTATAATTTAATTTTTATGTACGTATTCAGCATAGCTGATTGTTTGTTATTTGTGATGTTTGTTGACCTGTGATGAACCGTTGATATTTCAATGGGGAACAGATTAGGTATGCTGGTGATGCTGCATGAGTTTGGCATACGGGGGATATTTTCTGGTTTATAAGCTTTTAAATGTTTTTGTGGAACTTATAGAACAATTAGTATGAATAGTTAATGGTTTGAATAAAAGGGATCTATGGTGATTCCCGAGTTGTAATTTGAAGTGAACATTTTATTTCCGCTGCAATGTAGTTTTCTTATAAAGGAGTTGTTAATGTTTTGATTTTATCATGCCTTGCGTTTCACCGCGGCGGTAACACTCCCAAAGTCGATGCAACGTAGCTTAGACGTGTATGGAATTTGGGGGTGTTACAAAACTGGTCATCAGAGCCAAAAGTTCCTATTTTCGAAGATGTTTTAAAAGCTTTTAAAATGGGTAGTATGGGATAAGAGCATATAGATTACTTTTGCGTGCATTAAATCATAGGAATGAATTTATTTGTAATGCCTTTCTTGCCTTTACTTGTTTGATATGTTTATAGAAAGCATGCAAATACTGATTATATAAAATATAGTGTGGTTGCTTGATTGAATTGGTGAAAGGTTCTTTTGAATCTTTGAAATGTGAATAGAGTAGGAGGATGTACGAGGATAGTGGTTGAAGGCACTAAAATTTGATAGTAAAATATTTTAATTGCCTAAAATTTCGAATTAATATAATATTCCAAAGATGTTTCAGAAAAGGTATTGAAGTAAAACCTTATTTCGAATATTTTAGGAAAGAATCATATAAATTTTTATAAATATTTTGACTTGGGATTCTAAAATTGAAAATAATCGTTTTACCTCTTATATATGTTTATAAATAATATATACTTAAAAACCTTAAATTCACAAAACTTAGACTATTTTCCTTCTTTAAATTCGCAGATGGTTTACGACATAGGTCCTAAGGAATACCTGATGAAACACCGAATAGCGGAAGATTGGGACATCTGGGCCCATAAAATGAAAGCTGCTATGGAGTATAGGACCTTACAGGGAGATACTAGACTAAAGACTGAGATGGAGAAAATATATTTTATGCTGCAGTACGTCCCTAAGGAGGAACCTTATCTTTTCGTACACCGTAGATATGGGGATATATGGTCAGAAAATGGAAATTTTAATTGGGTCAAACACACTTACTGGAACCAATACCTTCCTACTGTAGGACATTTTATTACTGATCTAAAATACTGTGAAAATGAATGGAGAATTCGTGAGAAAAGAAGTTGGGAGCCCTCTACCTCATCACCTTTAGTTCGAGGAACCTATCATGTGGGGGAAAGCTCGGGAATTAATGTGAATTATGAGAATCCTAGAGTTAAATCTGAGCCGCAAGCGTCCTTTAGAGCTGCAAAAAGAGCTAGGTACCAAACTTTTGAGGATGAGTTCATACCCGAGGACTACCACATAGCGTCAAACCTCAGAACTATTACCTACATTTCCGACGATGAGGGGAATAATAGGACATTCATCGCAGTGATTGGGGAAGATAATGCTGAACCTATACTTGACTTGGAAAATGAGGAAGAGGGAGATCCTAATGAAAATGAGCCTGTTGAAGAGGGAGATCCTAATGAGAATGAGCCTGCTGAGGAAGATCCGATTGAGGAAAACGAAGAAGAAGCAGAAGAAGAGCCCATAAAAGAAGAATCTCTTGAGGAAAAACCTCTGGAGGAAGATGAACCTATAGAGGATGATGAGTCTTCTGAGGACGAAGCTGACATGGAAGAAGGAATAGAAAATCCTAATTCAGATGACGAAGCTCACCATTATAGTCCTTAGTTTCTTTTGATTATATAATTAGGATTATAATATTATTTAATTCGTTTATTTCAGTTAATAAGGCTTGCATGCCAAGTAGCAAATTAGTATTCTTTTATTCTTTTATTTATTCATATTATGTTTTCCTTGGAAACAACAAGTTTTACCTTTTTTAATAATAATACAACATTTTTATTCTCTTATTTGATGTAACGTCTTATTTGAGATGTTTATAGTGCAAGTCAATAGAGACTTAATGATTGTTCGCAATAAAAACGTGTTGTATGAATGTGCAAATGTGTAGTAGTTAAGTGAATAAACGACTATCTGTATGTCACTGAGACAGCCGTTGTATCATTTTCAGCGCAGAATGGTTCGTCAAGGCGGTACGCCTGATACCTCTCTGAATGTCGAGCAATCGATTCGTGATCTAGTGCAGATCACAGGTAACCTAGCCCAGGGTCATAACCGGGATGGGGACTTGTCTAAAAAGGTTGCCCGTAGGAACCCACCAGTACTGAATGGGAAAGGGGGACCCGAGGAACTGGAAAACTGGGTTGAGGAGTTTGATAAGCTGTTCTTTACCCTCTCCTGTCCAGATGATAAGACTGTGCCCTTAGCAAGCTATTACCTTCAGGAGGATGCTCACTTTTGGTGGACCCAAGCTAAGGACAACCTCCTAAAACAACCAGACTTTGGGTGGGAAACTTTTAAGAAAGCCCTAAGGGATAAGTATTACCCACCATACCTCAAAAAGCAGAAAGCCCAAGAGTTTATGATGCTGGAGCAAGGGAACATGTCTGTTGAGGAATATTACCGCAAGTTCATAGAATTGATGCAATTTGCTCCTGAAATTGCCCCTACCGAGGAAGCTAAGGCCTCACGCTTTGAATTAGGGCTCACCCTTGACCTGCAAGGGAGACTGGGGGGAGATACTTTCACCTCGTTGGACCATGTATTTGGCAAAGCTGCCCACTTATATGCAATAAGGAAACGAGAGGAAGGAGGTAAGCAAAGTGAGAAGCGAAAGGAGAATCTAAACCCCGAGGTTCAAAGATTTGAAAAGAAACACCATGGGAACCATAACAACCAGACCTCCCAAAGAAACTTTGATAAAGGACCCAACAACGATAACAATAACCGCAACAATAACACCAATAACCGCAGACCTGATCGTGTGTACAGGTGTAAGAAGTGCCCATACAACCATCCGGGGAAGGATTGCGAGGGTAATAAGGTGGAGTGTCATGAATGTGGGAAAATGGGGCATAGAGCGTACGAATGCTATTCGAAGAATAAGGTTAACCCCAATGGTCAAGAAAGGGGGAACAATGGAGATAAGCCTAGGAATAAGAATGGGAATGGTGGAAATGCATTCAATGGGTTAGGGAACTCCAATTACTCCAAACCACCAACCAATACAAATAATCAGGTACCATCTGGGAATCAGGTGACCAACAACAATGATAATAAGGGCAAAGGGAAACTGTATATGATGACGGCTAGTGAAGAAGAAGCTCGTAGAGATGTGGTCACTGGTATTTTCTCTATTAACTCAATTCCTGTTAAAGTATTGTTCGATTCTGGCGCATCTTTGTCTTTTATTGCCCATACAACTGTTAGAACTCTAGCATTAGTTGAGTCCGAGTCAATTTCTATGCCTATAATTATTTTGTATGGGGATACTGTTAATTGCTCTAAGAAATTCTTAATGTCTCACTGAAAATAAGGGAGGGCATCTTTCCTTTCGATCTAATAGAGTTTAACTTGTCGAACCTAGACGTCATTTTCGGAATAAGATTTTTCGACCCTGCGTCGATAAATTCGTAGTTGTGTTCATAGACGATATATTGATATATTCAAGGAGCAAGGAGGAACAGGAGGGACATTTAGGGCTTATTTTACAGACACTTAAGGAGAACCAACTATATGCAAAGTTTTCGAAGTGTAAATTTTGGTTAGAAAAAGTGTCATTTTTGGGTCATTCCAATACGGAATTGGGATTCGATATCCATAGACTTCGTAGTAGCCTTACCTAGGTATCGGGGAGACAATAAAACAATATGGGTGATAGTGGACAGATTGACCAAGACTGCGAGGCTCGCACCCATGAAAGATACGTGGAGTATGAAAGCCCTAGCCAAAACATACATTAAACATGTCATTCGATTGCATGAAGAACCCTGAGGTCTTTCAAGGGGTAGGTGAGTTACGGGGACGTAACTTTTCTTTTAAGGGGGGAAGAATGCGATAGAATTTCGCGCTTCCACCGTAAAGCTTGCTAAAGTCTGTTAAGTTTGTTATTTATGTGTATTTATCGCTTATATGACTCGCGAAAACTAGAAAACACTTGGGAAATATTGGGACTTAGAAGTGCAAAAGATCGTCGTTAAGACTGACTACCTCAAAGTTTCGGGACGAAACTTCCTTTAAGGGGGGGAAGCCTGTAATACTTCCTATTTTTGGGAGTTAATTCTTTTATAAATAAGAAAATATAAAGAATAAAGTGAAAGTATTTTTAATATTATTTACAGAAAAATATAATTTGGGTAAGTCTACAGTTTTATTTTAAATATACAACCTATTTTTGTACCTAATTATATTATAGTCCGGTTTTGTTTTGTTTTGTTTTCTAAATAAATAAAATAAGAACTAGAAATTTGATTTGGAAAACAAATTCTAATAAACATAGGACTTTCATGCTATAAATAAGAGAAAATGAAAAAAAAAAATTTACCAAACCCTAGTCACTACTTCAGCAGTTTTTACCCCAAGATATTTTTTCTCTCTCATCTCTTATTCTCCATCCTGCGTTTTTTTTTTCTTTTCCCTTCTTCCTCCTACACAACTTTTCTCCCTGCTCACCCTACATCTGAAAAGCTCCCTTCGCCGGTGGTTCGCGCGGTGGCAGAAGTCGCCGGTGGCTCGTGCGAGACAGAAGGCGCGGGAGTGCGTCGAGCGTGGGTTGCTGGTGCTGCACGTCGGCGTCGAGCGTGGCTCGCTGGTGCTGCACATCAGTCGCAGGAGGTGATGTGAGTCGAACGCTGTCGTGCGTCGTACGTGGCTCGCCGGTGTTGTTCAGCCGCGGGTGGTGGTCGCATCTACCGCTGGTTGTGGCGGTTGTGGGTTGTCGCCTGAGACAATAAGCATTCCGGTATAAAAAAAAAAGAAATTTTAGAATTTCTCTTTATTTTTCTTTCCCTTTGATTTAGTTCTTAAATTCTGATTTTATAAGTTATATTATCCTTGTTTAAATTTCGTTTATTATGAACAAGGAATTAGTTTTCTGTGTTGGAATCAATGTTGGAAACAAGAAAAGTCAAGATTTGATTTTAATTAACATA
The DNA here is from genome assembly GCA_947646795.1 of Beta lomatogona. Taxonomy (NCBI): domain Eukaryota; kingdom Viridiplantae; phylum Streptophyta; class Magnoliopsida; order Caryophyllales; family Amaranthaceae; genus Beta; species Beta lomatogona. Next base: position 929,366 of record CANSNZ010000072.1, read on the forward strand.
CGTCAAGGATCAAATTTACAAGTGTGGTAGTAGTTCTTGTGATGGCATTATTTCTTAATTCTGATTTTTATAATACTTATATATATTAGTTTAGGTTTTGTTGTTATGAACAAGTATAATAAGCTAGATGAAATCAGATTTGCAAACATATTATTAAGTTCTAAATATGTTAGTTTCAATAAAGTTTATGAAAAGAAAGTTTAAACAACAAGTTTTATTATTTTTAATATTTAAAGCATCATATTTTACATAGTTAGTTAAGCCGTTTCTCTATTAATAATGTCAAGGGCTTAGCACTGAAATACTTTTATTATTCGATTAGGTCCCAATTTCATAAGCGGAACGTTTAAGTAAGCAGCAAATATTCTTCGTTACAAGGTACGTACGCGTACCAGTTCAGTTACAATTACTAGTATCATGTTAGGTTGTGATTTATTCCATTGGAACTTAGAACCATGATAGGGAACAATTGTGATTGCTGAGATTGTTTGGTAACATGATTGTGATTGGATTTGTATCGTATCGTAAGCATGATTATTGGATTTGTATTCTTTGATTTATGGTGTAACAAGGATGTTACATGAAGTAAAGATTTGAGTATTATATCTAAAAAGGAATGTTAAATGTTTACATGTTTAATGTGGTATGAATGGACAATACTAAGAAAGGATTTTGGCAATAAACTTGTAGTTGGATTCCCTACAAGTGATGAACAATGGGGGGAGTGTGAGACTTGTTCTACACTCCTACGCAGGCCTACTGTGACGACAGTAGTGTCCTTATAAATTTTCATAACTCAAGTAGGCGGAAGGTTCGTACGATCTTGGGGGTATGCATACTAAGGTGATGGATGTGGAACGGAACGAAACCGTATTTACATTCCATCTAATAGACCAAGTTGTCTATTAAGGATTAAGTAGCCCGTATGATTCTAGAAAGATGACGGTGCCCGTTCAATGCCAATTAAACTATAACGTGAATTGTGGTATTCTTGTAGTATCATGTCTAGGGATGGTTATTATTATTCTAGTTATGTCTGCTGTATAATTTAATTTTTATGTACGTACTCAGCATAGCTGATTGTTTGTTATTTGTGATGTTTGTTGACCTGTGATGAACCGTTGATATTTCAATGGGGAACATATTAGGTATGCTGGTGATGCTGCATGAGTTTGGCATACGGGGGATATTTTCTGGTTTATAAGCTTTTAAATGTTTTTGTGGAACTTATAGAACAATTAGTATGAATAGTTAATGGTTTGAATAAAAGGGGTCTATGGTGATTCCCGAGTTGTAATTTGAAGTGAACATTTTATTTCCGCTGCAATGTAGTTTTCTTATAAAGGAGTTGTTAATGTTTTGATTTTATCATGCCTTGCGTTTAACCGCGGCGGTAACACTCCCAAAGTCGATGCAACGTAGCTTAGACGTGTATGGAATTTGAGGGTGTTACATCAAACAATCATACAACCGGTCGATCTTGAGGCCAAAGAAGGTCTGCCAAGTTATAGGTCCATTGCCGCTGTGCCACACACTACAGATGTTACCGACCGTTTTAGTATTTTCACTGCATCCATCTTTTCATCTTACCGAATATGTTTTCTTTCGTTGTTAACCAGCCTTGATGCACACCCAGATGTACTAGGGATTTTCCTCTTCGTTGAGGAACCAAGGAATATTACAACATCCTACGGAGTCGATCATACTGTTCGCGAGGTTGTGATTACTGACCATAGGTTGTTACCTTTCCTATACATTTGATATTTGTTGTAGGCATACATCTTCCTTTGTAACTCAATATCATGCATACTAATATTTCATTCACACATTTTTATAGCCTTGAACAACCCATGACCATCTCCGCCTAGGATGATTTCGCCCTCGAGGATTCTAACGCTATCAATGGCAGTGCTGATTCATACATCATCATGTGCTTCACAACTTTGAAGCCAACAACCCACAAAGGTGGTATTATTGCCATAACGATTCCTTCCATTACTACATATACACTTACTGACCACCCTTCTTCCATTCCTCAGGCTTTTCCTTAGCGACGAGCATGTCAACAAGATTTATTACAAATCCAAGTGATGAGAAATCAGTTGCACTCCGCACATGGTATATATTTACATTCACCCTCTTTCCCACTGCCATATAGTACCATGGTTATTTATATGCATTTGTTTTCACCCTCATAGGGCTGCACACAACCATACTATACTATCAGCCCGCCGTGCAAGGGTGGCAAATGCTAGGAATCCAACTGGAAAAAGGATTGTACTACCAATCGCAGATATAAATCTCACAGAGGTCAGTGATGTCATAACGGCTATCTAACACTTCATGTCAGTTTGCACATGTTTATAGCATATAGAATTTGGTAGCATATGCATGAATACTAATTAATGCTATACGTGCACACTAAACTCTAATAATTTGAGAGTCCAACATGTATATATCCAAAGATCAAGTCTAAATAAATTTATCATTCACTACCACTTTTATTCGTCATTTTTCTTGTTTTCTTAATTAATATGATGCACTTTCGGGGTTAGTTGCATGCATATACCAGCTACATTGAACTATCTTAACATAATTACAACACCACTCTGATATTAACTTTACTATGCACACCATATGCAGGCCACTACCACACTCCAAGAAGAGAGGCACTGGTTGCAGGTTCATGTGCCTGAACCTGAATAGTCCAAGATTGTAGTGTATGTTTTCTGCAACAGGTGTGGAAAACACATTGAGTACTCTCTGGGTGAATCATTCTCTTGTAAATTCTGCCCCAGAGATGACTGTACTTCTACTCAAAGGTATCAATTATAGCCTTTTTACACCAACATTCTTTATATGTCAAATAGTTCACTAATTTATAATGACGTACAAACAGGATTACATTCAAGTTCAATGCAACTGATGAATTGGAACAATGCCGTTCACAATATTTAGCGAGGAATGTGCTACACTGTTCAACCTACCAATTGCAGACATATATGCGATGGTGAAGGATGTAAGCTTTACTAGCATGTCTATTACTTTACTTGACGCAAAAACAACCTAATTCATTTTGTTCCTCTTGGTTTAGTGTTTTAGTAACCTTGCATGTTGGTATAAAAGAAGTCAGTGATTGTAGTATACCTGAACAATTAATAAGCCAATATTGCTTGCTACCTAAAAGTATATGATTCTGGTGTTGAGTTCATATTTGGCATACTTAATACACAACCACACTATCACAAGGTCTAATATTGTTTGCATACTTTCTTTCCTTCTTTATTACACTACTCCAGTCACCAAAAAATTAGTAACACACTTGGTTTTGATATCCCTGCAACACTTTTCATACTTCATACTTTTTATGTTTCACTCACTCAACTACATACTCTTTCAAACAAAGGGGAAATGCCTTTTAAATATCCACTTAAATTCTTTATTTAACCTCCGTTCGTTTTCTGTTTAATCAAACATATATATAACTGTTTTTTCCCTTGCATGCTGGGGTTAATTCTTCTTTTTGCTTGCATGAGGGGATTAATCATTAACCTACTACACATGTTAATACACTTGCATTTTTGTAGGGTACACTGGATTTTGAGGCCATTGCTGATAATCTTAAGTCCAAGTACTTCTACCTTCAGATTGGGCCTCCTGCCACTTTGTCAAGGAGCCACTATCTAAGCTAGGTTCCAAAGTCCGTTACATGGGAGTAATTGCTGCATTCTTACTCGTGCAGCCACAAGGCTTTTGTGCCTATAAGGTTTGTGTTCCTAGAGGACACCCTGCTTTTGTACCTATTTCGTAGTTTCGCATTACTTCTTTGTCGTCCAAGTTTTTGTACTATCAAACAATGACTGTTTACTTACTTGCTTTAGGATGCTACTGTGTATGCATTAGCATACTAGCTATGGTGTACCTTTTGTCTTGCCACTCTTATGTTCAACTAGCATGAACCATGTAATATAGGCATGCAAACTCTTGCTGATTATCACTATATATTCACATATTAGGATATCTGATATCTCCGCTACTACCAGCTTAGCCTCATTATAGTAGTTACAATATCTTGGGGTACCGTGCGCAAACTTTTTTTCCTCTTTTGCTTAGATTTAAACCATATAGTAATTGCTCAAAAAAAAGCAAATTAAAAATTCAAAACTAACCACTAGAATATTTGGAACTTTCAGTTCCTGAATTACAATTCCAAAATATCAGCTATAAAAAAAAAAAAAAAAGGGGGAATTTATCTTATATCCCAAAAAAATTACCAAGCCAAAAAAAAAAAAAAAAAAAAAGAAGCAAAACTCCATTGGTTAGCTTCTTCAAACAGCATTGGAAAACATTTTAAAAACTTAATATAAAAACACTGTAACTAATTCAAGTGCAATCATTCCATTTCATTCATATTGAACAACCAAGTTTCATACATAAGACTTTAGCATAGGAATGCTAAGTTAAACAACCTACATCAATACCTAATGCATATGTCAATGAAGGAATGGAATCACACATCTACAAGGATTCTCATTCCATTTTCAATTGATGCCCTACATTAGTTAACTACATATTCTAAGGGCTAACAACAACAAAATCAAAGCCCTAATCACAACCAAGACCCCTACTACAATCATAACATAAACCACCCAAAAAGGACCCAAAAAAAATCCATTTCAGATCATATTGTAGAAGGGGAGCCTGGTTTTTCACCCCTGACTTTCATCATCTGAGTCATGCAGCCACCACTTACGATACCTACCATCATTGTGAATGATGTCCCAGCATATGCAAGACTCAAAGCGACTATCCCATTCATGCACTCTCTCTGGAATCCCCCATTTTTAGTGCCACATTTCCTTCCATCTTTTACAAACCAGAGAAACAACTCCTTTGTCCCTCCTGGAAAGCTTCGGGAACACATATATGCACATGATGTGCTCGTTGAAGAGCATATCCTAAGCAAATTGTGACATAACCATGGTAAGCCTGCAACAACAAACCAACACTCATTAAGATTTCCCAAATGAAAAAAATTCTAAAACTAAACCCACCCCTTGTTATAACTAGCTAGCTTTAGAAGGGTATAAACACATACAAGTATGAATTATTCAGCGAGATTTCATGATCAAAACATTCAACAACATCACAAACACATAAGAAAGCATATTTCAAACAACTTAACATCAATTTCGCATAGATATATGATTTATACAATTTAAATTTCAAACAAAACCCTAATTGATAACTTTATATAAACTTGAAGGTTTAAGTGCATGAAATGAAAAACTAAATTACCTTGTGTAGACACCAAATTTCGAACCCCTTTTTCGGATAAATAAATTTTTTGAAAAGAAATGAAGATAACGAAAATTGTCATGCATCGTGGAGCGCCCCCCCCCAAATCAAATGCATGTTTCGCCCAGAGCGCGAGTTTCATTCTGTCATATGGTTTTCCATTTTTGCGTATTAGTCATGCAGTTTCGGCTTAGAAATATAATTTTCCGTGAGTCGTAGTCAATAACTACAACCACCGTTTTAATAAAATGATTCGTAGTATAATCATGCTCGTCTTACTAATTTGACGAGTTTTCGTTAATTGTCTTAAGTTAGTCTTTCGAAAAACGAAAAAAAAAAAACGAGTCGCAATTAGGCGTCGGGATTTTAATCGTATGCCAAAACCGGTAGTAATCAGTTTTCTTGACGGTTAAGTCATTGTTCATTGAATAAAGAATAAAAATATATTCTTTATCCACTAATCACATCCTTTATCCATTAGTTAGGGAATAAGAACCATGAAAAGGAGTGAGAATAAGAATCAAATCCCATGTGTAAGAGGCAAGAATCCGGATTTTTCCGGTGAATTCGAGTTGTGCGCCAGGCACACGATTATGCGTTAGACGCATGATTGTGCGCCTAGCTCACAACCGCATCTTGCGCCAAACGCAAGGCCCTGCGCCTAGCACACGGAGCTGTGCCTAGCGCAGGCTCCTGTGTTTGGTGCAGTGATCTAATTTGTTTTGTTTTTCACCTTTTTCGATGCATTTTTTACGTACGTATAAGGAATAATATTTTTTTGAAAATTTGATTTTGTCTCATTGATGAGAAAATCCAAAAAAATAAGAATATTTGTGTTTCCAAAGAAATTTGATTATGTCATTAGGGTGAGGTCATTAGAGTGATGTCATTAGGGTAATTAAAGATGGGAAAAATAGATTTTTTTGGGTTAAAAAATCTGATTTTCTACTTCTTTGAAACCCTAGTTCATCTACCTCATTTCCCTATAAAACCCTCCTTTTTTTTTACTTCAAACCAAGTTGAGCTAAAATCAACTTAATTTCACAACTTCTCTCAATACTACTCACATCTTCTCTACTTCCTTCCTCTAAAAAATCTCATTCAAGAAAAATAAAGCAAAAGTTAGGAAAGTAATTAGTAAGTAAAGAAGTTCATCAAAATAAAATAAAAAAAAACAAAAAAAGAGTTTAAGTTAGTAATTAAGTGGATTTAGAAACTCACTTAGAAATTAAGAGAATTACAACAAAGGTAGAAAAATTTGCAAAAAGGAAGTGCATCATTGAGCTAGAAAGGTAAAGTTGAAGCTCTTGTTAATTTTTTTGATTATCTTCTTAATCATCTACTAACTTCCTCGTTTCTTCTTATAATTTTTTAATTTTTGGAGTGATTTGGTTATGTGGAAGTCCTAATAGGTTCCCAACCTTAAATCACCCCACCTAGAATAGTCAACTCTAATGGGGAGACTCTTAGGAAACAATATTTTTATGTGATTTTCCATAATCAAGTTGTTGTTCATCACCAAAAAATGTTTTCATAAAAAAAATTCAAGAAGAGTTGTGCATTAACATCTCTATAAAAAGAAATTGTGATGCTGTAATTATGGTCATTTTAATTTCGTATTTCATTTCATCTTTTGTCTGTATTATCAGAAGAGTTTGTAGAATTTAATATTTTTCCTATGAAGCGTAAAAAATGAATTTTGTAAAAATAATTAAAAATCATACAACACTGTTGTGCAAAACGTATTTTGTCTGTACCATATAAACTTATTCTGTCAATAAAGTTCAAAATATAATCATTTAGATAAAACTAAAAACATCAAGTTTAAAGAAAACATTAGTGGCTTTCCAAAAATATAAAAATTATGTTCATATTAATTTTATCCAATTTTATATCATTTTTACAAAAACGCTCATGTAAATCTGCAAATTACAGAACACCGATTTTCTCTTAATTAAAGAAAATAAATAAAAAATGGTCTTAAAAATGTCCAATACTAGTGAAAATTTCTATTCTAGTCTTTAAATGTGTCTATAATATTCATACCAAAATTCACTTTAAACTAAGTTCAGTAAGTTGGATTTCAAAGAACAAATTTAATAAAGGTCCTGTTTTGACCAGTTTTGGCATAAAATTAACCATAATTCGAGTTTTCACTAAAGGCTTGTGAAATTTTGACACAACATAAAGAACTCACTGACCTATCCATAGATGTCTCACATGCTCAGTTTAACGCTTTGTAAAGAAAGTTATGATTTTTGCAAGTCAGTATAAGAACAAAAGTGCAATCTGGAAAATGAAATAAAGTGATTAACTCAAGTTTTATAAAAAAAATTGTTTTCTTTTCACACGAAAATATTAATTAAAAATCATGAAATTTTAAGTTTCTCTTATAAAAATTGTCATAAAAAATCAAAATCAAAGAGGTTAATTAATCTCTAATTTTCACAAGTTTATAAATAAACACGAAGTCCAAAGCCCATTCAAGGAGATGAAGATCAAGGAGCATCATGGTGAAGATCAAGAATGAAGATTTTGTATAGATCATAAAGTTTGTACATATTGTTGTAATAATAGTTTTTTGTAAATAGTTATTACATAACTCAAATAATGAAAAACATGGAGATCTTTATGCATAATTGTCATAAATAATTCCACAATCCTTTTAAATAAAATGAGCAACCAATGTTACGAATATTGCATGTTGGCCCAATATATCATAGTATATGAATCAAATGACCCAATCTCAATTAACAGAAAAAATTACAAATCTAACTAAGTTAAATTGTATGATGATCCATCTTATATTTTAAATTTGTTCTCCATCTTCAAATGGATTAATCATATAATTTGACATAATTAGATTGGTAATTATGATCACCGAATTGATTTTAGGCCGTTTCACGTGTCTCGCTTTAAATGGCCAAATTCCAATTAGCCAAACACAATCTCCAAATTTAATCTCAAATTGATCATATCTCTCTAAATGACTTAATAATCTTCCATTAAGATTATTTCTCAAAAGCCTTCAATTTGGAAGCAAACCTTCTAAGACCTCTTGAAAATCATAAACTTGATCACTAATTAAGGTGGTTATTTCAATCCTCGATTAATCGCTCATTAGGGCGATTAACTCAAACTGTTTATTTAATCATCACTAATTAAGGTGATTATCTTAAACTTTGGTTAATCACTAATTAAGGTGATTAACTTAACCCTCTTCTTAATCACTAATTAGAGTGATTATCTTAAATCTTGGTTAATCACTAATTAAGGTGATTAACTTAACCCTCTTTATTTAAATCACTAATTAGAGTGATTATCTTAAACCTTAATGATCGTTAATTAGGACGATTATTTTCTCATTTAATCACTAATAAAGGCAATTATCTTAAACCTTAATAATCGTTAATTAGGGCGGTTATCGTTCTCATTTAATCACTAATTAGAGTGATTATCTTAAGCCTTGAATAATCATTAATTAAGGTGATTACTTCCTTCTTTCATTTTTAATCACTAATCAAGGTGATTATATTTCCTTCCTTTTTAATCACTAATTGAGGTGATTACGTTTCCTTCATATTTAATTGCTAATTAAGGTGATTATCTTAACCTCATTTCAATCACTAATTGGAGTGATTACCTTATTCCTAATAGATTTGTTTATTCTAAAGGTGAGTTATTCATAATTTATTCTTTCCTTTTCTTTCCCCAATGGAATTGGCCATTTAGGGAAAAACATAAGATCGAACCCTATCACGGAAGAGGGGCAACAACTATGATCCTGCATATTGGAGCAGTCATACGAAAGGTCGACTTTATGATCACCGATTGCGAAGCTGCTTTCACGATGTTGTAAGGACGACCGTGGCTCCACGAGAACTATGCTATCATCTCAACATTGCACCAAAAAGTAAAGATGGTAACTCCACACTGGGTAATCACCATCCCAGTAGATATAGCCATTGGAGCAACAATGCAAAAACCACACATATCTCATCTGTGTCACTTAAATCACAAACAGAACAGCAAGGATCCCATATGAATTGCATCAAATACACCGCCCCTCAAACTGGTGAAATCCTATTTCCACTGGCCTATTCAGGAGCAAGATCGTGATCAACCGGACTGGAAGCCAGACAAGGGAGAGGTTAACAGAATTGAGAATAAATTCCATTGGCTTTACAAAGAGTCCTGGGCCGTTCAGTGCGAAGAAGAAGAGATTCTAGCGAACAAAGTTACTGCCATTCAATCTATCATGGAACCTCATATATTCCTTGATAAAATTGATTATGAAACAAGAGCCTCTTGCATGCTTGTATGCAAGGCATGGGCATTATGGCTCCTCAACCGAGAAGACAACCCCTTTTACGTCAAGAAGAAAAAAGAAGGGTGGAAAATACGTCTTCAGACAGGAGAACATATGGCTTGGCGCCCGGCAAACTAAAGTCTGAAAAGTTTAGGAAGTACCTTATTCATTTAATGGCTTTTATATTGTGTTTTGTAGATGGAACTACGTGCGGCTTGATCCCCTAAAAAAAAGGCAACTCATTTTCTGAGTGCAGCTGCAAAAAAGAAAAAATTATGTGAAATTTCATTTTTAATATATCAGAACTACGTTCGGCCTGTATCTCCATTCAAAAAAAAAACATCGCAAGAAAAATTTCTTCCCCAAATCCAAATCCACCTATGGAGTTACGTAGACAACCTTCGGGTTCGGCCCCTTTTGCATTTGATATTTTCTTTTATGGTTTCAGCGCTTAAAAGCAATCAATACATGCAAAGCATTATGATTTGCCAAAATGAGGACACAGGCCTCGTTATACCTCTTTTATCTTATTTCTATAACAGTAGGAAATGGAAGGATATCATCAAATTGATTTTGAAAAATGTTTGTGTATTATCCCAAAAAATATGAGTCTAAAAAGTGAAAGTTTAAAATGTAAATAAAAAGATCCTAGTCAACAAAAAAAAAACAAGTCAAAGAAATCTAATGGAAAATCCAAAACAAACGATAGAGTCAAGGTTTCACACCTCTTAATAAATGATAACTGAAATTGGGGTAAAATAAAAAAAATTTCAAAGATATCATTTCTTTCATTCCCTGCACAAAAAAAAAGAGAAGAAAAGAAGAAACAAAGTCTGGACAAACTTTTGTGCTGACTTTTCATCTCATTTCAAAGGAATTTTGCCTGGGCCCGCTCAGGATCTAGGCTAATTCACCGAAGTTCTGACCATAGTAAATGTTCTCTGTCAGTTATACTGTCATCCCTGTCTACACCATCTGTATTCTCTACTACACATCTCAGCAACATGTCTGAAATTCCGAACAACGAGCACCAACATAACTCTACCCCTCAACCTGATCTAATGACTGAGCTCCGAGGACTTGTCCAAGTTATGCTTGACCGACATGATAATATTAAGCAAACTCTGTTGGGCATAATGCGCCAAGGCGCCCAGATGCCTCCTCCTCCTTCTCCTCCAAAGTCGGAAGTAGCTTCACCTTTTCACCTTGAGCCTATGAACAATGAGAGAGAAATTCCCACTAAACTCGAGGAAGAAGTAGTCAAGCTCAAGGAAGTCTTAAAAGGCATGACTAAGGCTGAACCATGGATGGACATTCATGGGTTAACACTTTTCCCAAAGGCATGATTACCCCATGGTTTCAAGATGCCTAATCTGACAAAGTTTGATGGGACCGGTAGCCCATCAATTTCCTGAAAATGTATGTAGGGGCAATGAGTCCCTGAGGAGTGGAAGAATCTTTGATGGCTCAACTCTTTCAATCATATTTTGATGGGGCGGCAGCACATTGGTTCCTCAACCTCGAAAATACAAAGAAATCCACTTGGCTGACATAGTAAGAGAGTTCTCAAACCAGTATAAATATAATTAAGAAATTGATGTTACTAGAAGGGATCTGGAGACCACTTCTCAAAACCTTAATGAGACATTTTCTTCATTCATCACTCAGTGGAGAAACAAGGCCTTCAAATTGATGAGTAGGCCTAATGAGGAGAAACATCTGCAAATGGTTGTGAAGAACCTTCTTCCTGTCTATCAGAAGCATATGGCATAAAAATATTTCCCGACTTTCAAAGCTTTGATTGCTACGGGAACTCTAGTTGAGGATGCTGGGAAAAGGGGAGACATTAAGAAAGATGAACCTACCGGCAACGCCACATATAATGCAAAGTTTGGAAATAACAAAAGGACTCCAAACAATGGTTCAGAAGCTCCTAAGACAACTAATGCGATCCATGCCATTGGCGCATCGTCTGCATTCCAGTTTCGGCCACAAAGCAACTTTACTCCTTTGAACATGACTTATTCCCAAGCTCTCTCCAAGCTAAAAAAAAGGCCAATCTCATTCAACCCTTGAATCCACGTCCACCTCCTAAAAATCCTTACCCTGGTTATGACCCAAACCAAAACTGTGAATATCATTTAAGTCGGGGCATAATACTGAAAACTGCATGGCCCTTAAGCATCAAATTCAAAATCTTGTGGATGATGGAAAACTCTCTTTAGGATCCATTTCCACAAAACCAAACGACTCTCAGCCCAACATCATAAAAAACCCCCTTCCTAATCATAAACCCTCATTTGCGATTAATGCAATCTTTTATGTGTCCGACGAATGTAATCCAATCCAATTAATCCGCAAGACAGTTCCAAAAATGTATGAAATGCCAATAGCCGCAAGTTACAAGTGTCTGGTCTATGACTATTCCACTCAAGAAAAAGTCAAAATTATGCCTTGTAAAGACCCTAGTGTCACTCTCAACAAGGATCCATTCTCTGACATGTGTGGAACATTGGATTATGATGGTGCCTTCTTCATTTTAGACTCTAATGTTGATGAAGATGCCTCGTCGGCCTTGACAATTATGGAGAAAAACACTGGAGGACATGCCACCACTCCAAATACTTAATGGCACCCCATCTACCTTGATGATCTCAGTGATGAGGAGTACGTGGATTTATCTCGTTTAACTAGGGTATGTCGCCATTTTAAACCATCCTATTTGGAGGATGAAAACCCTTTGGATGTATTGAGAAGGAAGGAAAAGGGCAAGGAGTCAATAACAAAGCATAGTAATAAAGAAGATGATGTTGTCAAGCGCACGAAAGAAGTAAATGCTAATGTTTCCATCTGGAAGTTGTTAATGCATTCCCAGCCTCATAGGGCGGCCGTTTTGAAGCATCTCAATGATGCCTCTGTAAGTTCTTCCATAACACCTGACCAGATGGTGGGGCTCATTCATGGGTTAGATCGAACTCTCATGTTCATAGACAATGATATCCCTAAAAATATCAACCACAACAACTCATTACACATCACTATATGCTGCAATGGATGGGAGATACCTAGAGTATTAATCGACAATGACTCCGCAATCAACGTTTGCCCTCTGCGTGTGCTAACAAGACTCGGGTATTCAAAAGAAGATTTGGTACCATCTAACCAGGTGGTCAGAGCATATGATAATGCTAAGAGAGAAGTACTAGGTTTAATCAGCCTCCTCATTGAATGTGGTCCCGTGGCAAGAAAGGTGGAATTCATGGTCATTGACATTCAAGGATGTTTCAACCTCTTATTAAGAAGACCATGGCTGTATGAAAATAGAGCAGTAGCCACTACTCTACATCAAAAGGTAACGCTTCTCACTAAGCAGGGTGCAGTGACTATTTCTGGTGATCCAGAAATCATGACCATCTCCAATGCCAGGAAATAGGTATTGTATCTGAACGAAGTAGAAGGCACTAGGTTGGATGGTTATACTTTCCACTGTATTCTAGCAGCACCTGAAAATTCATGGATGAATGAGGTCCCAACAGCCACACCAGATGTAAGTGTTAAAGAAACAAAACCAGAGTATAGTGAAGATGACGAGGAAGAAATAGGAGTTCCAAGCATCGGCACTCATGATACATCGGTTGAAGCACCAGAGGAATCCTGTATCGGCATTCCTCAAGACAACAATGAAAATAAGTCAAAGAAGAGATCTAGGACAAACGATTTTAACCTGGACTTTAATGTAGTTTGCCCTGTTCGAGAGGTTCACACGGAGTCACTGATTCTCTTTCTTGGGTCTGAACATGAAGATCACTATCATGAATTACCACAGTTCAGGAAATTTTATGAGAATGGTGATCCTTTTGTCCACTTAGTGGGTTTTGTGAATGCATTACACCCATGGGGCATACCAGAGGAACCCATGCTCTTTGACAAGAATTTAGAATGACCAACTCTGGACTGGTACTATTCTTCAGATTGTGTAGATAGAGCCAGTTGGGAAAATGCTAGCCAACCCTTTATTAATTGGACTCTGGAGCATAAACAGACTGATGTCAAGAAGTTCAAGGTAGTCACTTTGCGTTAAAATGTCTTGGAAACTTTCTCGCACTTTTGTTCGAGATGCGCTTACATCCGCGCCCAACTTCATGTCCCTATTACTGATCGGGAATTCATGCTTATATTACTGTGGAACCTAAACGATTTCTATTATCGTCACATGGTTGCCATCAAGTACACCTGTCTCAGCCACATGGAACAGCATGGCTTCGACATCAATACTCTGAAATTGCAAGATAAACGACCTCAGAAAAATCTTGAAACTCCCAATGCAGGTTTATGCTAAGATAAATGAACCATTAAGTATGGTGTATGATCATCTTCAGAGCCAAGGTATAATTCAAGCCCCAGCGCATGTGCACTGTTTACCCCTTCCTGGTACAGACATGAGCAAACTCTGTGCTTATTGTCGCCAATTTGGGCATGTATCGATGCCATGATCTTTACTATAAAGTGCAAAGCTTGATTGATCGAGGCATCAGTAGTTTAACCCATAAACAAGTAGCTGCAAGGAAGGTGTCGTCACATCCTCGACCGCAATCCCAAGTCGATATTTTTCGCAAACTGGTTGAACGAGGTCATATTTATCCACTTCCTAGACGCCTAGGGGCAAGTCCTGTAGGGTCAAATCTCCACAAGTGCTACCATTATCATCAGTTGCATGGTCACGTCACAAACTAATGTCATGCTCTCAGCTATCGCATCAAACAAATCACCAACATAGCTCTTGTCTATCGCAAAGTTACTTAATCATCTCACATAAGGGGAAAAATCTTCGGTAAAAGTCCTGTAGGGGGTTAGCCCATCAGAAAAATCTTTCAGTACGTTAGTATCAGAGAACTACGTGCAGCTTGAATCCCCATTATCACGTACACTTGCACTGTGAGATAATTCCACCTATGTAACACCTGGGGTACGTAGGTAGCTCAATATGAGTGCAGCTGCTATATTAACTAAAAAACTTTAGTTCTTTCTAAAACAACGAACTACGCTGAGTCTGATTCCCCATAAAATGCTCCTGGAGCAAGGGGGATATGTAGGCAACCTTCGGGTGACCATTGTATTTCAGGCAATGTGATCAGAATTCGAGATGCCAGTCATCACAGGAGCAATTTCATAATGCTAAATTGACGCATCAATGGGGATACATGCCCTAATCTCTATATTTTCTGTCGTTGTTCAATATTAAAGCAGGGAATGGAAGAATAAAAAAAAATTGTTTTCAACCCCCAATGATAGTAAAATCGTTCAAGAGAGTTAAATAAAAAAAACCAAAATTGAAAAGGTGGACCATTCCAGTCAAAATATTGCAAAATTGTTTTCGAAAAATTTCTTTACTCTGCAATGCATTCTGCAATATGTAGCTTTCCTCTCTTTTCTTTTAATTCTTTTTCTCTACCTTTAGGTCCAAAAAGATGAAATTTGTCCCTTCTCTAAGGATGACCAATTACCATCAGAAAACAAACACCTTAGCCATATCCACAAACGCGGTAAAAAAGCCTATAGGGTTTGCCATGCAACCTCTGTCCAAAGGATTTCAAATCATGATGAAGATAGGTTATACTCAAGGAACCGGATTAGGGCCTAATGGTAGGGGAATAAAGCAACCAATCCCCGTAGAAGATAAGCAAAACCGATATTGATTAGGATATGATCCGGGCAACACTTCTTGCAACATCAAAGAACCTTCTTTTACCCTCAATGGTCAGTTCATCCTGCAAGGAGATACTGAGCCATACTATGAGTTTCCAGAACCTTGGCTTAGTAGGAAGGAACATAAGATTTTACTGGGATTGGAAATATTCTTCAACGAGGCTAGAAATCTGGATTAAATCAAAAGTTGGTTTGTCCGAGGACAAAAATGAAAAAAGAAAATGACTGGGTGGATAATCTGGAACATGGAGTCCTTAAGAAACTTTTCAATTCTGAGTCCTCTGAAGAAGGGATTTTGACCCGGTGTCTTTGATGATACCTTTTGGCAAAAGCATTGAACATAAGTGGAGTATTGAGTGTCACGCAAAAGACGGGCCTATGGAATTTAAAATGTTTTTAGGAAACCATCCTCCACAACCATCTCATGAAACTACCTTTTCACCCATTTTAGATGGATATCTTACCGATAGCTCATCTTCCAGCCAATTTACCTTGCATACCCAGTCAGAAGACTCTGATAGTGAGGAAATTGAATGTGAACCTTTATCTAAGTACATTTGCATGCAAGATGTTATTTCTGACAGTGAATTTAATAATGCTAAATCACTTGATACAACTGAAATATATATAACACCCATGGAAGAGTCTATTGTAATTAATATTGGTACATAAAATGTTGTAAAAGAAGTCAAAGTAGGATCATCCCTCTCCCCAACTGAATAGTCTGTGTTTATTGCATTATTAAAAGAGTATTTGGATGTGTTTGCATGGTCTTATGCTGATATGCCTTAATAGAGAAATCGAGGAGCATCTTATTCCGTTACATCCTAAAAGCAAGCCTAAGCAGCAAAAGCTCCGCCGAATGAAGCTAGAGGTTAGCCTGAAAGTGAAAGAAGAAATCTAGAAACAACTTGATGTCAAATTCATCCAAGCTGTAAAACATCCGAGTTGGCTCTCCAATATAGTGGTTGTACCTAAAAAGGATGGAAGTGTTCGGGTGTGCATCGATTTTCGAGATTTGAATGCTGCATCACCAAAAGATTATTGTCCTCTACCCCACATTAATGTTCTCGTGGATAGTGTGGCCGGTCATGTGATGTTTTCCTTCATGGATGGATTCTCAAGGTATAATCAAATACTCATGGCTCAAGAAGATATGACAAAAACGTCTTTCATCACTCCGTGGGGGCACTTTCTTTTACCGAGTTATGCCTTTTGGTCTCAAGAATGCCGGAGCCACATATCAAAGGGCTGCAACCACTATCCTTCACGACCTCATCCACGACATTGTGGAGGTTTATGTATATGACATGATTGTGAAAAGTGAAGATCATGAGGAGCATATTTCTGCACTAAGGTCCTTCTTTGAAAGAATTAGGAAATACAATCTAAGGCTGAATCCTCAAAAGTGTGTGTTTGGTGTCACTTCGGGAAAGTTGTTGGGATTCATTGTCAGTCAAGACGGTATCAAAGTGGACTCTGAAAAGGTGAAAGCTATTTCAGAGCTACCTCCTCCAAATACAGAAAAAAGAAGTAAGAGGATTTCTCGGCAGAATTCAATATATCAGCAGGTTCATTTCACAACTCACTATGAGATGTGAACCTATATTTAAGCTGCTCTCAGAAAAAGGGCATCCCATGAGTGGAATGAGGAATGTCTGGAGGCTTTTGATTACATGAAATAGTACCTTTAAAATCCACCTGTTCTAATGCCGCCTAGACCTGGAGAACCTCTGATTTTGTACCACACTATCACTGAAACGGCTATGGGAGCTCTCTTAGCCCAATATCAAGAGGGAACAAAGAAAGAGGTTGTCATATACTATCTCAGCAAGAAATTCTTGGAGTATGAGACAAGATATACCCCAATGGAAAAAGCATGTATCTCTTTGGTCTATGCCACGAAGAAGTCGAGGCATCACCTTCAAGCTCATGCCACTTACCTGATCTCGAGAATGGATCCCATCAAGTATCTGTTAAAAACCCATTCTTAGTGAAAGATTGGCAAGATGGCATGCTATGCTTTCTGAGTTTGATATTCAATGTGTCAGCCAGAAATATGTCAAAGGAAGAGCCATATCTGAAGCCCTAGCAGAGGGACCAGTGTCAGGAGATGAATATGATGATGCACTCCCTGATGAGTACTTATTATTCATTGACAATCCACAATGGTGCATGTATTTTGATGGAGCTTCTATCAGAAGATGTAATGGAGCAGGGGTTTTGTTTGTAAATCCTGATGGAGTCCATATTTCATTTGCTGTCAAGCTGAATTTGAAGCCTACATATATGGAGTAAAGGCCGCTTTGGTAGTAGGGGCAAGACATCTCACTATATATGGATATTCTAATCTCATCATATCTCAAACAATAGGAATTTGGAGGGTTAGAGATGAGAGACTTCAGCTCTACACAGAATACCTTCAAGAATTGATCCCTTATTTTGATGATATCAACTTCAAACATCTTCCTCGGGAACAAAATAGTTTCACTGATGCTTTAGCCAATCTTATTGTTAATTGAACATGCGAAAATGGTACAAAAAGCTAGTCAGTTTGAATTGAAGAAAGGAAGGAACCTACAGTGATGGTAGCACAAGTTGTCTCCACGCTGGCTCAACAAGTTGATGATGATGATGATGTCTGGTATAAGGATATCAAGACTTTCCTGGAAACTATGCAATATTCAGAGGGAAGTGGCAAGAAGGACCACATAGCTATCAGAAGGCTAGCTGCTCATTTTCTCATTCTAAAAGGCGGACTAGATCACAAAGCGTTTGATGGTACTCTGCAACTCTGCGTGAATGACAGCAAAAAGCAAGCCATCAAGGAAGAAGTTCATGGAGGAGAATGTGGACCCCATATGAATGTAAGAATGTTGGCTCGTAAATTTTGCAAGCAAGTTTCTATTAGAGCACTCTAGAATGTGATTGCATCAGCTCTGTCCGCGCCTGCAAGCAATGTCAGATATTTGCTAACCTCAATCATATGCCACATGTGTCACTACATAATATGATCAAGTTGGGGCATAGACAAAATCGGACAAATTCATCCAAAGGCTTCAGATTGGCATTAATATATTCTTGTAGCAATTGATTTCTTTTCGAAGTGGGTTGAAGCTGCATCCTTTTCAAAGCTAGGGGCAAAGCAAGTCTCGAAATTTGTCATTAACAACATTATTTGTCGGTATGGCATACCTTTTGAAATCATCTCTGATAATGGATCACAATCTGAAGGTCATCTGAAGACAACTCTCGTAAAATATGCAATTAAGCATCATCAGTCTTCACCTTATCGTCCCCAAACCAATGGAGCAGTGGAAGCAGCCAATAAGACAATTAAGACTAATGTTGCCAAGATGACTGAAAAGGCTAGGAAATGGCATGACAAACTCCCATATGCCCTTTGGGGATATAGGATATCAATTAGGACTCCAATAGGAATAACCCCGTATTCTTTGGTTTATGGGATAAAGCTAGTCCTACCGGTTGAGGTGGAGATACAATCTCTCAGGGTCATAGCAGAAAGTGAAATCTCAAAAGACCAATGGTACAAAACTCATTACGATGAGCTCGCATCTGCAGATGAGTGGCAACTACAAGCTTTGCATAACATTAAACTTTATCAACAGCAAATTGCTCGTGTATTTAACAAAAGGGTTCGAGATAGAGACATTCAAGAAAGTGATATAGTCTTAAAGGAGAATAGAGCTTTGTTGCATGATCCTCGAGGAAAATTCAAGCCTAACGGGTTTGGACCATTTCTAGTCAAGCATGTCACCACGGCTGGAGCAGTAAAGCTGATGGATTTTGATGGAAATGAGTTCACCCATTTCACTTATCTTGATCAGTTGAAGAAATATTACGCTTAGGCATCAAAGTAATTGTAATTGTAATTGCCATGGTCAAGTAACCAAGCAATTTGTGGATTTCGTATTGTATCTATTTATTCTTAATAAACATGCCATGTGTTTCTAGATATTCATATAATGTATGCAAAAAAAAAAAAAAAAAAAAAGACAAAGAAAAAAAAAATTATGATGAAACATGCAAGGATGTTTTTGATTGTTAAGGTTTAATGTGTATATGCTTTTATGTGTCATATGATTGATTAATTATGATTTGCATGTCATATTTAATGTTAAAGTGTGCACGTGTTTAGAATTGTGTTCACATTGAATTTCTCACAAGCAGATAATTCTCACAAACAAATAGTTTTATTCATCCCAACTAGGATACTTCATTTCATACACAAAAGACATAAAGCCTCCATTTCCTACAAACTTAAAAAAAAAAAAGTGCAAAAAAAAAACATAGAAAAAACATGATATTTCTCTCAAACCCTTCTCCTCTTCATGGTAGGCCCGTCTGAATCATTGTCTTGACCAATATCCGCCAGAAGCCATTGAAGGCAATCTTCATCAATTAGTGGAAAGAAAGATTCAGGTAGTGCTGATATAATTTTAGCTCCCTGCCATATAGTTGGCATTCTCTGAATACCACTCATATCAGCCTCATAAGTGGTACAAGATGGAAGAACCTAGAGGGAAGGAATGTGTTCTTGTCTCCAACCAATTTGCCTTAGACACCTCCATGGAAGGTAGAAAGTGACTTGGCAAAGCCCGGTAATTGTACACCTCTGCAACCAGAATTGCAATATACAATTGCACTAATGCCAAGGTGGTTTGTGACCCATTTTATGTCTTGCTGCAGAAAAAAATCCTCCTACCCACCATTTTTGCTAAGTTGATAGAAGGAAGGAAGAAGACATCTCTCCCGGACATGATTAGTTTTGTAAGTAAGACTCTTGTGGGGTTTCATAAGAGAATATTTTTCCAATAACCATAAGTGAAGAGCTAATGGACATCCATTCACAAAGCTTTGAGGGTTTCTTTTGACTTCATCTAAGCTAAGGAACATTTCCCCAAAATAAGTGGTCCAAGACAACCCCCACTAACAATTTGAGGAATAAGTGAAAGACACCGAACATGGCATGTGTTTAAGGACCATTTTAGTAAGGGTACTTCCCAAAATCATAAGAATGCAAGCATTCTCTCTAGCAATCCTACAGTTGGCATTATTAGAGAATTGCCAAGTGACAAATTGGGAAGTCAACAATAGGTTAAAAAGAAGTACCTTACCATATTGTAGGTAATTGCCATGAAGGTTTTCAGGAAGATATTAAATTGTTGATAAATCTCCCGAAATCCTTGTAGGAGATCTAGGTGTGATAACTGGATCATTGGATGGTAAGCCTAGAAAACCCTCGATCTCTTCAACAAGAGGCACAATCTACCGGTCTCCAAAACGGAAGACATGACGAGTATCATCCCAAAATTGGGAAGCAGCATGAATCATGTCATAATAGATAGAAAGTGAAAGCAAAGGCATAGTAGCCTTAGTGAAGCGGGAAGAAGAAAAAGATTGCCTTGGTTGCTCCAAATTCTTTGTGACCCCCGATAGTTGTTTTTTCTCACGACTCCCCATTTCATTAGCTTCTTCATAATTAGGAGCCATTTTGTGAAAGAAGAAAAATTAGAGAGAAGATTGGAGTAGTGAAGGTGCATTTGGAAATGAAAAACCATGCCCCTTTTATACATGGAAAAGATGATTATCCATGATTCATGCCATGGATAATAAGTTTGAGCATTGTCCATAGGATTATAAGGAGCATCCTTCACCATGGCTGATGATTAGCTCATTATATTGCATATTTTTACCCTTATATTTTAGTTATTTGAATATATTTTATATTTATATATTAGTTTTTAGTATGACTTTTATTAGTACATGCTTATTTCTCATATTTATTATTTATATCATATATTGGGCTTAAATAGTGTGTTATTTTATATTAGGTGTTCGGCTTATGGAAATATAGAGTGTCTCAAGAGGACATGTTCAAGCTATGAAAAGAATGCATGAATTAAGAGGAAAGGAATAAGTGAGCTAAAGCCCAATTGTACCTATTCTTACACGCAACAAAGAAGTGAAGCAAAAAGGGGAAAATAAAATAGCACGCAACATCAGTTTAAGGGGGGAACGAGCAAAACCCTTCAGCACGCACAACTAGAGAGGTATAAAAGGAAGACCGAGGGAAGATTGGGAGGCGAAAAGTGACAGATTTCGCACAACACACAGTAGTTTTAGGTTTAGTTTTTAATTTAGACTTGGTTGTTAATCATTCCGTCGGTGACAGCGGCGGAAATCGACCATATAGTTTTCTTTTGTTCTTTGTTACTCAATTCAATTTCAAGATATCTGGTAATTTCGTTCCGTTCTTCAATTAACCGCAATTTTCTTTATAGTTTCTAATAGTCAACCTGTTCAATTTTGTTGGTTCTCTGTTTACCGACAATTTTATTGTTTGATTTAGATATCTTGCTGTTGAATGAATTTTGTCTTTCGTTGATTTAATTAGGCGTTGATGCTCAATCCACCATTCACTTTGTCTTATATCAACTCTTCATCACTCAATATGCGTTTGGTCCGGGAAGTTGCTTTCTCATATCTTAGTTTAGTATTAGTTAAGGTTGTCTTAGCTTTTGTCATATTTTCATGGGTTATGTTTTATTTGTGAGGATGTTAGTTGGTTTTTTTTTCATATTAGTGCCTCTGCTTTTCATTACAGTGTATTGTTAGTTTTTTTTACTATTTTCTTGTAGTTTACTTTTAGTTTTAATCTTAGTTAAGTTAATTTGCCTTATTGAACTTTTGTGTTTTATTTCTGATTTCTTGCTGGTAGTAATAATAGTTGAATCTAATTGACTAAGTTCATATAATCAATTGTGTAATTTAACATAGTATCAATATCCTTGTGGGCTCGACCCGTATTTGCTAGTTGTGCTATATCGTACACCGTGCACTTGCGGTATTAGTTTTGAAATCATACAAGTTTTTGGCGCCGTTGTCGGGGATGTTGTATATTGAGTTTTGTTACTCACTTGATTTTATTTCCTCTTTTATTTTCATGTCTAATTGTTCTATGTTCATTTATCTGCTTTTTATTAGTAGTAGTCGTCGCTAGTATGTTTCACTAGTGTTAGATTTAATGATTACATGATGTAGTTTAGTTATTAGTGCCTTTAGTAGTTTGTTAATTTTATTGTCAATTTTTTTTTGCTTCTTTA
The DNA here is from genome assembly GCA_947646795.1 of Beta lomatogona. Taxonomy (NCBI): domain Eukaryota; kingdom Viridiplantae; phylum Streptophyta; class Magnoliopsida; order Caryophyllales; family Amaranthaceae; genus Beta; species Beta lomatogona. Next base: position 951,806 of record CANSNZ010000072.1, read on the forward strand.
GTAATTTATTTAATTAGATTGGGTTTTATTTTTATCACTTTTATCTTGTTTTATAACTATATTCATATTTATCTTAAAGGGGCTTCAATATGACATTATATTCATTTCCCCAGTATGATGGTGAAGTTTTTTGGAGATACATAGATAGACTTATAGCTTATCTTGCTCGATGTGGTGATCATGGTTTAGAGAGATAGGAAGTGATTAAAATTATTTATGAAGGTCTAAATCATGAGACCCGAGCTAATGTGGTGTCTCTTTGTGAAGGGGGTTATTATCTAAGACTATGGATGAGGGTTGGTGCTTCTTTGAATGGTTAGTACAAGATACTTATGAATGGGAGTCAACAATGCATCTTAATTTACATTCTCGGCCTTTATATGTAAAACCATCTCTAGAAAAATTCAACTTTTATGAACGTCCACCTCCCCCTGTCTACTGGTGTTCTTGTTGCCACTCCTCGGACCATGATACTTCTTATTGCCCTTATAATTATACCCTATGGTCACCAATTAATTTCAATACTGAAGTGGAGTCTAATTATGCATTCTATTCTACTGAACAAGTTTTTTTGGGTTCTCATCCTTATTCTGATTCACATATTTCACCTAGTTATACTAATGAGCAGAGTTTGAGTTCTACTTATAATGAGGATTTGGAAGCCAAAGTTGAGGCCTTAGCTAGGGAGGTAAAAGAGATGACCAAATTAATGAGAAGTGATTTTAACACGCATAATTCTTTGGGACAGTCCAATGATTTTCTAGCTAGTGAATCTGATTTTGCCACTTCAACTCAATTCTTGGAAGAGCTAAAAGAACCTCATCAATTTTGTGAGTCTCAAATATTACCAACCTTTGAGGAGAATTCTTTAGAGCATATTAAGGAGAATTGGAAGGACAATGTTGAGGCCAATGGTGATGTGTTACATCTTACTGAGTGTATACCCATTATTTATGGTATAGCTGATAGTTTTAATACAAGTGCAAATGATCCTGATTTGATTGAAGTTTCTAAGGATGATTCTTGTATTGAAAATGACTTTTCTATGGTCCAGCAGTATTCTACGAGATGTGCAAGTCATGAGCATAATAGTGAGATTTCACCAAATGTCACAAATTTGGATTCTCTTGTGGATTTTGAGCGTGTAGGCAGTGACACTTCGGGAGCACCACATTTGCAGGAGCATAATGTTTTTCCTATTTTAGAGGATACTCAACCAATTACAAGTGATTTAGGGTATAATGACTTTATTTCGAATGAGACTAGCCTAGTTTTTTCTTCTACCTTACTAATTGCTCCTGTACCTGATAGATATTCAAATTGTTCCCTGAAGTTCTATGCATTGGGTCCTGCCACCCTCTCACTGTCATTTGGTGATCTTTCTTTGAACCAACAGTTGACAAAAATGTCTAGAGATGACATAACAGATTTTGACTTGGTTCCAATTAGATTTATTCTTGATATTACACATTACTCTAATCATTTAGACCACCAACTTGACGCGAACGAGTGGGCTAGCCCATTAGACCCATCCCATGATTATTCTTCTGCATTTGATAAGCTAAAAAGAGCCTTAAATGTCAACTCACACTACGATATTATGAGTTTTAGTAGATTCAAAGGCTCTTCTAAATCATTTTTTCATGGTTCAACTTACATTTTTATGTCCTTGTACCATCTCGTTTCTAACTTCTGTTATATGCATTTTTGCAAGGACCATTCTGTGACCTTCGACAAGTTATTGCGTGCTTTGGTTCGGTATAAATTGAGTTGGTAATTCTGAGTTCGGTTGAGTGGTTGATAACAGACTCTATGAAGCTGAATATGATATGTGCTACTTGGATGTACCTCAGCATCCACCCCGGGTAAATTCGTTCTTTGTTTTACGTTTCTTTAGTCTATTTTAGTTCTAATTATCCGGAATAAAGTCTATGACTACTCTGTGTGTTTTTGTTTTCTGTTTTTCTCTCTCTACATTTAAGGCTTACATTGAGGCCAATGTAAGAAATAAGTGTGGGGGAGTGACTACTATTTGCCAATTTTTGAAAATTTTGCTTGCTATGACTGGATATGCTGGAAGTTGGAAATATTTGCTCTATTTGTGACAATATTAGCTGGGTTTATCTTGGATTGTGCTGGTTGTGCTTGCTGGAAATTATATACATAATTTACAGGTTATTTAGAAATTTGGATTAGTCAATTTTATGGGGAAGTGCTGCCGAAATTTCTGCAAAATAGGCCTGCATACTACTTTTGTTTAAGCATAATTTACCTGTATTTATGGCTGCCTGTTGTTGTTGTCTTTTGGCACTAGTATGCTGCAATTTTATAACATCCATGAGAAATATGAGTGCAAATAGCAAGTTAGCCACCTCTCCACCTCTTTAAAGGACTAACTAATAAGAAAGTATGTGGTAGACTCTAATCTAATCTAACTTTGTTTTCATAAAAAAAAAAAAAGTTTTCTTTCTTAACTAATTGAAAAAAAAATGTTTTTGAAGTTATGAACCTCATGATTATATCTCTAGCAACTCCTAAATATACCTTAATAATGCTATGCTTATATGTAATCTAGCACGCTATCTTTATTGGCTTAGATGCGGGGTATGGAGGAAAGACTTTTTTAATTTAATCTACTTAACTAGTACCTCTTACTTGGTGACTTTTTCACTGCTCTTGGTTACTGGAGAATTACTTGACTTTGTTAAAGAAACGAGAGAACAATGGTTTGAAAAAAAAAAAGTGGATTAGTAATCCCAAAAGGTGAGATGTTGAACCATTGTAAAAACAGAGTGATAATAATCGGTTCTTGAAATAAAAGAACTTGGAAGAGCAAATTAAAAAGCCTAAAAAGCAAAGCAAAAAGCAAAGTATTGAGTACTCCTTTGAGACCAATAAGTGGCAAGTGCAATGTCATATGAAAAGGAAAGATCCTTGTACGGGTACTAAGTGCTAATGTACAGGATATTGAGGGAAATCAACTCGAATAATAATCAAGTCCGACTAAAGTACCTCGTATTCGAATGTCAATACACTTGCACTTGAGCACCTAGATTACATGTGAGATCAAACTAATTATAAAATGTTGCTCGAGTATAATAGCTCTATTGTGTTCATACCTTGCTAACCTAACGAAAACGTTTTCAGGACTAACTTATTATTTCGCAAATAAAAAAAAAATGTTTTAGTCTATTGTCATGCTTATTAGTTTAGTTTCATTTGAGGTTGGGTGGTATACTAATGTCTTGTTTTATGTGATACACTTGGTTTAATAATGTTATTTTGCTCGAGGTCGACCAAAGACTAAGTGTGGGGGAGTTTGATTAGCTCATTATATTGCATATTTTTACCCCTATATTTTAGTTATTTGAATATATTTTATATTTATATATTAGTTTTTAGTATGACTTTTATTAGTACATGCTTATTTCTCATATTTATTATTTATATCATATATTGGGCTTAAATAGTGTGTTATTTTATATTAGGTGTTTGGCTTATGGAAATATAGAGTGTCTCAAGAGGACATGTTCAAGCTATGAAAAGATTGCATGAATTAAGAGGAAAGGAAAAAGTGAGCTAAAGCCCAATTGTACCTATTCTTACACGCAACAAAGAAGTGAAGCAAAAAGAGGAAAATAAAATAGCACGCAACATCAGTTTAAGGGGGGGAACGAGCAAAACCCTTCAGCACGCACAACTAGAGAGGTATAAAAGGAAGACCGAGGGAAGATCGGGAGGCAAAAAGTGACGAATTTCGCACAACACACAATAGTTTTAGGTTTAGTTTTTAATTTAGACTTGGTTGTTAATCATTCCGTCGGTGACAGCGGCGGAAATCGACCATCTAGTTTGCTTTTGTTCTTTGTTACTCAATTCAATTTCAAGATATCTGGTAATTTCGTTCCGTTCTTCAATTAACCGCAATTTTCTTTATAGTTTCTAATAGTCAACCTGTTCAATTTTGTTGGTTCTCTGTTTGCCGATAATTTTATTGTTTGATTTAGATATCTTGCTGTTGAATGAATTTTGTCTTTCGTTGATTTAATTAGGCGTTGATGCTCAATCCACCATTCACTTTGTCTTATATCAACTCTTCATCACTCAATATGCGTTTGGTCCAGGAAGTTGCTTTCTCATATCTTAGTTTAGTATTAGTTAAGGTTGTCTTAGCTTTTGTCATATTTTCATGGGTTATATTTTATTTGTGAGGATGTTAGTTGGTTTTTTTTTCATATTAGTGCCTCTGCTTTTCATTACAGTGTACTGTTAGTTTTTTTTTTACTCTTTTCTTGTAGTTTACTTTTAGTTTTAATCTTAGTTTAGTTAATTTGCCTTATTGAACTTTTGTGCTTTATTTCTGATTTCTTGCTGGTAGTAATAATAGTTGAATCTAATTGACTAAGTTCATATAATCAATTGTGTAATTTAACATAGTATCAATATCCTTGTGGGCTCGACCCGTATTTGCTAGTTGTGCTATATCGTACACCGTGCACTTGCGGTATTAGTTTTATTCATACAGCTGATGACCAAACATTTGTGGTATGCTAATTTTTTGTTGAAGCCGAACATAAAAAAACTGTGTCAATGATGAATCAAGAACATTGATACAATCCCTTTTTCTAATGATCATCCAAATAATGACCTTGATCAATCTATTTTATATAGTGATCATCATTTTCCGATGAAGCAAGTAAACATTACGCATAAATTTTTTTTGAAAGATTTTGGAAAAAATAGAAATTTTTTTTTGCCATATGATGTTTGGTCCACCATAGTTTATCTAGAGGGTAATAACCTTAGGTCAACCCTTTTAAGTGACATGACCTGACAATGTCCTAATTTAAGGTGACATGATAACACATGGAGTCATAAAAAGTAACTGGTGGTGATTTGACAATTTGTTTGTCCTCAAGGCCATGAAAAACAAAAAAAAAAAAAAAAAAAAAAAAAAACTGGAGTCAACCTGTTAAGTGTCCGAATTTCTCACATTAACAGAAGATAAATTCATAAGACTAAAAATAAGACGACAATAAAGTCCCATTTTTAAATTTTAGAAAATTAATTGGGATTTTCTATCTAATACGACGTTAAAGTCGCATTTTCAAAATTCAGAAAATTAATTGGGATTTTCTATCTAAGACGACAATATAGTTGTATTATGATGTATTTAAGGAAGAATATTTTCTGAAAATCTAATTTTGCCTCATTGATGAGAAAATCCAAAAAGAATAACAATATTTGTGTTTCCAAGGATATTTGATGATGTCATTAGGGTGAGGTCATTAGAGTGTTGTCATTAGGGTAATTAAGGATGGCAAAAATCAGATTTTTTTTGGGTTAAAAAATTGATTTTCTACTTCTTTGAAACCCTAGTTCATCTACCTCATTTTCCTATAAATACCCTACTTTTCTTTACTTCAAACCAAGTTGAGCTAAAATCAACTTAATTTCACAACTTCTCTCAATACTACTCTCATCTTCTCTACTTGCTTCCTCTAAAAAATCTCATTCAAGAAAAAGAAACCAAAAGTTAGGAAAGTAATTAGTAAGTAAAGAATTTCATCAAAAGTAAAAAGACAAAAAAAAGTGTTTAAGTTAGCAATTAAGTGGATTTAGAAACTCACTTAGAAATTAGAAAAATCACAAAAAAGGTAGAAAAATTAGCAAAAAGGAAGTGCATCAATGAGCTAGCAGGGTAAAGTTGAAGCACTTGTTATTTTTTTATTGTCTTCTTAATCATCTAATAACTTCCTTCCTATGAAGTGTAAGATGTTTCCAGCAACTGGGCTTTGGAATTTCTAAAAAACAAATTTTGTACAAATAATTAAAAAGCATACAACACTGTTGTGCAAAACTGATTTTATCTGTACCACATAAGCTAATTCTGTCAATAAAGTTCAAAATAAAATCATTTAGATAAAACTAGAAACATCAAGCTGAAATAAAACATCAGTGGCTTTCCAAAAATATAAAAATTATATTCATATGAATTTTATACAATTTTATATCATTTTTACAAAAAACGCTCATGCAAATCCCCAAATTCTAGAACACTAATTTTCTCTTCAGTTAAGCAAATAAATAAAAAATGGTCTGAAAATGTCTAATTCAAGTGAAAATTTCTAGTCTAGTCTTTCAAAGTGTCTAGAATGTTCATACCAAAATTCACTTGAAACTAAGTTCAGTAAGTTGGATTTCAATGAACAAATTGAATAAAGGTTCAGTTTTGACCAATTTTGGCATAAAATTCACCATAATTCTAGTTTTCACTAAATGCTTGTGCAATTTTGACACAACATAAATATCTCACTGAACTATCCATAGATGTATACATGCTCAGTTTAACACTTTGTACAGAAAGTTATAATTTTTGTAAGTCAGTATAAGAACAAAAGTGCAATCTGGAAAATGAAATAAAGTGATTAACTCAAGTTTCATTCAAAAAATATTTTTTCTTATCACACGACAATGCTAATTACAAATCATGAAATTTTAAATTTCTATTAAAATGATTTATTTTTATCATGTAAATAAAAATCAATAAAAATTTTCATAAAAAATCAAAATCAAAGAGGTTAATTAATCTCTAATTTTCACAAGTTTACAAATAAACACGAATTCCAACGCCCATTTAAGGAGATGAAGATCAAGGAGCATCATGGTGAAGATCAAGATTGAAGATTTTGCATAGATCATAGTGTTTGTACATATTGTTGTAATAATTGTTTTTTGTAAATAGTTATTACATCATTCAATCAATGAAAAACATGGAGATGTTTATGCATAATTTTCATAAATAATTCCACAATCCTTTTAAATAAAATGAGCAACCAGTGTTACAAATATTGCATATTGGGCCAATATATCATAGTATATGAATCAAATGACCCAATCTCAATTAAGAGGAATAATTGCAAATCTAACTAAGTTAAATTGTATGATGATCCATCTTACATTTTAAATTTGTTCTCCATCTTCAAATGGATTGATCATATAATTTGACATAATTAGATTGGTAATTATGATCTCCGAATTGGTTTTAGGCCGTCTCACGTGTCTCGCTTTAAATGGCCAAATTCCAATTAGCCAAACACGATTTCCAAATTTGATCTCAAATTGATCATTTCTCTCTAAATGACTTAATAACCTTCAATTAAGATTATTTGTCAACAACCTTCAATTAGGAAGCAAACATTCTAAGACCTCTTGAAAATCATAAACGTGATCACTAATTAAGGTGCGTGGTTATTTCAATCCTCGATTAATCGCTTATTAGGGCGATTAATTCAAACTCTTCATTTAATCACTAATTAAGGTGATTATCTTAAACCTTGGTTAATCACTAATTAAGGTGATTAACTTCACCCTCTTCATTTAATCACTAATTAGAGTGATTATCTTAAATCTTGGTTAATGACTAATTAAGGTGATTAACTTAACCCTCTTTATTTAAATCACTAATTAGAGTGACTATCTTAAACCTTAATGATCGTTAGTTAGGACGATTATTTTCTCATTTAATCACTAATTAAGGTGATTATCTTAAACCTTAATAATCTTTAATTAGGGTGTTTATTTTTCTCATTTAATCACTAATTAGAGTGATTATCTTAAACCTTAAATAATCATAAAATAAGGTGATTACTTCCTTCCTTCATTTTTAATCACTAATCAAGGTGATTATATTTCCTTCCTTTTTAATCACTAGTTGAGGTGATTATCTTTCCTTCATATTTAATTGCTAATTAAGGTGATTATCTTAACCTCATTTCAATCACTAATTGGAGTGATTACATTATTCCTAATAGATTTGTTTGATTCTAAAGGTGAGTTATTCATAATCAATTATTTCCTTTTCTTTCCCCAATGAAATTGGCCATTTAGGGTGAGACATAAGGTCAAACTACGATGGTTTTGATCCATGAGTGGATTCTAATCCCGCAATGATTGGTACGCAGTGCAACTTCAATGCTAAAACATATGATGTACAATTTTTTTTGGTCCTAAATAAAAATGGTTGATGTGTATATGTGCAAACTATGTGATTTTCTTTCTTTTTAATGGCCATGATTACTTTAAAATTGAAAATAACGCATTTAGTAAGAGCCCATTCTTTAGAACGGAAGAGGAGTCGAGTTCTAGACGTTCGCACCTCTTAACCTAAACCCCGAACACTATCTCATGGTATGAAAGACCAATTTTCAAAAAGCCTTATCGATATGAAGTCATCATCGTTTTAAATGATATTTCTTGAAATTGATTTAAAAATGATTTATTACATAAATTTGTCCTTGTTCAGATACTAATAGTGTGGCGACTTCAAAGTTTTCTAAAACTCATAGTCCAATGAGAGACTTTTGTGGGATTCAGACTGTTAATTAAGACAGTAAAAAATCGGATACCACACCTTGAAGATTTTAGTGTGTCTTGCAGAAAAAATCTCCCCTAAAATCGCCTTCTTCTAACCTGGCAGAGAGTTTCTTCTAACAAGAATGGAAGATGAAGAGTTGGAATGAAATGTTGAGTTTACAGATGATGAGAGGAGTTTACGTTTTGGGCGCCAACTTTATGGATACCAGTGCAAGTGTCGCCAAACGCTGTGTTTTTCCTCTGTTGCAAATAAGCCAAATCATTGCTTTGTGGGTTTTATTTAGGGCCCACGCTTGATTTTCCAGCTTAATATTAGCTTTTTGTTTTTTAGGGTGGGTTTTTGTTGTCATTTATTTGAGGTTTTCAAATCTACTATTTTTTCTTTCTTATACTTGCAGGGTATAAGTGGATTCAAATCTGAGAATTTATATCAAGATACTTTATTTGTATCAATTTTGTTCAAATTAGTTGTTTTTCATATGCTTTTCCATGGTTTTGTTGCTCTCCAGATGATCAAAGTTGTATAATGAAAAATCTTGTCCATACAATGAAGTCTTCAAGAACGTGTGAATAGATATCTAAGCATATATAGGTACCTTGTTGTCATAAATCTAGCTACTAAAATGAAAGTTAATTTGGTGAAGGAAGCATTGAGGCATCTTAGACCCAAAAAAAAAAATGTTGTCATTGTTATCTTGTAAATTTCTAATCGTTGTATCATTGGGATACTAATACTATTGTTTTTGCTCTTTTGCAGCCCGAAGTGAAAGATTCTTCAGGTAAATTCCATTGCATGTAAATAGGATGGATGAGGTCAAAATAATAATTGATGGAATAAGCTTTCTTATTATTGATGTTCGTAACATTGAAATTGCAACTATAAAACTAAATATGTTTGCATATATAAGCGTGATATTTACCTAAATTCTCATTTTAGGATAATATGGCACTAATAAGCCACAACAAGTATTAAATATACAATTTTGTACTCAAAATTTTCTCTTCGGATTTGTTTAAAAAAAAAATTCCTATGAGTGATTTCACCATTTCTATTAAAAATTAGTTGTATTTTTGGACTACATAAGACCCTTAGTTTTAGGAAATGGCAAACTATACAAAAATTTGAGATTTTTTTAATCACATTGTCGATAAAAGTAGTAGCTTTTAGTTTTAGGGTTCATCACATACAGTTAGCCTTACTTAAGGACAACTCATGGGCATAAAGTAAACTCGCAACACAAACAGTAACCCACTTTCAAAAGTACCTTCTCATTAAGCACCGTTACAATTAGACTGCTTAAAATATTTCAAATACAATATCTTGGGGTACCGCACGAGTTAGCGCGCTGTACAACAACTAGTATATTAAAGGGAAATTCTACATGGTAGCCCCCAACTTTTAGGTTTTCTACATGGTAGCACTTCTTAAATTTGTTTCTACTTGGTAGCCCCGAACTTTTAGGTTTTCTATGTGATAGCACTTTTTAAGTGAATTCCGTTAAGATGTTGTCAGTTTCGACATTTATTAGTCTGGCACGCAAATTGAGAATTTTTCGACACCCAAAACGAGTATTTCTGATCACTTTTTGACAAATTTTCAACCTTTAATCGAGCTTTCAAAGACAAAATTGCGCCCCTTTTATTGTCAAAAAATGATCAGAAATACTCGTTTTGGGTGTCGAAAAAGTCTTGATTTGCGTGCCAGACTAATAAATGTCAAAACTAACGACAACTTAATGGAATTCACTTAATAAGTGCTACCATGTAGAAAACCTAAAAGTTCGGGGCTACCAAGTATAAAAAAATTTAAGAAGTGCTACCATATAAAAAACCTAAAAGTTGGGGGCTACCATGTAGAATTTCCCTATATTAAAAGGTGTTCATATCAAAGGAACGGTGCCATGTGGCACTCTTCTCAAGTTTCAAATACACATGTTTATAATCTCACTTAAAAATATTAACAATGTGTAGTTACTAGGATTCAAACACATGACCTTTGAAATGAAATGTGAGAGTTTAACCAAGAATCCACTACAATTTCAATGCTTAATGTTTCAAAGTAAAATATAATAGTGTCTTATAATTATATGTAGTTATAAAGACATGGACAAGCCTTTTGATTTCCAACACTTTTATTAAGTAATAACATTATCTTTCCCCAATTCCATGAAAATTGTTATTTTATCCCCAATTCCTTAAAAGTTTTTTTAAAACAACATATCATGACATGCCATAACGTCCATTTTTCAACTTCGCACTAGACATAATATTACGAGAATCTAATAGAATAATTATGAAATTTATAAATAATAATATATTTGATAACTGTAATTGACCCGGGACATCGCCCGGGCCAAAATACTAGTTATATTCTAAGGCTCGTTCGACTTTCGATCCAAGATTTGTGCAAATCAACGACCCAGATGGGGGTATAATTTCTGAGGCCCAATGAAACTAACAAACTTTCTTTTCTTTCTTTATTTCTTTTTTTTATTATTTTCTTGAAGTTATTAACATTCTATCCATGATGTAGTTTGTTAACATATCCCTGCGACTGTAAGTATTGTATATTATATTAACTCCCTGCAATATTATTTTATTTCTTTTTCATGATTATTTTTTATGTTTGATTGCAATATTTTTGGTTCATGACCATTAATGAAGTTATGACGGAAAAATCTACATTGGATAAGTCCCTAAGATGTCCCTAAGGTTTCCCAATATCCAATTAGGTTTATGAGTTTCCTCTAAAGACTTGTTAGTGACTTCAAAATATTTTTAGTAAAACCCTAACAATGGGGTAATCAAATATGCGCTCACATCGCATAGACGAAATAAAATCACACCTACACCTACGCGGTCCGAACGCGTATTTGACTACCTCATTGGAAAGGTTTTATTGGAAAACGTTTTCAAAGTCGCAACAAGTATTTAAAGGAAGGCTCATAAATCATTAGGGACATCTTAGGGACTCATCCAATATAGATATATGTGCATAACTTCATTAATGGTCATGAACCACGTTCGCCCATTGCTGGCCTCTACTAAATGTCGATTCATAGCAAGTTTTATGCAAAAGAACAACCCGATAATATTTTCAAGCACCCAAAAATGTTAGTCTAAGTTGGTTCATTAAACACATAAAAAGACTACTTTTGTATGACATGTTATTAAGCAATCAAAATTACTGTGTCCCTAATTCAATTGTCCAATTATCTGATTAGGCGTTAGAACAATTTCTTAGGCCTTGATTAATAATAATAACATGTTGGTGATGAAAGCATAAGCAGGTTAATCATAAAAATATATAAGAAACTAAAATTGAGTAGAGATTTAGAATATACAAAGAACGATTTTTTATTAAAAATCTACATCATGAAACGATTGTTAGTAACTTCAACAAAAATAAATAAGAAAGGAAATATTAAGGACCCTCATGAATATACCGGTGTGGCTTGGGTCTGAGAGAATAACAACCTTTGAGAGGAGCAATCGTGAAGCCTTTCAATGAAAACTAGTAAAGATCGATCAAAGTATGAGTATATGTTTATCTGTTTGTGTAGGAAAGTATGAGAATATGAGAGTATGAGAGTATGAGAGTGTTTTTCGCCTTGAGAGATAACAAGTATTCGAGTGTAGAAAGTGTCTCCGAAATTCCGGAAATCATTAGCCTATATATAGGATAACTTTTAAAAAAAGATAAGAAAGAATAGTTGCGGGTCCGCGCGTGACACGCATAGGCCACGCATCACGCGCACAGCTCTGCACTAAGCACAATACAGCGCGTGCGACGTACGCAAGCAATGCGCCAGACACACCAATAATCTTGAAAACTTTTTTTTATTTAAAGCGGTTTTCTAAAGGGTCTTTTTATCCTTATCAAATAACATCTGCTTACACAAAAACCAGCTATTTGAAAAGATAAAATCTGATTTCAACAAAAATAAACCCTTTATTTTATATTATACTTGAAAAAATTTATTTATTGCTATAAATATATATTAATATACTAAATAAATACAATTAATTATCATCAATAATTAATTATGCTTCTCAATGGGTTGGGTTCAAAATAATTAATTTGTGTGCACAAAATACAATTAATTATCAGGAATATTTAATTGGGCTTTAAAATTGGACTTTTATTCTTTATTACAAATAAATAAGCTTTATGATTTGAAAAACAGCTTTGGCCCGAACTCTTCGGATTGCTCTCCGCTAGCTCGGACCAATTAAGACTGCGATATCATCATTTGGTACTCAAATGGGGAGACACGATTAGGTGTCTACAGCTATGTAGCTTCTAACAAAAGAAATGTCTTTATCTTTATTCCCGCATGAGTCAATATAATCTTAAAGAGTATTAATGCAAGTTATAGAGAGAAATTACCATGGAAGAACATCACACAAGAAAGAAAAATATGAGAATAATATGATGTTTAAATTTATTAGGCTTGGATTTTTGATCTATCTATCAATGTAGTTATAGTTATTACCAAGGGAATAACTAAAATTAACTAGTTATAAACATAAAATTGTTTATCTAATCATCTTATAAATCTTTCAAACTTGATTGTTCTGTAATTTAAAATGTTAACAATTCCCAAAACTTTTATCTTTTCTGAAACACATTTCATCTCAAGCATTAAGATTAGAGTTTATTGTTGAGCTTCTTCATTTTCATATATTAAGGAAACAAGGAGGTGAATTTTATTTAAACACTAATGTATAACACAACAAACAACTATAATAATAAATGCACCTATAGACTACATGTAAATGAAAATTTTTTTTTCATGCAAATGATTGTCCAATGATTAACTTAGTCTGACCTTATAAATTTCTAAATATAATTCGGCAGCATTTTCCATAAAATATGGACAAATAAAAAAATTTAGTATTGTCAAATTCAACATGATTCACAACAATATAATTTGCATACTATTCCAAAATTTCCAACAATTAATTCAAAAAAAAAAAGGGAAATTGGACTGGAATAATCCCACATTTGGCCGATCTTTGTTAAAATAATCCCACCTTTGGATTATTCTGGAATAATCCCACCTTTTCTTACTAAATCGATTTTTTGGTCCCAAGAACAAAGTGACCGGTAACTACAAGTTACCAGCCCCCTTTCCCTGTTGACCAACCCCACCCCCACCCCCACCCCCACCCCCACCATCACCCCCCCAGCCCCACCCCCACCCCCAGCAGCCCCACCCCCACCCCAAATCCCTGCTGCCCCACCCCACCCCACCCCGGTCCCTGTTGCCCCACCCCCCCCTCCCCCCATTGCAGCCCCCACCTCTCCCTCTCCCCTCCCCCCATCGCAGCCCCCAACAACGCCATCTCCCCTCCCTTATCAAACCCGCAACCGCCTCCCCTCCCCTCCCCGTCGGAGCCCCTAGCAACCCCCTACCCCTCTCCCTCGTCGGACCCGCAACCCCTCCCCTCCCCCCCGTCACGGCCCTCAATAACCCCCTCCCTTCCTCGTCGGACCCGCAACCCCCTCCCTCTCCCCTCCCCCCCCCCGTCGCATCCCCTAGCAACCCTTCCCCCCGCCCTCGTCGGACCCCGCAACCCCTCCCCTCCCCCGTCGCGGCCCTCAATAACCCCCTCCCTCCCTCGTCGGACCCGCAACCCCTCCCCCCTCCCCTCCCTTTCCCCTGTCGCATCCCCTAGCAACCCCCCCCCCCCCTCGTCGGACCCGCCACCCCCCCCCCCTCCCCCTCCCCCCCCCAGTCGTAACCCCCAAAGACCCCTCCCCCCCCTCCCTCGTCGGTCCCGCAACTCCCTCCCCCTGTTTCTTCCTTCGTCTTCCACTTTGCATCTGCCGCCACCACTATCACCGTGGTTTTCGCACACCAACCGCACTCCCCTACTCCCCTACTCCCCTACTCCCTCCTTTGTCCCTTCGTCGCTTCTCCTAAATTCAACGGGGTGGGGGAAATCTGCGAGGGAGGGGAAATTTCTTGGGATGGGGAAATCGACGGCGAGCGGCAGTGGAAGGGGAGGGGTGAGGGCTGGGGTGGAGGGGAGGGAGGAGGGGAGGGGTGGGTGGTGTGTGGTACGGTGGTGGGGTGGGTCCTAGGAGGGAAAAGTAACTTGGTTTACCGGTTTATCAAGTTACATGTTTTTGGGACCAAAAAAACGATTTAGTAAGCAAATGTGGGATTGTTCCAGAATAATCCAAAGGTGGGATTATTCCAGTCCAATTTTGCAAAAAAAAAATCATCAATTCCACATACTTAATGTCATAGCAAGAAATAACATATCCCCCACACTTAAATCCTACATTGTCCTCAATGCAACATTTAGAATGTGGAAGATATCATGAAAATTTACAAAAACAATCAATGGAATAAAAACAAATTGAAAAACACATACTAAAATAGAAGCAAACTAAAGAAAAAGTGTTTAAGAAAGAAAATTTGAGATTTTCTTGGGTTGCCTCCAAGCAGTGCCTTGGTTTACGTCATTAGCTAGATATATTCTACTTCTAGATCAAAATTCATGTAGCTCCTCAAAATAGACTCAATAACTGCAATATCTTTGCTTGATCATAATATGTGGAAAGACAATATATATCATCTAAAAATCTAAACATTAAATGATTCTTCTTTTTCTTAGAGAGAGTGGATTTTTCCTAATTTTCAGAGAAAATCATCTCAATCATTAAATTTCTCAAATAAAGCATAAATAATATTGTACCTATAAAAGCCATCCAACTTGAAGCTCAAAAAATTAAGCAAAGTAGTGTATAAGTAGGTAGGATAAGTTTTCTTAATCGAGACTCACTCAAGTATATTTCTCCTTCCAAATTTGACATCTCATAATAAGCAGCTTGTTTCTTTTTTTTAATCATGATATGACAAAAAACTCAAATTATCTTGGCATAAAATAGAATTGTAAGTAGTTGATCACTCTTGTTATACATGAATTTCAAACCTTTTTGCAATTAAAAGAGTGTTAAATCAGATGCTGATAAGTGAAAACATCTCATAACTTAAAAATGTTGAACCATACTCGTAACACAAAACAAAGAAATTCAGAAATAGGAACTTAAGATAGAAACTCTGTCATATATTTGTTACTATTCATTAAAATATGGTTCTAGGTAATCATTTTCATCCCATGAGACGTGGACTCAAAAATTTATACTAATGTATATATGCATCAAAAGTGTATAAAATTTCACACCATATTACTCTCCATCATATTAGTATTTCTTAGCATAAGAAAAGAGAATACAAATCTATGGTACCTTCATGCTAATTATATATTTTTTAAAAATATTGTTATTAAGTCACATCACCTACAAAATCAGACAATTTATCATATGTTCTTTAGCCCCGTCTTCATTAAAAGTCAATAAATTATCTACATACATTAAAAATATCTAACATTAGCTTCCACATCGCAGGACATATATTGTAAATATAGAGTACCTCAAGATGGTCTGATAAACTTTGTTTACTTGTTTCATCAGCATATATAATCATAGATTATCATCAGCCAACATGTTATCATATGCTCTAAGCTTCAGCTTAGGAATGCCAAATGACCAAGTATATAATTTTATATCTTTAAACAAACTGCTCACGTCATGATTGATATTATCTTATACAGTAAACTCTTCAATCTAAACATGTACCACTTTTATGGTTGTACAAAAAGAAACTAAAATCCAGCAGCTACATCACTTTTAAAAAAAATTCAAGACATAATTTAAGCATAATCAAGCATGACCATGACTAAGTTAGTGGTTTCTTCATCTTTCTAAAAAAATTTAGATCTAACACTATTGGTTGACAGTTTCAGATCCAACTTTTATCAATCTAGGAATTTAGTAAATCTTATCAAGAAAGCTCATTGAGAGTGACAACTAGTGACATAAAAGAGTGACTATAAAACGTTATCAAATAACATCACAAAAGATCTAATAAGAGTACTTTAAGCAATTTTTAGACCAGAATTTTTAGTTGGCCTAATAGTTCAGACAAAATCAAGCAATGACTCTATAAACTCTAGTAATACAACCCCATGTAATTTGAGCTATGACCTTGTGATAAAATAAGATATAGACAGATTCAAAATAATAGATTGGCATAAAGGTGATTACTAAGAATGAAAATCACATCAAAATAAGTTCAGATAATTTTAAAATCATAAGACAGTATATTGGCTAGATAGATTACGTAGCCTTATATAGAATAGTACAGATCATAGTAAGTAATAGCAAGTGACACCGTAATTCAAAAAATAAAAGCAGCATAATCATTGTTATGGCTGAATTTTCCAGGTTGACGTTGACGCAAGCAGTAGTGCTATGACGCTAATACTTAATCAATGATCAACGGACTAGCGGGGAAATAGGGAGACTCGGTCACTGACTGAGTTCCCAGTCCAGCATCCAAAGGAACAGTCAAGCATCGTGGCATAAAGATTGGAGCGTCATGCCAAGTTTATAGCTAACCACCTCCGAGATTCTTGGGATTGCGTCAAGTAGTGAGGAGTATATATAGCTCATTAAATTCACGGCAAAGGGATGACAAGTTACAAGAGCAAGTAAGAGCAAACATAACTCTCAAACACAACAACATTTACTTAGCATTATTCGCAATCTTATTTACATTATATTCACTTAATTTATTGTACTTAGATCTATCATCCTAGAGTGTACTGACTGTTGTTCACTCAGAGCGTCAGTTGCATATAGTGGATTGGTGGATTCATATCCACCTGCGGTTTTTTACACACCTTCATTGGGGTTTTTCCGCGTCACCATTTCCTTGCGTCATTCCTCATTGATTCCCCTGTCATTTTCATTCGCAAAATCGTTCCAATCTGGTTGTTGACGTCCCGATATTAATTTGTGTCGCTAAGGCAAATATCTGCATAAATAATTTGGTGCCCACCATGGGCCAACAGCCAGATCTTTCATCAACTCTTTTAACGATCAAACACCATCTTCCTCCAATAGATCCCTCTCAAATGCAAGCCGCTTATAAGAAAATGAAAGCTGAAATGGAGCAGATGAAAAAGGACAACGATCATGTCTCCTCTGAATTAAAGAGCAAGTCCAAAAGCTACAAGAAGAGTTAGCCTCGACCAAGGCGTCCAAGCACCGACGTCAGAAGAACATTGGAGACATCTCGTCAATGCACCATCTCAGCGACGAGGAAATCTGCGAATATGAAGATCTTGAAGAAGATGTCGAATTGAAAAACGGTGACACCGCAGAAGGTGAACCACCCAAAGAAGGCGATGTTATAGCTAAAAGAATGGCTATGATCAAGAAGCAGAATGGCCAGAAGATGCGTCTCCTTTCTCAACTTCCTGGAGCCCCAACCCTAAGCATCATCGAGCATCACGAGGGATATGCAGCGTCCCCGTTCGTGGAAGAGATCGCTAAAGTAGCCTTGCCAAAGAAACTCAATCGTCCTATTCTGACTGCAACCTATGACGGATCCACCGACTCGACGGAGCACGTCGCCCAGTATAAGCAGCGAATGTGGAAAGCGTCCATTCCATGGCTTCTAGTTGAAGCACACATGTGCAAATCCTTCATAGTGACGCTGACCCGACCTACCCTCAAATGGCTCGGATCCCTCAAGCCAGGAAGCATTGACAACTTCTCAACTTTTTTGGTGAACAAGTCCTACAACAAATTTGAGGGCAGTCGCAGCCTTGAAAAGCAGACTAGTGACCTATATGGCATCGTTCGAAAGCCAGGAGAACCTATTAGCAATTATTATTACCGTCTTAGTAAAGAAATGATCGGAATTAAAGATTTAGATACTAAAAGTACTATTGAATGTTTCAAGAAAGGACTCATTCTCAGATCGAAGTTGTACAACCGTTTCACCAAGTATCCTTGTGCGACGTTTGAAGAAGTCAAATCCACAGCTTTAGCCCAAATGCGGTTAGAAGAAGACGACACGATCCTCAACACTACATCGACGCTTCATGTATCAGAAGGCTCTAGTGATCGCAAGACGTTCACACCCAAAAAACACAATTGGAGACCACATCCATATAGCAGACAAAACCAGGTACATAATCTTAATCATACGTCGGCATGTGCAGGTCCTGAAGCTAAGACTGATCCCAAAGCCTATCCTGAGATCGAGTCGTATGGCTTCTCGGTTGACGTTGGAGGCGTTGTCAATGCTTTGACTAAGATTGGTGCGCCCGTCCAGTGGCCAAGGAAGAGGGACCGACCTGACGCTCAAAAGGATCAAACCAAATGGTGTCAATTCCATCACGACCATGGTCATAAGACAGAAGATTGCATAGCGCTCAAACGAAAGGTCGCTTTCATGTTGAACAAAGGACACATGTAAGATCTCCTCAGCGACAAAGGGAAAGCGTATTTAGATAAAAATCCCTCCAAGCCAATTCCACCTGCATCCCCCACTCATGTTAAGGTAATTAACGGTATTTCTGGTGGATTTGACGTTTGAGGACTAACATACTCAGCAGCCAAACGACTAGCAAGAGAGGGATATCCCTTGTCTAAATTTCTTAAGTCTTACAGGTGAGATGACGAAATAAGTTAGAGGCAATGTCCTTCACCTTTGACGACGATGATGTATGCGATGAGGAGCATCATGACGGATTGGACATTTCCCTAACTGTCAGCAACTGCCAGCTACGAATATTGTTGGTCGATCGCGG
This sequence comes from Beta lomatogona, assembly GCA_947646795.1. Taxonomy (NCBI): domain Eukaryota; kingdom Viridiplantae; phylum Streptophyta; class Magnoliopsida; order Caryophyllales; family Amaranthaceae; genus Beta; species Beta lomatogona. The sequence continues at coordinate 970,862 of CANSNZ010000072.1, forward strand.
AAGCTCAGCCAACATCTTGTTCAAAAGCGCCTTAGAAGGTATGGGTCTTGATGACAGGCTCATAATGAAGAAATCAACAGTCCTAGATGGATCCAGTGGAGAAGCGCAACAAACTGTCGGTGAGATCACCTTACCAATATTCGCCAAAGGAGTCAATTGGCAAGCAAGATTCAACGTCGTCGACTGTCCATCCACATACAATGTCATCCTCGGCACGCCTTGGATTCTTAAGATGAAAGCAGTCCCTTCGACGTACCATCAGACGCTCAAATTCCCAACCTAGTGGGGCGTCCAAGAGATCAAAAGAGAGCAAAAGGCCACTCGAGAATCTTATAGTTCTTCGCTCAAGCCTTCCAAAGCATCAATCTAGCAATTAGCAGGTGGATCAGTACCAGATGAGCCCGACAAGAACAAATAGATGAAGTGGTGCTTGATCCGGCCTTCCGAGATCGTGTCGTTCGCATTGGAGCGACATTGTCGCCTGAACTTCGAAACCAGGTAATTGATTTCTTAAAAGCTAACCAAGATTGCTTTGCACGGTCACATGAAGATATGACAGGTATAAGTCCAGACGTCATCACTCATAAGCTGAACGTTGATCCGGATCACAAACCTGTCAAGCAGAAACGACGCAAGTTCGCTCCTGAACGTAACCAAATCATAAACGACGAGGTTCAGAAATTGATCGACACGGGTAAAGTACAAGAAGTTAAATATCCTGATTGGTTAGCTAACGTTGTTGTTGTCAGCAAGAGAAATGGCAAATAGAGAGTCTGCATCGATTTCACGGATCTCAACTAAGCATATCCTAAGGACCCGTTCCCACTCCCACACATAGATGCCATGGTTGATGCGACAGCAGGGCACGTGCTCTTGACATTCATGGATGCATATTCCAGTTATAATCAGATGCTCATGCATCCTGAAGACCCGGAAAAAACTGTGTTCGTCACCGCCAAGGTGTTTATTGTTACAAGGTTATGCCCTTTGGACTAAAAATGCAGGTGCAATGTATCAGCGCTTGGTCAATCAAATGTTCAAAGACCAACTTGGTGACACGATTGAAGTTTACATCGATGACATGCTGGTGAAGTCAAAAAGGGCGAACGACCATATACAACATCTGTCAGAAGCATTCGACGTCCTCCGAGAATATGGTATGAAACTAAACCCAGCTAAATGCACATTTGGAGTTACCGCAGGAAAGTTTCTAGGGTATGTCGTGACGTAAAGAGGGATCGAAGCGAGTCCAGACCACATCAAGGCACTGATAAATATTCAATCGCCAAGAAACGTCAAAGAGGTGCAAAAGTTAACAGGACGCGTCACTGCGCTCAATCGTTTGTTGACGTCCTAAGGAAAAACAAAGGCTTCAATTGGTCGCAAGAGCATGAAGACGCTTTCTAAGCACTCAAGCAGTACTTAGCTACTCCACCTTTGCTATCTAAACCAAGCGACGGAGAGACGCTCCAACTTTATCTCGCTGTCAGCAACGCGTCGGTCAGCGCCGTCTTGACAAGAGAAGCCGAAAATCAACAATTCCCAATTTATTATGTCAGTAAGTCTCTTTTAGAGGCAGAGACCAGGTATTCTTCCCTTGAAAAACTTGTATTGGCTTTAGTTACTGCTGTTAAGAAATTACGACATTATTTTGAAACTCATTCTGTCATTGTCATGACTAACTATCCCATTAAAAGCGTTTTGCGTAGACCTGAATTGACAGGTCACATGGGAAAGTGGGCTATTGCGCTCAGTGGCTACGACATCAAGTATTTACCCAGGACAGAAATCAAGTCGCAAGCCCTCGCAGACTTTGTGGCATACTTCAGTCTAGAGCTCAAAAAGATAGCAGACGACGAAGTCACTCGCATCAGTAACGTCAGTAATGACGCTTGGATATTATTCGTTGACGGATCTTCTAATTTCGTGGTGTAGGTCTAGGTGTTGTACTGAAGTCACCACAAGGGGACAAGATAGTACAAGCCATATGTTGCGACTTCAAAGCGGCCAACAACGGAGCTAAATACGAAGCGTTAATTGCAGGAATGACCCTAGCCAATGACTTGGGGGCAAAAGCACTGAAGGTTTATAGTGACTCGTTGTTGATAGTCAGCGAGCTCAAAGGAGAATTTGCCGCCAAAGATTCAAAAATGACATTATACCTAGAGGTCGCACGAAATAAAAGTAAGACATTCAACCCTTTTGACATAATGCAGGTACCAAGAGACCAAAACACTCAAGCAGATGCACTAGCAAACTTAGGATTATCCCTAAGAGACGCGACGTTCACTTTCGTCACTGTCGTCACAGTTGACGATGACGACGACGACCACACTACCAGCGACAATATCCATCAGACGAACGACACTATTCCTGAGGATGCTGAGGTAAGTAATAATTGGATGCAACCTATTTTGAACTACCTACTTAACGATGTACTTCCAGACGATAGAGCATAAGCAAGGAGAATACGCTTCAAAGCGTCCAGGTATGTTGTCATCCAAGGAGTGTTGTTCAAAAAATCTGTCGCAGGGCCACATTTGCGATGTTTGGAGAAACATCAGTGGGGGCAAGTCCTACAATATTTCCATGAGGGGACATGTGGAAATCATTCCGGTGGACGTAGCTTATCCAACAAAGCATTAAGAATGGGCTACTATTGGCCAACGATGAAGCAAGACACGATCAGGTACCTTACAAAGTGTGACAGTTGTCAGCGACACGCAGGGATGACACACAAACCTTGTGAAGTTTTACATCCAACCTTAACCCCTTAGCCTTTGATGAATTGGGGAATGAACATAGAGGTAAACTACCTCCAGCCCCAGGACAATTTGTATTTATGTTGGCACTAACAGATTACTTTCCTAAATGGATAGATTAGAGTCGTTCCAATAGGTCGTGATAAGGATGTAATCTCTTTATACACACTAACATTATTTACAGGTTTGGAGTACCGTCAGAAATTATATGAGACAATGGGTCGCAGTTCATAAGTGATCAAACCAAACGATTTAATGACGAATGGAACATCACACTGCTAACGTTAACGTCCAGATATCCTCAGGCCAACGGACAAGCTGAGTCCAGTAACAAAACTGTCATCGACATGTTGAAAAAACGTCTCACAGCTAAGAAATTAAGGCAAGTGGGCTGAAGTGTTACCTGTCATCCTATGAACAAACCGCACGACACCATGCACTGCGACCGGGCAAACATCCTTCTCATTGGTGTATGGCTGTGAAGCGGTCCTGCCATCCGAGGGAAGCATTCGAACTACCAGGTACGGTTTGATGACGGAGCAACAAACCGTGACAAACTGATCAGCGACCTAGACGTCGTAGAAGAGCTGCGAGACGCAGCGTTGGTACACATGGCAGCACAACAACAGATTATCGCAAGGAGATTCAATAAGAATGTGCAAGCTAAAGCGTTCATTGAAGGAGATTGGGTGTTGAGGAAGGTCTTCCAAAACACATAAGAGCCAAACGCAGGTAAGTTAGGTCCAAAATGGGAAGGTCCATACCAAATCAGCAAGGTCGTTGGCAATGGCGCATACCAGTTGGTCCGACGCGACATAACTATGATCCCACGCGGTTGGAACGTTGTCCACTTCAAAAATTATCATTTTTAGTTAAGTACTATGAGACATTTTATTTTTCTTGTGTTTTCAATAAGTGATGTATGTGTCATCGCAATGTCGTTGAATGCCAACGACAAGACATTACAGTGTGTTCTTTTCCATGGATTTTGTGTTTTAAGAAACAATAATTTCATCGCACTCAGATGTAGCAGTCAGCGACCGTCTTTTCAAATAAGTCAAGAAATTGACAAAGTTTACATATGAGTACAAAATCAATACTGATGACTTTTCTGAACACTACTTATGGTAATAAAGCTCACGACCTCAGACATGTTCAAACGACACTACTAGAAGCATATAATCCACGGAAGACAAGTAAGTAAACAAAGTTGTGTTATTCTATTCTTTCTAACGACGTCTAAACTAAGCCCCAAAGAAAAGGTATCTAGGATAAGTAGTGACGCCATAAAAACGGCAGTATTAAACATAAGAAACACATGCATAATAAAACAATCGAAAGTTATGGCCATTCCCATGAATGACCCAAAAACACAAGCTTAAACATATGTCTTAGTCACTCCCTTGAGCGACACAAAAGTTAAACAAAAACAAATTGTTTAATATAGGAAATGGTTTCAAAGACTTAAAGACTAAAGGACTAGACGCCAGACTCATTAGCAGGCTCTCCAGGCGCCTGAACTTCTGGCACTGTCTCCTTCTCTGGATCGTCGTCTTCAGCAACCTTCTTGCTGACCAACGTTCAAAAAGAAGATTTTGCGGTCGCTTTGACCAAATCATCCTTCATTGAGCCAACCCATTCCAGGTAAAGGTCTATTTCCTTCTTTGGATCCTATGATGATGTGCACCCCATCATAAACTGATACATCAGCTTCGCCGTAACTCGGGACGTCACTTCAGCTTCAATTCCATCCATCTCGTTTCGCAAGGCAGCGACCTGCGCCTGTAATGCCTCAACCTCGTTGCGCGACGACTCTTCAATTTCTGACGCTTTGTTCCTCAGAACTTCCAGCTCTTCCCCATTCACTCTCTCATATTAACCATTTCTAAATGAACCCTTTTCAGTTCAGCATCCTTTCTCTTCAACGCCGCCTCACTCTTCTTCATCCTCGTTTTCATCGTTTGATGATTCTTGAACAACGAAGACATTTTATTCATCGCCATTAAGAAGTTTTGAGATGCCTAGAAACACAAGCTCTCTTAGTAAACATTGTCGTTAAGATAACTTATAAACATTGATCAGCGACTAGTTGGACATACCTGAAACAACAATTCGATGCCATCCAACATCAACCCAGGCATTGGATGTTCACGCAAACGATTTATCGCGCAAGGAATAGCAGTTTCTCAGCTTCAGGTCAATTGACCTCTTCAGCGATATAAAGTCGTTAGGCACCATTACGGTGTATGAAGGTTTCTCCTTGTCAGTAGGAGCAGTGAATTCGGGTTTTTTTATTTTTTGGCGAGGAGCATTCTCCTCATCATCCTCGACGTGGACAACGTCAAAAATGGCTTGCTTGTCAGACGCTGACTGAGACAACGCGACTAAAAGTTCTTTTTCTCTTTTTCTTTTCTTCAAAGCCTCGGTTAGCGCCCGTTGGTCCTTGGACCCCCTTTGCCTTGATGAGTGGATTCTGCCATAAGAGAAAATCGACGCGACAGAGTTAAATTTGGGACAAAGTCAAAAACGACGATTAACGATTTGTAAAGCAAGATGAATACCTGATGCCATAGAGGAACAGCTACCTTGGTCAGCGACGTTGATTCTTTTAAACGACCATTCTTCTTCTCCCACTTCTAAAAACTCTTTACACTTTTGTTCTGAAATGTCTCGACACTCCAGCAGTTTCGGATTTAGATATGTGAAAAAAGCGACGTAAGGACGATGTTAACGACACGACTTTAAGAGAAATCACAGGGAATTTTACGAACCTTCTATATTCCAGCCTCCATTTAAAAAACTTCCGAGACTTTACAAGGACGATTTTTTGACAAGGATATATCGGTTCTTCCATCCTTTATCGTTCGATTGTACCCCTTCGACCAATGCGTTCCACCTCGTCCTGACGTGAGGTGCTCATATGTTTATACTTTTGATCCTAACTTCGTAGCAGTACATAAGATCTTTGAGAGTGAAATCTTCTTCCCACGACGCTGTCACCCTGTCGATGACGCTAAGAACTCTCCAGACTTGGGGCATTATTTGACCAGAGCTAACCTTGAAGACCCGTAAATGATCTCTAACTATCGGAGAAAACGACAATTTAAAACCTATTTTGTAAGGGTGCTTCTAGAGGACGGCCCAGTCTTCGAGGCAATCTTCCGGACATCCGCCCTGGTCAGCGTTCCTCAGAACCGTGTCGGTGGGTAGGCTACCTAAGTCTAGGAATTTCATCAAATCGTCTTCTGACATAGTTGATTGTTCATCATCAAAATCATTTTTCTCTTATGTTACTTTTTCTTTTGATTTTGCTTTCTCATGAGCCTTAATGACATCCCTGGTGAAACGCCTACTAGGGGCCATTGATTCAAGAAAATAAAGACATTCGTTAAAATTGAAGTAAGGAGCAATAAGATTTACCAACTGAACTAAGGCGCATTTAGACGAGGTTCTCCGGAAAATTCTAGAGAGAGACGGATCGTTAGAAGATTTTTGGAGAAAGAGAATTATGTGTGTAGTGTTAATTTAGCTTGCAAGGCTTTTTATACCTCTGATGTGATCATTAGCATGCAACAGATAGAAATTAATTGCTAAAGATAAAATTCTATCATTAAGTGCTTATCTTTTCGTATGACTCTAGAGTTATTTTTTGCAAAAAGTTATCTCGATTGTTTTTTAACATTATCTTTCTGGTAGAGATGTCCTTCTCTATGTGTGATTCATGTTGCTAATGTTTCAATTGTCTTATGACTCTTATTGTAACACCCCGTAATTTTCACCCTTTATTTTTGGTGTTTGTTTACATTAAAATGATATTTTTCGTAAAAATAAATAATTTATTATTTAGATTATTTTGGAACGTGTTGTGAACATGTGTATATATATTTATATGTTGTGATATATGTATATATATTTATTTTAATTTTTTAGTTATTTATTATTAAAGGTTATATTAGTTTCGTTATTTATTTAGGCGTTTAGGATGCAGTTTTGCCGCGTAGCGTTTTTGTAACGTTGTTGGACCGACTTGGATGATGAAATGTTGCATCACGTGTGGCGTATCATGCTGGCCGAAAATCAGCAATTATGGAGTGGAAAAAGAAGAGTTTTGGTGCTTATTAAGCTAACCTTTGAATATCTTGTAACCGCTTATTTAATCCCTCATTAACTTTCTCCTAAACCCTTCATTTTTCCTTGCCATAAAATTCTAATTTTTATTAAAAGAAGTTCAGCATCATTCTCATTTAATCCTCACCGTTTTCAAGAAAAGAAAGAGAGAAAAGGAAGAGGAAAAGAATAGAAAGGTTCAACCCGGTTTTTCCTGTCACACCTTCACGAAAATAACCGTAGCTAGAGATCTAACCGTTGGATCATCTTCAAATTTGGACAGGACGTTTATAACATCTTGTTCTACACTCTAACCGGAGCGATTTAGAATCTAAGCTATGATCACCAGGAGTCATGGTCGGAACAGAGCAGTGTGACATGAGATTTATCAACGTTCAAGAAGAAAATGCCTAGTGACTGGTTGCTTCAATTCTCGTTCGTTGTGCCTTGGGGTTAGAAGAGGAATTGGATTGTATGCGTAGCTCTTAACTATATCTTTAAACTCAGCTCTCCTCCCGACGTTCCAGGTAACTAGTAGTTATCTTAGAACCATAGTGATTAGAGTATTATTCGGTATTAGATTATTACGCTAGGAATTATTTAAAATAGTTTTTAAATGAAATTATTGACAAAATTTGACATGAATATACTTGATGCAGGCTGTGTGATTACTGTAAAGAGAAAAATAATTTTCGTATGATTTTTGGTATTTATTTGATTTAATTGGTGTTTTGTGCGTTTTTGGCTAAATTGCATAATAATTATTAAACGGATGTTAAAATTGCTGAAATTATTTTTCTTAGATCATGTTGTATGCACAGTTGTATTCCATGCCTTAGAATAATTTTTTCCTACTGTGTACTGGTTTATTTAATTGATATATCTGTTTTTGCAATTTCGTTTATGTCAGTATATAAATCATGAAAATTCATTTTTGGAGGCCGAAAAATTCATTTCTTTGTATAATATTTATTTTCGTGAGTTTATTCATGTTGTGTAAATTTTTAGTAATTTTTGGGCCTTTATTTATATTTTTAGTTATTATATTGGCTTTATTGAGTAATCTGTATATTAACTTTTAAAATTACTTTTGGAGTCCGAAAATTATAAATAAAATTTGTACCATGTCAGAAGAGCCATTAGGGGTATATGATAATTTTTGTGTGATTTTACTGCTCGAACTTATTAGTTTAATAATTATTATTGGGTTTTTGTTGTGAAATTGAGGATACTCTTTTAAATTATTTGAGAGCTTGTTAATCAGAAGTAATTTGTGATCTTTTATGTTCTTGGATGCTGGTGTTTAGTAGGTTGCTGTAAGTATTATTGGTATCATTATGTTTATGTTTGATTTATGTAAAAATGATTAATTGTGTACTATTCATTTATTTAATAAGCCTTGGAATAATTGGTGATGCATTTTTGATTGATGTTGTTAGTGCTGTAAAAACTATTTCACTATCATTGTTGATGCTTAGTGATGTTTAAAGTATTGTGGCTGGAGATATTTGTTGTAAATTTGTAAGTTACTACTTTGAAGATTTTTGAAAAATTACTTTTGATGAATTATGGGTATAAGGCCGGGTGGCATCCCTTTTGACGAATATTTTTGAGATGAATGATACTTTGATGATATTTATGATTTTATTTTGAGATAAGAACATCCGGTGGGATAGATGTAGTCCCCGGTGAAGAACATGCCAACCACCTGGTTTGCGAACTAGGGGTACACCTGGGTTAATTGTTGTCGTCCGAGAGGTCAGGGAGTTCTGCGTGTTCTACCCTGCATCGGGAGTTTGGTCATTCTTAGACACAGGCAGTGGGGAACGTAAGCCCATAGACTGACCTGGAGATTGCGATCTGACAAACCTTAGTAAGTGAATTGCGATTCACTAGCGTTCGATTTCTGACTCAATAACTTGTTTTATTATCCAACTCACTTGCTATTTATTATTCATTTGTGTTATCTGTGAGTTATATGGAAGTGGATGCATATTGTAGTTGACTTGACTTTATGCTTTCCTTTCTTATTAATCTATGTCTGAATCATGCTTTGATTTCTTTTGTTCTGGGATAACTGCTAGTTACTCCCCACTGATTGTGGATATTTGTTGTATATTTTGCAGGTTTTGTTGATGGGGATTTTCTTTGATTTTGGGCTCGGGTTGAGATGCGAGAAATAATCTATTAGGGGTTTTAGTTCTAGACTTCTCTTTAGTTTGAGATAGTTTTCTCATTTCGATTTTAATCTAAGTAATTAATTTACTTATAACACTTACTTAAGTTTGTTTTTATCACTTAGTTATGTAAACACTATTCTTGTAGTAGTGACATTCCCAGAAGACGATGTTTTCGCCATCGTCCTATTAATACTATTATTATTTCTTTCTTTTCCGCTTTGAAATTCTGGGGTGTTACACTTATGTTATCCACATTTCAACAATTGGGGGCAAACTGTTATGGCTGAATTTTCCAGGTTGACGCTAACGCAAGCAGTACTGTCATGACGCTAAGACTTAGTCAATGATCAACTAACCAGCGGGGAAATAGGGAGACTCGGTCACTAATTGAGTTCCCAGTCCAGCATCCAAAGGAACAATCAAGCATCGTGGCATAAAGTCATGCCAAGTTTATAGCTAACCACCTCCGAGATTCTTGGGATTGCGTTAAGTAGAGAGGAGTATATATAGCTCATTAAATTCACGGCAAAAGGATGACAAGTTACAAGATCAAGCAAGAGCAAACATAACTCTCAAACACAAGAACATTTACTTAGCATTATTCGCAATTTTATTTACATTCTATACACTTTATTTATTGTACTTAGAACTATCATCCTAGGATGTACTGACTGTCGTTCACTTAGAGCGTCAGTTGCATATAGTGGATTGGTGGACTCATATGCACCCGCGGTTTTTTCAGCTACCTTCATTAGGGTTTTTCCGCGTCACCATTTCCTTGTGTCACTCCCCATTCATTCCCCTATCATTTTCATTCGCAAAATCGTTCCAATCTGGTTGTGTTACGTCCTGATATTGATTTTTGTCGCTAAGGCAAAAATCTGCATAAACTATCACTTTTAAAAAAAAAAGTCAATCAATGAAATTCAGGTTAAGAGTTATGTTCTTGTTTATATCTATCATTCTAGACGAGAGCATGTTAAGTACTATCATAGGCATATCAATCCACATTCCATGCAGCAGTTAGTTGCACATGATTAGTAAGTTGCACAAAATGAAGAAAGTTTATGCCATTGAAACAGCCAACATATTAATGCAACGATAAACATCAGGCTAAAAGTGAATAAGGTAGCGTGATATATATGAAATACTACCCCCGTTTCATAATACATGCACCATTTTACTCTTTTGCATGTTTTACAATACATGCACCATTTCCTCTTATTGATGTTTCACAATAAATCCCCTCTTTTTAACATAATCACATGGGTGAAATGCAACCATAACCCTCTCTCTCCTCACCCTTGGTCTGCATGTCATATAAAAATGGTGCATATATTGTGAAATGGAAGTAGTGTTGTACTAAACACAAAAAAAAAAAAAGACAGATTTATTTATTTTTCTATGAACTCAGGCTTTTCATTGTATTGCAATCTAGTTTGTTCATCTAACAGTTTTCCTTCATTAACCAGATTGCATAAGATAGCAAATGAAACCAAAACTTGCATAAATATATTAGAACATATAATTTAAAGAGCTAATACTCACAGTCACACGTACTAATAGGAAATTCACTAAACAATATCTATACAAATATATTAAAAGACGTGCATAAGAAAGTCGATGTGCCACGTGGCACTCTCCTCAAATTTCTAATGCAAATGTTTTTTATGTCCATGTGTAGCCCTCAATTAAAAAAATATAAATATTGTGTAACTGCAAGGAATCGAACACGTGACCTTTGAAATGAAAAGCAAGAGCTTAACCATCAATACATTATGGCTTTATTGTCTAATGTCTCAAATACATTATGATAAAGTCTTTTTAATAATTATACTTAATTAAAAAGACTTAAACAAGTATATACATCTCTAACACTCTTATTAATTAACTAACAAGAGACTTTTGATGTCATATTATCTTACCACAATTCTTATTAAGCTATTATTTCAAACTCAAATCTTTCAGATTTTTTTTACTTATCACGTCATGACATGAATATACCAATTTCTTAATGGACAAAAAATACGAAAAATATTTTTTTATTGTAACTGACCCGAGGCATCGCTCGGGCCAAAATACTAGTTATGAAATTAAATCAATGAAAGCTAATAATTAGAATTTTAGCAATTATGTCGGCCACCTTGATTAATCCAAATAAGAATCAACAAGAAAGAAATAACCAAGCACATAATATGCAAAAAAAAAAAATTAAGGAATATACTATAAGCTAAAAAATTTCAACCTAGCTAAACTTTCTTTAGACAACCCAAGATCACAAGTACTAATTTTATTTTTATCAACTGAGATAAATTCCAAAAGAAAAGTTAGTATCTCAGTTAAACTTTGAGTACGGAAAAAGAGTGGTATAAAACTCGCAGGCAACGGCGCCAAAATTTGGTACGTGTAGTTAAGCGCAAAGTTATTAAAATCGCGATTCAAATCTTTAAATCTTATGATTTTACGATTTAAAATATGGTAGACGATTCGATTCACGATTCTAAACGATTCTATAAATTTATGTTGACTAGCAAAAACCCCGCAAATTTAAATCATGCTAACAAAGCAAATAATAGATAAATTGTTAGTTATTGCCAATATAGTGGGTAAACAACTATTTTTTCTAATTTTTAGGTCTTTTAATTTATAATTTTAGCATATGCAATGAAGATTGAGTGCAATATCTTGATTATACGTGTTTGTAGAATCTTACAATTCTACGATTCGATTTTACGATTCGATTCTATAGGTCGTTTCCGATTCAAACTAGAATCTCGATTTTAACAACTTTGGTTAAGCGTACAAATTAAAAAACTATTATAATCCCTCAAAAACATAAGCATGTAGTAAAGAGTAAGACATAAAGGATCGTTCCCACGAGGGGATAAAAATCTTATTGACTAAAAATTCAACTCATTATTTTTATAACTTTTTGTTGGAAAAGACATATTAAAATGGATATTTTTGTTGTGAACGACCTAATAAATTGTTTTTTGTTGAAAAAGACCTATTAAAATACTTCCCTTTGTTACTTAAGACCACCTCAACATTTCCCGACGAAAAAGTCAATTTTCCGACATTGACTTTTCTTCCCCTCCTTTCTCATTAAATGGGACCAACCTCTTTTTTTTTTCTATCCTAATCCCTTAAGATAGCAAGGAAGAGGAAAGGGCTTGATAGGGTTAAGAGATTATGATATAAAAAAATAGGTTGGTCCCATTTAATGAGAAAGGAAGGGGAAGAAAAGTCAATGTTGGAAAATTGACTAGTTGGCCGGAAAATATTGAAGTGGTCTTAAGTAACAAAGAAAAAATATAATAGGTCTTTTTCAACAAAAAAAAATTATTAGGTCTTTCCCAACAAAATGTCTATTTTAATCGGTCTGTTCCAACAAAAAGTTCTTATTTTCACATATGAACTGTTAGACATTATGTACGTTTAACTACACCTCTAAAATGTACAAAGATAGATATTTACATGGAAGGGGAAGTTTATAATTTCATTATACTAAGTCCTAACCTACATATCTATCCAAATACAATATTTACAAGTAGTGATGTCAAGCAATTCAATCTAGGCACATAAACATTCAGAAATATTACATTCTCAGCCTAATAAATGTCTTTACCATTACTATTTTCCAATTCAAATTAATAGGTTAACTGCGAAGACTAAGATAACAAAAACTCCTTATCTTCTCGTATTTGGAACCGAACTTAAACTAAGCCTAAGTCAATTCTAAACCAACCTAAGTTACACCAGTATCTTTGCAATGAGCATAGCCTACAATTGGAAACATTTGGAACTAGGAAAACCTCATTAGCCCTCACTATTTCATAAACCTAAATTAACCCGTAACCCTTAACCCTTAACCCTTAACCCTAACTCCTAACCCTTAAGCCTTAACCCTAACCCCTAACCCCCTAACCACCAGTCCACCACTTGAACCCTAACCACCACCACCTCCCCGCACCCCACCCCGGCTGCCCCCCCATCCCATGCCCCCCCCCCCCTCCCCATCCCCGCCGTCCCCCCCCCCCTCCTCCATCCCCGCGATCCCTCTACCCTTACAGTCTAGTAGCCCCCCACCCCTCATCCATGTTTTTTTAACTTGTTTTGATTTGCTATTTGCATAGTATAGTAACAGAGATATCCCCTAAAAAAAAGAATAGAGATAATTTCAATCCACACTTGCTTCCGAATCAGCTTATGTATACGAGAACCAGATACACAAATCATCGTTCCTTGAGGAACAACCCTAGCTTACCACTATACTAGTTTCGATATCTGAGGCTTTACAACTATCATTTGATAAAGGGGGTTGGTTTGTTTAGTAACGACCTTGTTTTTCCCTTCTTCGATACATAACCAATTGAAAGCCAACTTGTTAATCCCACTCACACTACTGTTTTTAGTAGACACGTATTTTTTTTTTTGGTAATTAAGATGACATTAAAACCAGAACAAAACTACACTTAAAAGGCAACTAGTAGCAGCTAGCCCCAACACCCCTCTCGACAGGCCCAGAGCTTACAACTCTTCAAACCATCTTTTTTCACTACTCCTAACCTTCTTACTCATAATCTGTAAAATTCTATACTTTACAGGATATTTAATTTCTTTAATAGTATACTCTATAGTATTAACAGTATGCTCCCAGTAAGCTTCATTTCTATTTCTCCAAATCATATAAACAGGTTAGGCTATAGCAGCAAGGCCAACCTACTTCTTGAATTAGACCCTCTGTATCTATCCTTGACCCATCTGCAAAGCTGGTGAAGATTCCTCCCTCTCCAACTGATCCCCAGCCAATCTAGGATCCCTGCAATACATTTACTGCTAAAAACACATCAAAAAAACAAATGGCCTATATCTTCAACCTATTGCTGACATATAGCACATATGCTGTCAGTACATATACCAAATTGCAGGAGTATGTCCTTGGTCTTCAATCTCCTCTGTATTGCCAGCCAAAAAATGAATCTGTGCTTAGGCATGAAATATCTATTCCACACATATCTCCACCATTGCACCCGTGCTTGGTTTCTCTCAACATTCAATCTGCTATATTGTTGTTTAATGCTAAATTTGTCATTGAACAGCCATCGATTTCCCAGTAATCTGAGGTTGGCATCATGTTTAGCTTTACACACATATTTCCATGCCCAGCTAGCTGAGCTAGGGGCCACATAAGTGCTCCAGTCATCACCATTAATATAAATGCAATTCACCCACATATTTTCTTTCCCCTGAGCAATATGCCTAGCCAGCTTATTTATAGCAGCCATGTTCCAAGTTTCATGATCTCTGAATCCTAGCCCACCTGAGCTTTTGGTCTTACAAATATCCTGCCAAGCAACAGACCCAACTTTACTGTCATTGTGTTTCCCGGTCCACAAGAAACATCTGCACACAGCATTAACTTCATGGATGACAGCCTTGGGCAGAATAAAAATCTGTCCCCAGTAGACATGAATGCTCATTAAAATACTATTAACATGTTGGCACCTAGCAGCAAAAGAAAGGTTCCTCGTACTCCACATTTTAATCATGTGCACCATTCTTTCAATCAAAGCATAACAGTCATGAGCTTTAAGCTTCATAGTGGAAATGGGGACTCCCAAATATTTAAAGGGCAAATTCCCAATACTGAACCCACTCACATCAGTGACTCTCTGTATCTCTTGGTCACTCATGCCAGCAAAATACACCTCAGACTTATTCTTGTTCACCTCAAGGCCAGAGGCATTTAAGAATATCTGCATACCTTGTAACATAGTGTAGATGGATCTGAAATCACCATTATAGAATATAAGAAGGTCATCTGCAAAACACATTGGTGTACTAGCTTCAATTCTTTACACCTAGCATGAAATTTGAATCAATCCTGCTCACTAACATAACAAAGGATCATGTCAAGATAATCCATACAAAGAGCAAACAATAGAGGGGACATAGGGTCCCCTTGTCTCAAACCTCTATGACCCTCAAAAAAACCACATGGGGCTCCATTTACCATAATTGAGAACCTGGGAGTCCTCACACACACCATGATCAGGCTCACAAAAAAATTAGGGAAGCTAATCCCCTCAAGCATTTGCTGAATGAAGTTCCAGCTCACAGTGTCGTAGGCTTTTTTTAAGGTCCAATTTCATCAAGCAACCTGCTCTAGTATTCTTTCTTTTACACATCTTCACAAGGTCCTAGCAGATCATCACATTATTAAGTTACTCCTCCTTGCTACAAAAGCTCCTTGGCTCGGGGATATAATTTCAGGTAAGATTATGTTCAACTTTTCACTCACTAATGGAAAAAACGGAAGGGTTACGGTCAAAACAGCCCTTAGGGCTGCGTTTTTGGCTAGCAGCCCTTCGTATTCGGATTTTTTTTTTTTAAATTCAGTGCCCCCACCCCACCCAGCCCCTGCCCGCGCCCCGCACCCCCACCCCAAGCGCACCCCCCTGCACTCCCCTACACCCCCACCCACACCCCGACTAGGCCCTTCACCCTGACCCACCCTCTTCCATCCCCAACCCCCTGCTGCCCACCACCCCAGCACCCCACCATCCCCCCCTAGCCCAGCCCAAGCACCCCAGCCTTGCACCCACCGTGGCAGCCGCCCCCCCCGGCCCAACACATCCCTTCGACACAAAAAAAACGATCGAATTGCAATATATCACAAGTTTTTCAACGTAATAATTAACTTTAAATATATATATTTAATAATGTAAAAAGTGTACATATAATTGATATATACCAACTATCTAATTATATCGCGAAATACACAAAAATGTATCATAAGCAATCATCACAAAGGTAGGTCGCCAACTTATCCCGAACTTCATTTAATTCTTTTATGGTGAAGGCCCTCAAATTTGTTGTGTTATTCATATAAACCTTGCAAAACAACCAAGGAATAAACACATAATATAAGAATTCAATCATTTACCGTAGTTAATAGTAAAAATAATGACATATACCTTCCCGAAATTCAATCAAAAACAAATGCAAACGTAAAACTCTACACACTAGTTATATTATACCTATATTATCATGTTCAAAAATAAATTGGAGTTAAATGACTCGAGAAATAGGAATTGGACGCGAAAAGACGAAAATAGGCCTAAAATCACATTTACGTTCCCGAAATTCGATCAACAACAAATGCAAGCCTAAAAATCTACACAATAGTTACCTTGTACCTCATATTATCATGTTCAAAGAGAATTTGGGGTTCAATGACTCGATAAGTACGAATTGGAAGCGAAAAGGCTATAATAGGTCTAAAATGACATTTACGTTCCCGAAATTCAACCAACAACAAATGCAAGCCTAAAAATCTACACAATAGTTACATTATATCTCATATTATCATGTTGAAAAAGATTTTGGGGGTTAAATGACTCGATAGGTACGAATTGGACACGAAAAGGAAAAAGTAGGCGTAAAATGACCTTTTCGTTCCCTAAATTCAACCAACAACAAATGCAAGCCTAAAAATGTACACACTAGTTATTATACCTCATATTTATATGAAATGCATAAAAGTACCATGTTTTAGGGTAGAATGGGTTCATTTTTTTTCAATTATGCATGTGCTACTTTGGTTTCTAAACCAATTGATACCTATTACCAATCGATCTAATCTAAACTAACATATAGTAATAAGTTACATACCTTTGGAAGATCATCGACGTTAGTGCAATGGTTGACAATATCGAACATGTACCTCAGCACGTAATAGCCACATGCAAGTCTATCATCTTGTTGCGGACACTAAATGTTCACCAAAGGATGCATCCAATGACATTCATGTTAGATGTGTAGTATGTGGCGAAAAGTATTTCTATATAAGGACAAACAAATTAGTCATGTTACCTCGACTGATATCCAAGCAAGAGCTTTTGGTGCTCGAAGTCCTGTTGCACTAATATGCTTCATCACACTACATCAATACATTATTATAAGATTAGATGTACTAACTGTTTATATATATATATAAAGATGATGAATAATGCATGTGTAATTATTAATAAGTGCGCATATATTTAGTTTCGATTAGGCTACCTATTTAACAATGATTTGATTAGTAAGGACCGTGGTGGTTGTCGACGCAAAAAATCAAAGTGGTAGACTTCGTTACGTGACAAACATATCGCAAGCAGTGTCCAATGAGCCCTACAACAAGAAAATTTAGTTATTATTAATCATAGAACAATTACGAGGTGAATTTAATTATCGAAATAAAAGTAAAGCGGGTTTAACAAGCATACTGTTCAATATACGGGACAAGGATGATCTGATGATATCCTAAACGAGATGATGCTTTCAAACTCATATCGAGATACTCTTTCACTTCGGCTTTGTTTTTTAAGCAATTGCCATCTCGTATTATGTTTGGACATAACCAACCAAACATTGACTCACTTGATGTTGCAATCAATTCATTGTATAATAAAATGAGAAATCATATTGATTAAAAGTAAACTTACTTATTATGGAAGTTGAATTGAAAACTACTACTTAAGGCATTTGTATATGTATATTTAATTTATATACTTATGTATTACCTCATGAAAGTTTGTATCATGGAAACATTCAACTCTACCGCACATAAGAATTCTTTAATATCGAGCTTAGAAATGAATGTCGATGACTCCTCAAAGTAGTGGAATTGTTGCGCCCCCAAAGTAACCTCTATTGTATTGTCATCGGGTAAATCGCTAGTGCACTCATGTAACCAAAATCATGGAATACTAAGGCCTCACACCACCTCTGGCTCGATATAAGTGGATTCTTTGTCATAGAAACATTTCCCTTCACCACATTGCGTTCACCTTCATTACGTAAACTTGTTTTCTTATCAGGTGAACATGCCTTCTTTCCCTTCCTGTCATGTGAGTCATCCTTCCCCCAAACCTAGTAATTAGTTAAAAGTAAAGATATTACTGACTATCATAGGAACTATAAAAGAAAACACGCATATATATGTAAGTTAATCATTGTACCTCATCTGAAAACCGCTCCAATGCACGCGACCATAGAACATAACTGCCAAGGGCATCATTCAGTAACTGTAGACCAACTTCTGGCTTCGGCAGCGGAAGAGGTAATTCTTCGAAACCAGACACAATTCCATTGAGGGTGACCACATAGTGATTATCATCCACTAACTGGTTATGCAATCGTACCCGGTCACTAGGGGGTTGTGCATGGCCATAAGCTACGAGAATGAAACTATCATAACCATCTCCTCGAGCTAATAGTTCACATGGTGTCTTTCCTTTAAAAAAACCTCCATTTATATATGAAACAACATATAGTAAGAATTTCATGCATTTAAGAACAATAGTTGTTTAACAAAGCAAAGGGATTAAGTGATTACCTTCAACTCGGGTACTACAGGTGGATCAGGTAAAGGTATCATCTGATCAATAGATGTTCGTGGATCACTGGTCGGCTGGCTAGGTGTAATATCACTACCCTTCTTGAATGCAGTAAAAGTCGGTAAACCCATTTGCTCCAAAATGGTGTTGAAGTTATGTGTCATCTGATTTAGGGTTTTGTAAGTAAGTAAGGTGTAAAGTTAAGAAATCAGATTATTAGTTATAGTTAGAATGTTATAATGGCCTTGTTATTCAAATCTGATTTTAGTATTATTGGACATAAGGATTTAAATGGAGTTGGTAAAGGTACTATATTATTAAACTAACTAAAATCAGCTTTGCTCACTGTTTTTGGCTCTTAAAAGACGCTAAGTTCAATAGAGTTATGAAAGAAAAGAAAGTTAATAACAACGAGATAGCTATTTTTATACTCTGAAATACTAAGTTTATATAGCTAGTCACGTGTTATATGTTAATAATATCAAGGACGTAGCACTGAAGTACTCCCTTATTCGTTTAGGTCCCAATTTCATAAGCGGAACGTTTTAGATAATCAGCAAAGATTCTCCGTTACAAGGTACGTACGCGTACTAGCTCAGTTCGATATATTAGTATCATGTTTAGGTTATGATTGTTATATTGGAACCTAGAATCATGATAGGGAACTGTTGTTGATTATGGTTGATGAGATTGTTTGGTAACATGAAATCAATTGGAAATCTGTATGTATTTCCTTGTTGTATGACTTGTGAAATAGAATGAATTGTTATTGGAATGCGTAATTCTATTGTATCACAAGCATGAAATGAGATGTTGGATTGAAATGCTATGATTAATAATTGTAGCAAGAATTTATAAGAGGTTGTCTAAACTAAAGGATTTTATATGATGTTATAGTAATCATATGCCTAATGTTGTATGAATGAGTATCGCTAAAAAAAAGGATTGTTGGCAATAAACTTGTAGTCGGATTCCCTACAAGTAATGAACAATTGGGGGGAGTGTGAGAGTTGCTCTACACTCCTACGCATGCCTACTGTTACGATAGTAGTGTCCTTATAAATTTTGATAACTCAAGTAGGCGGAAGGTTCCGTACGATCTTGCGGGTATGCATACTAAGGTGATGGGTTTGGAGCGGAACGAAACCGTATTTACATTTCATGTAATAGACCAAGTTGTCTATTAAGGATTAAGTAGCCCGTATGATTCTAGAAAGATGACGGTGCCTGTTCGATGCCAAATAAATTGTAAAAAAAACGGAATT
Source organism: Beta lomatogona (assembly GCA_947646795.1). Taxonomy (NCBI): domain Eukaryota; kingdom Viridiplantae; phylum Streptophyta; class Magnoliopsida; order Caryophyllales; family Amaranthaceae; genus Beta; species Beta lomatogona. The sequence goes on from CANSNZ010000072.1 coordinate 990,562, forward strand.
TAATGTTTTTGTAGAATCATGTTTAGGAATTGCTATTATTATTCTGATTATGTTTAGTGTATTATGTAACTGATTATGTACGTACTCAGCATAGCTGATTGTTTGTCATTTGTGTTGTTTGTTGACCTGTGATGAACCATCGATGTTTCAATGGAGAGCAGATTAGGTATGCTGGTGATGCTGCATGAGTTCGGGCATACGGGGGATACTTTTGATTATAAACTTTTAAAGTATTTTGGTTGAACATCCTAGAGATTGTTTATGATTTGCATAGTTAATGGTTTTAAATAAAAGGGGTCAATAGTGATTCCCGAGTTGTAGTTAAGTTAGCATTTTATTTCCGCTGCAATTTAGTTTTCATAATAAAGAGTAGTTAGTGTTTTAATTTCAATAAGCCTTGCGTTTCACCGCGGCGGTAACACTCCCGAAGTCGATGCAACGTAGTTTAGACATGAATGGATTTTGTGGGTGTTACAGGGCTTGTCCGTGTGCAGGGGGGTCTGGGCAGGGGACGAGGGTCTGTGTGCGGGGTGTGGGGAGGGGCGAGCAGTGGAGGAGGGGGGGTCCGTGGGCGGGGAGATGCGTGCGGTGTGGGGGTCCGGGGCCGGGGGTCCGGACAGAGGCCGGGTAGGGTGTGGGGGTGTTTGTGCGGGGAGAGGAGGGGATGGGCGGGGTGTGGGGAGGGGGGTCTGTGTGTGCGGGGGTCCGGGCGGGGAGGGGAGGGGGGTCCGTGCGTAGGGTGTGGGGAGGGGGCGGCGTAGTGGGGGGAGGGGAGGGGCTGGGCGGGGGTGTGGGGAGGGCTGGCGGCGGTGGGGGAGGGGGGTCACGTGGGCGGGGGATCGTGTGAGTGGGGGGTCTAGGCGGGGAGGGGAGGGGCTGGGCGGGGGTGTGGGGGTGTTTGTGCGGGGACGGGGAGGGGTTGGGCGGGGGTGTGGGGAGGGGGCCTGTGTGTAGGGGGTTCTGGGCAGGGGAGGGGAGGGGGGGTCTTTGTGTAGGGTGTGGGGAGGGCTGGCAGCAGTGGGGGAGGGGGGTTTGTGTGCAGGGGGTATCTGTGCAGTGGGGAGGGTCTGGGCATGGGAGGGGAGGGGCTTGGCATGGTGTGGGGAGGGGCAGCTGGGGGGGTTGGCGGGGGCTGGTAGGGGTTAGTATCTACCTCTCGCGGCCCCTCCCAAGCCCCCCCGTCTCGCCCACCCCTCCCCACCGCTCCCCAGCTCTCCGAAGGCCTGCACCCCCCCTACCTCGGCCCCCTCCCCGCACACCCCTCCTCGCTCGAGCCCCCCCTCCCCCCCCACCGCTGCCCCTCCGCACAACTTCCCCACCTTGTCTTTAAGCCTTTTTGTTTCCCAATTTCATTTACATGAAAATATATGCACAAAAACCTAATATGTAGTTTCATTCTACCTCATACTGGCCTATGTAACAAAAGTTTGGAGTTAGATCATCAAAAAAAATAAAAAAAAGGCGAATCGGCAAAAGTAGGCCTAAAATAACCTTTTCGTTACCGAAATGCATCCAACAACAAATGCAAGCCTAAAAATCTACACAATACTTACATTATACCTCATATAATCATGTTCAAAAAGAATTTAGGGTTAAATGACTCGAGAAATAGGGATTGGACTCGAAAAGGCGAAAATAGGCCTAAAATGACCTTTTCGTTCCTGAAATTCAACCAACAACATATACAAGCCTAAAAATATACAAAATAGTTACATTATACCTCATATAATCATGTTCAAAAAGAATTTGGGGTTAAATGACTTGAGAAATAGGAATTGGACGCGAAAAGGCGAAAAAAGGCCTAAAATGACCTTTTCGTTCCCGAAATTCAACCAACAACATATACAAGCCTAAAAATATACACAATAGTTACATTATATCTCATATAATCATGTTCAAAAAGCATTTGGGGTTAAATGACTCGAGAAATAGGAATTGGACGCAAAAAGGCGAAAATAGGCCTAAAATGACCTTTTCGTTTCCGAAATTCAACCAACAACATATATAAGCCTTAAAATATACACAATAGTTACATTATACCTCATATAATCATGCTTCAAAAGAATTTGCGGTTAATTGACTCGAGAACTAGGAATTGGACGCGAAAAGGCGAAAATAGGCCTAAAATGACCTTTTCGTTCCCGAAATTCAACCAACAACATATGCAAGCCTAACAATATACACAATAGTTACATTATACCTCATATAATCATGTTCAAAAAGAATTTGGGGTTAAATGACTCGACAGGTACGAATTGGACACGAAAGGCGAAAATAGGCCTAAAATGACCCGAGAATCAGGTCACATGGCATTGGAATGCCCATCAGCTGGTAGCGGCGGAGTTGGAACTGTTATAAATGTGGAGAGCACCAGATGGACTTTCGATTGCCATGTGACCTGACTCTCCACATTTGCAACAACCCCACCACCACCGCCACTACTGCCCCCCACTGCACTCCTTCATTGCCATTTAGGTGTAAAATGACCTTTTCGTTCCCGAAATTCAACCAACAACAGATGCAAGCCTAAAAATCTACACAATAGTTACATTATACCTCACATAATCATGTTCAAAGAGAATTTGGGGTTAAATGACTCGATAGGTACGAATTGGCCACGAAAGCGAGAATAGGCCTAAAATGACCCGAGAATCAGGTCACATGGCAATGGAATGCCCATCAGCTGGTAGCGGCGGAGTTGGAACTGTTATAAATGTGGAGAGCACCAAATGGGTTTTCGATTGCCAAGTGACCTAACTCTCCACATTTGCAACAGTCCCACCACCACCGCCACTACTGCCCCCCACTGCACTCCCTCATTGCCATGTAGGCGTAAAATGAACCTTTCGTTTCCGAAATTCAACCAACAACAGATGGAAGCCTAAAAATCTACATAATAGTTACATTATACCTCATCCCTCCCCCACCCCCTTCCCAGCATCCAGCCCTCCCCCCACCCCCTATCCGGCCTCCCGGCCCCTCCCCAGCCCCCGCCCAAGCATTCACAGCCCTCCCCCGGACCCTGCCCGCCCTCCCCCACCCCCTACAATCACTTGTTTCAGCCAATACAAGCACATTTTACAGCAAAAAATAGAAGTTGATTTCAAAATCCAATGAAATTAAACAAAAATTAGAGAAATGTTAAAGAGGAGAGAGGGTGAGAGGGGAATTACCGCAAGAAAGTGAGAGAAGGGATGCTCCACAAACAATGCAGTAGTGAAGGAGAGAAGAGAAGAAGGAGCACAAGGTGGTGCAGCTGCGTGGTGGTGGAGCACTGGTGGTGGCGTCAATGCAGTGGAGGAGAGAATGAACCAATGCGTGGTGCGCTGAGTTGGTGCGTCGTCGTGGCGGTGCGTGCTGGTGGTGCGTGAAATGCATGGTGGTGGCGCACTGGTAGTGGGTCAATGTGGTGGCGGAGGTAGGGTTTCGCGCAAGGAGAAGTTCGCTCATGAATTTTGTCTAAGGGAGGGAAATTGAAATGGGGCTATTGTATGTATACGCACAAAATTAATTGAATCAAAAAAAAAATGAAAGTGAAGGGCTGCGATTAGCCCAAAAACCGCAGCCCTTCGTGTATGAAGGGCTGTTGTTTTTGGGCTAATCGCAGCCCTTCACTAATAGGGCTGCGGTTAGCCTAAAAACCGCTGCCCTTCATACAGTACAAAGGGCTATGTTTTCTTGTTAACCGCAACCCTTCACTAAAAGGGTTGCGGTTTCCTTGAAAACCGCAGCCCTTCCTTTTTTTTCCGCTAGTGACCAATCAGTTTGGTGATGCATTTGTATAGGACAGAGCAGCAGGCAATTGGCCTAAAGTCACTAACACTGTCCTGACACTTAATCTTTGGTACAAGGGTTAAAGTGGTGACATAAATCACCTTCAACAGGTTACCTGTTCGAAAAAAATCCAAAGTAGCATCAGTGACATCTTCTCCCACCACCTCCCAACATTGCTTATAAAATTTGCTACTAAAACCATCAGCTCCAGGAGCCTTCCCATCAAGGATGCTATACATAATCCTCCTCACATCCTCCCTAGTGATCTCACTATTCAGAATGTGTAAGTGACCCTCATTCAATTTCTTTCCTTTATGTATAAGGGCCTGGATAACTGTCTGCTTCTACTCTTTACAAGCAAAGAGACCTTGATAATAATCAAGGAAAGCATGCTCCACTTTATCCTTCTCATTCACCCAACACCCATCAACAATATGTATGGCATGAATCGTGCTCATGTACTGCCTTGCTTTAAGAGCTTGGTAAAAGAATGAGGACACCATCCCAAGATAATCCTCTCATTCTCATGACAGCTATTATTGTGAGAGAAACACCATCCAGGACACAAATTTAAGTACATATTACCTAAGTTAGGGCTTTTCACCCTTGTTTCCAAGAGGCTAAACAACTTAACATTATGAGAGTTGAGAAAAAACCTCACCTCATTCTGCTTAGCTCTAGTGTTTAGACCTCTTACATTCCAGGTCAAGATGTTATCCATTAGGAGAAGGGGGAGGCCAACCCCTGCTTCCCTCCACTAGTGCTATCACCACCTTGTTGCACAACAGTTGCCCCTGTACCATCAGTTTCTGCAAGTATGTGAGGTGCACCTAGGGTACCATCCACCTCATTAGTGCTCTGTAATGCTAAAAAAAGAGTTATGAGTAGGTATTACAGGAGCAGTACCACCTGCTCTATCCATCTGAGTCCCCACCATGGTGAATCCCTCCTCATCCTGTATTACCTTCTTTTTCTGCACCTAAACCTTCCTGCCTGCAGTTTTCCTACAAACCTCAGCCTCATGACCATAACTAGAGCATTTCTCACACAAGACTGGTTTCCATTCATATTCTACCCTTTGTTCCATCACCACCCCATGTTCATTCACAAAGGATATCACCTCTAGCAAATCCTGCTGTATACCCACCTCCACCATAATTCGAGCAAAAGACAGTTTGTCTTTAGAGCGAGTTGCTTAGTCCATCTAAATTGCAGGGCCTACAAGCCCAACAATCTTGTACAAACTCTTTTCTCCCCAGTACTTTATAGGGAGTCCAGGGAGTTTAGACAAAATAGGCACATTCTTCAGTTCAGATTTATCCAAATTCATATCAGGATCCCACAATTTCACAACTAAAGGCTTTTAATCAAAGAAAGTGAACCCATCATTGGCCACCTACAAACACGAATCCAAGGTAGCAAATCTTACTATAAAAATTCCTTTCCCAATCAAACCTATTTTTTCAATCCCTAATTTCCCCCAAATCCATGGAAAGTAACCCTCCATGACAGTGAGAGGGGTTAGCTCCTAAAACATAGCAAACAACTGTTGAAGACCAATACTCAATTTCTTCTTGGATGTCCTCAGATTCTATCATAACACTATGGGATTGAGAATTCACTATAGGACTCACCTGATTATTCGCATTGCTAGGTTGAGCTTCCTCCTCCACTCTATCAGCCCAAGATAGTCTACTCGGGGTAGTTCCAGTCTTCAAAGCACTATTTATCCCCTCCAGCCATTGCGAAAGCACCGTTTTCTCCATAGATTGTTGAATTTGCTCCTCCAAAGTTGCAGGGGGAATCACCATTGTTATCTCTTCCAATCGAGTTTCATCTGGATTGCTTTGTTCCGGAATTGGACTTGGGATGTTCAGCTCCGACACACCCGTTATTTCATCAACCGAGTTTGTCTTTCTCACCGGAGAAGACGACGGACCCTTCGTCTTTCCCATACCCTTCTGAGCACTCTTCTTCGCTCCACGACCTCTAGCCATGGCGTCAGCGTAGGTTAGGACAAATCGCCTTAACGTGCGCTGAGAGAGAGAACGAAAGAAACGTGACTCATTTTTACTTTTCCTTTTCCTCTCTGTTTTTAACGTACTATAGTAATATTTGTGATATCACATCGAGCAACTAAATTATGAAAATCTCTCCTACATTTGTTAGTAATTATTAGGACCATAAAGAACTTCAAAAAATTTATGATAAATGAACGGCGGCCATAGCTCAACCACATTACCTGATAGGAAATATGATTATGATCTTATCCTTATTCTACCGACTAACTTTTGTTTGTCCTGGCTTCTAGTTCCCATATTCTTCTTTTCATCTGTACACGTATTATCGGTACTAGTCGCACCATCAACCATCAAGTTCTTTTTTTCTTTCTTTTTTTCTCAGGTAATGAGGAAAGGGAGAGTAGCTTTAAAGGATATATCAACTGTCTAGTGGTAAGTGAGAGCTTTGGTGGTAAGAAATTCCATTTCTTTATTTATAAGGATGGAATATGATGAGGGTTGTCCACTTTAGAACTTTTTTGTACCAATCCGTACAATAAACTAGCAATTTTGGTAAATAAGGAGAAAATAATACCTACTTTGTTTCAATTTAGATGTTACACCTTTAAAATCACGGACTCTTATGCAATTTTTGTAAAGGAGAGAGAAAGAAAACAAAAGGGTCCCATGTGATGGGAGACTATGAGAGAGATAGAGAGAAGGTATTACCCTTAATGAAAGTGTAACATCTAATTTGAAACATCATAAACTAGAAAGTGTAACATCTAAAAGGAAACATAGGAAGTAAATTAAAAAATTGCAAAAAAAAGAAGTCATGATCAATGAACCCCATTAGTTAAAGATGAAAAAAATGGTATATATATTCAACAAAAAACAATTGCATATCTACAGCAAAAAAGTAGTATGTGTTTCTGCTAAGAAATTAAGGGTTGTAATTGGTTGGGAGATGTGATGTGGGCCCCAAGAGCGATCGCCTGAGCTCCGCTATCCGTACGCCGGAATCCTGCAAAACAAGGTTAGACTACCCCGGGGGTGGTTCCGGGATCGCCCCTCCGACGCTCAAGTCAGATGTGATTGAGGTAGAGAGAGAAGTAAAGTCTAGAGAGAGATGCTCTCGTTTGGTTAGGTGAGAATTGAACACCTGTTCATTGATGAGGCAGTTGGTTTTTATAGTGTTGGGGATTTCCCAGACAGGAAACATTGTTCAGATGGGCCTTTTTGGTATCAATGGGTATGTTACCTTTTCGGGCACTGATTATTTCATCCATTTGGAAGTTCCCCAGATGCTGGTGATTAGGTCAACTTTCCTGTGGGACCCACAGCTGCCACCTGTCCCAGGCTTTAGTAGGCTTTTGTGCTCCTTCATTGGGCTGCTGATTAAATGAGCCCAAACAATTAGCCCCACGCCATAGATGGGGGATCACGGAAATCCGATTGGAGGGGAGCCTGTCTGTGGCGGAATAACAGCTGTCTTATTCCTGACTGGTTGGCGGCCGGCTTGTGTTCACCTTTGCTGAGGAGGTTCACGCAGACCATCACCATCTCTGGACGAAAGAACGCCGACCGGGTCCCATCCTTGCTGGAAGGAGGAACACCAATCGTGTCCCCTTTTTGCTGAAGGATAGAAGCCGACCCGGTCATCTCTTAGTGAACAGGGAGAGGACCGACTGGGTCATTCCCTGTTGTCAAGAAGATTCCAACCAGTTTCCTACCTTGGTGAGGATGAGGCCGACCGGGTCACTCACTGATGAAGGGGAGTGCCGACCCGGTCATCTCTCACTGAATGGGACAATTGCTGACCGGGTTACGCCCTGGTGAGGGGAGGGCGCCGACCCGGTCATTTCCCACTTGAAGGGGACGATGTCGACCGGGTCACTCCCTGGTGAAGGGAGAGTGTCGAACCGATCATCTCCTCTTTGAAGGGGAGGATGCCGATCGGGTCACTCCCTGGTGAAGGGAGAATGCCGACCCGGTCATCTCCTCTTTGAAGGGGAGGACGCCGACCGGGTCACTCCCTGGTGAAGAGAGAGTGCCGACCTGGTCATCTCCTCTTTGGAGTGGAGGATGCTAACCGGGTCACTCCCTGGTGAAGGGAGAGGGCCGACCCGGTCATCTCCTCTTTTCAGTGGAGGATGCCGACCGGGTCACTCACTGGTGAAGGGAGAGTGCCTACCCGGTCATCTCCTCTTTGGAGGGGATGTGGCCGATGGGTAACTACTAGCCAACACTTAGGCCGAGTGTGAGCAGGAAACCCCTTTTGGCCGAGAGGGGTGTTCGAGCCACTCGGATGAGGGGCAAATGAGCCCCAAGATGGTCCGAGTGGGTGCTAGCCGGTACTTGGCCATACTTGACCAAGTATAGAAGCGACTCGGCAAAGGAGGAGGGCTCCTGTTGGCCGAGTAGGGTATGGAGCCACTCGGATGAGGGGCTAATGTGCCCCAAGATGGTCCGAGCGGGTGCTAGCTGATACTTGGCCATACTTGACCAAGTATAGAAGCGACTCGGCAAAGGAGGAGGGCTCATGTTGGCCGAGTAGGGTATGGAGCCACTCGGATAAGGGGCTAATGAGCCCCAAGATGGTCCGAGTGGGTGCTAGCTGATACTTGGCCATACTTGACCAAGTATAGAAGCGACTCGGCAAAGGAGGAGGGCTCCTGTTGGCCGAGTAGGGTATGGAGCCACTCGGATGAGGGGCTAATGAGCCCCAAGATGGTCCGAGTGGGTGCTAGCTGATACTTGGCCATACTTGACCAAGTATAGAAGCGACTCAGTAAAGGAGGAGGGCTCCTGTTGGCCGAGTAGGGTATGGAGCCACTCGGATGAAGGGCTAATGAGCCCCAAGATGGTCCGAGTGGGTGCTAGCTGATACTTGACCATACTTGACCAAGTATAGAAGCGACTCAGTAAAGGAGGAGGGCTCCTGTTGGCCGAGTAGGGAATGGAGCCACTCGGATGAGGGGCTAATGAGCCCCAAGATGGTCCGAGTGGGTGCTAGCTGATACTTGGCCATACTTGACCAAGTACAGAAGCGACTCGGCAATGGAGGAGGGCTCCTGCTGGCCGAGTAGGGTATGGAGCCACTCGGATGAGGGGCTAATGAGCCCCAAGATGGTCCGAGTGGGTGCTAGCTGATACTTGGCCATACTTGACCAAGTATAGAAGCGACTCAGTAAAGGAGGAGGGCTCCTGTTGGCCGAGTAGGGTATGGAGCCACTCGGATGAGGGGCTAATGAGCCCCAAGATGGTCCGAATGGTTGCTAGCTGATACTTGGCCATACTTGACCAAGTATAGAAGCGACTCAGCAAAGGAGGAGGGCTCCTGTTGGCCGAGTAGGGCATGGAGCCACTCGGATGAGGGGCTAATGAGCCCCAAGATGGTCCGAGCGGGTGCTAGCTGATACTTGGCCATACTTGACCAAGTATAGAAGCGACTCGGCAAAGGAGGAGGGCTCCTGTTGGCCGAGTAGGGTATGGAGCCACTCGGATGAGGGGCTAATGAGCCCCAAGATGGTCCGAGTGGGTGCTAGCTGATACTTGGCCATACTTGACCAAGTATAGAAGCGACTCGGGAAAGGAGGAGGGCCCCTGTTGGCCGAGTAGGGTATGGAGCCACTCGGATGAGGGGCTAATGAGCCCCAAGATGGTCCGAGTGGGTTTCGCATTTCGGATGGTGAGTTTGCGCCTATTTTAACCGACCAAGTGGGTCTGACCTGAAGCGCCACATGGCCACTCTTGATACATGGGATATTTTGACGCTTCAACTTCCTCATTCTCTCTCTCTCAAAAATCTCCAAATTCTCTCAATCTTCCCAAGTTCTTCTTCATGCTTCTTCGTCCGACCAGGTGCGCTTTTGTTGTTTTAAGTTTTCTTTTTCTTTCCTTTCTTTCTAATAATCTCGGCCGACTCCGTTGTCCATAAATAATGGGAGATTCGTCCGAGTCGTCGACACCCCCGACCTCACCTCCCTATAATCTATCCGAGGAGGTGAGGGGGATGGGAATAACGTTGGTGTCGACTGTAATAAGTTGCCCCGACCCCTTGGTTGTACTGCCCGACGCGGTGGCTCTTCCGAGCCCGTCCTCTTCGGTGGAGGAGGAGGCCGAGGGCCTCGTCCCGTACCCCTGGGAGGTGTCTTTAGCCTTCCCCCCTCGAGGAGTTACTTAGACAAATATTTGTCTCATGATGTAGTGCGAGTGGCAATGTCGAGGGGAGCAGAAGAAGCGTCAACTTCTGGTCGGGAGCTTGAATATCCCGATCTGGATCCGAAAGGGGGACCAGGGTCATTTTTTCCCGAACCTGGGGTGATAAAGTCTTTGACCGAAGACCTCAGGGGGACGGCGACAAGATTTCAGATAAAGGACCCGTACTATCTTGTCCGACCGGAGGCCCATCATACAGTCATCTCTCCTCCGCCCGGATGCATTGCGGTCTATTATAAGTCTATGGAGATGGGCCTCCGATTTCCCTTAACCCCTTTCGTCAGGGAGCTGCTGAATGCCTATCATTTGGCTATTTGCCAAATTTCTCCCAACTCCTGGGGGGGAATTAACGCCTTTCAGGTCCTGTGTAACTTGAAAAATGTCCGACCGACCCTCAAGCTGTGGAGGCATCTGTATAAGTTGGTCGAGGTCATGGCAGCTAAGAACGGACCCGGTTGGTGGAGCTTTCAGATCCGACCAGGGCACCGAACCGTCCTCAATCTCCCTACCTCTCAAAAAGGGTTTCGTCGGGAATTCGCCTTCGTGTATTTTGGCGGGGAGTGGGGGATTCCCCTGGTTCCGCCCTCGGATGAGCCCCTCCTCGCTCTGAATTACTGAGTAGGGGACTTGGATGACGAGGAAGGAGCCGCGGCCTGCTACATGCAGACCGAGTCGAGAATTGTCGACGGGGGTGAGGTGTTCGTACCCGGGCAATGGCTGCCCGACTGCAGGCTTTTTCGAGACGAGCACTTTCTCTCGGCCATGGGTCTGAGTTCGACCTTCCCAAAGGGTAATTTGCCGAGGAGGAGGCTTTGGGTAGTCGGTATGATGGTTTTTAGTTTGTAATTTGCTGTTTTGGCTAACTCTTTTCTTCTTTATCTTGATTTGCAGAACCTGCCCGAGCGTATATTGACGAGGTAGACCCTGTTATGGCTGATAAGCTTAACGTAGCGGCCATGAGAGCGGCTCGGCTGAAAGCCGAGATTGCGGCGAAAACTATGAAGGTCCCCGCTCCTCCCAAGGTGAGAATAACACCCTTGTTACTTCTATTTTTGGCCGACAGACCATTCACTAGGCTGACTATATGTTTACTTCTTGCCTCAGGACCCTGCTAAACCGAAGACCAAGAAGAGGAAGGAGCGGTCTTCTGATAAGGTGGCTCAGACCAAGAGAGCAGTGGCTCGGTCAAAGGCCGAGCGGGAGAGGGCCAAGGCCGAGCTTGAAGAGGTTAGGAGGAGCAAGACAATAGAAGTTATTAGCCCCAGGGGCCTTGCGCAGCAGGCCGACGGGGGTGACATCTCCCTCCACTCCTCCGACTTTAGGCCAGTCGGGAGCCCCCAATATACCCCTTTGTCCCCTTTTCAGGAGCTACCCGGGGATAGCTCGAGGGGCGCGGAGAGGCCGGCCGTTCCCTTCCCGGGGCTGAGCAGGAGAGAGAAGGATAAGCATTGGACCTCAGCCCTTGAACATATATACACTCCCGCCGACTGGGAGTATATTGAGGTTACTCATGGTCCTAATGAGACCAACGAGCTCTTCCGATCCTGGCTCGACGTAAGCACTTTTTAACCCTTTTCTTTATACCTTCTTTTCTTTTACTTCACTATTTCTAACCCTTTTCTTTCGTCTCAGTTTTGCGCTCGGATGGCCAATGTGGCTCAGAATCGGGTGAGCTTGGCCGAAGAAGTTAAAGGCCTCAGAGAGAAGGCCAAGAAGCACTTCGATGAGGTGTACGGTGTACCAGGCCAAGGAGGCTCAGCGGATTGCCGAGTCCAAGCTTGAGGATGTGGAGGCTGCTATAAAGAAAGATCAGGAGGGCTTTGCCGTCGAGCGTGAGAAGTGGGCGAAGGAGAGAGCCGACCTCACCCTTGCTCGTGATTTGGCCAGGACTGCTAGGGATGATGCCCTGACCAAGGTGACCACGGCCGAGCAGAAGGTGGCCGATCTTGAGGCCAAGTTGGCTAAGCTGGAGGGCCAAGTTAAAACTGAGGAGCAGTGGTTCTCCGACTGGGAGAAATCCGCTGCTGCCGAGGTTTATGCCAACGAGGTCGGCAGCGCAGCTCATAAAATGGGGGAGGACGAGACTCTCGACCGGCTGAAGAAGGTCCTGGCCGAGTCTTACCCAAATCTGGTCTGGGCAGACGTCTGGTCGGGCTATCAGATGTCGATAGATGCTGACAATGCTGCTATTCTGGCTCGGCTGAAGGCCGAGGGCGTTCGAGAAGATGAAGACGATGATGAAGAAGAGGATGAGGTGGGCCGAGTGGATGTCAACGTTGTCGATGGTGATGACGTTGATGATGATGCTGATGCGGCTGACAATGTCGGTCGGAGGGAGGAGCTAGTCGGCGACAACACTGATGCAAATGCCGAGAGTGTGACTGATCCTCCCCCTCCCCCTAGCTCTTAGGCTGCCCTTGTACTTAATCGTTTTTGTTTCTCCTTTGTATTACCCGACCTTATTTAATGGAACTTGGTCATTTTGTCTTTTCTTGTTTGTTGATTGCAATATTGCCCGACTAACTTTTTAATCTGCCTGACTTGTTTGCATAGTCAAAACTAATACTGATTGGCTTGGTCAAAATTCCGACCAACAACTTTTAGAAAAATAAATTCGAACTGTGACTGGTTAAGCCCAACATTATCAAAATGCCGACCGGCTATGAAAAATTCCAACTGTTTCGACTCGTTAAGTCGATCATTAACAAAATGCCGACCGGCTATGAAAAATTCCAACTGTTTCGACTGGTTAAGTCGATCATTAACAAAATGCCGACCGGCTATGATTGAGCTATTACAATGTATGCCCCTATTGCAAATAACAAAACTTTACACATAGTATTTCTTTAAGGTTGTCGCCATTCCAAGGTCGGGCAAGAGGGATGCCCTCGGAGGACTCTAGTCGGAATGTGCCGGGCTTGATGATTTCTGTGACTTTGTATGAACCATCCCAGTTAGGTCCTAGTTTCCCCTTTAAGTGTGAGAGCCCCGTGGCTTCGATTTTCCAAACGACCCAGTCGCCGAGTTGGATTGGGCGGGACCTCACTCGGCGATTAAACATCCGAGTGACCCTTTGCTTGTACCGAATGGATTTTAGTAGCGCGTTGCCCCTTGTTTCTGGCAACAAGTCTAGGTTGACAGGTTTCTCTTCCTCGTTCTTATCGTATTCATAGAAGGTCACCCGAGGGGATGGGATGCCAATTTCTACTGGTAAGACAGCCTCACTCCCGTACACAAGGTTGAATGGTGAGTGACCCGTTGCTTCTTTGGCAGTAGTTCTGGCCGACCAGAGGACCCCGGGTAGGTCATCAACCCATGCTCCTTTGGCAGCTTCCAAGGATTTCTTGATTCCCTTGAGAACTATCTTATTAGCCGATTCAGCTTGCCCGTTTGTTTGTGGTCGGGATACTGCCGAGAATTTAGTGTGTATTCCGAACTGAGCACAATAATCTCTAGTAGGGCCACTGTTGAATTGTCGTCCACTGTCGGAGATCAGAACTCTGGGGACTCCGAATCTGGTGATGATGTTCCTCCAAATGAACGCTTGAACTTGTTTATCCATTATGGAGGAGAGTGGTTCGGCTTCAGTCCATTTGGTGAAGTAGTCAATGGCGACTATCAGGAACTTTCTCTGACCTGAGGCCGGGGGAAATGGTCCGAGTAGGTCCATGCCCCACTTATCAAATGGCAAGACTGCTTGAATTGTTGTCAGGGGGGTGGTCGGTGCTCGGGGAATGTCCGAATGGATCTGGCAGGACGGACATTTCTTCACCAGCTCCTGAGCGTCGGTTTTCAGAGTAGGCCAGTAGTATCCGGCTCGGAGAGCCTTTCCAGCTATGGTTCTTCCTCCTTGGTGACTCCCACAAGCCCCTTGGTGGATTTCCCTGAGGATGTAATTTCCTTCCTCGGGGGTGACACATTTAAGCAAGGGATGGGTAAAGGACTTCTTGTAGAGCTGATTCTCATGCCATAGAAACCATCCGGATTTGTGCTTGACCTGATCAGCCTCCTTGCAATCCTCTGGTAGTTTCCCGTCTCTCAAATATCCGACTACCTCGTCCATCCATGCGGATGTCCGATTCAATACAAGCTGTTCCTTGGCATTGATACTGGGCTGCCGAAGGACTTCCCACATGATTGTTCGGGGAGCCGACCCTTCTGCCGAACTGGCCATTCGGGCTAAGGCATCGCTTGCTGATTTTCCGACCGGGGTATGTGGGTGATATTGAACTGAGATAACTGCTCGATTATTTTCTGGGCCTTGGCCAAATACATTCTCATGTTGTCTTCTTTGGCCTCATATTCACCCGATACCTGACCCACTATCAATTGTGAGTCGGATTTAGCATTGATCACGGTTGCCCCGGCCAGGGTGCATAACTCCAATCCGAGGATCAGGGCTTCATATTCTGCTTCATTGTTGGAGCTTAAGAACTCAAATTTGATGGTGTATTCCATCTTTTCTCCGACCGAGGGTTTGATGACCAGCCCTGCTCCACAGCCTGTCTTGGTAGACGAGTCGTCCACTTGCAGCTCCCAGCTATCTTGTCGGCTGATTGGGGGTCTGGATGTGCATTCTGTTATGAAATCAGCCAAGTCCTGGGCTTTGATCGCCCTTCTGGGTTCATATTCTAACCCAAAATCAGCCAGCTGATCCGCCCAATCGGTCATCCGACTAGAGTGATTCCTGCTTTCAATGAGCTTTCTGAGCGGCTGACTCGTGAGGACCTTAATAGGATGGGCCTGGAAGTAAGGCTTGAGCTTCCGACTAGCCATTACTAGGGCAAAAACCATTTTTTCCACTTCGCTGTACTTGGCCTCTGCTCCTCGAAAGGCGTGGCTTATGAAGTATACTGGGTGTTGTTTTTCTTCCCTTTCGGCTATCAAAACAGCGCTGAGCGCGTATTCAGAGATGGCCAAATATATGAACAGTGTCTCCCCCGGCAAGGGGGATATCAGTTTCGGGAGGGTAAGGAGATGTTCTTTTAGGGAGGTGAAGGCTTGTTCGGCTTCATCGTCCCAAGCAAACTCTTTTCTCTTTAGAGTCTTGAAGAAGTGTAAGCTCTTATCCGCTGAGCGGGATAGGAAGCGATCGAGGGCGGCCAGACAGGCGTTGTACTTCTCTCACATTCCTCGGAGACTTCATTTCCATTACAGCTTTGATTTTGTCGGGATTGGCTTCAATCCCCCTTTCATCAACCAAAAATCCGAGGCACTTACCCCCTTTTACTCCGAAGACGCACTTCTTTGGATTTAACATCATGCGGAAACGCCTCAACGTTCCGAGGGTCTCTCTTAAATCTGAAGGGTGGTGGTCGTGGATTTTGCTTTTGACAATCATATCATCAACATATACTTCTATATTCCGACCGAGTTGGTCGCTAAAGATTTTGTTGACGGTGCGCTGATACGTTGCCCCTGCATTTTTGAGCCCGAAGGGCATCATTTTATAGCAATACACCCCCTGGTTGGTGACGAATGCGGTGTGGACTCGATCCTGCTCAGCCATCGGGATTTGGTGATACCCCGCATTTGCATCCATGCAGCTTAGAAGGGCGTGATCTGCCGTTGAGTCGACCAGCCTATCAATCTTGGGCAGAGGGTGGTTGTCTTTTGGACAGGCCTTGTTTAGGTCTGTGAAATCCACGCACATTCTCCATGCCCCACTCGACTTCTTGACTAGGACAACATTGGCCAGCCATTCCGAGTACTGACATTCTTCAATGAACCCCGCTTCGAGCAATTTCTTAACTTCTGCAGCTGCTGCGGCGTTCCTTTCAGGGCCTTGATGCCTCAATTTTTGTTTGACAGGCTTGAACCCCTCTTTGATGTTTAGCTCGTGGCACATCACTTTAGGGTCGAGCCCGGGCATTTCATTGGCTTCGTAGGCGAAGACGTCTCGGTATCCTGTTAGAACTTGAATGATCTCCCTTCTTGTTTGAGGGTCCATGGCCTTGCCTACTTTCAGAGTCCGACCATGTTCCTCATCAATGATGACTTCTTCGTCCTCCTCGGCTGGCTGAGGGCGCTCGTATTGCTTGGGATTTTCGGTAATGTAAACCCCAAGGCCACTTGAGGGTTGACCATCTTCTCGCTTTCTTTTCTTCGAGTCCTCTTGGACGTCGATCTTACTTTTCAACCTGTTCATATAGCATTCTCTAGCTGCCTGCTGATCCCCTTGGATCTTTCCGACTTTACCCTCGTCGGTTTCAAACTGCATAAGAAGCTAATAAATGGAAATTGCTGCTTTGACCTTGTTCAGAGTTGGTCTTCCCATTATGATGTTATATGGCAGAGGGATGTCTACCACTAGGAAGTCAATCGGTAGGCTTCTTCCTTTGCCCTTCTCTCCTATCCGAGTGGGCAACTTTATAAATCCGACAGGGTGTACCGAGTTTCCCCCGAAGCCTATGAGTGGCTGATTGGGTGGGGTTACATCCCTTTCAGTGTATTTCCATTTCCTGAGGCACTCCAGCGTGATTATATCGGCTGAGGATCCGCTATCCACTAGCACCCGTTTGACTCTGGTGTTGGCCACTTTGAGCTCGATGACCAAGGGGTCGTCGTGGGGCGTGTGTAGTGGCCGACTGGATTCCCCAAATGTCATTATAGGGCAGTCGGGTCGGGGGTGGTTGACATCGAGTACCTGATGCTTTAGACTTTGGAGGTGGGCTTTGCGTGATCGGCCGGTTAGGCCTCCCGACGCGAAGCCACCTGCTATGACTCTGATGAACCCCTCCGTGTCTCCACTGTTGGATTGACCGACTTTTTGCTTGCCCTTCTCTTCGCTAGAGTGCTTGAGGTATCGGTTCAACTTCCCCTGGTCAGCTAGGTTGTCAAGGGATTTCTTGAGTTCCCTACAATCTTTAGTGGTGTGCCCACATTCCTTGTGATATTCGCACCACAGGCTCTTATCTCTTCGAGCAGCTGACGTTTTGATGGGAGGTGGGCGGGGGTGAGTGACTTTGTTTTTTATGTCCAAGTATAACTCTCTCCTGTTTTTGCTGAACCGGGGGTCGATGCCATGGTCGTTAAATATGTCTGAACGACCTCCCGTCTTATGTTGCTTTGACTGATCCCTGTGATTTCCTTCTTCCTTCCTCTTCTTGCTCCCGTCGTCTGAGTGACGGCATATGTCTGTCGCTTGGATGAATCTTTGAGCCCGAGTCATCGCTTCAGAGAAGGTCTTGACTTCGTTTTCGGCCAAGGACCATCTTAGCCGACCAGGCTGAAGTCCAGACATTAGAGCGGTGAATGCCACCGCATCCTGTAGATCTGAGATTTTCAATGACTCCTCATTGAATCTTTTAATGTAGTCGGCCAGGCTCTCATTCTTCTCCTGCTTGATCCCCATTAAATGGAGGCTCGTTTTCTTTTGTCTTTTTCCCGCAACAAACTGGTGGATGAAAAGGTCTTCGAGGACCGAGAAGTCAGTTATGATCCCCGCGGGAAGCTGTTGGAACCAGCTCAGGGCCAGACCTTTGAGTGTTGTTGGAAAGAAATGGCACCACGTGGCTTCACATCCAGTCTGAACACTCATTTGAGCTTTGTATGTAGCCATGTGATCATCCGGGTCGGTTAGGCCCGCGAATGGTTCGACAGAGGGCGTTTTGACCTTTCCCGGATTAGGCGCCTCGAGTATGGCCTGACTGAATGGGACCATGAACTTGAGTGCCCCACTGTTGATCCGAATGGGGTTCGATTGAGCAGAATCACCATGACCCTCGCGCTGAGTAGCCTTTTTGTTTAATATGTGCCTCGCATCATAACCTTTGTTGAGGCGCTTCTCGTTGAGGAAGTGTCGGGCATCGTTTTGCTTATGACCCGCGTTGCCCCGAGGGGACTTGGATGCATGAGTTTCTTCAGCATGCCTAGCTGATCTTCCTTTAGACTCGCGTCGGTCTTCTTCCCCTTGCTTTGGTCGTCGCTGACCAGGCTGATTGTATTCCCTTGCCCCCGATTGCTGCCGGCTAGGCTGATCGTGGTTCTCCGCCCGAAGGGAAGGGACCAGGGCTTGGTCTTTAGGGGGTTGAAGGGGGCGTCCTTGCTGTAGGTTGGCCAACATATCTATCAGGCTCCGTTGCAAGGTTTGCTGGAGCTGAGCAGCTATCATGTTTATATCCGCCGTGGATATAGGATGGGGGTCAGCGGGCAGCAGCTGACGGGAAGGGTCCTGCCTCTTTTCTATGGAATGTTCTTCTTCTTCATGGTCAAGGGTTTGAACGGTTGGTGTTTTGGGCCGTTCAGACCTTCGCTGAAGAGATGGGGATGGACTCCTCTCGGATCTCTGAGCCTGTGCTGAGGGCTGGCGAGTGCGAGTACTCTTGGCTGGGGCCATTGTAGAGTGGATCTTACTGAGTGGTAGCGAAGCGACTTTGATTGTAACCTCCCCACAGACGGCGCCAAACTGTTTCTGCTAAGAAATTAAGGGTTGTAATTGGTTGGGAGATGTGATGTGGGCCCCAAGAGCGATCGCCTGAGCTCCGATATCCGTACGCCGGAATCCTGCAAAACAAGGTTAGACTACCCCGGGGGTGGTTCCGGGATCGCCCCTCCGACGCTCAAGTCAGATGTGATTGAGGTAGAGAGAGAAGTAAAGTCTAGAGAGAGATGCTCTCGTTTGGTTAGGTGAGAATTGAATACCTGTTCATTGATGAGGCAGTTGGTTTTTATAGTGTTGGGGATTTCCCAGACAGGAAACATTGTTCAGATGGGCCCTTTTGGTATCAATGGGCATGTTACCTTTTCGGGCAATGATTATTTCATCCCTTTGGAAGTTCCCCAGATGCTGGTGATTAGGTCAACTTTCCTGTGGGACCCACAGCTGCCACCTGTCTCAGGCTTTAGTAGGCTTTTTTGCTCCTTCATTGGGTTGCTGATTAAATGAGCCCAAACAGTATGTGATCTAGAAAAGGTAGTGCACAAAAAAGATACAGTCTAGGTTCAATTTATTACTCCCTCCGATTTCGTAAAGATCATCTCATTCACTATCCAAGTGGTCAAAATTTAAAGACTTTGACCGTATGTGGTAATTAATAATGTCAAAATCATAGTTGATGATGGTATACTTTGTCTTGATTCGGTTCCAGTCAACATTGGTTGCCATTTTTGGATCTGATTCGTGTCTCGATTCGAGCATTTTTTCCAAGTCCAGGAACTGCCGAAGAAAACGAAAAAAATAGAAGAGGAAAAAAAGTTGACATATTTGCTGAAAAGTTGTAATTATCGTTGTTTTCACTAACAAACATTCATACTTATTGTCCTATCCATGTAAATTTGTTCTTATTAGATCTTTCCCTACCAAACACCCTTTTTATTTGATTTTATCTAGAAAAAATTCTAATATTTGTTATGGTCATTGTTTCAAATTTCAAACCACAATTGATGAATTATCAAAGTTTGTATGTTCATTTAAGATGTGTGAGTTCTTTGATCACCTCACATAGTTTCTTTGTTGTCAACCTATATCGTTTCATATCATTCTTGCTAGATGCTTCCAATAAACTAAAACAAGGATTATAACTAGAATGAATGTAAACGATGTTGTCAAATTATGAGTCTAAGACAACCCACCATTGTTTGAATGATCACATTTGAATTATTTTTTTCTTTCAAAAGTTTAATAATTCGTTCAATGATTGAATTGGATTTATAGAAAATAATGTACATATAATACACTCCCTTAATTAAAAAAGAGTCGCCTAACTTCTTATTATACTTGAAAGAAAAATTTAAAGCACAAAAGATATTGTTCCTTCTACCACGATATTTTTATTAATTAATAGCAATATGATGTCCACTATTGATATTGGATTCGACGAAGTGTGTGTCAAATAAAATAAAAGGCTATGGAGATTTTGTCGTAAACTACCTCATAAAAAACGTCTGGTGAAAATATACTTTATTAATTAAAGAAACGATGCCAGAAAGTACCTTTCAAAGTAAAAATGTTCTAATGAACTACTTTTTCCCGATTTCAAAGTTCACATTATATCAAATAAACTTGCTAAAAACTTAAATTATTCACATCATTTTTTTCCAAATATTAGTAATCACCATGAATCCATGATAATTACAACATGCTGCCACGCCTCTTACATTATTCTTACTTTATATATGCCTTTGCATATAACTAGATAAATTCCTCTAAACCCTCATACCTTTCCCCCCTCAACCCAAAACTCTCTCTCTCTCCCCTTCTATTTCGCTCCTATATCCAACCTGCAATGAATTCAGAGGTACTTCCATGTGGTTTTTGCACTCCAACCTCAATAAGATCATCAAAACCGTCTCAAAATAGCGACGCTATTCTTGCTAATAACGATGAATTGACGTCTTCTAACAACTTGAGAAACTTATCAAAGATGGTCCTCCCACCGCTGGGTGTTTCAGCTTATAATTACAATGATCTTAAGTCAAATGGTTGGATCATTTCTCCCATACATTCTAAGTACAGGTATATTACAGTAGTATCAACTCCAAATTATGTTTTATTTGCGGTATAAGTAAGAATTTGTTAGAGCTTATATGTATAATAATAATGACTCTCCAATGAACTCTTGACTATTCTCTCTCTTGAATCTACTCTTAAAAATTATATCTGAAAAACACCCAACAACAACAATAATAAAGCTCTTTAAGGAGCTTCCCATCCATTTATCACTATGTAATGTTCTTTATGTCAACTAACCAAACTCATTCCAACCTCAAGTAAGAATTTGATTCTTTTTTTTTTGGGCTTGGGTTGTAGTATTTATTTTGGAATCTTCTTGAGGTTGTAAGGTATCTCAAATATCTCTAATACATTTGCATGCTTAGATCATGGATTTTGCTCTTAAGAGCTAATTACATATCATACACTAAAAAATGATTACATAAAAGAGATGATTATTAATGAGGAATAAACCTGTCTAGAACTAAAAACCGGTAAAATAAGGAATTGGAAAAATTGATAATAGAGATCTAAATTTTGGGGGATGATTTTTAAATGGGGGTAAACTACGAGGATGGAGCAAGAAAACATATGAATTGATTTTTTCCCCCTTCAGTCAAGGCAATAGAGAAGCTGACGTGATACAAATCACAATTGTCAAAAGGTGGAATGATTATGATTTATGAGCTATAATAATCAACAATTTAAAGTTGATTGGATTATACCAGTACTATATTTTCATTGACTATTCTATATTATCTGACCTTTTAATTAAAAATTTAGTCTTATTATTATTTGTTTTCTTATATTTCATTTTTAGGGTATATTTTCATTTTTTGAGTATATTTTCCTTATATCATCAATGTATTGTTAACATTTGTTGGTGTTAGATGCCAATATAATACCTAATACCTTCATAAACCCCCAATGGCTGAGGAATAAAGCAATAAGCAAAAAATTTCCGACAATAATATTGTTCTTATGGTTTTTCCTCTATCCTCATACTATATTATTCTTATTCCTAATATGGGCAGAATTTTGTATGAAATAAACTTGTAATAACTTGTTCTTGGACGAGTAATTTTTTAGTAATTTTTAAATGTAAATTATTGTAATGTGGATAGAAAAATTCTCCAGATATATAAGTAATATTTGAAATATCACATCGAGCATGTCAATTATGAAAATCCTCCTACATTTGTTAGTAATTACTAGGACCACAAATCCCATAAAAAAAATTATTACAAATGAAGGGCGGCCCAAGCTCAACCACATTACCTGGTAGGAAATATGATTCTCTTATCCTTATTCTGATCTACCGACAAAGTTTTTTTGTCCTGGTGTCTAGTTCTCATATTCTTCTTTTCATCTGTACACGTATTATGTGTACTAGTCGCACCATCAACCATTAAGGCTATGTTTGGGAACATATGCTGAAATAGAGCTTAAACTGATAAGATAGTCGAAAGAATTTGAACTGATAAGGTAGCTGAAAATTTCATCACCTTAAATTGAGATGCTATATTTGATAGCAACTCAATTTCAGTCAAAAATTTAAGCTCTTACCCCAAACATATCTATTTATTTTAGGTGGCTTAAACTTTTAGCACCTATTTATTTAAGCTGACTTGAATGTGTTGCCAAACATAGCCTAAGTTTTTTTTTCTTGTTTTCTTCTCGAGATAATGAGGAAAGAGAGAGTAGCTTTAAAGGATATATCAACTGTCTAGTGGTAAGTAAGAGCTTTGGTTGTAAGAATTTCCACCTCTTCATTTATAACGATGGAATTTGATGAGGACTGTCCAATTTAGAACTGTTTTGTACAATTTCGTACAGAATAGTAACAATTTGCATTGGTAAACAAGGAGAAAATGGTAATTAGAAAACTTCGAAAAAAGGTATGGAAATGAACGCCCTTAATTTAGAATTGAAAGAAGTGGTATATTTATTCAACAATAACATAATATATGTATAATAAAAAAAGTAGCATATTATCTAGAAAAAGTAGTACTATACAAAATATAGAAAAAACATTTTACTTCTATATACTAAATTATTGGAAAAAATTTACTACCTTTTTTGTTGATTATACCCAGCCATTTTCCCTCATTTACCAATGTGCAACCAGATACCCAACTCTCCCCATATTTAAGATAAAATGCTATCGTTCTATACAGTTTTTGTACAGATCCGTTCTACTATGGCATTACCCGAGGATTTCAATTTCTTATGACTGCCAATATAATCTTCGACTCCTTTTGGGTAGCATTTTCTTAGTCTTAATGGTTAGATCTAATCAAAAGTTTTTTGTTTGAAAAGAACAAGCAAATAAGTATAAATGTTTGTTATTTAACACATATTGCACCGTACCTTTCCGGCAAAAAAAAACTTTCAGGTCTATGCAATTGGGTTAGCATCAGTCAGGACTGTTTCAGGTTAAGTTAGTATATGAATAGCATAAACCATTGAAAAAAAATATTAATATAAATAAAATATTTTAAGTCAATACTTACAAATAACAAATAGGAGCTAATATTAAACTAAATAATAAGGTATGAAAATAACAAAAAAAATAAAATTTGGGCTTACTTTATAGAGGGGAATCATAGTTGACGACGACATAATTCTGGGTTGATCAGCTTTGGGTTCTGTTTCATGTCTTAGCTAGGTTAAGTTTTGACAAGTTTGAAAACTGCTAAAGAAATGCAAAAAATAAAAAGAGAAATAAGAAGTCAACCCTGAAAAGTTGACATTTTAACTCGAAAGATGCAATTTATGATGTTTTCAAAAACGAATATTCATTTTTTGTTCTTTTTATATAAAATTATGCTTATTAGACCTTTCCCTACCAAACACTCTTTTTATTCGGTTTTATCTCGCAAAACCTTTTAATAATTGGTATGGTCGTTGTTTCAAATTTCAAACCACATTTGATGAATTAACGAAGTTTGTACACTCAGTTTAAGATGTATGACGTAGTTTCTTTTCTGTCGTCCTATATCGTTCGATATCATTCTTATTTCAGTTTTTAATGCTCCAGCTTCTTCAAATATAGGCTTATTCTCGTTCTAGCTAGATGCTTCCAGTAGACTAAGAAAAGATTTATAACTACAAGCAACGTAAGCGACGTTGTTTAAGACAAAACCACCATTGTCTGAATCATCACATTTTATTTTCTTTTTCTTTTAGTTTCAAAGGTTTTATAATTGGACCCTTGATTGACTTGAATTTATAGAAAAGTTTGGTTAGTTATTTTTCCTTCTTATATTGACTCTTTGTTGACACATATTTCGATAAATATTATCTAGTTGCCCGGTTGATAACACATAAGATATTGTGCTTTCTAAGACGATATTTTTTATGAATTGATAACTATGTCTTGTCTACCATAGATATTGGATTCGACAAAGAGTATGTCGAATGAAATAAAAGGATATGGAGATTTTGTATACTACCTTATGAAACATGTTCTGTGAAAATCTACTTTGTTATCTAAAAAATGAGTGTAAGAAAGTACCTACAAAGTAAAAATTGTTGTAAAGAACTACTCTTGGCCCAATTTCGACTATTTACCGACTTTTCCATCGTAGGCTTTTTTAAATTCTTTGCTTTTTTTCCCTTTCTTTCTCCCTCCAATTTCACCCAAAATTTTCACTCTCATGATTCATGAACTCCATCTGACAACTGACAAGTCTCCCCCAATATTACTATAACTTATTAATCTTTTTGAAATGTGGTCATTAATGCAGATGTTGGGAAACGCTGATGGTAGTGTTAGTAGCATACTCAGCATGGGTTTACCCGTTTGAGGTTGCATTCATGAAATCGTATCTAAAAAGAGAGCTCTTTATTGCTGACAACATCGTCAATGTGTTTTTCGGGATTGATATTATTATGACATTCTTTCTCGCCTACTTTGATTCCAGAACTCAACTACTTGTGTCTGACTTCAAAAAGATCGCTATACGGTTAGCCTTTCACTTTTTTTTGTTCTTCTACTACTTGAAATAAAAGTCTAATGCGTTAAAAACAAAAGTGAAAAGAAGTGAAACAAATTTATAGTTTATCACCTATAACATTATGCCACGTATTTAATAGGAAAAAAGTTCGATCCACTTACAAATCCATATAGGTTTAATACTAAAATCAATTGACAATAGTAGAAGTCACTTGTAGAATAATTGTTTATTCTGCAGCTGAATTTCTGCGGTTTTACCTATACGCAGCAATAAATCACGTCAAAAAAAAAGGAAAAATCGAAAAACAACTTATTGCTGCGGTTTTGGGTGGAAACCGCAGCAATAGATGCAACGGGAATTTTTCAAAAATGTTGACTAGTGTATAACGATACTTTCTCTCCTCTTCCTTCAATGTGTGATATAACTCACATATGAATAACATAAGAGCAGCAGGTGATAGTCTAGTGGTGTTGGCATCACCTACTCTGATATCAAGATTCTGGGATCGAGTGTCACCCCTTGCAAGGAGATATCCTCAATTGTCCCCCTCTCCTTGTAAGATATTTCATCTTACCTTAAAAAAAAAAAAAACATGTGGGCAACACAATGTGTTTCAATATAAAAGGACCTAGTTGTATGGGTCTACTTAATCATGATATCCTATTCATATTTCCATTTTTGTTTGTCTCAATTCTTATTTTTAATGGGCTTGGTTATAGGCGTGTCACGAACCTAAAAAAGATAAATAACCTAATTAGTTCTAATAATATAGTAGGGAATTCAGGGTCGATCCCACAGAGAGAAACATGTTCTATGTTAGCTATTAATAAACGATGGTAAAACTAAAGGAAATCATGATTTATATATAATAAGATAATATACAATAAATAACTCATAAGTGGCACTGTTTTAAGAATATTGCTTAATGGTCAGATTATTAAAATCTAATTTTCCTGTAATTTATAAGTAAAAAAATTTATTGCTACGTGTTGTTAAAATGTGCCCATAGATGCGTTAAAAATATTTACAATTATATAATTTTTCATAGAACATACGAGTTAGTTAAAAACGGTAATTTCCATGTACTACAGATGTCGAATATCACACCTTACTTCATTCATGTGCTCTGCCTGTTGTACATTGTAAACACCCTCAATAATTGGCTTAAGATTGTGATTGACTGATTCTGTGCATGCATGACGACAAGTACGTTCGGAGTAGGAGTAGGAGTAGGAGTAGGAGTAGTGAGAGATGACAACTGACAAGTACGTCCAGAGTGGGGCAGTGAGTAGTGAGTAGTGAGTAGCGAGAGACAAGGGACGAATAAATTACTCTGTACGCTACGGGGTGGCGATTAGGGGTGGTAATCTGTTGGTGAACAATTCGAGCTCGACTTGGTCAAAGCTCAGCTCGTTATGGCTCGACTCGAGTTCGAGAGTTCGGCTCATTATGGATTGAGTTGAGTTCGAGTTCGGCTCGAATCCTTAACAAGCCGAGCTGAGTTATTATGACAAGCTCGACTCGAAAAGCTCGTGAACATGTTCGATTACTTTTTAGTATTTATATATGGAAATAATGTATTATATATGTATACGTAATATATTTATTCTACATATTACACAATAAAAAGTTAATAGTTTTATTGTCAAAGATAAAATCAAAAAACAAAGATATTTAAAAAATAAATATAAAGAGGACGAGTAAAAAAAGATAATAATAGGTCAAGCTTGTTCGTGAACAGCTCGATAACGGCTCGGTCAATGCTTGGTCAAACCTCGGCTCGATCACAACTCGGTTTGTCAAAGCTCGGCTCGAGTTCGAATATACTTAAAGGATTACGAGCCAAGTTAACAAGAGTTGGGACTCGCTCGACCGATAAGCACCCCTAGTGGTGCAGAAAGCAGCCTCAAACTGTATTTTAAGTATATGGTTTTTAATATATCCACAAGGTATTTGGGTAAACTAGTGGTAAAGGAAAGGGCCTCATATTCTATAAACCCCAAGTAGGGATGGCAATGCATGGGTCCAAGACCCGACCCAGAACTTATTGGACCCGCCTTATTTTAATTTTAAGGGTCTGGGTCCATGTTTTTCAGGCCGAATGGGTCCTGGTTCTAAATGTTGTTGGGTTAGATTTGGGTTCGGACTCAATGATACTGGACCCAGACCCGCCCCAGATTCGATCCATAGACCCATTTATAATTATTTCCAAATAAGAAAAATGTTGAAATTGCAAACTGAAATTAATTTGCTCATAATTATAAATCTATATTCTCAAAAAATAAAATTAATGATGAAATGGAGGAGAATTGATTAGCAAATGAGTTTTTTATGGTATTACTGTTATATACTGAAGTGTATGATAGTAGACATCTTTAATATTATGTTTTTTTAATAGTCTTGTGTGCTAAACTTTTAAATTGAAATATGTTTAAGTAGTATTTTCTTGAGTTACAGTTTTATTACTTCATTACTCACTAATTATTATTAGTCAAGTTAAGCGCTTACATCGTGTTGTATGTTAAAATAAAAAATTGGAGAAATATATATATATATATATATATATATATATATATATATATATATATATATATATATATATTAAAGGACATTGAGAATCAAAAAAAATCTTAAGGACCAATGTTCGACCATTTTGCACCCAGAACCCGCTAGACCTTGCAGGTCTGGCTTGACCCAGTGAAACTAGGTTAGGTCTGGGTCCACCTCAAAAAATTTGGGTCTGGGTCTTGTTGGACCCTCCCTAGACCATACCCATTGTCGTCCCTACTCCCTAGTTCAAATCTATTTGGCCTACTATTTAGAAATAAATTTTTTATATTCCAATTAAAAGCTTCATTAATCTCCCACTTTGACAATTAGGTCATTTATTGTTTGATTATAATACTTTATATTTTCCAAAATTAAAAGCCCCTTTTTCGAACACAAGTAAATGTTTTGGAGATTTAGGCAACATGGGGTTATAGATTTCGCTTTTTTTTTTTAACTTGAATTTAAGGAATGAGCTTTACTTATCAAGAATGTTTTCTGTATGTATCTTGAAATATGAAATTTCAATATATCAAAGTGACTTTTCATTAATTAATAAAAATTGGTCTTTTCTTATTTTTTCAAAATCGTGCTTCAAAGGCCCATTTTATCGATCTTGTACAAGGCCTCCATAAGCCTAGCTCCGCCTCTGCACTATTTACATCTAAATTTTGGTTATATTTAATGTTGTTATTTTTATACATATTGGTTTAATTTTCAATGTATATTTTCAGTTCATATAAATCATTCCCGTGTCATTAATTAATGGCGTTCGTAATTATGCATCTTTTCGAATTGGTTCCCAAGTTCCTTACTTTTACAGAAGATGAATTTACATTTGGAGCAATTTTGTGTACTTTTACTAGTTTTTCGTTTACTTATAATAATGTCCAATATGGTACATCTACAATTAGTCTTCAATTATGATATTTTATTGTCATTAATGTATTTTTTTCATTAAAAGTTAAAAATAGCAAGTATAAGAAGTTGTATATTTGGTTATCTATTTTTCAGTCAATATGATTTACTATATTGTCTTCATGCTTTACTTTTAAGACGAAATAGGTGTTCATTATTCTCATGGTTCTATGAGTATATATATACATATATATGTATATATACATATATATATATATATATATATATATATATGTATGTATGTATGTATGTATATATATACATACATATATGTATATATACATACATATATATATATATACATACATTGACAAATATTAGTATTTGTCAAAGCTAAAAGAGAATCTTTGAAATGGATAAGAGAATGATCTCTCAAAGCAAGCATAACTGGAGACCTAATCTAACCATAGGCTTGACAGCTATTTGGATACAACCAAAATGGATATATCTAAAACCTTGTTCTAAATATTTTTGGATAGACTCATTATCTAGAAGTTGGATAGTCATTTGACGTTGATTGACACTAGTAGTAAATTCTTCTATATGGATTCCTCTACCAAAATTGAATTTTCAACTATATTGTTTATCATAAATATCAGTTTTTGAAAGAATTGGCATTTTCCAAACAAATGGATCATCCTTTTGAGTAATCTGTTTCTTCTGGACCAAGAAGGGACCTAGGATAGGGGAAAGACAGATTAACCCTAAGAACTAAACCAGTTTAAATGGAAAACACACAATTAAAAACAAAAACTGAAACTAATATGGAACTAATATGGAAATTATATTGGAATGAGAGCAACAAGAACTTACTAAAGTAAAAGAGAGGAAAGATGACTTGAAACTTGGAATTGTTATTGATAACTTGGAAATATTATAATTTTTTTGAGGTTTTCTCTCTTTCTCTCTTAGACTTGCTATTGAAGCTCTAAAATTTGCTCTGCCTTGAACTGGATACAAGTGAGCCTATTTATAGACTTTTGAAAAGGAAATACAGTAATAAAGTACAATAATTAAACTAATCTAGAAAACTTACAAGGCTAAGTAATCTAGAAAACGACAATTTACAATTACAGATATTGGACAGCTGGATACATATCTGCCATTGCTTTTTGGAGTGCCCCGTAACTTTTGACAACTTTTGTGAAAATTCGACGAAAGTACTAATCATGGTACTGTTCATCGGCTACTTTTCATTGTTCACTATTCATCTTTTTGCAAAGTTGGAAATTGGTTGGAAATTGCATGCTGTAAACCTTATCTTCTGATCTTAAATGCTGGACAGCTGGAACAAATGGATGAACACCTGTAAATTGGATAATGTCCCTAATTTTTGCCTATGTGTAAAAATACTTACACTTAGCCGGATCGTTTTATTTCTTTTTCGTTTTCTTTTTGCCCTAACTTTTGCGTGAATAAATCCACCAGGGCAAATAAATATCATCTGTTTAACTATTAAGTATAGAATGGAAATAAGATTTTCCATCATGAGACATATAAGTTCCCTGAGTAATTTTGGACAAATATGGAGATAAAGGTTCAGAATGTTTAATTCCAGTAGAAAAATAATTGTTGAAGGTGGTAGGGAAAGCAACAGTGGTGTTGCCATAATGTATAAAGGTAATAAGATCTAAATGTTCAATGTAATGTGTGATATTTCGCAGTATGGAAAGAAAACCATGAGCTCGAGTTTGAGAAGGATTTAGAAGTAGAGGACTACAAATGTGAAGTGGGTTCTTTTTTGGAAAATTATTGAGAATGAGGTAATGAGCTGGTTTGATCTTGCCATTGTCCATTTCAACATTGGCACAAATAAATTTTTCATATATCCATTCAAGTTGCCTAGTGGAGTATAATGTGGAAAAGATATATTGTTGGAATTTGGAAATTTATTGAAAAAACTCTGTTTGAGGGTTTGGAGTGTCATAAAATTTGCGAACTAATCCATATCACCATGTAAGGAAATACGGATTGTTTTTCTGGAGGTCATTTGAGTATAAGTAAAATCCATCATTAAAGATGCCACATTGACCCCATAAACGCTAGTAATAACGCCGGAAGATGGCATGTTTCTTCAGAAAGGTTGCAAATTGCTGATTAAATCTAACTGTTTTTACCTTTTGGAAAATGATTTGTTGGATGTCTGCGGGTAATTGTTTAATATGGGAAATAAGTTGGTAGGATTTTGTGGTGAAGGATGTGGAAGACGAATTTGTTTGAGGTGGTGAGAGTTATGTTTTTTAAGGAGGGAAATAGAATGGTATAATTTTGGAAGTTGTTGGAGGTGATATTTTGGAAGTTATTGATGCCAAACCTTAGGATGTTTTGGATTTCTCATGCTGAATGTCACTAATCTGGAGTCTTTGTCCATTAGCACTGGACAAGTGTTCAGTGGATTTCTCATAGTATTTAGAAGGGATTAATCCTTCTTTAATACAATTGAGATCAGGACCACTATAAAATAAAGCAACTTCATTAATTTGGAAATCATGATCAATAATCAATTTGATTAGGCAATACCACTACTGATAGTAGGGAAATCATTTTGCTCAAGAATTTTAATTTGAGATTGAATTTGATTTATTTCTCTTTGAATATCTTGGGTTTTTATTGAAGAAACAAATCTGGTGGGAGGTTCATCACCTGAAGAAAAGTTTTCAGCAATTTCGTTTGCTTTCTTATCCTTTTCTAGACACGTGATGTTTACGTTTAATTTTTCAGAAATTCTTTTCAAAAGTGTTGTTACTAATTCCAAAACCTTTTGAAACTGGAAAAGTATTTGGAACATGAATAAGAGGTTTGGAAATCTCATTTGGAAAAGTTGATGAACGATTTTCATCAAGAGAAATTCCATTTAACTTTTTTGATAAATCATCAATTTCTTTGGAAGACTCAGAATCTGAATTTTGGAAAGATAAAGAATCAATTTGAGTTGATATTGATCAACTTGTTTGGAAATTGTATGTAAAATTGTATTGGAAAAATTGTTTTGTTCATAAACCTTTTTGATGTCCCCTAAACTTTGACAAAACACTACTAAACTTACTCTTTACCATTTTTACCGATAAACACTACAACAATAGTTATAGCTTCTGGGACCACTGGGACCACCTGAGGGACCACCACGCGGGGAACACCGAATCCACGGCTTGCCAAAACGCCTTACAGGCTGACCAAACACAAACGACAACCACCACTATAGTGATGTCTCAATAACAATGGTAACTACTCACTCCGTCCCAGAATACTCTTGACACTTATCAAGGCACGTAGTTTTAGATGATAAGTTGTTGTTTGGTTATCAATTGTTATTTTATTGAAAAGTAGATGTGATAGGAGTTAGTAGCTAGTAAAAGTAGTATTATTTTATTTTAAGGAGAGAGAATGTGGGCCATGGTTAGAGTTGGTTGGTAGTAGGAGTGGTATTATTTTATTTGGAGGAGAGAGAATGTGGGCCAATAGTTAGAAGGTAGAAGATTAAAATAATAGTGGGTCATATCCAAAAATAATAGAAGTGTAAAGAGTATTTTGGGACATATGAAAAAGGAAAGTGTAAAGAGTATTCTGGGACAGAGGGAGTATAAACAAATCCAAATAGCCCCTCCACAAAACACATTCCATTCTCCATCCTCATCCACAAAATCCAAAACAAAAAAGAAGGCTTCAATAAATAAGGCTGGACTCTTTGATCAGTTCCTTCAGTTTATTAGCCAAACTAAAAAAGCCCAATCATCCAATAGTTACAGTTCTTCTGAGGCCTCCATCCCAGATCTGTATGGTGTTCCTTGTGCCCAAGATCCATTTGATTTTTAAATAAAATTAGCCCGGTAGACTTATCCACGCAAAAAGTAGGGCAAAAAGAAAAAGAAAAAGAATTAAAAAGATCCCGCTAAGTGTAAGTATTTTTACACTTAGGCAAAAATTAGGGACCTTATCCAATTTACAGGTGTTCATCCATTTGTTCTAGCTGTCCAGCATTCAAGATCAGAAGATAAGGTTTACAGCATGCAATTTCCAACCAATTTCCAACTTTGTCAAAAAGATGAATAGTGAACAGTGAAAAGTAGTCGATGAACAGTACCATGAATAGTACTTTTGTCGAATTTTCACAAAAGTTCTCAAAAGTTACTGCACACTCCAAAAAGCAATGGCAGATATGTATCCAGCTGTCCAATATCTGTAATTATAAATTGTCATTTTCTAGATTACCTAGCCTTGTAAGTTTTCTAGACTACTCCAATTATTGTACTTTATTACTGTATTTCCTTTTCAAGAGTCTATAAATCGGCTCACTTGTATCCAGTTCAAGGCAAAGCAAATTTTAGAGCTTCAATAGCATGTCTAAGAGAAAAAAAGAGAGAAAACCTCAAAAAATTATAATATTTCCAAGTTATTGTAGGCGTGTTTTTATTTCGCCTACGCGGTGTGAACGCGTATTATATTTGACTACCCCACTGTAAAGGTTTTATTGAAAGTTGTTTTGAAAAAAGTCGCCAACAATTCTTTTTAGGAAAAATCATAAACCTAATTGGATATGGGAAAATCATAGGGACAAATCATCCAATGTAGATTTTCCCGTCCTGACTCCATAGATGGTCAAAATGAACCAAAGATTGAGTTTGGGGGTGAGGGTACGAATACAATCATAATGAACCTCATTCGCCCAGAGTTAGCCTCTACTAAATATCGATTCATTACTGATTTTATGCCAAAGAATAATCATATAACGTTTTAAGCACCCTAAAAAATATTTAGTCTAGATTGGTTCGACCAACACATAAAAAGACTAATTTCTAGTGATATGTTATTAGGCAATCAATATTACAGGGAACCTAGCAGGTTGTCCAAAATAATTTGATTAATGCTAGAACAATTCTTTAGGTCTTTGATTAGCAAAAATTACATGTGGGTGATAAAAGCAATAAAACAGGACAATCATATAATATGCATAGAACAATCAGGCAGACATATAATAATGTATGAAACTAAATAAAAATAAGAAAATAAAATATTGTAGGGAGTTAGTATAATATACAATACTTACAGTCGCATGAATTTGTTAACAATCTACATCACGAATAGAATATTAGTAACTTCAATAAAATAATAAAAAGAAATAAAGAAAATAAAGAAAGTTTGTTAGTTTAGTTGACCCTCGGAAATTATACCACCGTCCGGGTTCGTTGATTTGTACGGACCTTAAAAAAAGATTATGTCTTGCGTTTGTTTTGTAATATGGTGCGTGGGTGCAGTATGGCGTGAATATTTGTGAGATTAGGGTGTGCGGTAATTTGGTGATGATGATCAGGGAGTTGTATGATGAACTTGATGATTAGGATGACTTGGTGCAGCAAGATTTGTGATGAGATGATGATGATTAATGGCGCTAGGTGATGTGTCGAGTTATAATGATGATGAGTGATGAAGGCTGCAGGATTAAGTTGGAGGAAGATGATGGGCGCAGGTGACTATTCGTTGGAGGATAATTGTGATGAATTAGATGTAAGTGATGGTGATGATCGTGCGTGTGATGATGAAAAGGAGATGATGAGAAAATTATGTGGCAGTAGATGATGCCGTGTGTTTTTGTGGAGGATTTAGAGAATTTGTGATATGAGTTGAGGGAGTGTCGAGTGTTTTTGTGAGGTGAGTCGGTTGCCGTGGGTTATGAGATTAGTTAGGCTGCCGTCCGATGTTTATGAGGTGTTGGGAGATTATATAGTGTAGGTAGATTTAGGTAGTTGAGATATTTAAAAGCACTTTGGAAAAAGATTATTTTTATTGAAAAAGATTTTAGAAAATAGTTAGACAAAAGATATTTAAAAAAAATTTGGTAAAATATTATTTTTATAAAAGATATTTTTATTAATAAAACTAATCAATGTAATTAATTAATTCTATTAATTAAATTAGGCTAGAAAAGGGGTTTCATAAAATTGGGCTTTTATAAAAACTATTTTTAAA
Organism: Beta lomatogona; assembly: GCA_947646795.1. Lineage (NCBI taxonomy): Eukaryota > Viridiplantae > Streptophyta > Magnoliopsida > Caryophyllales > Amaranthaceae > Beta > Beta lomatogona. The sequence continues at coordinate 1,024,377 of CANSNZ010000072.1, forward strand.
AGGTTTTCGAAGATGGGCTTTTATAAAACTATTTTAAAACGTTTTAGAAAGTGAGCTTAGTAAAACTAGTTATAGAAAAGCTTTTCGGAAATGGGTTAATAAAATGAGTTAGAAAATGGATTTGGGCTTAAAACATTTTATTTTAGACTCGTTCTTTATTCTTTCCTCGATCCGGACCAATTGGAGCAGGGTATTGATAATCATAGGGTACTAAATGGGGAGACACGATTATGTGTCTACAGAAGCCCCTACTTTGACTGAGGTTCAGGAAACCAATAGTCAAAGTATACGGTGTCGGAACGGAGAACGATTATAAACGCTTTGCAGTTTAGAACTGATCTATAACCGCCGGTCTCTGCAAAACAAAGTTAGTATGCAGGACAATAACTACAAGCAATCTGATTACCTGCAGAAGAAGATGTTAGCAGATAGGTGCGAACAGCTAAGATAAAGCACATAGTGATGCAAATGTACGCAAACTTAAACTCTCTAAGGATGCACAAAACGCTATGAAAGGATTAAGGTTATGCAAAGCTAAGGGATGACACGTCATGCAAGGTCAGGGTTATGCAAGACTAGAATGTATAAAATGCAATGCAAGGTCAGGGTTTAGTTGCAATGCAAGGTCAGGATTTTGCAATGCTAGAAGATGTGGATATGTAGAATGATAGAATTATCAGAAATAGATAGAATGATTTTCGAAAATCGTTTTTAGTAAATAATCGGGGTTCGTAAACGAGGTCCGCGGATTACAACTCTTTGGGAGTTTGATTTGAATTGGAGGAACCACCACACGTAGGAAGCCCCCGCTTTGGGTGAGCTTGCCTTGAATTAGGCATTATGAGCCTTGATTGAAATGTACTTGATATGATATTGGAATGTAGTTGATCTGTCTTGAACGTTGCAAGTTGTCGCTGGGGATTGTACTGGGGATTCTTCTTTGGGAAGATGATTAGGCAAAGTCAAATATCGCCAGAAACCATGGAATTGTCGGAGAGTCCTTCAAGGATAAGGAGAGCTTGGATTGAAAAATAAAAAAGGTTTAAATTTGTGACTTAAATAAATATAGGTGGGAAAAGGCTTTAACGAGGTTAGGTGCAGACTCGGGTCTATGTCGAGATCTAGAACGAGATTATGCTCCTAAATTCTAGAAAGTCAAATCATTAGACTATGACTAATTTTTGTTTTATTGAAGCAGTCAGACCTCGAGATGAGGATTCCTACGTATCCTTGCGGAATCAGACCATTCGTAGTTCTGGATTTGATTTCTTTTTTATTATATATATTTTTTGTGCCCTAATTTTTGCCTAGGCCACCCTTTCGGGTTTTCAACCTAGCGGGCTTGGACATACCTTGAAAAAGGAGTTATAGAAGGGTTGATGGAAGGTTGAAAGGTTTAAGGCTTGATGTTAAGATGAAGGTTGAATTGGTTAGAGGAATGAAGAGTCATGGATTTGGATTAAAGGTTAAGGGTTTTGATGGATCGAAGGATTTGAATGAGGGGTAGAACTTGTGTGCAAGCCCCCTAGCTTGACTTTTATTTCTTTGCCTTTGGCTCTTTCTTTTTTGTATTTTTTCTTTTTGTCTTGTGCGTTTTCTTTTGCTTTTTCATTTTTTCGCACTTTGGATTTTTTTTCACTCTTTGCTTTTGCCTGGCATTGATATATTTTGATTTAGTAAGGCTTGCACACAAGTTTGGTTTAGGGTATTAAAAGGTTTGAAGGTTATTTGTGGACTTTTGATTTTGAAAGGTTATTTGGCTAATGATCATGGATTTGATGGTTTAAGGATGATGGCTTATGGAAGGTGATGGAGGAAGAAGGGATAACTCCTTATCCAAAGGATGTCCATTTTTTATTTCTCTTTTATTTTTTATTTCAGATCTCATTTTATTATTATTAGTCAAGTTCATTAGGTGATTTGAGTTTCATCATTGAGTTAGAAGCATAAAATGATGGAAGGCCAATGAAAATGAAAATGAAAATGCAATTTTTTTATTAATCAGAAATAAATAGAACAAGGCTTATTAGAAATAAAAAGACGTAAATGACATGGACTCGACAAGAAGGTAAATTAAGGAGCTAGGGGAGGGACTCTCCGACTCAACCTAGAAAACTAGCGTTAAATGACTAAGCCCCGGCGTTGTTCAGGTGCTGCCCAAGGGGTTGCTGCTATTGCTGACTTTTGCTACAGGTGGAATTGGCAATCTACCGTCTTCAACCATATCTTGCAAATGATGCTTCAAAGTCCGGCATTGCGATGTCAGATGCCCATTCCCTTGATGATATTTGCAGTAGGAATTGGGGTTCCACCTACTGGATCTCTTTTTTCCAGAGGAGGGTCCGGAGTAGGGCCAAGAGGCTCAAGCGCTCCTTTTGCATGAAGCCTAGTGAATGCTTCTTCTAGAGACATGCCCGAAGGAGTGAATGTCCTTTGAGGTCCTTGATAACCTTTCTTGTCAGTAGCTATGGCATTGACCTCATTGCTTTTGGAGCTAGAAGGGCCATTGTTACTCTTCTTGAAAGAGTTGTTGTTGTTGTTGTTGGAACCCTTGTTCTTGTTAGCCTGTACCTCTTCTTCAATCAGCAGGCCTACCTTATAGAGCTTCGTGAAAGACTATATTGGTTGGAACTTAATATGGTCCCCATACTTGGACTGCTGGTTACGGATCACCAATCGGACTTGATCCTCTTGGGATGGCCTGTTAGTCATATGTGCAGCCTTTTCCCTCCATCTGTTAAGGAAGGTGACAAAGTCTTCATTGGAATTCTGCTTAGTTAATTCCAACTCACGAAGGCCAATGGGAAGCTGAGTATTGTAGAGGTATTGTTTGTGGAACTCTTCTCTGATGTAATCCCAGTCATTCAGCTTGGCTTTATCCAAGGTTAAAGGAAAGACATAAGCAAACAGGTCCTTGCTCATGCTCTTGAGAGCCATAGAGATGGAAAATGCTCTCAAGTGGTCATCTGGGTCTTCGACCCCCTTGAATTTTGGGAGGTCACCCAATGTTACCTTTTTAGGGAGCTTGTCCCTCAGTTCAGGATCAATGATGTCATGGCCATGAGCCTGACCCTCAAGCGCAGGAATTGACTGCATCAATTGCTCGAGTTTTTCAAACCTCAAATCTGTGTTGGTTTTGAATGGTGGTGGAGTGTCGCCTTGCTCGTCTTCTTCGGTTAGCTTCTCCCTCAGTGCCTTAATCTCTTTGTCTTGTTCCTCAAGACGTGAGTTCATCAGTTGAAGTTGGGCCATAATGGCACTGAGCTGTTCATTAGTGTCTCCCATTTCGGGCGGTGATTCAGAAGAGTCAGAGGATTCGTCTGAAAAAGTTAGGATGCGCTTGACGAGTCTAGGAGTAGGTCGACCTTGTTGCCTCTCTGTTGGACGTTCCCAAGTTATAATCTCACAACCTGTCCTGAACAGAAATCGAATGGACCTCGTAAATTTTTAGAAATGATGTTTTCGAAATGAGAAATGGAAATGAGGGAGGGAGAAATGGAAATGAAGATGAAAGTGGAAATGGGGATGAAAAATGGAAGGTAAAATGGAAACGGGAATGATTAGAGATGGGTATGATTATGATTATGATGGTGACATGGGACTAACTATATGCATATGCAGATGTGAATTGGATCGGACTCGGACTATGCAAGCAAAATGGGCTGAATGGCTGGGCTTTTATGCTAGTTTCACTAGACTTAATGGATTGCTATTATGGACTTATGGGTGATTGGCTTCGCCAGACTCGATGGTTTTGGGCCATTATGGACTTAGGGTAGACTAGCTTCGCTAGACTCAAGGATTTAGACTGCTATAGATGTAAGGTAAGAGTAGCTTCGCTAAACTCGAGGGTGCCTTTATGGTCTTTGGGATGACTAACTTCGCTAGGTCAAGGTGCCGTTATGGACTTATAGGGTGTTGTTATGGACTTAAAGGGATGACTAGCTTTGCTAGGTCAAGGTGTCGTCATGGTCTTAGAGGGATGGCTAGCTTAGCTAGGTCAAAGGGGTGCCGATATGGTATTAGAGGGATAATTAGCTTAGCTAGGTCAATGGGGTGCCGTTATGGTCTTAGAGGGATGACTAGCTTAGCTAGGTCAAAGGGGGTGCCGTTATGGTCTTAGAGGGATGACTAGCTTAGCTAGGTCAAAGGGGGTGCCGTTATGGTCTTAGAGGGATGACTAGCTTAGCTAGATCAAAGGGATTTGGACTTCGTCCTATATGGATTTAGAATTGGACTGGATTGACTTTGAAAATGAGTTGGGCCTTATGTGGACCTAATTTTGGACTTAGTCCTATATTGGTTTGACATTAGACATGAAAATGCACATGGGCTTGATATTGTATTGGAATAGAGTTGGATTAGACTTGGACTGGGATTGACATAGACTAGGGTTCACATAAAGATGCAAATGGGCCTAGATTTTGACAGGAGATTTTGACGAGAGCTAGACTTATATGGGCCTAAGATGGACTCTAATGCTAGCGGGCCTAATATGAATTCATGGACTCGAATTAGGTGTACCCTATATGAATGCAAAATGGACTCTAATGCATATGGGCCTAGAATGAATGCAAGTGAATTGGGTCGATTGGATTGAATTGGATTGAAGGTGTTTGGAATGGGCTTAGAATTTTTGAATTCATTTTTGAAAGGAACCTCTTGTTTTATCTTTTGTTAGGAAAAGATGATGGATTGATTTGAAATTTTTTTTTTTTTTTAAATATCGTGATATGATGATAATTAGTAAATGTTTTTGAAAAAGAGTAGAATAGAAGGAGGTGTAGGATTGATTTTGAAAAATGTAATTTTTGAAATTGATTGAATATGGAAAGGTAGGATAGAATTGATAGGGAAGATTAGTTGAACAGCAGGGAGAAAATGGGAAGAGGTAGACATGCATGACAACTCTAACTCTACAATGACCCTTTAGATGCATTTTTTTAGGATTGACTTGACCTTGCATGAAAGGACTGATTTTTATATGTTGAATTAGGTGACAAGCCTAAATGACCAAATTACGCGAATGCAGACAAACAGACGTACATAGGATTGAACGTAGGATCGACAATTACAGCGGCTAAATCAAGGAAAAGCATGCGATGCACACACTGCGTGTCGCGCAGCATTGCTGCGCACGGCGCACAGTTGTGCGTCTAGCACGGGAGTGGTGCGCGTGGCGCAACATAATGCACTTGGCGCAGTACTCCCCGACACGTTTTTCGGGGATTTAGGCGACGAGTTGGGCGATTGACGAACTTTTTTCTTGTTTGTTAGACGCGATTTTAGGGACGCATAATAATGACAGTTTGACAAAATAATAGCAGACAAAAATTGCAATCACAGGCAAATGTCATATAACATGGATGCAAAAAGTTCCAACCTAAAGTCCAGTTCTATGTTTAAAACTATTGGTCAGGTTTAGGTTCATTCTGAAAAGGGTCCATGACTAAGAGTTTGATCCCACGCTTCGTACCCCTGCTTAAAGAGGTGGCCACGTGTAAGACGCACTCCAGTCTCAAGTCAGGAACAAGAGAACAATGCCATGGTTGGGTAGGTTTGCTTATGACTAAGATCCAACACTATCGCTCAGCAAGCTTTTTGGAAGGACAAAGCGCAAACCCCCCGGGGGTGACCTCACACATAGAACATGTGCTAATGAGGCAAGGTAGATTGTCCTTATGGTGGCTGAACAATAGCCATGCATATGCTAAACTGTATATTATTCTAAGGCATAATAAGAATGAATAGTATTTTTCAAGTTTCACCAACTCATTTAAAAAATTAATTTTTTAAAAATCCTTCCCAGTAGAGTCGCCAAATTGTAGGCGTGTTTTTATTTTGCCTACGCGGTGTGAGCGCGTAGTATGTTTGACTACCGCACTGTAAAGGTTTTATTGAAAGTTGTTTTGAAAGAAGTCGTCAACAATTCTTTTTAGGAAGAATCATAAACCTAATTGAATATGGGAAAATCATAGGGACAAATTATCCAATGTAGATTTCCCCGTTCTGACTCCATAGATGATCAAAATGAACCAAAGATTGAGTTCGGGGGTGAGGGTACGAATACAGTCATAATGAACCACATTCTCCCAGAGTTGGCCTCTACTAAATATCGATTCATTACAGATTTTATGCCAAAGAATAATCATATAACGTTTTAAACACCCTAAAAAATATTTAGTTTAGATTGGTTCAGGAAACACATAAAAAGACTAATTTTTAGTGATATGTTATTAGGCAATCAATATTACAAGGAACCGAGCAGGTTGTCCAAATTAATCTGATTAATGTTAGAACAATTCTTTAGGTCTTTAATTAGCAAAAATAACATGTGGGTGATAAAAGCAATAAAACAGGACAATCATATAATATGCATAGAACAATCAGGCAGATATATAATAATGTATGAAAATAAATAAAAATAAGAAAATAAAATATTGTAGGGAGTTAGTATAATATACAATACTTACAGTCGCATGAATTTGTTAACAATCTACATCAGGAATAGAATGTTAGTAACTTCAATAAAATATTAAAAAGAAATAAAGAAAATAAAGAAAGTTTGTTAATTTAGTTGACCCTCAGAAATTATACCACCGTCCGGGGTCGTTGATTTTGTACGGACCTTTGAAAATTGAATTATTGAATGAGTCTTAAAAAAAAGATTATGTCTTGCGTTTGTTTTGTAATTTGGTGCGTGGGTGCAGTATGGCGTGAATATTTGTGAGATTAGGGTGTGCGGTAATTCGGTGATGATGATCAGGGAGTTGTATGATGAATTTGATGATTAGGATGACTTGGTGCAGCAAGATTTGTGATGAGATGATGATGATTAATGGCGCTAGGTGATGTGTCGAGTTATAATGATGATGAGTGATGAAGGCTGCAGGATTAAGTTGGAGGAAGATGATGGGCGCAGGTGACTATTCGTTGGAGGATAATTGTGATGAATTAGATGTAAGTGATGGTGATGATCGTGCGTGTGATGATGAAAAGGAGATGATGAGAAATTATGTGGCAGTAGATGATGCCGTGTGTTTTTGTGGAGGATTTAGAGAATTTGTGATGTGAGTTGAGGGAGTGTCGAGTGTTTTTGTGAGGTGAGTCGGTTGCCGTGGGTTATGAGATTAGTTAGGCTGCTGTCCGATGTTTGTGAGGTGTTGGGAGATTATATAGTGTAGGTAGATTTAGGTAGTTGAGATGCAATAGGTTTTCGAAAGTTAATAGGTTTTTAAAAGATTTTTATCAAATAGTTAGATAAAGATTTTAAAAAAGAGTTAGTAAGAGATATTTAAAATCACTTTGGAAAAAGATTAATTTTATTTAAAAAGATTTTAGAAAATAGTTAGACAAAAGATATTTAAAAAAAATTTGGTAAAATATTATTTTTATAAAAGATATTTTTATTAATAAAACTAATCAATGTAATTAATTAATTCTATTAATTAAATTAGGCTAGAAAAGGGGTTTCATAAAATTGGGCTTTTATAAAAACTATTTTTAAAAGGTTTTCGAAGATGGGCTTTTATAAAACTATTTTTAAACGTTTTAGAGAGTGAGCTTACTAAAACTAGTTTTTTTTTTTTTTGATCAGTTGCTTGATATCATTGCTTTCAACTTTAAGGATTACAACCTAACCAATACCACTCATAATCAAAGGAGCGATGATGCTTCAATTACACAGTAGCAGTTCAATAGGATTTATGAAATGAAAAACTGACATCTAGGCGTTATTATAGCCAGGCAACAAAATCTGAGTTTCTGTGAAGCCCTTGTTTGGCTAAGGCATCAGCCACAAAGTTGGAACTTCTGGGTTTGTGATGAATCGATAATTGCAGTCCTCTTTTGTTGACAGTTCTTATAAAATTGAGAATGAAATTCAGGTGCCAGGGGCCCCCTTTAGGTTGCGAACACCATTGCACCGCGTTGTGAGAATCAGATTCAATTTCCAGAGTATGAGACTTGAAACTTTCATGATTGATTGAGATTTGGATAGCACGGTGAATAGCTAAGACTTCCGCTGGATTGATTTCCATTGGGGGAATAGGGCAAGAGAACAAGCATAAAAACTTGCCCTTGCAATTTCTTAAAACGCCACCAATTGCAGATCTACCGAGGTGGGGATTGAATGAGGCATCCACATTCCACTTGAGCGTGGAAATGGGAGGAGGATCCCATTCCAGTGATTTCTTCAAAGGGAAAGGTGCGGTATTGAGAGAACAGTTCCATTTGAAGCAGAGAGGATAATTTAAAACTTCCTCTGGAGAGTATGGGAAGGAGGAATCCCGTGATTTTGTCCACCAACATAGCCTCAAAAGGATCAAATCATGCAATTCAGAAAGGCTGCTTGGCGATTCTTTGAAAATTCTGGCATTACGTTCCTTCCAAAGAGACCATAATATGACAATAAAACTAGCTTGCCATACCTTTTTGAAGAAAATGTTCTTGGATGGGTAGTACCATTGGGCGAAAGCATCTTTAAGAGAGGAGGGGGAAACCCAATGTAAATCCCATAGATTGAACCACCAACACCATATTTGACTTGAGAAAGCACAATGCAGGAACAAATGAGAGCTAGATTCTGTGGCCGATTTGCAAAGTACACAAACATTTTCATCTGCATTTATGATATTGAGGCGAACCAATTTTTCTCGAGTATTTATTCTCTCCATTAGAGCAAGCCACAAAAAGATTTCGATTCTGTGTGGCACCAACCCATGCCACAATTTTTTTGCAACCTCATTGAGATAAGCAGGTTTTAATTTTGCAATCTCTAAGTAAAAGGATTTCACAGAGAAGTTACCTGCTTTGTCGGGTGACCAAATCAATTTATCATCTTTCCTAGTATCCATATGGACTTGATTGAGCAGATGAGATAGGGTGCAGTACTCTTCACTATCCCTGGGCCTAAGAGCGCGCTTCCAAGAAAAAGACCAGACCCAGACACCATCTAACCATAGGCCCATCTGGTTTACAGTTGCTTTTTGAGAGTTGGAGATCAAAAATAGCCTCGGGCATAGGTCCTTTAGAGAAGAATCCGAGGCCCAAATATCGGTCCAGAAGAAGGTGGAAGTCCCGTTGCCAAGTTGCCTTCTAATGCACTTCTTGAGAATATTTCTAGTAACAGGGTTTTTGACGAGGGAGTTACAGATGTTCCTCCATAATCCACCTTTGTTAACTTGTGGAAATTCGGCCATGGTTATGAAAGGTGAGTACTTATACTTGGATTGGATAACTTGCCTCCATAAAGTAGTGGGCTCAACGAAAAATCTCCATAGCCACTTAAAAAGTAGCCCTTGATTCCGGATCTTAAGATCACTCACATTCAACCCACCTTGCAGTTTAGGTAGTTGAATAATATCCCATTTGACAAGAGGAAAACCCTTCTTCCCTGCATCACCACCCCACAAGAAGGATCTTTGAATTCTAACAATTTTATTCACAACTCCTTGAGGAATAGGAAATAGTGACATAAAATACATGGGAAGGTTTGAGAGCGAAGCCCTTATGAGGGTAAAACGACCCCCCACTGAGAGGATTCTACTCTTCCATGTAGCCAATTTTTTTTCCATTCGGCTAATGATAGGATCCCAAACACTTTGTCTAGAATAGTTGTCTCCGATCGGGATTCCTAAGTAAATGAAAGGAACTTTCCCAACTTTACAGTGGATTGTCTTTGCCATCTCATTTATCCATTCATCATTCACGTTGATACCGAAGAGAGCGCTTTTGTGAAAGTTGACTTTTAAACCGGAGGCAAGTTGGAATAGGATGAGCGTGTTTTGGATATTTATGAGAGATTTGGGCGATGGATCACAAAAAAAGATAGTGTCATCCGCATATTGCAGGTGCGTGAGTATGGGTCCATTTTTACATACTGCTACGCCGGACCAAAGATTCAGGCTAGTGGCTTTTTTTATCAAAAGATTGAGGGCTTCAACCACCAAGACAAAGAGGAATGGGGAGAGGGGATCCCCCTGCCGAAGCCCCCGATGAAGCTTGAATGGGATTGTAGGCGTCCCATTTAAAAGAACCGAAGCCGCAGCAGATGATATACAAGATGTGATCCAACGCCGCCATGTCACCGGAAATCCCATCTCCAATAAGATCCAATTCAAGAAGTCCCATGAAATACAATCGAATGCTTTGTGAAAATCCAGCTTCAAGATTGCTGCTTGAGATTTGCCTCTTTTACAAGAGTCCAAGAGTTCTGCCGCTACTAAAGCACCATCGAGAATTTGACGGCCCTCGATGAAAGCCGATTGAAAGGGCCCAATCATGTCATCCATGACTGCTTTTAACCTGTTAACAAGCAATTTAGCAATTATTTTATAAATGCAACCGACCATGCTAATTGGCCGGAAATCCTTAAATTCACGAGGATTATCAATCTTAGCAATTAAGGCAATAAAAGCAACATTACTCCCTTTAGGAAGTCTTCCGGATTGCCAGAAATCTTCAACAATTGAGTAGACATCATTCTTTATCAAGTTCCAAGACGATTTGATGAATTTAAAATTGAATCCATCCGGGCCGGGAGATTTTGAAGGGTTGCATGAAGCGACCGCATTGTCAATCTCCAGATGAGAGAAAGGCGTGATTAACAATTCTGCTTGCAGGGATGATAATTTTTTGAAGCCGAGATTGCTGAAAGTGGGCCTGCTTTTACAATCCTCCTTGAATAAGGTGGAGAAGTAGCCAACTGCTTCTGATTTGATTTCGTCAGGCTCATATATATCTCGGTTATTACAGTGAAGAGATGCAATATTGTTTTTTCTCCTCCTTATTGATGCATAAGTATGAAAAAACTTGGAATTACGATCCCCGTGTTTCAGCCACTGGGCCCGGGAGTTTTGGGCCCAAAACACTTCTCTCTTTTTCAACCACGACCATAAATCAGATTGGGCTATACTTCTTGCATTCAATTCATTCTCATCTAGAATTCGAGCATTTGCCAGGCCATCCCATTTGTGGATTTCAGCTTCCAGTTTTTTTATATTGTCATCAATATTCCCGAATTCACTTATGTTCCAAGCCTTCAAGTCATTTTTGACAGATTTCAATTTTTCCATGAAGGTCTTGTCCTTAGCGTCATTCCATGCCTTCTTGATCACCTCATGGCAGCCCTTATGTAATAACCAACAATCATGAAATCGGAAAGGCCTTGGTCCCCAATTGATGTTCTGAGATTGAATTAGCAATGGACAGTGATCTGAGATGCTCCTTTGCAAGAGGGAGACTTTGAGGGATGGGAAAGTATTAATCCATTCAGGCTGAATTAGAAGACGATCTAACTTACTTTTAGATGAACCCCGAAACCAAGTAAACCAGCCCTCCTTTGCTGGAATTTCCATTAACTGGAGGTCTTGGATGAACGAGTTAAAATCTGTAGATCCAGTCAAGTCCATCAAATGACTACCTCGGTCTTCTTTGCCTAAGACTTCATTAAAGTCCCCGAGAATCAAGCAAGGTAATTGGGAGTGAGAGCAGAATTCATAGATTTCTCTCCAAATTACAGCCCTTTGAGAGACACTGCAAGGATTGTAGATGTTCACCAAAATACATTTGAGATTAACTGATGAGAGGTTACCCGAAATTGCAATCCAATATCGCTCGATTTTACAGGAATCCATATCAAATTTGCTTTTCCTCCAAATTGTTATTAAACCCCCCGAAAGTCCAACAGAAGGACTAATACACCATTCCACATCATCAGCATTCCAGAAGGAACGTACCACTTTGAGAGATAGAAGCTCTAACTTTGATTCTTGGATGAAAGTGATCCAAGGATCATAAGTTGTGAGAAGTTTTCTGAGAACACTTCGTTTTATTTTAGTACCCATGCCTCGAATATTCCAAGATAAAATTATCATTAAAGTAAATCAAATTATGAGAGAATGAGGGAGGTTACTAATGGTTTTCTTCCCACTCCGCCAATTGGCGAGAGATGATATCTGCTATCTGGTTTTGGATTGAGGTAGGGGGACCGGAGAAAGTCAAGCCTAATTGTCGACCAAGTTCAAGAATTTCGGAGGCCAACGAAGAAACTTTCTGATTTTGGGATGAGGGAGGTGGAGGGGAGATAGAAGTGGGGGATTTTGACAATTTTGAAGCAGTGGATCTTTTTTGTTTTTTCTTTTGTAACTTTCGGTTTCTTTTTTGGGCCCGCTGACGTTTAATAGGGGATGGGATAAAATCCTCAAAGCCTGGGGGGATAGAAGGGCCAGAAAGAGAATAGGATGGGTTCATGGATTCTGATGAGCTTGGCTTAGTGAGGGGTTCGGAGTTAATTGATTGATTCGGGAGAGGCCCAACGGTGGAGGGACTATTGGGCTTAGAGTTCCTTAAAAGGAGTTGATGAGATTGGTCAGTGAGTTGCTTTTGTGGGCTATTTTTGATTGGTGATTTCATTAGCTGTCCAGTCAGAGTTATGGGCAGAGAATGATTAAAGCAATCATTGGGAGAAGAGAGATGAGAGTTAATGAGGGGAGTATCTGAGAGAGAATTAGGAACGTCACCTTTTTGAGAATTGTGGAAGTTTCCAGGGCTGACATCATCATGCATTCTAGGACCATCATCCGGATTCTCGAACAAGGAACCATCTGACTCTTTTACTTCCCCAACCAGTGAGTCAGTCACTTCGCCGTCAACCACTTGATTTTGGTGATCAGATGTCTTGGATTTTTTTTGAACTGTCTGGACATTTTTACTAATTTGTTTTGGATCCTCCATGATTGAAATTTTGAATCTTTTATCCTCAATATCAAGCAAGATTTGGTCATTAATCTTGAAGAAACAATCAGAGATTATCATGATTCTTGCCACATCAAATCTATCATATTCAACAGATCGAACTTTCCCATATATGCATCCAATTTTATAAAAATTGTCATAGTGCCAGGCTGATAAGGGAACCCCATATATTGATATCCACGTTTCACGCCAGATTGCCGCCAATGAGCTTTTGACATTTCGAATTTCCATGAACCAGTTGAGTAACCAATTACTCTCAATAATGGCCTGTTTGTCTTCTAGTGACTCAAAGGAGATCAAGTGGAGCATGCCACCCAAAGGTTGGATTTTGAGGCAGGTTACGCCTTCCGCAAGAATGTGTCCATGAATTATTTCAGATGAGACCGCCGATGATGCGACCCCCACAACACTTCTTGTAAAGAGTTCGTCGTTATTAGTGGACTTGGATCCTTTTATGACGAGGAGGTGATCCTCATCTAGTTCACCCATCTCAATATTTTCTCTCACAGTGAAAGTGTCTATACCCAACACCTTAGAGCTCATGATCCTATGCTGACTCATTTTCCTATTTATAAAATCTGGTTGGCGTTCGATCGGGAAATGAGGCATCATAAGGTCCAAGTTAACATACTGAGAAGGAGAATGAGGGGGGCTAGGATTAGGGATGGGGTTATGGGGATGAGGGTGAGGTTGAGGAGGGGGGTTTGGAGTTTTATTCGAAATATTAACTTGTGAAGGGTTTGGATGGGTTGCCTCTTTGAAAGAACGGTAATCGCGGAAGGATGGTTTTATGATTTTGGGGGTGGGAATATTTTTGGGAGTGACTAAGGGTTTGTACGAAGGATAAAGAGTGGAGGTTGAGGAAGGTTTATCATATTTTGCAGCATGGACTCGGATACTTAGGTTACCAAGCCTCCTGCCATTTTCTTTTTTGATGGCACTAAGGAGTGAGATGGATGAAGAGAATTTAATGAAGGCGTACCTGTGATTACAGTTCGGTCGAACTTTTTCTGGGATGAAGATTGAAATGATGCGTCCATGGATGCTGAAAATCTCTGGAAGTATTCTCGGATTGAAATGAAGGGGAAGAAAATCTATGAATATTGTATGTGAAGCTGTAAGGGAAGGGTGGGAGGATGGTTTTCTTCTTCGAACAGTAATCCATGGCTGGGGGACTCTCCCTCTAGGCACTCTCTATAGAAAAGGTTTTCGAAAATGGGTTAATAAAATGAGTTAGAAATTTGATTTGGGCTTAAAACATTTTATTTTAGACTCGTTCTTTATTATTTCCTCGATTCGGACCAATTGGAGCAGGGTATTGGTCATCATAGGGTACTAAATGGGGAGATACGATTATGTGTCTATAGTTATCAATAACAGTTCCATGTTTCAAGTCATCTTTCCTCTCTTTTACTTCAGTAAGTTCTTGTTGCTCTCATTACAATATAATTTCCATATTAGTTCCATATTAGTTTTAGTGTTAGTTTTAAATTGTGTATTTTCCATTTAAACTGGTTCAGTTCTTAGGGTTACTGCCCTTCCCCTGTCTAGGATACATATACATATACATACACATACACATATACATATACATATATATATGTATATATATACATATATATACATAAATGTATATATATACATATATGTATATACATGTTCAAATTCATATGAAAACTACCCTTATGGTGAGAACCACTCATTTTTCCTCATTTTACGAAGATTTTTCTCATTTCACAACGTTTTTTGCTCATTTTATGTTTTGCTTATTTTATATTTTTGCTTATTTTATGTTTTTGCTCATTTGACATTTTTATATTTTTGCTTATTTTTACATTTTTGCTCATATAATGTATTCTACTCATTTTATGCTTTTGCTCATTTTAGGTGGTTCTCACGGTTCTCACTATAAGAGGGTTCTCATTAGAACCCAACCCTATATATATATATATATATATATATATATATATATATATATATATATATTTTATATGTATGTATATAATATGTGTGTGTAGATTTAAAACTCGCGAGAAACACAAGGTTTCGTGTATTTAGTAATTCCAATTTTTTGCAAGACAAATAAAAAAATTTACCTTGAAAGCTACTTTCCTTTGCTGAAATTAAAGTAGCAAGATTAGATCTTAGATAAAACTTGACTCAAAGAGAGTGAGAGAGTAAGAAAAATTAGTAATTTAGGATTTCAACCATGAGTCCATGATAGAGAAGGGAGAGTTGAACCTAGTGGGGCTGTTGTTTAGATTTGAGACTGACCACAGCGGCGCGGCGAATTTGCACCTACTCGCTGTTGGCGAGCAGCACAATGTCACGAGCAGACCACTCCCCCACAAGGCGTCACAAATCACTAGCCAAGTACCCCGTGAGTAGACCACGTATAAGGTGTCAACCACTTTTTGAGCGCCGTCGACGAACTAGAGTAGGGAGAAACTGAAAAAGAGAATAAAAGAAACGGTGAGTCAATAACCTTTAATTAGATTTAGGGTTTTATAAATATTTAACTGTAAATTAGAAGTATGAAAGAAACCACTCCTAGGTGAATGAAGGTTTCTTATTTTATTTATGTGGGCTTACAAGGGGAAACTAAAATTGAGGAAGTAATAACGGACCACATTTGTATAAAAGAGGTCTATTTCTTTCTATTATAAGAGACCTCACTTTCAAGATGTAAGTTTCTTTTATTAAATAATCACCTATTGGATTAAGGTGGTCTCTTATTAGTACTGACCACTTTGCCTACATTTGTAGTAGTTAAAATTTCTCATCTATGTTGATTATATTTGTGGACATAATCATGTTATCTCAGAGAGAAAAGAGAGAGAATATGTAGAAGAATTCTATTTCTTAGAATCTTGAAATGATTTACAGCTTAAGGAAAACTACATATACAAGAGGGTTTGCCTTCTTATAGCCTAGGGGAGGAGTCATGTACAAATCTTCTTCAATAAAGCCATGTAAGAATGCATTATTTATGTTCAATTGATGCAATTCCATATGACAAGCAGTAGCAACAACAAGAATAGTTCTGACAGTTGTGAACTTAGCAGCTGGACTGAATGTGTGCTTAAAGTTTTTACCCTCGATTTGTCTATCTCCCCTGGCAACCAACCTACCTTTATATCTTTCAACAGAGCCATCAGGATTAAACTTAGTCTTAAACACCCATTTGCAGCCAATGGGTTTGATATTGGAAGGCAAATCAATAAGCTCCCATGTACCATTTTTTTCAAGTGCTTCTAATTCTTTGTTCATAGCCTCTACCCACCTAGGATCATTTTTAGCTTGAGCATAAGAGGAAGGCTCAACATTGGGTAGTACATTTGCTAAGCTAGCAAGATGATCAGTAGGTAAATGAGATAATTCAGGGCAAGTATAGGCATTAAATGAGGAAGAAAGAGAACTGTTAGGTAAAATAGAAGATGGAACAAAAAAGTCTTTAAACTTTGTAGAAGGAATTTTGTGTCTATCAAACCTTCTTAATATAGGATTAATAAAAGGAATAATTGGAGGAGAAAGAGAAGTAGTAGATGGAACAGAAACATGAGAAGAAGGAACATTATGAGTAGAGTCATGAGAAGACACTGAAGTATTTTGTGAAATAGGTGAAACAAAATTTGGTGTAAGAGGATCAGAATTGTGAGTAGATATAGGAGTATGACTATAAATAGGATGATGTGTAGATGGTGTAGAAAACAAAGCACGAATGTCATCATCATGAATAGAAGGACTAACCATAGAAGTAGGAGAAGAATCTGAAACAGTAGAAGTGGAAGGAGATATATGATAAGGGAATGTATTTTTTTAAAATTTGACATCTCTGCTTAGAATAATTTTGTGAGAAGCAAGATCATAAAGTTTATAACCTTTTTGACCATATGGATAACCTAGAAAGATGCATTTTCTAGCTCTAGGTGCAAATTTATCAAATGTCTTACGTGAAGCATAGCATAAGCAACCAATTACCCTCAAATGATCATATGAAGGTGGTTGTTGCATCAAACATTCATAGGGTCATTTCCAGAACAGTAGAAGGCATTAGATTGATCAAATATGTAGAAGCCAATAAACATTCTCCCCAAAATTTATTAGGAAGAGCAGCATGAAACTTTATGGCCCTAGCTGTTTCAAGGAGGTGTTTATGCTTCCTTTCTACCCTCCCATTCTGCTGAGGTTTACCAGGTAAGCTTCTCTGATGAAGAATGCCTTTTCTAACATATAGAGTTGTGCAAGCCTCTTGAAAAATTTCAGTACCATTGTCACTTCTAATGATCTTAATTGAAGTGTTAAACTAATTTTCAACATAAGCAATGAATTCTTTCATCGGTATAGGGACTTGAGTTTTGGAAGAAACCAAATGAGTCCATGTAGTTCTTGAAAAATCATCAAGAATAGTAATAAATTAATGAGCTCCTGACAAGGAAGCATGTTTATATGGACCCCAAAGGTCAACATGTACCAATTGAAATATAGCACTAGCATGAGAAGTTGAAATAAGGAAGAAGAGCTATGAGATTATGCAAATATACATGGTTCACAACAAAAATCTGTTGTATTATTAGGTTTATGTGGGATTGACAACTTGGACATATTCTGAACAGACAAATGACCTAACCTAGCATGTAAAATACTAAGTGTAGGAACAGAACTGCCAACATGACAGCTAGTATCACTACTACAAAAATGGGCAAAGATAACTGTTAAATAAGACCTTATATAACACTTTTGAGGTGTTTTCCAAGTCAGTGTAATGTAAAGGGAAGATAACACATGTTGATGGTGTTATCTTTGGTATAGGAAAAATAACGCTTATATCTTACAACTGTTAACTAAGGTGGTAGATAAAGATAACATCTCTTTGAAATACGTGTTATGTCTGTGTAGGCAAAAATAACTTCTCTTTGGAATAGCTGTTATGTTTGCTTCTGAAAAAGTAAACACCTAATGTTGCCCACTGTTATCTTTGGCCACTTTCTATAAAAAATATTATTCATATTTAAAAAAACCAACTTTAACGTCCACAAAAAATTAAATTCCAACTACAATTATAATACACAACGACTACAAACATACATTCGTGAAACAATATCAACATATACACAAAAAATGCACTTTACAATTAGACAACTAATTTCAATTCTTATACAAATTATTTTTGGTGCAAATGCAAAAATATCTTCAACATAAAAGGATCAATCAAATACATTCAATATTTACATCCGTCGGCAAAATTTGGATTCAGAAAAACAAACATAAGTACAACTAACAAATTCTTCACTTCTCAACTTGAATAAAAGATCTTCCATATCTCTGCAAACAACAAACAACAAACAAAGAAAAGATCGATTAAATATGCAACAAGCTTCATCAATATAATCAACAAAGAATATCAAATCTATAAGAGAATCAGAAGAGAAATAAAAAAAAGCAAAAATATCAAGAGAATTACACCGGTTAATTCCAGATTTGGCCTTTTCGATTTACTAACAATCTTTATAGAAGCTTAAAAGATATATGAAACCACGATCATATAACTAATTTGACCAAATGCAAACCTTATATAATCGATATCAATATCACAAATTAAGATAAAAGTCGAATCAAGTACCGCTAATTATAGCAAAAAATCTCAAAATTTTGAACTGGGCGGCTAAAAAGGATGGCTCTGCATACTGGATAGATGAACTGGTCACTTGCAACACCTAGATCAAGACTGACAGGATTCGCCTCCAGCTTTATCATGCAGACTAAAAAGAATTTAAATCGAACTCAATATGCAAACTTAAAATCAAATGCAAAAATTTAAAAGAAAAATGATTCGATTATATAAGAAATGAAGAACAAAGAACAGATTTAAATAGCATCAGATCAATCTGCTAGTTTTTCTACGAAAAAAAACAAATAGATGATTCAAATACTAGATCTAAAATATTGAAATTAATAAAAGCTAGAAGAATAACTTTTTTGGCAATGAAAAACACAATCTGAATCATTCTTCACCTTGCATTGAACACTTAGTTTTCCATCGGAATGCTTGAAGTGATTTCCAAAGCATGCATGAGCTGAGAAATAAGCAGTTATAGATAAAAAAAAAAAATAACTACCTATGGAGAAGAAGATGGAGGCAAGCTAAGAACAATATAGAGAGATAATGGAAGGAGAGTTTTGCAGGGTATGGGGTGCGTGGGTTTGTTATGGTTATCATTTTTTAAAAACAATAGAAAAGATAACAGTTTAGTGGTACAAGTGTTTAGGTGAGAGATACTAAAACGTAAAACAAGGAGAAAAGATAACATCTACTTTGTAAGTGTTAAGTCTATATTTCTATGTTGTCAATTTGGCCAACTTAAGACAACACTTTTCCTAATGAAATGTTTATTTAGATCAAAGATAACACTTGGTAAATTAGCCGTTAAGATAGATATGTTATCTTTGCCCAAAATTGTAGTAGTGTATGTAACAAAGAAGAAGAAGACTCGGTAGATGAAAAAGAAGATACAGAACTGAACTTGTATAAGCCAGCCTGTTGATATCCAATGGCCTGAATTTCCTTAGTTGTAAGGTCCTGAAATTGATAGGAAGAAGAAATGAATACAGCAACCATATTATTTTGAGACAAAAGCTTACTGACAAAGAGAAGATTATGAGTGAAATCAGGTATTAATAGCACATTTTTAAGAATGATTTTGTCTGTAAGATTAATAGTGCCTGACACTGTAACAAGTTTGGTTGTACCATCAGGTAAACCAACTTTAATAGGAGTATGTAGGGTAATATATGAAGCATATAAAGCTTTGTCCCAGATCATACGATTTGTAGCATAATATCTACTATCCAAGCTAATTCATCAGCAAAAGTAGATACTGAATTAACATTTGAAGTGGTGAGTATACCTGAAAACTTCACAGAGGAATTAAGATATGAAGGATTAGATCCATGAGCTTGTCCTTTAACCATTTCCATCATCTCTTTATAAACAGCTTGAACCAAAGTAGAATCAACTTGAGAATGTTGATGTGTAGTATCAGCAGCAAGGTCTAATGGCGTATTACCAAGATAATCTCCTCCAGAAGTGTCACCAACATGAGCAGCCATCTTGTTAACATAACCATTTCCAGATGTTTTATTTTTCATATTAAGGAACCACTCAGGATATACTCCAGTCAATTTGAAGCATTGATCCATAGTATAACCATTTTTCTTGCAATAGTCACATTTCCTGAGACTTTTATCATACTTAAACCTTTTTCCACCTCTCTTGTCAGCTTGAGAAGGATGAACATGTTGATTATTACCTTGAAATGACTGTTGTTTCCTAGAAACAAAAGCACTAGTCTGAATTGAGGTATCTTGCTGAATGTTCAACCTATTTTGCCTTTCAACTTGCAATAACATGTAATATGCACGATTTACATTAGGCAAAGGATCCATACTCAGTATATTAGTAGTCACAGTATCATAACCTCTGTCTAATCCAACAAGAAGTTGAATTAACTTCTGTTTCTGATCAGCAACAAGAACTTTCTTAAGAATTCCACCAGAACACTTATCTAATGCACCACAATCACAATCATGAAATCCATCTAGCAATTGTATTTCATCCCAAACTCTCTTCAATTTTGAATAATATTGCACAATAGCATCATATCCTTGTTGAATAGAAAAGAGTTGCTTATGTAATTCAAAAAGTTGAGGTGCATTAGATTGTCCATACCTCTCAATAAATTCTTCATACAGTTGGTAGGCAGATTATTGCAGAATAAAACCTTCAGCTATCACCTTATCCATTAAATTCAATAACCATGATTGAATCATGTAATCATTTCTCAACCATTTCTGCAATTCTTCTGAATCAGATGGAGATCTAGCAGTCTTTCCATCAATGAATGCCAACTTGTTTTTAGCTACCAAAGCTAACCTAATTCCTCGATTTCAGGTGAGAAAATTATCTCCATTGATTTTATGAGCTCCAAGATATTGATCAGGTTGATCTCCTGATCCTAGAAAATACTTATCAGTATATCCTACAAGATTATTTTGAGGTTGAGAAACAGAATTCTGTGAATTTCTATCATTTTCAGAAATCAAGAAGATCAAAAAAGAATACAAAATCACAAGATTTAGAAGAAGATTGTAAGAAAAATCAACTCAGATTGTTGATTTAGATCAAAAGAAACAATTTTTTTTTGGAAATTTTCTTGATTTTAGTTCAGAATTGATTGAAATCAATCATCAAAATAAAAAAAATTATCAGTTTTGAGCTTCTAGCTCTGATACCATGTAAAGATAATCATGTTATCTCGAGAGAGAATTTGTAGAAGAATTCTATTTCTTAGAATCTTGAAATGATTTACTGACTTAAGGAAAACTATATATACAAGAGGGTTTACAAAGAGTAAAGAAGAAGCTAACCAACTAATCTAACAAACCGAAACTAACTTCTAACAACTTGTGCCGCCTAAGCAATAACTAAATAATGAGCTTCCCGAGCTACAATATTGATTACTATATGACCCGATTTAATAAACCATACCAAGCCAAAGATCCAATTGTTCTTACCAATACTATTGATTATTATGTTATAAAATAAAATCGAATAATTGACACAAATATAACGTAACATGAAATTGATTCGAATAAGGCCTTGTTCTTTTGAACTTATTTTGGCTGAAATTAAATTAAATTAAATTAACTGAACTGAAATTAAATAAACCGAACTGAAATTAACTGAAATAAAATTAACTGAAATAAAATTAACTAAACCGAAATTAACCGAAAATAAGTCCAAAAGAACAGGGCCTAACTCATTAATTACCTGAACATGATGCAAGTAAAATTGCATGCTACAAATCGCTGGCTTGTCATCCTTAGATTTGTTTTTTGTTGGATCCCTTCATATTAGTTAGTGTAGGTTACTTATTGTGAAATATAGTTATCGACTTATGGGGCATGATTAAGCCCTAAACCAAAACTTTTAACTAGGTGCGTGTAGAAATATTTTATTTTGTTTGTAAACAGAACTTTGATTGGGTGAACGGTGTAGGTATTCATCAACATGGTTTATAATGGACTTGGCATCAACAATACCTTATGAAGCATTAGCTTTGATGTTTACGGGGAAATACAAAGATAGCCTTTCCTATTATCTTTTAGGACTGTTACGTTTCTGGCGACTTAGACGAGTCAAACAATTCTTCACCAGGTAATAAAACTTATCATCCAATCACTACATATAGTACAACTGATTTATGGCATTTTCAATTTCCTAAGCCTTATTTCTTATTTTGTTTCAAATAAGTTGATCTGCCACTTTTTTTTTCCAATTTGTTAAATTTAAACTTGTAGGCTAGAGAAAGACATCAGATTCAGCTACTTTTGGGTCCGATGTGCAAGGCTTCTCTTCGTAAGTTACAGTTGGCTCATTTTTTTCTTCCCTAAAATGCTGAATCTATCTAAGAGATGAGTACAATAGTTTTGGTAAACTTGACATATATATATGCTATAGCGTTTAAGATATTTGTTGACTAATGTCACGTAGCAGCATGAATTAGTACTACATAATTCTAATTTTTGGAAGAACACTCGAACTCATTAAGCCACCCTAAATGAGTTCCCCCTAAGGAATGGCTTTTCTCATGCATCCAGTGTTACCCAATATCTTTCTATGATTTACCCAAGTTACTTAAAATGCTCATTAATGGGTAATTTCTTCCCATGCATCCAATGTTGCCATATCCTCAACTCTCTCTCCCTCATTACTTAAACCCCAGAGATTCTAATGTTTTTCTTCAGGAGTTCCCCTTAAGGAATGGCTTTTCTCTTTTGGAGTTCTAACTCAGAAACTTGTATTGGAACTTCTTTTAGTATATTTTTAAGGCCCAAGTATAAATCAATGTACCATGCACATATAAAAATGAAGAACCACTTTTGTTAGTTTCTTTACTTTTTATTAACTATATTAAGTCAATGCTGATATAGTTCAATCATAATAGGGAAATCTTTTGTTACCCCTTCACATGTATAAGCATTTATTTCCACGGCACATGTCCTTAAGTAAGCAATATATCTACCAGGTATGCCCTTCTTTGACATTGCTCACAAAAGCACGTCTCGCGATACCATATCGAAAGCCTTCTCTAGGTCTATAAGAATAATATGTTGATCCTTTCTAGCTTCCTAGTTCTAAGATATTCCACCATCATCTCATAACTCATAAGATGACTTTGATATGGACTATCCTGAGATATATCCAAATTAGTTCTTTGAAATGCTATCACATTTCCTTAATTGGTACGTATTTTTGTACTTTCTCCTTCAATTTCATTATATGTTTTATACTCTGATAATTTGAGTGGTCTTGAGCATCTCCTTTGCTTTTGTAATTTGGTAACAAGGTAGTGGTTCTCATCTAATCTTTGTGCATTTTGTAATTTCAATAAATAATTTTATTAAGTAATAGATCAATATCAATATTCCCTAGACATCTGCAAACCTCGACAGGAATAGTATTATATGTGCTTGTTGATGTCTTCACTTTAATTCTCTTTTATGTCTTATCAGTCTGTTTTTTCTAACTTCTTCACATATACTTTTAGTTGACTTCCTTCTCCACAATAATGATGTCTCTCTTAATGTTATAATG
The DNA here is from genome assembly GCA_947646795.1 of Beta lomatogona. Classification (NCBI taxonomy): domain Eukaryota; kingdom Viridiplantae; phylum Streptophyta; class Magnoliopsida; order Caryophyllales; family Amaranthaceae; genus Beta; species Beta lomatogona. The sequence continues at coordinate 1,047,790 of CANSNZ010000072.1, forward strand.
AATCCAATAAAGCAATGGATAATTAAAGAACAATCGACACAAGAATTAACGTGGTTCACTAACAGTGTGTTGGCAACATCCACATGCAGATGAGAAACGTTTTATTATCTTTTATGTAATAGAATACATATTACAGAATGTATAGAGGCAAAAGTTAATTATGAGTTTTATATAGTACCCTTCTAATCAACCTAAATTAAATGCGTCTAAACCCGAAACTAGAGCCATATAATTCAAGGTATATTTCAACAAATCTCCAACTTGACTTGATTTAATTTACCTAATGCAAAAATAATTGCCAGATATACTAAGATTTTTTCCCTTGCCTCAGATTGTCCCTAAAGCCCCATATTAACAACGCAAAACATTTAGGAAGTCCAAACAATAATGTTGGAACTTGCCGTGCTAGAACTAGTTTGGTGACCATATTAGCGGGTTTATCAAGACTACCTACTTTCATCATCTCAATTCTTTTCTCACTTTTTACAAAATGATATCTTACATCAATGTGCTTAATTAGTCCTCTAATGATGTAGTTGATCCTTGGCTAAGCATATTGCATTTTAACTGTCAAAATACACAATATAGCCTGATCATGAAGTAGACTAAGATCACTAACTAGTCCTCTCAGCCATATTCCCTCTTTAGTAGCTTCTATCGGCGCTACGTACTCATGCTTCACTAGTAGACAGAGTAATTGTGGCCCCGCAAAATTGCCTTCCGACTAACAACGAGAACCACTAAGAGTAGATACATAACCGAGTCATGGACATTCTAGTGTCAATATCTCTAGCATAATCGAATTAGAATAAACCAGGTTAATAAACATTATTGTGTATCATTCCCATAAATAAGATCAACATCAGACGTACATTTAAGGTAGAAAAAATTTATCTTCATAGTCTGCCAATGCTCCTTTCTAGGTTTCCCCATGAACCCACTAATTACACTAACACGTGCAAGATCGAGCTTAGTGCGGACTATAATATACATCAAACTTTCTACTACACTAGTATATGGGACTCGAGACAAATACTCCTTCTCGCCTTTAGATTGAGGTGCAAAAGCAAAAGACAGATGAATATTAGCGCAGATCATGAGTATCTAAAAGTTTATCTCGATGACATACCAAACCTAGATAATATCTTTCGGAGGTAGCTTTCCTTTAGCAAGAAAAGCTTCCTCTGAATTCTTTCCCTGTAGATTTCCATACCCAATATATTATGTGCAGCACCCAAATCCTTCATATGAAACTCATCATTGAGAAGACCCATGCATCAACTTCTAAATATCAAACTTAGCCTTTGCAGCTATGAGCATATCATCTACATACATATAGATCATCCCCAATCTTGTTATGATAAATAAAACAATCATATGGACTCCTGGTATGGCCTAGATCAATCATGTAATCGCCAACCTCTTGTACCACTTGTCTCGGAGACTACTTTAGTCCGTATAAGGACTTCTTTAGCTTGCAAACATAGTCTTTTTTGCCAGGTACTTAGAACCAATCTAGCTGAGTCATATAAATCTCCTCTTCCAACTCTCCATGTAGGAAAGTTGTCCTCACATCCAATTGCTCAAGTTCTATGTTATGGTGTGCAACTAGTGCTAGTAGCAACCTCGATGGAAATATATGTCGACCACTTGGTGAGAATATCTCGTTAGAGTCAACCCCTTCTCTCTCGCATGAACCCTCTTGCAACAACACGAGCCTTGTATTTAATACCCTCCGCAGTGAGATTCCATCCTTTTTTTTAAGATCCAATAACAAGTAACATTTTTCTCTCCTTAGGTCGTTTGCTAGATCCCAAGTCTCGATTCTTCTAAAGTGACTCCATCTCATCTCCCATTACAAGTAAGCCATTGTGCGGACTCACTACATGAATAACCTTCCTTGTAGGTAAATGGCTTATGAGTATCTACCTCTTCACCAACCTGTAGTGCAAAACCCACTATATCCTCAAAACCATATCTCTTTTAGGGGCTATACTATGCTAACGTGCTTATGATGATTGAGATTGGTGACATATCAAATTATGTTGTAGCATGTTGATATGCTCCACCTTAGTGCTATGATTCACTCTCATCAAGAGTGATTCGCGACCTTTACTTGTTTATCAACATTACCACTTGATCCCGATGCATTAGACTTCACAATGGGGTTAAGCATAAAATTTTCATCAAATACTACATTTCTACTACATATACTCCCTCCTGTCCCGGAAAGACCGAACACTTGTTGGGACACATATTTTAAGGTGATACGTTGTGGTGTGGTTATCAAATGTTATTTTATTTACAAAGTAGATGTGATAGGAGTTTGTGGGGTATATTTTATTAGAGGAGAGAGAAAATTGGGTAACTTTTTATTGATAAAAAGTAAAGTGTAGGCCAAAGGATTATAAAAGAAATAATTTATTAATAGTGGGACCATGTCAAAAATGGAAGTGTTCAAACTAATTTGGGACAAACATAAAAGGAAAGTGTTCACATTATTCTGGGACGAAGGGAGTAACTCTATTTTCCGATGGTGACTAATTATATAACCCTTAACTCCATCCCAAGATCCACAAATCCACTCTTTTTAGCTCTTGGTTCTAACTTTTGTATTACCTTCACTCACACATAGTAAAATCGTACAACGAAAAAATCTCAACAAAGAATAATATACGGTCTTACTAGACCACACCTCATATGGTGTTTTACAATCAATACATGTGTGAGGCCCACGATTAATCGGATAAGACGCCGTACTTACGCCTTCGCCCAAAATCTTCTAACTATTTCAACATTTGGGAGCATGCAACTCGTTCACTCCAACAATGTCCGATTCATGCGTTCGCTAATGCATTTGTGAAGTATCCCCGATAGTATTCTCGGCAAGAATTCCCTTCATTCCGGCGTAATTCATCAAACTCATACCATCGGAGTTCCGGACTATTACCGATCCGCACCCTTTTGATCTTCTTCCCGACTTGATTTTCCACCAAAGTCTCCACCGCTTGAAATTTTTGAAAGCCTCATTTTTATGTTTCATCATAATCACCGAAGTCATTCTTGAGTAAGCACCGATGCAGTACCTTTGACGTCCAACGGATTCATTCGGAAGGACCCCAACAATCAAAATAAATATAATCAAGTGTGCCTATTGTTCGATGAACACCCTTTGGAAACTTGCTATGATGAAGTTTCCCAAACACACAATGCTCGGAAAACTTTAGATCCTGCATCTTGTCCTCATAAAGAAGATCCCTCTTTGCTAAAATTTGCAAACCTGTTTCACCCATATGACCAAACCTCATATCATCCTTTGTGACCCCAGATGATGCAACAGTAGTAGAACTTGTCAGAGTAGAACCTTGCAGAAAATACAAAGTACCACACTTCACACCCTTCGAAACCACCTTAAAAAAATTTATTGTTCGACTTCATTTTACTGAATTTTCCTTGCCGCTTACCCCTGTAAGAACTAATCCAAAGTGCCTGGTTTTCAGTATTAGAACCAAACGCCTTATGACAGACCTTTGTAGTATGAATAGCAGATCTTGCTTCTTCTAGAGAATGACTACTTTTGCCAATAATAAAAGAATTCACCAAAATTTTCATACGATAAAGGCAAAGATACTAGCAGAATCAGAGCAACATCCTTATCATCTACTTTAACATCAATATTACGAAGATCTAATAAGATAGTATTCAATTGATCTAGATGGTACTTAAGAAGCTTACCTTCCTGTATTTTGCTTCAGAAGCAACTTATTGTTAAAGATTTCGTCATGTAATTACTTTCGAGCTTTAACCAGAGACAGTATCTTCATTAGTGACCTCAATGATGACATCATCAGCCAGACATAGCATAATTGTCGAATGAGCTTTCTCCTCCAGACTATTAGATTCATCGTCATATATGCCCGCTTTCTTAGATTTTCCAGATAGCAGCGCCCACAAACCCTCCTGCTTCAGCAGGGCTCACATCTTGATTTGCCATAAGATGAAACAATTTCTCTCGGTGAATTTGTCGATCTTCATGTTCAAATAAAACATCTTTGTTGTCAAAATTGCAAACCCTAATAATACGGCTCTTATACCAGTTTGTTATAACGAACGCAATAAATCTACGTAGAATTAAAAAATAATCGACACAAGAATTAACGTGGTTCACTAACAATATGTTAGTTACATTCACAGACAGAGGAGAAACATTAATTATTTTATTATCTTTAAGGAGATAGAGTACAGATTACAGAATATATGGAGGTAAAAGTTAATTATAAGGTTTATATAATACCCTTCTAATTAACCTAAACAACATGGGCTTAAACTCAAAAGTAGCGCCAAATAATTGAAGGTATATTTTAAAACATAACATTCATTTCGATTTCATTAAACAGCACATCATAGTATTATCTCCATTTATCCCTAGGCTCTTTACCTTGCATGGAATATGATAATTTGTTTATTTTCTTCACATAGTTGACCATATATAGGGAGATCTTTTGTTCAGTACATGTTTTATTTTAGCTATCTTATAAACTTCCATTTGTTCAATACATGTTTTCTTTTAGCTATCTTATAAACTTCCCTTTCACTCTTACTCTGCTTTTTTGTATACAACCTGATATAATTTTGATTTAGCTTGTTGAACTTCTTCTTTTGCCTTATTTTTCTGTCCTTATATATCACAAAAAAGTTCATCATTTTTGCATTATTAAGGGACTAAGTAACCTTGTTTTCCTATGCACTGATGCTCCGATCCATCATCTTATTCTCTGCTCACGTAATATTTTTTCATTCTTAAAGTTGCCTTGATATGAACATCTCGCCCTATTAGTTTATGTTGAGTGGCTACACTCTCCCCCATAATGACTTTACAATTAAGGCCAATACCATGCTAAGAGGATGTCTATTTGTATTGCATTAGCTCCACTCCTAAAAGGTCACCAGGTGAGTATCTCACTCTTTGAAATCATGTGTCAACTAATATCAATTTATATGACTCCGTAAATTTAGAGCGCGTGATCTTCCTTTTTTATTTCTCCTCTCATATCCAAAATCCCCCTGAATAAACTCAAAACCTTTATGACTAGCACCACTATGGGCCTGTTCTCCGACTTATTTTTTTCGGTTGATTCGGGCTTCATTCGGTTCGATTCGGTTCGGTTCGGTTCAATTCGGTTCGGTTCGGTTTCTAAATGATAATCATTACTATTAATTAGTTATAATTTAATTCAGTTCAGTTCAGTTCAATTCAGTTCAGTTCAGTAGTTTTATGCCGAAGAGAACAGGCCCTATGTCCACTTAGAAATTCAATAATATATAGTTTTTACGCATAAGGGATACATTGAACTAACTTATCCAAATCTTCTCAAAACTGATTTGAGGTGCATAATCACCAAGATATGCACAATCTATCTACTGCATATGATCTTTACTCTTCTAATCCCATTGCTCTATTATATTTCGCAATTTTGTTTTTACTCTTATTTTGTCATTGATACCACAATTTATACCCCCAAGGCATGATAATTCTAGCTCTTCGATCATTCTACCGGACCACTTACTTTCCTAGAGACATATAACATTTACATATTCTTCTCATCTCCACAATCTTCCTGTAAGATATCCTATGTTCCACGATCCTATACGCAAATGAGGCATAATGTTCTTCTGTGCTCTCTCTTTGCCGATGACCTAGACCTAGACCTAGAAGCCCTTGCCTATTCGTCAAATCACTTGGGCAAGGGTATGGTGTGTCTCTGCTGGGGACGAACTAGCAACATTTGAATAATTGTCTTACACCTGAGTTTATCGAGGGTACTGCATAGGGAACACCCACACTGAAATATCATGATGGCTCATTGCATGCTTATGAATATGACTATGTTTTATGTTGGTGGTCAGTGGTCACCTGTCTCATCCATTGTCCTATACTCAAGCTGCCCCGTTCCTGACATTTTATGGGCCCTAGGTAAAATATGAGAAAAGGGCCCCTTTCCAGTATCAAGAAACTCAAAATTTTATATGGGTATAACTTAGCATATATGTTATAATACTCAACATTATTACACTCTTCCATACCCCTATTTTTCCCCAAGTTCTTCCCGAAAACTCCTGTTATAAGTCATGTTACCAAATAAAAAGAGCTCTATATTATCACCATTTGAAAAAATTTGAATATATTTTGGTGAGAAAAATGTATCAGATTACTAGTAAGTTTAGAGCATAAGTATTATGAATTTGTAGCACAATTTGCTTTCGAAAGTTCCACTACCTAATTGTACTCAAGTAATTTAACATCAACAGTTCTACTACCTATGATTTCTTTTATTTAATACATATGCAAAATAAAATAAAATAAAATAAAAGAACTCACATGAGCATAAAGCTCCAGTAACCATCAACTTCAGTTAAATCCTTAAACTAAGAAAAAGTCACAGATAACCCATAGACTAGCACTTCATAAACTGTAATTAAGCATAGAAACATTACCCATTCTCCAATTAGACATCAAGTATTAAAATAAAAACTTACGAGTATGAGAGCATGAGCAGTGAAGTATTAGAAGTCACAAGTCAGAAGTTCAGAACAAGCAATAATATTACCAAAGTCCAAATGCCACCGCTTGCCAGTCACCACCCTTCAATAGCCGGCTCACTGTCGCGGTACGACGACTCCACGAGTGGGTGAGAATTGAGAAAGTAATTGAAATTACATTGTTAAAAGAATTTCCATGGATGATGATGCGTCTCCCTTCACATTTTGATTGTATTTGTTATACTTGTATAATATTGGGAGACAAAAAAAAAATTGTCTGGTAATGATTTTCCCCCCTTAGCATTGATTTCTTGTTGGAAATATGGAAAGTAAATTAGTGGAGAATGCAAAGAGTCATTGAATACTTGGAAGCACAATATGGGAAGTCAATGAAAACGGAAGAGGGTGATTTAATTGCCTGATTGCAGTTAATAATTTTTTTGTTCTTCAAATGTTTTTTTTTTTTAAATTTTGGGCCCCTTCCTGCACTGGGCCCTAGGCGGCCGCACCTCCAAACTACCCTCAGGACCGGGCCTGTACTCAGGCATGATACCAATATTCATAAGCGGAGTTGTAGTCTAATTATCGTATTAAAATTGATTATTGCAGATAGGGATGCAAGTGGGGCGGGTCAAGTAGGAGACCCGCCCTATCCCCGCCCCAATGGGGCGGGGATGGATCCTAGTTTGGTGGGTAGTGGGGCGGGGATGGGGATGAAAGTTATACCCGCCATGGGTGATGGGGCGGGGGTGGATTTTAAGTTGTACCCGCCCCATCCCCGCCCCATTCCGCCCCATCCCCATCCCGCTCCACCCCATCCCCACTCACCCTACATCTTACCCTCTTAAAATATTAAATTTTCAACAAATTACAAGTCTATAACACTCTTTAATAGTTTTTTAATTTGTATATATTTTTTGTTATTAGTATTTGAAATTATATATGGTATATGAGTATTATTTAGTGAGTTTCAAATAAGAATTAAGTGGATGGTGGGGCGGGGAAGGTGGGGATTTGGTGGGGATGGATACCCAAGTGGGTGATGGGGCGGAGATGGTTTTAATTGTGTACATGGCGGGGCGGGGATGAGGATGAGTCTCGGACCCACCGCGGGGATGGGGATGGGGATGGGGATGAAAAAGTGAGGTGGGGATGGGGATGAGAATGCCAAAATCCGCCCCGCCCCGCCCCAGTTGCATCCCTAATTGCAGACTAATAATTAATTAATAGCCTTAGCTAGTTTGACCGAATGTTTGAAACATATTAGATCTCATTGAAATTTATTAGAAACTTATATATCAAAATAATAATAAAGCTATGCTTTCAGCTATATAATGTACAAAATATGCAGGTGACATTGTTTTTAGTGCACTGCGCTGGATGTCTATACTACTTGCTAGCAGATCGATACCCACATGAAGGGAAGACATGGATAGGAGCAATGAATCCAAATTTCAGGGAAACAAGCCTTTGGGTTCGTTACATATCCGCCATTTACTGGTCTATTACCACTATGACCACTGTTGGGTATGGAGACTTGCATGCAAATAACACTCTCGAAATGATCTTCATCATCTTTTACATGCTTTTTAACTTGAGCCTTACAGCGTACCTCATTGGCAATATGACCAATTTAGTCGTTGAAGGAACTCGTCGTACTATGGAATTCGTAAGTTGTCATCTATCACTTTCTTTTTTTTATTTTCTATTTCCATTACTTCAACAGTATTATATTAAGATGACGATCTAAAATGAAAACATCGGATATCATGAATTCAAGACATAAATTATCCACAATGAATGTTAAATTACTTTAAATTTAAAATTTAAATTACAAATATAGCACACACGTGCCCACCCATGCATACCCAGGGCGGATCCAGGATTTTTTATAATGGGAGAGCCGAAATAATTGGGGATTGAGTTTGAAGATTTGAAATAACTTTAACTTCTGCTTCATCTCATTGACGTTGTGGATTATCATTAGATTTTTGAGTTGAAGAGTTATTGATTAGTGGACAAAAACCTGTTTGATATCCACAAGGAGTGGATCTCCAAATTTTATGTTAATTCTTTTGGAAAGGAAATTGGCAATATCACTTTGGTGTTCTCTTTTAATTCTAAATCTTATTTTAAAACTTTAATTAGATCATAGTTTTATCAATCATTTTTTACGAGACAATAATATAAAGGCAAAATTTGGCCTCAATAACCTGAACTATAGCTCGGGTGCACCCAGCAGCACCAACTATGACTAGTAGCTTAAACACCACCAACTACGGGGTGGGGTGCAGTGTGTACCACCAACTACGGGTGGGGTGCAGTCTTTACCATAAAAACCCACCGTCTTCGGCAACATTTTAGGCTTCCGACCTCATTTATGGTACGGAATGCACCCCACCCCATAGTTGGTGGTGTTTAGGCTACTAGTCGTAATTGGTGGTGTCGGGTGCACCGAGCTATAGTTCAGGGTATTGAGGCCAATTTTGCCTAATATAAAATCAAATTCATGCAGTTCGGAGTGTACGTAAAGCAATGAATTGATTATTCTAATTTAAAATTTTTATGATATTATTTAGTTTAGTAACAAATTGAGTATTTGATTTGTATTCAACAAATATAGAAAGCAAAAAGCAAATAAACAATTTCGTCTAATAAAATAAATAAGAACTACACTAATAGTTACAAATAACAAATTGGCAAAAGAAACAACAAAAGCAAAATTAACATCAACTATGGAATTTTTTTTTGAAAGAGTAAAAATACTCATTTGTCGTGTGTTGAGCGCCCGGTACTCTAGTCTCTACAATGCTGTTGATTGTCTGTCACAACCAGGCATCCAGTAGACTAAATTGTATGAATATAGGTTTAAGTTCATATGAGAACCACCCTTATGATGAAAACCACTCATTTTTCTTCATTTTACGAAGATTTAGCTCATTCCACAACATTTTTGGTCATTTTATATTTTGCTTATTTTATGTTTTTGCGCATTTAACATTTTTATGCTCATTTATTAACGTTTTTGCTCATTTTACGTTTTGTACATTTTACGTTTTTGCTCATTTAAATTTTTATGCCTATTTTAAGTTTTTCTCACTTTACATTTTTGCTCATTTTACGTTTTTACTCATTTATTGTATTACTCGCTCATTTCATGCTTTTACTCATTTTTCATATTTTGTTGCTTATTTTTTATGGTTCTCACCATAAGAGAGTTCTCACTAGAACCCAACTCCATATATATATATATATATATATATATATATATATATATATATATATATATATATATATATATATAGAAGTGAGTTCATATGAGAATGCATACTTACATGAGAAATGAGAACAGATTTTACGCGCTGTAACTCTAATGAACAAGTGATGTAACTCTAATGTAAAAGTGATGTGACTCCAAAAAAAATATTAGAAAACAAAAATTCTGAAAAAAAAAAAAAAAAATTTTGGCTCGAAGTTTTTTCGGGCGTATAACTCTAATAAGTAAGTGTTGTAACTCTAATCCAATCATGTGGTTGAGATTCATTCTCATTTGTCACATTAGATGTTTTCTCATGTGATCTATGTATATACATATGTATGTATATATATATACATATGTATGTATATATAAAATTCGATCCAATTAGAAGAATCTTATAATAAGAAGGAATATAGACCCTTCCATACTAATAATCCAACGGAGGACATAATGACAAGCATTGACATAATCACTAATTAGAAGCACACATCCCCGCTTATATATATATATATATATATATATATATATATATATATATATATATATATATATATATATATATATATAATGGAGGTCCATTTTGAAATTGTCTCTTTGGAGACATATGATAAAATTAGAAGAATCTTATAAGATCCTTCCATGCTAATAACCCAACTGAAGATATAAATGACAAGCATTGACATAATCACTAATTAGAAGCACACATCCCCGCTATATATATATACATATATATATATATATATATATATACATATATATATATAATTGAGATCCAATTTGAAATTGTCTCTTCGGAGACATCTGATAAAATTAGAAGAATCTTATAAGACCCTTCCATGCTAATAATCCAATGGAGGATATAAATGACAAGCATTGATATAATCATTAATTAGAAGCACACATCCCCGCTAAATCTTCTCACTCTTTCTCTTCCCCTTCAATGACGACGACGTCCACAAGCTCACTTCCGTAGTATCGCAACCGAATCCTATCACTTAAACTCCACAATCCCTCTATTTCTCCTCCTTCTCTCTTTGGCGATATTGTCGTCGTATCACTCGTAAAAACCTCTACAAAAGAACTGACCCTTAGGTTTATAGTGAACTTTTCCTTTTTGATAATCGAATTCACGTTTAGTTCAAAAATTACGCATATTTAATTAATAATTTATGCATATTCAAATATAAAAGAAACATACACGTTGAATTCAGAAAATATACAAATATAATTCAAAATTATGCACATTTAGTTGGACAAAATATGCATTGTCATGTTGGTATCTCAATTATAATCGTTGGATTAAATTTACATGGTCAAGATTCCTTCTCACCGTTCTCATTTGACGCATAACTATTCTATCTCTCTTTGCTGCACAACTGTTCTCTATATCCTCATTATTCATCCCTCCAATAATGGTGCTCCCTTAACACTCCTCAAACCCAACCCATCTTCAACATTTCTCACCAAAAGTCAAAAGAAAGTAAAAAATGGAAAATTAACCGTCCTACTTGTACCTTGATTCGGCGACTCCTCCCTTGAGCGCAACCGATGCGTTGGCTATCATATGCAACAAATTTCAACAACAACCATTAACAATAAAATTTTCGGTTTTTTCACCAGGGTACCCCGTTGTTTTTCAAAATTCATGGGGTACCCCTACTTTTTAAAAAATGCACCGGGATACCCTTGACGTTTGGTAAAAATTCTTGAAATGCCCTTCTTCGCTAAGTTTCCGTCAACTTCGTTATGTTTTTGTCCAAATCATTCATATTAACCCAAATTAACTCTAATTAACCCCGATTAAACTCTAATTAACACTATCCCTAATTACTTTAAACCTCCACCCACCATCACCCGCCCACCACCTCCCCTACCCCACCACCACCACCCATGTAGCGGCCCCTCCCCCACCCCCTGCAGCCCTCTCCCCCCACCGCAGCCCCACTCGATTTCCCCCCCCTCCCCCCACCCCCGTCGATTTTCGCCCCCATCCCCCCACCCCCGTCCCGCTTTTCATATTCCGGTTGAGAAAAATCTTCATGACTATACTTCCCGGGGCACAAAACAATTCTTTAGATTTGCTTCTCGCAAACTCTACATTTGATGTTGAATTGCGGCATTGCACCGCATCGGGCATCTGCGTGGGAACCGAATTATACGTTACATTTCCTCCGAGCTCTCTATATATGAACAAAAGCTCGGTTGCTTATTATCATTAACGAGAATGAAGACCGGGTAAAGCATCAACCACTACGGGAGGCGGACAAAAAACCTTACTCGGTTCTTCCTTTTTTGCCAAATGTGACCTTGAGACGAATTGGACGAGAAGGAACCCCCACCCCCACCCTCCCGTAGCTCCCCCCCCCGCCTCATGCCTCCCCCCCCCATGTCGGATCCCCATCCCCCCCACCCCGTCGCGGAATTCTCTCTCCTCTGCTTTTGTGTTGTTCTTTGTCGATATTCGGTTGGTGCTCCAATGTACGTCGGCTGCTGCCGTGCGTCGGTGTTGGTGTTGTTGTTGTGCGGTGGTCTTTGTGTCGTCTGCAGCCCAGGCGTGAATTCGACGGGGTGGGGGTGGGGGGAGGTGGGGAGGCTGCGGAGGGGCGGGGGGGGGAGGCTGCGTGATAGTGGGGGGAGGGGGAGCCGTTGGGGTGGGGGTGGGTGGGGGTGAGGTGTTAGAGGGTTAGGGGTTAGGGTTTTAAGGTTTAGGGTTAGAGGGTTTAATTAGGGTTAGAGGGGTTAAATGGGTTACTTAACCCTAATAACTAACGAAAACTTAACACCGTTAGTCATTAAGGGCAATTCGTATATTTAATTTCTAAAGTAAGGGTAATTAGTGCATTTTTTTAAAAAGTAGGGGTACCTCATGAATTTTAAAAAACCACAGGAGTACCCTGGTGAAAAAACCGTAAAATTTTTCTAGTAAAATCTCCAGGTGAACCTCGGAAATTAAACAAAAAAGTAATGAATTTGAAAAAAAAATAAAAATCACGTAAGAAATTCAAACAAAATCATGAATCGGAACAAAATATGATAAAATCAAGAATGGAGAGAATACATCGATGTAAGGTGGATGAGAGGGAGAAGACTTGGTTGTTTTCTTTGGGGCCATGGCGTCATCACACTCTAACTCAATAATATTAAGTTAGTCTAATTTCCTAGATGGTGTTTTTCAAGTATTGGATGCTAATAGACTATAACATATTCTTAATTTCTCATCAGCCTTCCGTTTTCGAACCTTAAAAAACAAGAATACAATTTTCTTTGATATATGAGAAAACACAGAGGAGAAAGAGAGAGAGATGGAGATTTACTTGATGAGTGCGACAGACTGAATGAGGAGAAACAGAATTGATTCAAATTTCTTTTTCCAATTCGAATTATGGAGGTGGTTGTTGAATGTGCTTCAAGTTTCGAAAACTTTAACTCACTCAAGTAATGGTGAAAAAGAAGATTGGGAAGGATTGGGGAGCAGGGGAAGTCAAAGGGAGGGGGGAGGAATGAGAAAGAGATAATCAATTAATTATGATACAACTTTGCTGAAAAATAACATAAGAGTGAATAATAATGATATTATTCCTCCTCGTTTGTGTAATGATGATAAGGTATTTAAAGTATTGAAAAATGATAATAAAATAAGGAAAAATAATACAAGTTTGCTAAAAAGTGAGTAATAATAATTTTATTTTTCTTATAAATAATATCAATTTGTGTAATAGTGATAAGGTTTATAAAGAGTTGCAAAATAATACTGACATAAGAGAAATAATACAAGTTTGCTAAAACATCTCAGAGACGAAATCAGTAATAATGATATGAAACATACCAATAATGACATGAAAGACTTTTATAAATGACATGGAGCAAATTTAAAAATGACATGAAACAACTGCAAAATGATAGAAAACACACCAATAATGACATGAAAGAATTTTATAAATGACGTGGAACAAATTTTGGAATGACAAGAAATAGCTCGAAAATGATTGGAAACACACCAATAATGATATGAAAGAGTTTTATAATGACATAAAATAGTTATATTACTTCTCATATGTAAGATGTTACACAATAAGTTATGGTGTAACATGTTACACCCAAGTCGGACTCATATATATATATATATATGTATATATATATATATATACACGACGACAATATACCTTAATAGGAGCAGCAACAACCATTTTAGGCCCTATGATCATCAAAATTAGATGGTATGGAATATGGATGCATCCACTGTCATAAAAAACATTTCATAATTTTAATTTGCAATGTCACAAAGTGCAGGTTCCTGATTTATTTACTCTTAGTCCGATCTCAATTACTTTTTGATCAACTACATTCACTTTTACTAGTTTTTCTTTTACTTCAAAATTAAATTAATAATGTCAAAAACTTTTGCCAATTCTAGTACTTTTTTTATTATAAAAATATGGGATATAATGGTGTATAATTGGTGATTTACAATTGAGTCCATATGATTTACTTTAGTAAAACAAAATTGGTCCTTATATCTTATTTTAGAGTTGGTTCTCATTAGAACTTAGTCATCAATATGTAGATTTAGGGTCAAATGAGAAGATTTTTAAAATGAGAACGATTTACTTCCTACTATTAGAACTAAATGTACATATTTTTGTGTACTAAATGCACTTTTGTTATTATGTGCACATCTTTTGAACTAAATGTGCATCTTCCTAAGAAAATGTGTACTTGCAGTTTGAAAATCGAAATATGCATATTATTTATTCGAAACATAGCTCATTGAGTTTATATGTTTATGCACATTTAATTCATATTTATACATGTGATATATGTTGAATATTCATATTTATATAAAGTAAATAGTATTCCTTGTGATCCCCAAAATTTACTCCTTTACTTTCATCTAAGGCGGCATTTATTGATTATGACAATATATTTTTTACTAAAATATATATATATATATATATATATTTATATATTATTATGTGCAATCTTATTATATTCATTGCAAAGTAAAATTCAAAATATCAACTTATTTATAATTTTAATTAATACATAATTAAATATATTAATTGTTGAAGATGTGACCACGAGATTATGAAGAAAGCAAATTGGTAAAGCTTGGATCAAATGGATTATAACATAATGTTGTAACTACATTTCGCTAGACAAATTACGGAATGGCTTTTCATGGTCAGTGTCTATTTTTACACCACAAAGAGTTACAACAAACATAAGAAACAATTGGATACCACTTCCAAATTCGTAACAAGTAAAAAAACTGCCATTCACTTTGATTGTCATTATACTAAATATTAGTACAATCATCATTTAGTACAATCATGACTCAATCACGTTCTTGTTGTTTACAGAGAAGTAGCATTGAAGCAGCATCAAGCTTCGTAAG
This sequence comes from Beta lomatogona, assembly GCA_947646795.1. Lineage (NCBI taxonomy): Eukaryota > Viridiplantae > Streptophyta > Magnoliopsida > Caryophyllales > Amaranthaceae > Beta > Beta lomatogona. Next base: position 1,062,984 of record CANSNZ010000072.1, read on the forward strand.
TAGAAATCGGCTACCCACAAGATTAAAGGAGCAAATTTTAGGTTACATGTGCTTAAGGTTCAAGGCTGAGAATTTGAATCAATTTCAGCTGATTGAGCACCTACCAAACTCCATTTATAACAACATTTGCCAGCATTTGTTTCTGCCAACAATTGAAAAAGTATACTTATTTCGTGGCATTACAAGGAAATCACTCCTAGTCCTGGTATGGATCTCAGACGTTTTCTTTGACAATTTTTTTTTCCTAAAGATACTTCTTACATAGTTTTCATAAAAAAACCTTTTACAAACGAAAATTTGGGACTTCCAATACCAATTATAATTAGTTCGCTTTTAGAGGGTCCAACTTTAAGGGTCTCTTATCTTAATTGGGCTGTGAAATTTGTTATTATGACACAAAACACTCTTCCATTAGGTTTATCTTTAGTAGAGAAAAATGACTTATGGAATAGTGTCATCTGTCATAATTAGATGATCGATTTAGCACATTAGTTAATTGGTTAATTATGATGAATGACCATTTTCGTAAGAGAGCCCCCAGAATTAAGATCGCTCTAACATATTAAAAGTTGGGAACTTTTAACCCAAACCGTATCGAGCATAGTTAGAACCGATAATGTTAATTTTATTTTCCTTTAATTTGTTTCAGAACATTTTCAAAGGGAATATATAAACTATTGGACTTCTTATCAATCAAATATTCATCAAATATTGGTTAATGTTTATGTTTCTAGAGCATTAAAAATCATATACACCAATTAATGCTAGATTATTGAAGTAACCCTTCTTTACATTTTGGGTTTTTCTATGTAGTGCGCTTGTAATTTTACGAAATTCTATGTTCTACCCAACCTTTTTAAATTTCCATGTTGTACTCTTAAGCTTTGAAAATGTTACACAAAATACCCTTACACAAGATATCAAACAAAAGATTTTGGAACTTTCATACCCTGTGGGTGTAGAGTAGGATTTTTTTGGCCTTCTTAGTTGATTAAGCTGTAGGATATGATTAAAGAAATTGAAGGCTAAGTGAGGTTTGGGGTAGGATTTTCTATTAGTAAGGGTAGTTTGTGTGACGTTTAGAAAGTTTAAGGGTATAATGTGAAAAGTTCAAAAAGGTCGTGTACAACCTAGAATTTCGTAAAAACACATGGGCACCACGTAGAAAAACCCTTAATTTTTTATGGTTATACCTGTCTTTTAATTTGTATGATCCCTTGATTTGCACTTTTGACCATTATTAATTATGTAATACTTAAAATTATATTAACTTGTTAAATATTAATACTAGATGTATCTAAGAAGAGCATACATAATAATTTTTGATAGATTATGAAGATGTAAATATTTAAAGATAGAAATAGAAGTAATCATAAGTAATATCTCTTCTTGTTTTATTAGTTTTAACATTTATCTTTTGGGTTATACATATAAAAAAGATATAATTATGTGAACCCTTTATTATTGTTTTGAAGGGATAGGAAAAATTATCATCTATAAATCACTATACGACATCTACAACTATAATAACCCTTACATAAAAGATAATTTAAAGAACATTGGTCTGCGATTTTTCATCTAATTTACTAATATATATACTTCAAAATCGCTTGTTTAATATGGTAATATTCCTACCATAAAAGAAATTCAATTACTCGACATCTTTTATGCTTGATGTAATAGTGAATTGAAATCTAGCGTTGATCTTGGTGTTCTCGATCTCAAAACAATAAGTACGATTTTCAACATCTTCAAATTTCCAAGCTAAACAATAAATCAAGAGTCTCAAGGCGAGAGTAGATAGAATTATTTATATTGATGGGGACAACCCTCACAATAGGTGGGATAGACAACCCTCATAATAGGAGGGAGAATTACTAAATATAAACTATAGGCTGATAAATCTAAGAATAAAGCAATGAGAATAACAAAATTTAGGGCTTTCCACTAGTATAACAATCAGCGGAAGCCTGTGCAAGAACAATAATGGAGGCTAGGGTTTGAGATAGAGGTTAGGGTTTGAGAGATAAATCCATTAACCTAATTTTTTTATGTGAGCCCTTATTTAATTTATCTCGTTGAATATAATCAGAAAACAACTTCACATAATTTTGTTGTAGGCTTGTAGTCTAAAAAGATTATCCATGTCTGCTGGTAAGGTTGCAAATACAAAGGCGGAATATTTGCCTCCAAGAGAAGACATTATAATGCAGAATGAAGCAGCGAGTGACATTTATATAATTGTATCTGGAGAAGTGGAAATGATAGATTATGAAAGTGAAAAAGAGATTGTTGTTGGAACTCTGCAAGCTGGAGACACGTTTGGAGAGGTTGCTGCTATTTGTTCTACTCCACAAAGCTTTACAATTCGAACAAGAACACTTGCACAACTTCTCAGACTAAAAAATTCAAGTCTTATTGAAGCAATGAAGTTTAGACAAGAAGATAATATTGTCATGGTCAACAACTTTCTGCAGGTTAGTACGTCGTTTTTATTTTTCTACTTACTTTATATTGTGTCATGTTTTGATGAGGAAATTGTGTCCTTATGGGACTAGTAATAGATTATGTAAAGTTGGACATGTGGTTGTAGACTAGACATCATTAGATAATTCTACCTCCGTTTCGAATAGTGATTACACTTCAACTTTTGATATTGTTTTAAAAATTTAAAATTGATTATCATTTGTGATTAATGGGTAAGAAAAAAATATAATCATGCGAGATTTTGTTTGATTCGTCTCAATATGTAATTTAGAGTATCAATGTTTTATAATTTTTACAAATACAATTAAAATTAGAGATATATTAGTGCTCAAAGTTTTGCGTTGGCATGCGCAAAAGTGTAACTATTATTTGAAACTAGAGGTTGTCTCATGATTACAATGGTGGTTAAGCAAGCGAAAAGACTGCAAATTTATGGTACACTCATGAGTACAGAGCTTCACATATATCCAAAATCAAATGAGTATGCATCGATCAAATGAGTATGTATCTTTTCAAATGAGTATATAATTGACTAATGTGTACACATCTTTTCAAATGTGTATGTATCCGATCAATTGAATATGTATCTTTTCAAATGAATACGAATAATTTTGAGTTAATTTTCAAATGAATAGCCAAATATTTAATTGAGTGTGCTAATTTTTAAAATTAGTATGCATTTATGTGAAGAAAATGTATGACTTAGTTTAGATGTGGATGCATTATTTAAATGAGTATGGCAACTCTCAAGTGATTACAAACTTAGGATGAAATAAGTTATGTAAACTTCAACTGAGTATAACAAGTTTCGGATAAGTATAGAAAAGTATTCACCATAGCCTAGTCAACTTAATACCATCATATATATAGTCATTTGCAGAACATTGTACACTTTCACAATCATCATATACATTTATGTAACAAACAAAAAACACTAATACTGCACTCAACAATACCTATTCGCCATACATATTCATTTTGAAAATGAATACACTTTTGCAAGTAAACGTAATAATTCAGCAAAAATATCATACTCGTTTGAAATACATACTCAATTGCAAAAAATGTACACATAATTATTTGAAAAGATACATACTTAATTGAAACAATACAAATTCATTTGACGGTCGGGAGTGCATAAAGCTATGCACCAAGGTCTACAGTATGGGAACCCGGGAACGACTAACATGATAATTTGAATTTATTCTTTATGTTATACTCCCTCCGTCCCATAATATAGTCTTTATTTCTCATTTTTCACGAGAATTAAGGAAATGAAAGGAGTAAGTACTTTCTTGGTACCTTTGTCTTGAAACTAACTCTTTTCTTTCTTTTTCCTTTAAATTAAAATGAAAAAGCAATAAATGTTCATTGGAATGTTGTAAAACAATAAATAATGACACATATTTTAAAAGAAATGTAGGGGTATTTTGGAAACTTTATGTAGAAATGAAGGATACTTTAGTCCAAATAAATTGATAAAAAAAGAAAATAAAGACAACATTTTGGGACACCTAAAAAGGAATGTGAAAGACTATATTATGGGACGGAGGGAGTAATAGTTACATAAAGAGTATACACAATAGTTGTGCTAACTAAGGTATGTTCAGTTCAACTTATTTTTGCGGAATTTGTTGCACTTTACTTATTTTGCTCGAATTAAACTTATTTTTGCATAACTTAAATGTTGAACTTTTGTTGGAATGAACTTATTTTTGCTAAACTTACTTATTTTTTGCTTAACTGTAACTTATATATGAACATAGCTTAATTGTTACATTTACTAAACTATTTTTCTTAAACTTAACTTATTTTTACAAGATTTTAACATATTTTTGCTAAAACTTATTTTAATAAGTTGAGTAGAACAAACTCTTAAACCATTATTTTATACTATTGAGATGATTCAAACATAACATACGAAACAAAATATTTTTTGTTCACGACTTGTGAAGTCCTCTTTCACTTATTAATTTTTGAAGACACACCCATGTTCTCGATTTGACACATGCCAAACCATGCTAGCTCATTGCACGACATGTCAAATAATTGGCAAGTGGTTGAAATCTTGTGAAAGACTTTCCTTTTAAATAGTTTAATTACTTTTTTTTAATTTGTCTCACGTTAATTTAGATATTTTAATTTTTGGCATACTTTCACTGATATTATATTAGTTTTTTTACACTATTTTTAACCCCTATATATTGTATCTTATTCCAATTATAGAATACCCAAGTTTTTTTCTCCATCAATAAAAAATACTCTACTAATTCTTATTACACTACTTTTCTATAGAATAATATTTGACATCACATTACAACTTATTTCAATAAACTACGTGTTCTAACAAGTGTTAAGATCGTTCGAGATCGGAGGAAGTAATTCATTTAAAATTTGTTGTCGAATATTGAAGGGGAGAGGTTGAGAATTGAGGGAGAAAGACATAAGGGAAGGAAGTGGGAACAAAGAGAGACAACATGATAAGTTCGAGTTTTTTTTGCATCGGAATTGTGCAACATATTTCGGCTTCTGATATCGTAAGTAGATCGTAAATGCACTTCATAGAAGGTTGTTCTTTTGACAAAAAAAATTAGTTAGTTGTTATTGACATCCATTGGAAAGCCCCTCTATTCAATATATCATTTATAAACAAAAATATTGTCAAGTCCTACTACATAGAAACATGTGTTCTGAAAAACCACCTTAAAGGTACTTTGTACGAAGAATACATTTTAATGCAAAAAAGTTGTATAAAGCTATATTCTAGCTGAATTTCAACCGTGGACTACCTTTGCAGAGTTGATTATATATTATCTTGCTATTTACCCCTTCATTTTCTCCGAAATTTCCCAAACAACCACATTTTAATACCAATTCTCCAAGGAGAATGGAATTATGGATGAAAATGGGAACAAGGAAGGGAAAAAAGAAAAAAGGAAAAAGTCAACGGCAAAAAGGAGGTCAACCGCTGAAAACTTTTCAAAGGTAGGTTCTTACAACATTTTAGCTATATAAGGTCATTTATTACAAAAAAAAGTTGATAAGGTTATCTCTCACAAGAACGTGTTTGCGAAGTAGTTCCTATTAAAATTTTCTTTTAGGGAGAAAGTTAACATGTAAAAAGAAAAAAGATTGGATAACTATCGCCATAAATTCCAATTTTGGGATATATTCTCATATTAATCTCAAATTTTATCTACTTATGACTATTTCTTAATTTGGGACCATCTTCCCACATTGGTCTCTAACTCTATGGTGACCCCGTCAATACTTGTTTCACAAGTTATTCTGCTATATACGAGGTCCAAATTCCTCTTCTATTCCTTTCTCCACATCCTTACCACCCACTAGCCTCCGGTGACTGGTTAGAGTCCCTTAAGTGGTAATTATATATTCCAGTAAAAATAATCAAAATCTAAACGGGGACTTATAAGGGATGGGTATCAGTAAACTTAATATTATTTATAAATAAGTCAAGTATGTAATTAACAAGGAAAAATACCAAAACATGAGATTTATGGTAACAATATTTCCAAATTAGAATAAAAAAAAATGTTAGGTTGCATATTATACAATGAGATTATACTTTTGACATGCCTGTTTGATTACATACTTTTGACAGCATAATAGAAAGCTCAACGTCGTCAGTGTTGGAGATTGGCTCATTGAAAATGCAGATCGGGATGGTGAGCTCTTTAAAGCATTGAATTTAATGAATGTTGCTGCTGCAGGAAATAGCATATTTCTTGACAAGCTTCTCAAAGCCAAGTTAGATCCAAATGTTCGCGACTCCCGAGGAAGAACCCCATTGGTACTTTACTAAATCTCATTTAAGACCACTTTACCATAATTTATATTAGGATGTGGTAACTTGTTATATTAAAAGGTCCACTGACGGTAAAAATAACCCATTGAATGCACAAGGTGACCCATTATCTAACGACAATCCTTTAACTTATAAAGTGATTCATTTTACTTATAAAGCGATCATTTTAGAGCACAAAGTGAGCGACGATCTTACCATAAGTTAATGGTAAAGCAATACTATACAACTTACTATTGGTATTATGTCATATTTATTTCTTTCAACATTGCTAGTGGAAAATACATTATCTGCCGAGTAGCTATCTACTCACTGTAAATAGACATTAATGATAAGTGAAATTCAACTTAAGATCAATTTAAAAATAATAATTCAAGAGTCTATTTCTAATTGGTTGATTACCTACTAGATAGACATATACATACCTGCAGGCTGCAGTCTTATTCTTAGCTAGCTTTGTGATATAAAAGTAATATCTTCACTTTATTTTGAGTACTTATTACTTATAATTTGTTAGAAATATATCATATCATACCAGTTTAGAAAAATTCATGTTGGTCAATAATCTTATTTAAGGTTGTTCATTACCAAATATATTTAATTACTCATAAGTCTTAGTAAATATAATTTTAAATTTTACATTTCTAAAAAGTACGCTTGAAAGAATCTAAGAAGATCCTAAATGACAATGTTTTTTTGCCGTAAAATTAGCTTGAAAAATTTGGAGCTCGAACTCCCACCTTTTCGAGCTGAGTCAAGCTCATTCAGGTTCGTTTTTCGTTCGGCTCGTTAATATAGTTAACTCATACTAGAGCATCTTTGTTCAAGTAAAAATGTAGCCTAAATTTTTTCAAAAAAAAAAAATGTAGCCTAAATTCATACTCCCTGTACGGCTATACTTTGTAGCTCTTGTACTACTTTGGTATGGGAATTTTATCATATTTGACCATTAATATTTGGAAATTATTGACACTATCAGTCCCAACTATGGTCGGTTTACATCAAAAAGTCATAACTTTTAATTATCTCTAGCAATCCCTCCGTCAAGGGTTCTTTTCCAACAATGGTCCTTTTGCTTAATTAAAATAAGTTAATTATAGCACATGACACTCATCTAATAACCCTTTATTCAAATTAACTAAAGCTAATGAAAGAGTTTAATGTGTCATAATAAACCGATTTAGCATGTTGAATAAGTTAAATGATCACTCTGAGAAGAGAACCCCCTAAAGTTGGGCCTGATGTGAGATAATAAAAAATTGAGACAGGTTAAAGTGAACCAACCATATCGGGACTCATAGTGTCAATTTTAGGTATATATTGTTATTTATTAGGAAAAATTGTTAAAGAAATATTACTTTTGAGATTATAAATTGATACAAATGCCATAATCATTTACAAAACAAAATTTATACACTTTTATATATCTGCAAAAATCAAAATATTCCCCGTGGAATAGGTAATTAACAGTGTTCACAATGAAGGGAAATAACTAAAAAAAGGGATTTCATCTATTATACATATACATCTCCAGTTATTCTTATTTAAGAGTAGGTTTAAGCTCATATGAGAACCACCCCTTATGGCGAGAACCACTTATTTTTCCTCATTTTACGAAGATTTTTCTCATTTCACAAGGTTTTTGCTTATTTTATGATTTGCTAATTTTATATTTTTGCTTATTTAACATTTTATGTTCATTTCACAACATTTTTGCTCTTCTTACGTTTTTGCACATATTACGTTTTTGCTCATTTAACCTTTTTATGCTTTTCTCATTTTTATATTTTTGCTTATTTTACGTTTTTGCTCAATTCTACTCATTTTATGATTTTGCTCATTTTTTATTTTTTATTTTTGCTTATTTATGAACTTTTTGCTTTTTTTAGTGGTTCTCACGGTTCTTAGCATAAGAGGGTTCTCACTAGAACCCAACTCTTTAAAAGTAATCCCAATTTTTTATATGGCCTTGAGCGATAACAGTAAATGCAAGAGATTCAATTTATTTTGAATTTATTCTTATAATTAGACTTTATCTGTAATTATCCTTTATTTTTTTGAGTCCGTTTTTGGAGAGACGGTCTCACGTTAGTGTTAACGTGAGACCGCTGATGTCATGCTGACATCACGCGCTTGCATCAAAGCAGCAGTAGAATTAGTTAAGCACTTGCACCTATTAGTTATGCTAGCCTTAAATTGCTTATGGGTGAATTAGTTAAGCGCTAAAGTATATTAGTTAAACGCTGAAGTATATTAGTAAAGCGCTGAAGCATATTAGTTATATCATAGAAATCAGATTATAATGCATTTTATTGGCCATAATTTCAGTATCACGCATAAATAATTATCTCTTCCTCAAAAAAACTAACGCACTAATTCTCTCTTTCTTAAATAACTATCGCATCTTTGCATTAGTTATGCCGACATCAAATAACCAATGCAAAAACAATGTTTACTAATGCATACAATAAATAAAACTAATGACCTTAAAATCATAACTATTGACCGCCCATACTATCAACCCTCAAAGTATAATTGTTAACCAAATATCAAAACTATAACCATAAAACCATGCATCATTGTTACTCATGAAATTAATAAATAATTATTCATATGCTATAATTATTATCTTTCAGTTATTTTCTAGACTAAAACTATTAGCCATAAAATCGGAACTAAAAAGCAAAAAGTCATAACTAATGTAAAAAACAATAATAACTAAATACCCAAATATCATAACTATTTATCATAAAGCAATAACTAATAGCCAGAATAACAACTATCAACCATAAAACCATAGTTATTAACCACAATTAATAACTAATAACCTAAAAATCATAACTATATATCCTAATTTCATAACTATTAAGCAAAAGCTAACTATGAATCAGAAAACCATAACTAAGAGCCAAAAATATGTAACTAATTATTAAAATTCCTTAACTAATTGGAAAATTATAACTATAACTTGAAAATGACAAAATCAGCCCCACAAATTCACCTTTCACACGAAAATTAACTCACCCATCCAAAAATTCCACCACTAAACCCCAGTTACCCACTAACCAACCCCACCACTCACACGCCATATGACCTATAATTCATTTTCCATTTGGTTCTTTATAATTTTCCTTTTTTAATCGCATTTTGTGAACTTCTCCCTCGATCAATTATTGATGCGAGAAAACACTTTTTTTATGGAATTCAATAACTAAATACGCTATCTAACTCTTTATATAACCTTACTTATAGTGTAAAAAAACAGTCTTTAGGTAAGCAACTCGCACTCTTCCCCAGTTCAAATGCCATTCGTGCCCAATAAGTTTTCATAGGCCATAGCTTGAAGTGAATAATCACACTTTATGTAACCTTACTTATAGATAAATCGAGAAAAGTCAAGAATTAAAGTATCTATATTCATTTATTTAGTCTGGTACACTAAAATTCAAGTACTCATTTATCCTGACTTCTGAGCTTGTTTAAAATATATTCATGCACATATTCATTGATTATTTTCATCGAAAGATTTCACCACAATATTTATAAATCAAACCAAATATGTGCTTTTACTGCCCATATTGATGACTTCATTCCACCTCCTTCATCATTTTCTCTCTCCTCAATCTTCCATATATTATATATAAACCTTCTTCATCACATATTGATGCTCTCTGTTCAGCCGGCGTTGACCCACCGTGAGTTTTTGCAGTCCCAAATCTTCCTCATCATTTTCTGACCCCAACTCTGGTTCCTGTTTTTCTCTTTCGCATGTCTCTGTCCTCCTGCGGTGCCGTGCAGTGCTGTCGCGGCTGCTCTGGTCGCCATGGTTGGGTCATAGCTGCCTATTCTGCTATTTGTTACCATTTTGCTGCTGCTATAGCTGGTCTTCTCGAGCTGTTCTTACTCTGGTTGCATTTTTCTCTCTCCTTTGTTATCTTTTCGTCGCCGCTACGCATGCACGGACTCCTCTTTGCGTTCAAGGTTGTTGGATGGTCTCACGTTAAGACTAACGTGAGACCGTCTTTTATAAGACTTTGTGTATTTTTTTTTACTGATATGTAATGACCTGATATAATTTTTTGACTAAAAAATATTATCAACTAATTAAAAATTAAGTTTTTGCTCCTTTAAATTGTTCTTGGCAAATTAAAATTAAGTTTTTTGCTCCTTTATTTTTTTTACTGATATTCTCATACGTACTGTGCTTTTCTTGATAATAAATTATTCTTAATGTTTGAATATTATTTTGGATCACTTAAATTAATATTTTTTATATATTGCACCAAAAAAATTATTTTTATATATTAGTATTTCTTTATTATTTAAATAACTTTAACAACATAATTCTATCATCTTTTAAGTTAGAGAGTGAGGCCCAAATTAGCTCTTATCGTCACTTTAATGACCTTATGAAATATTAGTACGAAACTTTGGTCCTTTTCCATTGGCCTATCAACCTAGAGTTTAATGTGACATGGTAGAGGTTTATAGAAGTATTTACTTCAGTTGTATGTTTGCTCATGCAAAAAATTATATTAACTTATGCTATATTTAAGTCCTTTAGTTATAAAATTCCATGTAATTACTGTGATATGTTATTATCTAGCACGAAGCAGCTTCCAGGGGACATGAAGAATGTGTGATCGCGCTTCTGAACTATGGATGCAACGTACTTTTACGAGGTACATAAGATATTCCCACTATTTTTTTAAATTGCAACATGTTGACTTTTGACACTTTAAATCAAAGGATAATTTTACTAATATATTAAAATAACTTTTACTAATATGTAAGTTGTGTTTAGAGTGAAATTATTGCATATTTTCAAAATATGTACTTTTTGTAATTTTTACAATTATACAATAATAATAAAATATATACCAAAGTTATTGACGGATGTGAAAGTCAAACCGTAGTTACTTAAAAAAACAGATGGAACATAATTTACCAGTAACCAATATATGACTAGAAGGGTAACACATATGATGAATAACACTTGCAGATTTGAATGACAACACTGCTTTATGGGATGCCATAGTTGCTAAGCACTACAACATATTCCATCTATTATACAATTATACTACCATTCAAGATCCACAAATAGCAGGCGATCTGTTGACAACAGCAACTGAGCGAAATGATATTGCAGTGATTAAGGATTTACTAAAATGTGGATTAGACGTCGATTCAACAAATCTTCATGGATTAACAGCTTTACAGGTTGTCTTAACAACTAATCACGTTGAAATAGCAACCTTATTGATAGCCTATGGTGCAAAAACGAGTGATCTAAATGGTAACACTATTTCTTCAATTTTCGCTGCTCGTAATCAACATTTTGTACAAGTAAACAAGAAGGGCGGAAATGTCTCAAATTTTGAGCCAATTTGTGCGAGGATAAACTTATTTAAGGGGTATCCAACTTCAAGCAACACCTTTGATAAAAACTCAATTGGAAGGCTTATTAGGTTGCCAAGCTCTTTTGAGGAACTCCAAGTAATTGCAGGTATAATTCTAACTTAAAATATAATTGTTTCTTCTCTTTTGTTTGAAATTATTAAGGCGCACCTCGGTTTATGCTAAAAGTTTTTTTTTATTATACATGATCATTTATGTGTTAAATTGCAAACTCCTACTAGATTTGTGTGATCTAATATACTAATATATATGTTCATAATGTTTGATTCAAGATAATTGAGTTACGTTTATATAAAGTTGATGTAGCAAAAAAACAATGGGTTAAAGGATCTTTAAATACTCTTTAATTCATTATATGTGGAAGGAAACCAATTATACCTATATTTATCACAATATCATTGTTAAATGGAGAATACCATACAATGCAGCAGAGCAACTACTGTGAAATATTAGGTCATTCATATATAGCGTAGATAATTTTGCTTTTATTTAAATGGATACTTATTGCAAAAGAATTGACTCTATACACTAACAAACAAAGCTATGTGTCAAACCACAATTGTACATGTGTCTTAAGAATCAAGGTTGACCTAATTAGTTGAAGGCCTTCTTTCTACTCTTGTGGCAAGGGATTATTGCCCCTTATAATGTGAAATTCCCAAATTCTCCTCCACTATAAGGGATATTCATCTTACCTTAAAAAAAAAAATATGTGTTATGTTTTTATACTATGACATGTATCCTTTTAGAATATAAAAACATGAGTTTGCATAGGATTTTAGTAAGTTAACTTCATGTGGGAACCACCACATTCTTGTTGTACATTTAAGTCTCTTTAGATTTTCGTTAAATAGTTGTGATTAGTGGTTTCAACTTTCATATGGCAGGCCAAAAGTTCGAAGTCAATGCAACAAACCTAACAATTTTAAACGAAGAAGGGGCGGAGGTTGATTCCATTCAAGTGATTAGAGATAATGATAAATTATATATAGTTGATCATTCAATTTAGTTAATAAATTTGTATGTTATGGTTGGTGCAAAATTAGTTGGTTGACTTTGCAAACAAGTCAATGCACACCCAGTAGTTTGGTACTGAATGTCTCGGGAGACTTAGCCCCTGGGGGTTAAAACCTTGCTAACGTACTTTGTTGCAATTTAATTTAGGATTAAACCACAACGCCTAATAAATTCAGGCGAAATGCAATAAATAGAGCAAACAATAATTAATCTATTAATTAAAGCACAACATTCCCATATATGCCACAAACTTTAAGAAATAACTTTACAACACATAGGGGGATAGGCCAGGCTGGACAACTAAAGGGAATACACGAAGGCAGTTACCTCCATGGTTTCTTGCTTCAATCGGAGAATTACAGAACTCGTCGCCATAACATGTTCTACGTCTAAGGACTAAACTATAACCCCAGAAGGCACTAGTGGAAAAAAACGGAAGGGCTGCGTTTTTGGTCAGCAGCCCTTCACTTGCGGTTTACGCGCAAAAACGCAGCCCTTCCAATATGGAAGGGCTGTGTTTTTGGGCCTAAACCGCAGCCCTTCGTTGTACAAAGGGCTACAGTTTTGACCATAACCGCAACCCTTTTGACCCAAAAAAAATTAAATATTTTTTTTTTGCAATTTTTTACCCCTAAAGTTATTTGTGTAGCGAAATTATAAATTACAACTCCTTCATCTGATGCAAACAAAACTAATCAAACAAAACGAAATTATAATTTATAATTTGATGCATAAGATCTAAACTAATCAAACAAAAAAAAAATTACAGTCGAAGAAATGAAAGTGAAAACAAACTTCTCTAAATAACCGCGTATATCCAAAGAGTAGACAATCAAATAGACAATAGGAAAATAAAGAATTGGAAAACAAATAAAAAGAGAAGCAAAATATCAGTAGACAATAGAAAAATAAAGAAATGGAAAGCAAATAAAAAAAGAAAAAGAAAAACATCAGTAGAAACAAATCTAAAAAATAACAAAACGAAATTTACAAGACCATCAAATTAATTCCACAAAATAAAAAAAAAACCTAAAATACAAAATAAAATGCTTAACTAAACCTCAAATAACAAATAAATTACAAAAAAACATGATACAAACTAGATCAAACCCTAGATCTGATGCAGTGACGGCCCGCCCAATTCCTTCATCGCCCGCCGTTGCCGTGGCGAAGAAGACGCTCGAACAGCAGCGAAGAAGAAGCCTGAAGTAGAAGAGCAGCGGCGAAGAAGACGCCCGAAGTAGAAGAACATCGACGAAGAAGATGCTCGAACACCAGCGAAGAAGACACCCGAAGTAGAAAAACAGCGGTGAAGAAGACGCTCGAAGTAGAAGAACAGCGCCGACAATGGGGATGAGACGAACAACGAAGGAGGTGACAAGAACGTCTGTCGCCGGCGAAGAAATGGGGATGAGACGAATGACGAAGGAGGTGAGGAGACGAACGACGAAGGAGGAGAGGAGAGTGAGAAGAGAGAATTAGGGAGAGAGGGTGAGCGGCTTTTTTTTTTTTCAAGGGAAAGAATGAGCGGCTTTTTATTCGAAACGACAATTAACCTAGCGCTGAGTATTTGAACCATTTAAAAGCCCACCTATCAAAATAAAAAAGCCCGCGAATTAATAATAAAGGGCTGTGGTTAGCCTAAAAACCGCAGGCCTTCACTACTTGTAGGGATGCGGTTTTCGGCTAACCGTAACCCTTCACTAATAGAGTGCGGTTAGCCCAAAAAACGCATGACCCTTCATTTACAAAGGACCGCGGCTTTTGGGCTAACCGCAGCCCTTCACTTATAAGGGCTGCGTTTTTTGAAAAACGCAGCCCTTGCAGCGCAGCCCTTCCTTTTTGATCCCCTAGTGAGGGGGTTGACTAGGCTAGAGCTAGGCTACGCTAATAGTAATTGCAAGTTTGTATTGTGTGTGTTGTTGTTGTTGTTTGATGCTTGCTCCTCTATTTATAGAAACATGTCGTATAACTTCCGTGCTACTTGGAGGGAAAACATTTGAATCATCTTTGAATCAAATATTAACCATTCTTATGGCGCTAAATAACTGTATCTCTGTACGTTCGTCCTTATGTGGATCTGTCTAATAACTTTTTTTAACCACTTGCATGTTCGTTGTTCTTTGACGCTCGTCTCCTGATAATCTTGATGATTTCCTCATGTTGACTTGACTTGTATTGGGCTTCATACCCCTATTGGGCCTTCATGTTAAGATGAAATTACACCTTTTGAGGTCTAATACCATGTACCATAATAAATGCAACTATACATCTAAAAATGGTGGTAACAAATTGCCCCCCTGATTTGTGGAGTGATGTACTCAACACCCACAAATTATGAGCAGAGAAAGACTTTCAATGATTATAGCCAATATCATCCAGTAACATCCTGAATGTGACTCCCTCCATTGTCCTAAGATGGTCGATGAATTTTCTTTTAGGATGACTGAATTTAGTTGAGAAGAATAGCCTTTCGTGTATTACTTCACCTTTCTTTATAGCCATTGCGAAAAACATTAAGAAATTTTCTTCAAGATGCGAACTTGTAGGATTGTTTGGAAATAACCAACAAGGACTTACATTATAGGTCATGAGATCGTACCAAATTTGACAAGCGCACTTGTATTGTACCACATCTCTTGATGATGACCCATCTGCTAATCTATAAACCTTTATTTTCCTTGTAGTACCCTTGACAAAGAGCCTCTTTAGGTACTTCCAAGGCATGTTAGATTTCCATATTTCTTCCGTAATGATTTTGCCCCATGATTTGCAAACCAAAAGAGATGTAGCCTGATCATTCCTTTCGAGCTTAGGAAATATCCATTTTTGTACGAGATCTAAATTGGACCCTATTTGAAAGGCCTTAGATCCGCCTTTATCTTCCTGATCCTGTTGTATGATAGGACTATCTCCAAAATAGTTTTGGATAGAAGAAATCCATTTGGTGGATTCATTCTTAGTAAATTCATCTTTATCTCTAGATATGATATTTAATGCCTTGTGATGATTTGGGCATTTTGAAGGATATGACATATATTCTGGAGCAGCTTGACGAAAGATGGGGTTATATGTGCAATCCATTTTAATTAAAATTTTGAGTTTTAGAGGTTACACATATATATATATATAAAGCATTTTGATGCCTTAACCGTTCAATAATTCTCCCTAACCACTTAACTTTATTGGAGCAGTTTCTTAAGGGATGCGAGTCTTAACTGGACACGTGTTCGTTTTCATTTCATTTTGGTGAACCAAAAGCGATGTCAAAGCAATTAAGTCATTGCAAATATATGAAAATATATTTAACAAGATTACCATTTGAGGTAATTTCATAACATTGACATAATGACTTATCTTTATGAAGATAAAATTATTAGTTACATTTTAATTAAAAATGCTTGGGTCTAGAGACAACATTCGAAAGTGGATTTTACACACTATATTTACCATAGCGTTACATTCGTTGATTTCCAACTCGTGCCCTGCACAACTCCTGATAACTGCAAAGTAGTAATCTTCTCCAGGGGAGTTGTTGAACCTTACCTTGAAGATAATCCTGTGATAGCTGTTGTCCTAGGCGTATCTCTAGTCGATCAGTGCGATATACATCCAAGGAAGGAAATATTCTTGGGCTAACAGCTCCCACAGTTTGCAGACGCACTTAAAAAGTACTATACTCCCTTGATTTTCATCTTGGCCTTCTTCTATCCGCAACACTTTGAGGGAGGTCTGAGTGCAGGAAAGAATTACACTCTTGGCGTAGACCCAATTCATTCTTTGAGGTCTTGGGAAGTTTAAGATAGTGGAAACTTCCTTGCCCCACTTCTTGCAAACTGTTAGCAATTTGTCTTGTGATTTCCCATCTAATTTGGGCCATATGTGGGTGGACAAGAGATCGATATTTGTACCGACCTTTGTAGCGCTTGATTCCACTAGCCCAGGGTCCTCAGGTTCCATCACAGGTGCATCGCCAAAGATGCGCACCATTTTCTCTACCCATCTGGCCCTTTCATTTGTGATGAAGGCTTCATTATCTTCATTTATGATATCGAGGGTGAAGCGATGATTGAAACAATCATCATCAAACTCGGCTGCCAAGTTTGCATATGCTTCGTAATCCATTTTAGTTTTTTGAAGTGAAAATAGGATGATGGGATGCTGTGGCCAAATCCCTTTAAATAACCAAGTCATTTTATTTAATGGCTATTTTCATAATAAATTCTAGGGTCGGTGAGTAATTGAGTACTTTGACCTCTTTTTCGAGAAGTTAATGGATTTTTTAATTGATTATTATTTATTTTAAGATTACCAATTTGTTGACAAGTCTTAAAATTAATATGTCACTTTTTAGGTATTTGGGCCTAAACTTACTTCCTTATATTCATTATTCATTTTATGAACAACAACCAAGTCTGCAATTGGTACATGATATGGAAGTAGAAAGAAATGACATAAAATAAGATTTATTTCATAAATGAAGTAAATCATGGCAAATAACTATCAACTATCTTCTCCATTAATACCCTTAATAATTATGCAATGCCATTAGAGTGAATCTTGGGACTTATAAGTCTCAAGTGTTACGTATGTGAACAAAAGCTCGACTTTAATACTCCTTTGGAGGAGAGGATTGCCACTATTGGTCCTTGTTTTCCTTTCAAGATTCAAAAACCAAAGCGCCTGACTTGTCTTAGAGCAATAGTTCTACCCATTCTTGGACCATATTATTCTAGAAGATAATAAGCCTAGAATGCTTCCGTTTGCCCCAAAATCCCTTCAATATTTGCATTGGCCTTTGACCAGCAAACCTTTTAAGGGTTGGATTTCAGGAGTGGATGCAAGAGCATGGTTTTTGCGAATGAAACCTTTTCATGACAAATGGTCTAATAACAAAATATTGCCCTTCTTAAGAGTAGCTTCTTATAAAGTAGTCCCTTTTGACGGAGCTATATCTCTTGCCTTGTTGGCATGTTCGGACCTCGCCATCAAGCGCTTCTTGTTCCGATGGGGACCAATGAGCGTGACATTAGGCGATATTGCCTTAATTACTGGGACTTCTCCAACCGGTGAATATGGAATTGAACTTCCTATCTTTCACCATGTTAAAGAACATAATCAGCTGCACAGTTTATAAGTGCGTTTCTAACGTACTTTATGAGCTCTTTTTGGTTTTGTTTGATCCTCTTTATACCCTTTTCTTCCCTCTTTCTTCCTCATTTCTCTCTTTATTTCCTTCACTTGATCATTGTTGATTATTGTGACATTTCGCTAGATTTTCGGTCAATTTTGACTGGATTTCTAGTACATTTGCTTTCAGCGTGTTTTCCCGAGCTTTGATTGCAGGTATGATCTTTTATAAGGTCAAGAGTTGGGAGATACGGTAATAGGCGGGAGTTTCGAGGAGTTTGCACGCGCGAAAATGGAATAAAGGAAGCTTGAGCTGAGCTCCATGGTGTGCCCGCACCCCCTTAATTAGCTCTGCCCGCACACACTGGTGCGCCCGCGCCTGGAACCGGTGCGCCCGCACCGCCTCATAGATTGAGCATCCTTGTTATCAGTCAGTTAGGTGCGCCCGCACCAGCTCTGAGGTGCGCCCACACCAGCTCTGAGGTGCGCCCGCACAATTTTCATGGTGCGCCCACACCTTTCCAGTGAAGATTGCCACTTGAATCAGTGGCCTTGGTGCGCCCGCACCACCTGTTTCCGCGAGAAAATTGTAATTCTCGTGGGCATTAAAAACAATAGGTGTTATGTTTTTTTTGGACTTATGCTTTATTCAGAGTTTTTAGAGAATATTATTAGGGCTTACTTTAGAGAGAAAAACACTTAGTTTTTGATCAAGATTTGAAAATTCTAGATCATAGTTTGTGATTGCTACAACATTGAAGGTATATTAATTCAATTAGTTTCAAAGTTTCAGTTTTTGTTATCTCTTTTCATTGCTATTATTGTTCTTCCCTTTTATGAGATCAACTTTATTATAGTTTCATAATTGTTATTTTAATTAGATTAATTATCTCTTAATCATGTTTAGCCCTAGATTAGTTATAGATTTCATGTTTTATTGCTTAGATTCCATGATTAGTGAGTAGTTCCCTTTCTAGGGTTAGGGTGAAAGTATGGATTAGAGTTTAAATGTATTGTTAATGTGGTTGTGATGATTTAAAGACGTTTATGCATTGATCTAGGCGTTTTGAGGCCTTAGGATAGATATTGATCACATTTGTGCTTTGGTATTTTGATTTCAAATGTTCATAATTGAATTATGAACTCTTTTATCATCCCCATGAATCAACTTAATTTATAGGCAAAGATATTGGGTAGAAAATAAGGGGATCCTATATTAGGGGTTTTCCACATTCATTGGATCTCTTAATCAATTGACTAAAGACCATTCGAGAGAGAATTCAGTTGATTGATTAAGCGATCATTCTCGAGGACCATTCGAGAGAGGACTCGAGTATTTTAGAGGAAAACTAAACCTTGCGTAATCGTTGCCTTTGAATCACAATTGCATTAATAATCGTTGTCCGCTTTGATCCATACTAGTAACCTTAACTCTAGTGTCTTCCTATAATTTTTCATCTCGTGTTATTTGCTAGTGCTTGATATTATCTAGTCGTAGTTGTCACCAAACCTTTTTTAAAACCCCCAAAAACCCTTCGATTAGGTAATTTAGACTTAATAGACTTTGATTAATCCCAATATCCCTGTGGATCGACCCTTGACTTGCCTTTATTACGTTCTTGGTAATTGCTCGTTTGGTGCTTTAACGACACACCAAAAACTTCTTATCAAAATGGCGCCGTTGTCGGGGACTTGTGCTATTAATTGAAGTTTATTTTAGTTTAGCTTTGCTTAGTTGATTTTTCTTTTCTTTTTGAGTCGTGGTTGTTATTTGCTAATCCTCTACTTAACTTTGTTGTTGTTACATGAGAAGAAGAGCTCACGGTTCACCCACCTTTCCTCTAGATCCAGAAATTGACCGTACCTTGTAAAAGCTTCGGAAAAATTTGGAAGATTTGTCTTTGGGTTCCGAACCATCTTCACCAGCCTCAATTACAACAAGTGAAGTTCAGCCAGACATGGGTGAAGCAAATCAACAACTCTTTAGGGATTTCGGAAATCCGGGTTCCTATGTTCTTCAAGGTGGTATTCGACTCCCCACCACTACTACAAATTTCAACATTCATCCTCAGTACACTCGGATGGTGAAGGCAAAACAATTTTGTGGGGGGTCGGATGAAGATCCTCTGGACCATCTTGACAGGTTGCTTGAGATCTGTGCCATGATAACCACAAATGACGTCTCTCCAGACTACATCAAGATGTATTTGTTCAGGTCTTCTCTTACCGGAAAAGCAAAATCATGGCTCAAGAGCTTACCTGCTAACTCCCTCACTACATGGGAGGAAGTCACAATGGCCGATCTGAAGAAATACTTTCTAGAGTGGAAGACGACAGACATAAGGAGGAAGATCTCCTCATTTGAGCAAGAGAACGATGAGACACTTGCGGAAGCTTGGGAGCGGTTCAAGGAGATGATCCGTTCATGCCTTCACCATGAGTTCACCAAGAATCTACTCATGTGATTCATTTATGATGGCCTTGATCCTATATCACGTGCCAACCTTGATGTTGGAGCGGGAGGTCAACTTTCTAAGATCCCGCATGATCAACTTGAGTCCACCATTGAAGAAGTAATTAAGAACTATTCATGGGGTGGACGTCGAAGAGGTGCTCAACCTAAGAAGAGTGGGAAGTTTGAATTAGATCCCATGGATCAAATTCAAGCTAAGATGGATCAACTTGACAAGAAGCTCTCCAAGATCAACCTCGCATCATCTAATCCATCACAGGTAAATTCTTTTTCTTGTGATATTTGTGGAGGTACTAATCATGATACATCTTATTGTGGAGGTACAAACTCGGAGCATGTGGCGACAATAAACTATAGAGGGGATGGTTACCAAGGAAACCAATGGTATAGAAGCAATCAACAAGGAGGTTGGAAACAACCTCAACAAAACTATAATCAAGGCTTCAACCAACCTCAACAAAGATGGAATCAACCTCAACAAGGGTACAACCAAGCTCAACACCAAGGGTATGTTCAAGGGTATATAACCCAAATTATAATCAAGGTGGTTCATCCTCACAAGGGTCTCATGTCTACCAAGCTCGACACTAGAGAGCCAATACCCAAAAACCTCCCTCTAACCCTCCGTTCCCCAAACAAAATCCCGAACCCACTCCATCTCCCAATCCCACCTCCAAATTCTCCAACAACTCCAATCCATGAACCAAATTCTCCAAAACCATGAGCAGAGGTTTCAAGAGCTACAAGCCCATAATAAAATGATTGAAACCCAAATTGCTTAAGTAGCCGAAAAAAACCCCTCTACTCCCACAAATCAACTTTCGGGCCAACTCATTCCTAATCCCAATCTTCACCAAGCCAAAGCCATCCATTTGAGGTCGGGAACAAGTTATGAGGGTCTCAAGATGCCTAATGAGGAGGTGGAGAAAGAGGAAGGCGTTGAGGTTGTTGAGAAAGAAGTTCAAGTTGAGGAAAGTGAGAGAGAAGCGAATGTGGAAAGAGATGAGACACAAGTCCAAGTTGGTGATAAAACGCCAATGCCATCATCTCCACCAACTACGACCTATGTGCCTCCGGTTCCCTATCCTTAGCGGTTGGTCGAGAGAAAATTAAGTGACAAGTTCACCAAATTTCTCAATGTGATGAAGAGCCTTCAAATCAACATACCATTCCTTGAGGCTATGTCTCAAATGCCGGTATATGCTAAATTTTTGAAGAAGATCCTCTCCAACAAACGGAAGCTTGAAGATGAGCTTATCACTTTTCCCAACCAAGGAAGTGCTCTTGTGCAAAGTACTATGCCTAAGAAGCAAAAAAGACCCGGGAGTTTCACCTTGCCGGTGAAGATAGGTGATCTAGAGCCTAAGGGCGCATTGGCCGACTTAGGAGCAAGTGTGAGTTTGATGCCCCTTGTCCATTGCTAAGCACCTAAATTTTCCTCTTCATCCAACACGGAAAACTATTCAATTGGCGGACCGCACTTGTGAGAGTCCCCATGGTGAGTTGGAGGATTTACCAATTCAAGTTGGGCATGTATTTGTGCCTTGTGATTTTGTGGTGATGGATATGGAGGAAGATCCGGAGACTCCTCTTATTCTTGGAAGAGAAGCTCTAAAGATGGCTTCCCATTCTGTCTTGGAGGTATCAATACGGGAGGGCTTGCCAAATCTTGTTTGATTTGATCAAAGGCCATTTGATGCTCCTCGTTCCATTTGAATTCGATTCGTGTTTTAATCTTAGCAAAGGTGAAAACCTTTTAGTTTTTCCTGCTAAGTTGGCCATGAATCTTCTAACATAATTAACTCCGCCCAAGGAATCTTTGCGGTTCCTTCTTATTAGAGGGTGGCTTAGCGGCCAACACTTGCTTTTGCCTTGTTTTGATCAATTTCCATTCCATTTTTATGAATGAGGAATCCCAAAAAGTTACTAGCTTTAACTCCAAATGCACATTTGAGTGGATTCATTTTTAGGTGATATCCTCTCATTCTAGTGAATGACTTAATCAAATGTTCTTTATGTTTTAAAAAATCATTTGATTTTACTAGGATGTCATCCACATATACCTCCATGATTTTACCAATCATGTCCTTAAAATTGCTTCCATTGCTCGTTGGTATGTGGCTCCAGCATTTTTCAATCCAAATGGCATGGCTACATATTCAAACAAGCCTAATGATTTTGGACATCGAAGGCCGTTTTATTACGGTCTTCATGTGCAATCCTTAATCTTGGTGATACCCTCGCATACCCATCCATGGAAGATATGTATTCATATATTGATGCTTTGCATCTATTAGGAGATCGCCCACCGGCATAGGGTATAGATCTTTGGGGGTATCTTTGTTTAAATCCCTAAAATTAATGCAGATTCGTATCTTGCCATTTTTCTTAACTACTAGAACTATATTGGAGATCCAGTCAACATATTGGCAAGGCCTTATGAACTACGCCTTGAGGAGTTTGCTTATTTCCTCTTGTATAGGCTCGTTAGTTCGGTCTTCTAGGACTTTGGGCCACAGGCTTGAATCTTTCTTTGATAGGTAGTTTATGCTCTACTACTTTCCTATCAATCCCAGGCATTTCGTGATGTTCCCAAGCAAAACAGTCCTTAAATTCTTTTAGAATTTTTATGATTTCCTGCTTTTCTTGGTTAGTGAGGAGCTTACTTATGTAAGTAACTCATGGATTTTCATTATCCCCTAAATTCATTTCCTCTAGTGGATCACGAACCTCTTGTTTAATATCCTCACTTTTAGCCCATACCTTCTCATCCTCCTCAAAGGATTCAGTTTCGTGTAAAGTTGAGCAACATGCATTAGAATTTATAAGAAAATCTTCTTTGTATTTTCTAAAAACTAAATCTTTCATTACTTGATCAACAATAGGGGTAAACCCATTACAGCATTCTTCCTGGTCTATAAACATAATAAACTTTTTTAAGGAAAATACATCCTAAACTCTACAAACTAATGAGAGCTAAGGGTTGATCATAGTCTGGCGCCTGTTGAATATATTCACATTTTGATTGAATGTCTTCAACTTCTAGGGCATCATTAACTTCTTCAATGAGAATTGCTGTAACACCCCGTAACTTTCACTCTTTATTTTTGGCGTTGTTTCCATTAAAAATGATATTTGCCATTAAAATAAAATATTTTATTATTAAAAACTATTTTTGAAAGTGTATAATTATTTAATTATTGTATTATGTTGTTGTGATTATTAATTTAAAGTGTATATATTTATTTAGGAATTTTATTTGTTATTATTATTAATGTGCGTATTTGTTTTATAATATAGTTAGTAATTTTTATTCTATAAATTTAGGTAGCGTGTAATTTTATTTTAAGCATTAATTATATTTTGGACCGACCAATGTTACGAATTTTGCAACCCCATTTCCTTCTTATGCTGTCAGAAAGTTAGAGGAGTATTAAGCATAGTATTAGCATCTTCTAACCCTCTTTGTAACCACCAAGAGATGAGGAGTCAAACCTTCATAAACCCCTCCATCAATTGCCACCATTAACTCCCCATTAACCCACCTTGATGCACCCTTAAACTCTTTGCTTAATGAGGTGAATAATCTCATTACTTTCTGCACTTTAACCCCCCCTCCAAAAGCTGGAAGCAATCAGGAAAAACGCATCACAACCCTTCTTCTTCTCCCTTCCCGCATTTTCGGCCATTTCGCACACCTAACTTGTTTGCATCATATCTCCTTCGTCTCTTATCGGAATTGGACGTGTGAGTAGTCAAAATTCATCTACTCGTAAAGATCCTACTCCTGGTATAATTTGTTTTTGAAGAAAGTGAAAGACACATCTGCAGTTTCCATTTCAAACAGACGACTCATCCGGTTTTCTTGGAGTTTTCGGGAGCAATGTTATTCTCTTCTTTCTTTTCCATTCTAATATTATTTTCCACCTAAAATCAAGGTAACTAGCATCTCTTCTAGCACGTTAGGATTAGAGTGGTGATTTTGCTATTGTTAGGATTTATGTTAGTAGGCTAAAAATCATGTTATTAGGCTTAGGAATATGTTAGGGTGCTATTAGAATTGTTCTTGTTATTTTTATTCATGTTAGTATCATGTTAGGATTGTATAAATATTATTCTTCATGCCTAATGTTATGCTTGTGATGTTATATGTATTATTATCATGAAAGTATTAGGAATTTGTGAAAAATTAGTAGCATGATGTTAGGGTTATGTTTAAGCATGTTTATTGAATGTTGTTTAAGATCGGGTGTGGTTTTGGATGAATTCTTGTGGTTTTAGTAATCTGAAAATTTATTTATTTTGGGCTATGATTCATGTATTTGTGATTAATCATGTTAGAATAGTTATTTTATGTTGAATTATCATGTTTGGGGGCTATGCAATTTATGTTTTATGTTAATCGTCATGTTAAACTAGTTAATTTCTATGGTATAATAAATTATATTGGCTTGGGTATGTTTTCATTTTGATGTATGAGTATATGTGGTGAAAATTTGGGTGAAAT
This sequence comes from Beta lomatogona, assembly GCA_947646795.1. NCBI lineage: Eukaryota > Viridiplantae > Streptophyta > Magnoliopsida > Caryophyllales > Amaranthaceae > Beta > Beta lomatogona. The sequence goes on from CANSNZ010000072.1 coordinate 1,087,839, forward strand.
AGCATACCTATTGCTTTGTGCACGAGGAAAAGAAACAAAAGGCCTTTCGCGCCCAGCGAGCTATTTCACGACCCGCGACCAGTTTGGACAGTGTATGTTCAAAGTGTCATATCTCGATCGTTTTACCTCGGAATTGAGCTTATGACCACTTGTTGGAAAGCTATTGAGATAAGCTTGAACATGCATTTGGAATTTCATTAAAAAACGGTGTAGTCTGAAAGTTATGTCTATTTAACGTTGCTGCTTACGTTGAAACCCATTTCAAAAGGCGTACCTTGTTGTGTTGAAGCATGTTAAGACTTGTTTTGAGGTGAAAACCTGATATATGGAGTCTTTTGAGGAATTGCTGCATGTTTTATTTATTTATTTTTATTATTGAGTTGAATGATATATTTACTTATAGTTATACTGTGAGTGTCTTATTTATTTTATGATGGTGTTGTTGTTTGTAATTAAATTGAGATGATAATAATGTTGTACTTTTACTAATCAATATCTAAGTTGTCGACGTTACAATACTCGATGGAGAATCATACTGTCTTTAGTACCGTTTCGCCAAGAATTATGTACCGGGGGTATTATAACTAACGTTGTAATTAACCTTGTACCCAAACTCAGACAACGAGAGTGTAGTACTTAGAGTATTTGACTATACTGTGTTTTTGGTGTATAAGTATGTTTTAAAGCTGTTTTATTCTTTTTTGTTGGGTGAAATGATTTTTTATTAGTATTATAACTACTATTACTTTGAGAAGAATAAACATCGATGAAATGAGACATGGATTGCGATCCTGGTTTCTGCTGATTTTAGGGTGTAAGGCCTGAAGGGCATCCTTATTATTTATATTTGATGAATAAATGGATGAATAAATTATAGTATTTATTTGTAGAAATATTTTATTGAGAATAATATATCCGGGTGGGATAGATGTAGTCCCCGGTGAAGAACATGCCACCACCTAGGTTGCAATTTAGGGGTATTACCTGGGTTAATTGTTGTCGTCCGAGAGGTTGGGAAGTACTGATCTGGGTACTATCCTGCATCGGGAGTTTGGCTATTCTTAGACACATGCAGTAGGGAATGTAAGCCCATAGGCTGTCTGGAGATTTCGATCTAACAAACCTTAGGAAGTGGGTCGTGATCCACTAGCGTTCTGCTCTTTCTCAAAAGCTATTATATTATTTTGTTTAATTATTTTGGAGGCTTATGGTATGAATCTTGTATGCTTAATCTAAGTTCAGTATTGTTGATTTACTTTATTTATGCATGTTAAACTATTAGTTGTTGTTTGGCTATTATTTATGGGTCAGTTTGATATTTTATGTTGATTGAGACTTATTTATTAATGCTTGATAACTCCTATGTGGATCCTAATTGAGCTGGGAGAGTTGTTAGTTACTCCCCACTGATTGTGGATATTTGTTGTATATTTTTGCAGGTTATGTTAATGGGAATCTTCTTTGGTTTTGGGCTCGAGTTGAGATGTGAGCATTAAAATGCTAGATGTTTTAGGCATAAACTTTTAGTTAGTTGAAGAGTTAGATTTCTCTTTTGGTTATTAATCTGATTAATTTAATTTATTTATAGTATTTACTTAAGTTTGTTTTTATCACTTAGTTATTTAAACACTTTTCTTGTAGTAGTGACATTCCTAGAAGACGATGTTTCCGCCATCGTCCTATTAGATATATTAATTCTTTTTCTTTTTCGCTTTTGAATTTCTGGGGTGTTACAGTTGGTATCAGAGCAAAACGCTCCTAAACTCTAAAAAGAGTTGCTAATAATTCGTTAGAATTATTATTTAGTCTTACAAGATAAAATCTATTTAGAATTTAGTTTTGTAGTTTCGCTATAATGAGAGAAAGATGGGTAAAGTAAGTAAGAGGAAGCCTTATGAAATGTGGTGTGCTCTCATGCTTGTGGAGCATATATAATATGTATAGTTACTTGTTTATTGGTGGAATTAGTCTACCAAGTTTGCTAATCTTATTTGCAGGGACTCCTACGTTTAACCTTTCTTATTATCAGAGTGCGCAGCGAAAACGAAGTGATTTATAGCCCTCTAGTTCGGGGTTGAGTTGCGCGTTTAAGTTGTTTTGTGTTGTGCATTTTAAAAATAAACTTCTATTTTATTCCAACATATTCATGTATAGTGCATTGTTTGTTATTCTATTTTTATGGTTGCTTAATAGTGTGTTTTATTATGTGAGATGATATATAGCGTCTATTTCTTTCAACTAAGTGCTGGTTTTATGTGAGTACTTCTTATTTGTTTTTTTTTTTTGTCAGTTACAAAATTTTCGAACTTGAGTTCATATTTCAAATAATATTTTATATATTTGCTCTTAATAAATTTCATACTTATATTAGAATTAAATTTTGATATTCAAGTTTTGTTATTGTTAATATTTTGCTATTCTCTTTGAAAAGAAAATTGTGTTTAGCCGAAATCTAAAACTTGTTTGAGTTGATATTAAGTCATAATGGGTGATTCCTTTGACTTGTATGTCAATTTGATAAGTCTAAATTTTAAACTTGTTTGAGTTGATATTGAGTCATAATGGGTGATTCCTTTGACTTGTATGTCAATTTGATAAGTTAACACATTTTATCTATTTTGAGTTAGTTTTCTTTTTGAGTTGATATTAAGTTTATATTGGGTTATTCCGGTAAACTTTAATGTCGATTTGATAAGAAGACTTTCAAATATTGTTTTGTTGACACTAGGTTGCAATGGGTAGTTCCATGCACATTTGTGTCGACTTGGCAAATTTTAAAATTGTTGTTTATTATTTAGTATTTTGTCGCCTATTTATTATTAGTGTTTCGTCGTTGTGAAATTTATTTTAAAGTTACCAATTTCTTTTGCGAACTTAAAATTTCATATATATGTTTAGGAGGCGTACGCTCTTATAACATATGTCTTGACTTGAGTTCGTACGTGCTATTTTAATAAATCAGTTAGCTACTCCTTATTAAAGTGTTCGTATCTCTTTAAGTGGAGTATAAGCCTGTGTGGTTATCTCAATTTAAATTGGTTTGGCTATCAATTTACGAACTTTTGCTTCTTCGTTTCTTTTCTAAAAATATTTATGTATGTTCAGATTTATTCTCTTATAATTTTACGTAAATATTTATTCCTGGTTCTTTTGCAAAATTACCTATAGTTTATTGTGCAAGCATTTTTACTTACTTGTCCTTAGTTCTTTCACATGTTATAAATGATGGTTGTTACCATGCTTCTTTACAATACAACTCTTTTTGGTCTTCCAAAATATAATGTATATTATTTGATATATCAAATTTTATACCCGCAAAGTTGTTTAGTTCTTAATGAAATCCATTGATGTGTGTTTTTCTTAATGTTCCTTATCTAGAGTATTTTCTTTTGATCTCTTGGTTGTTTTGAAGTTTCGAGGACGAAACTTTTTTAAGGGGGAGTGATTGTAACACCCCGTAATTTTCATTCTTTATTTTTGGCGTTGTTTACATTAAAAATGATATTTACCGTTAAAATAATATAATTTATTATTAAAAGCTATTTTTAAAAGTGTATAATTATTTAATTATTGTATTATGTTGTTGTGATTATTAATTTAAAGTGTATATATTTATTTAGGAATTTTATTTGTTATTAATATTAATGTGCGTATTTGTTTTATAATATAGTTAGTAATTTTTATTCTATAAAATTAGGTAGCGTGTGATTTTATTTTAAGCGTTAATTATATTTTGGACCGACCAACGTAACGAATTTTGCAACCCTATTTCCTTCTTATGCTGTCCAAAAGTTAGAGGAGTATTAAGCATAGTATTAGCATCTTCTAACCCTCTTTGTAACCACCAAGAGATGAGGAGTCAAACCTTCATAAAACCACCATCAATTGCCACCATTAACCCACCTTATTGCACCCTTAAACTCTTTGCTTAATGAGGTGAATAATCTCATCACTTTCTGCATTTTAACCCGCCTCCAAAAGCTGGAAACAATCAGGAAATACGCATCACAACTCTTCTTCTTCTTCTTCTCCCGTCTCGCATTTTCCGTCATTTTTGCACACCTAACTTGTTTGCATCATATCTCCTTCGTCTCTTATCGGAATTGGACGTGTGAGTAGTCAAAATTCATCTACTCGGAAAGATCTTGCTCCTGGTCTAATTTAATTTTGAAGAAAGTGAAAGACGCATCTGCAGTTGCCATTTCAAACAGACGACTCATCCGGTTTTCTTGGAGTTTTCGGGAGCAATGTTATTCTCTTCTTTCTTTGCCGTTCTAATATTATTTTCCACCTAAAATCAAGGTAACTAGCATCTCTTCTAGCACGTTAGGATTAGAGTAGTGATTTTGCTATTGTTAGGATTTATGTTAGTAGGCTAAAAATCATGTTATTAGGCTTAGGAATATGTTACGGTGCTATTAGAATTGTTCTTGTTATTTTTATTCATGTTAGTATCATGTTAGGATTGTATAAATATTATTCTTCATGCCTAATGTTATGCTTGTGATGTTATATGTATTATTATCATGAAAGTATTAGGAATTTGTGAAAAATTAGTAGCATGATGTTAGGGTTATGTTTAAGCATGTTTATTGAATGTTGTTTAAGGTGTGGTTTTGGATGAATTCTTGTGGTTTTAGTAATCTGGAAATTTATTTATTTTGGGCAATGATTCATGTATTTGTGATTAATCATGTTAGAATAGTTATTTTATGTTGAATTATCATGTTTGGGGGCTATGCAATTTATGTTTTATGTTAATCGTCATGTTAAACTAGTTAATTTCTATGGGTATAATTATATATTGGCTTGGGTATGCTTTCATTTTGATGTATGAGTATATGTGGTGAAAATTTGGGTGAAATAGCATACCTATTGTTGTGCACGAGGAAAAGAAACAAAAGGCCTTTCGCGCCAGCGAGCTATTTCACGACCCGCGATCAGTTTGGACAGTGTATGTTCAAAGTGTCATATCTCAGTTGTTTTACCTCGGCATTGAGCTTATGACCACTTGTTGAAAAGCTATTGAGATAAGCTTTAACATCCATTTGGAATTTCATAAAAATACTGTGTAGTCTGAAAGTTATGTCTATATGAAGTTGCTGTTTATGTTGAAACCATTTCAAAAGGCGTACCTTGTGGTGTTGAAGCATGTTAAGACTTGTTTTGAGGTGAAATCTTGATATATGGAGTCTTTTGAAGAATTGCTGCATGTATTATTTATTTATTTATTTTTATTATTGAGTTGAATGATATATTTACTTATAGTTATATAGTGAGTGTCTTATTTATTTTATGATGATGTTGTTGTTTGTAATTTGATTGAGATGATAATAATGTTGTACTTTTACTAATCAATATCTAAGTTTTTGACATTACAATACTCGAGGGAGAATAATACTGTCTTTAGTACCGTTTCGCCAAGAGTTATGTACCGGGGGTATTATAACAAACGTTGTAATAAATTTTGTACCCAAACTCAGACAACGAGAGTGTAGTAGTTGGAGTATTTGACTATACTGTGTTTTTGGTGTATAAGTATGTTTTAATGTTGGTTTATTCTTTTTAGTTGGGTGAAATGATTTTTTGTTAGTATTATAACTACTATTACTTTGAGAAGAATAAATATCGTTGAAACGAGACTTTTGGACTACGATCCTGGTTTCTGCTGATTTTAGGGTGTAAGGCATGAAGGGCATCCTTATTATTTATATTTGATGAATAAATGGATGAATAAATTATATTATTTATTTGTTGAAATATTTTATTGAGATTAAGATATCCGATGGGATAGATGTAGTCCCCGGTGAAGAACATGCCAACCACCTATGTTTCGATTTTGGGGTTATTACCTGGGTTAATTGTTGTCGTCCGAGAGGTTGGGAAGTGCTGAGCCGGGTATTATCCCCGCATCGGTAGTTTGGCCGTTCTTAGACACAGTAAAGAGGGAACATAAGCCCATAGGGTCGTCCCAAGATTTCGATCCGACAAACCTTAGAAAGTGGGTTGCGATCCACCGGCGTTTTGTTCTTTCTCAAAAGCTATTATATTATTTTGTTTAATTATTTTGGAGGCTTATGGTATGGATCTTGTATGCTTATCCTAAGTTCAGTATTGTTGATTTACTTTATTTAAGCATGTTAAACTGTTAGTTGTTGTTTGGCTATTATTTATGGGTCAGTTTGATATTTTATGTTGATTGAGACTTATTTATTAATGCTTGATAACTCCTATGTGGATCCTAATGGAGCTGGGAGAGCTGTTAGTTACTCCCCACTGATTGTGGGTATTTGTTGCATATTTTTGCAGGTTATGTTGATTGGAATCTTCTTTGGTTTTGGGGTCGAGTTGAGATGTGAGCATTAAAATGCTAGATATTTTATGCATAGACTTTTAGTTAGTTGAAGAGTTAGATTTCTCTTTTGGTTATTAATCTAATTAATTTAATTTATGTATAGTATTTACTTAAGTTTGTTTTTATCACTTAGTTATTTAAACACTTTTCTTGTAGTTGTGACATTCCCAAAAAGACGATGTTTCCGCCATCGTCCTATTAAATATATCAATTCTTTTTCTTTTCCGCTTTTGAATTTCTGGGGTGTTACAATTGCACCTGAGCTTTCTACTTCTTGGTGAGTTTGTGACTCAATTTGTAGAGCAACCTCAATTTTGATGGTAGGAACTGACTTTAGAGAGTCCCTAACAAAGACAGAATCAGGAGATGTAATTAGACAAACTTCCTCATCTGCTTGAACCATCTCATAAGTGTCACCGTTCCACAAAATTAAAACTTGATGGAGTGATGACGGAATAGCATAATTATGATGTAACCAGTCTCTTCCTAGTATGGCATTATAGTGAGTACCATTTTCGACTATGAAGAAACCAAGATAAGTGGTTTTAGTTCCTACTCTTATCTTTAAGATAGCGATTCCTTCCACTTTTTCGATAAACTAGAAAAACCAGATTATGTTGATTTGTATGTTATGCAAATCCTTTCTCGTTTTCCCTAATTTTCTCGAATACGGAGAGTGGCATCATATTCATAGTAGCTCCCGTGTCTTCCAATACTTTGCCTAATCGGACTCCCTCAAAGTCCACGTTTAGGAATAAGGCTTTAGTGTGCTTATTATTGACATCAACTGACCTAAAGATTTTATCTATGATTAACTTCTCTAGGTTAGCTTTTAGAGATGTTTTATTCGGCACTTTCTTATGAGGTGCATTCAAATAAGATGACAAGCTTCAAGAAGAAGTAATTTTAAAATTACCTGCCCTTTCTTCCTCATCAATTTCATCTGCCCATGACGTGGTATTGGTCTGGAATTCTGGTTGGTCTTCTGATTTCTTGAACTCTGTTGGTAGCATGACCACATTGCACTACGTGTCTTGCTCTTCTCCCATTTCCATTTGAGGTTCGCTCATCAGTGGCTCTTCATCCAGAATTAAGTCAGTATCAGAAACCAATAAGTCCAAACCCTCATATCCAAACTTTGAATCATAGTCCTCAATAAAGCCATTTCCCAGATTCTCTTTCATAAGAGAGTCGCTTCCCTGAGGCTGCTGGTCACCACTCTTTATAGGTGGTGAATCATATTGTTCCTTTTCCAAAGGCAACAACTTAGTGATTCCAGCTTGTAACGCCTTCTCATCAATTATGATGTTTGCTATAAGGGATTCTTGCACATTTTGAGTGATGATTTGAGCCCTTGCTGCAGCAGCTTTCATACTCAACTCCATCTTTATTGTCCTACTTTTAGGAAAGTTTTGGACGTCTGATAATGGCCATGGCTTAACTGCTGACTAGATCTTTTGCTTCACTTGGTCCCATTGGGAATTCACCCTTCTTTTAAGAATTTTAGGCACAAGAGTCTGACTTGACTCCCTTTCCTTCCCCTTTAAGAGAGGGCTTGACCTGGGACTGTCTTGTTTCCTAGGTCATTGACTTCTGGACCTATTCTGGAATGAACGCTGGTATGCAGGCACATAGGTAGGATCATTTGGGATGATCTGAGTTCTAACCATTTCGAAGGTTAGCCTATCTGCACATGGTGAGCACATACCATTTCTTAGGGCCTTCAACCCTTCTATTGCCCTAGTCTGCAATGGGAATCACTGAGCAGCCTCTTTGTAGGTTTTAGCTCTCTCCTCAAGCATCATCGGGCTGGGAGTTGGGTTGGCACTAACAAGCATCTTAGAGTTGGCTAAGTTGTCCTTGTAGGCTTCTAGCTCCATGGCATGATGTTCCATTTCTGAGACAACTAGTCTTTTGGGACTTAACTGCCTAATTAGGAACCCTATGAAAACTTGGCATTGATTTGTGGTATGCGATCCATTCATGTCATCTGCACATATCCTCCAATCCCTTTTCATTGGCTATCTTTGGCATAACCAAGATTCCTTCGTCAAGCAATCCGTTAAAGAGTTGGTTACCTATTTTGGTAGCTTGAGATGCCAGCAAAGTAACAGTAAAAACATGATTAGTCTCTACCATACCACAGAATAGTTCAAATGGTTCATCCATCCCAACTATATTAACATCTTCTTCATCAGGAAACATGATATTTTTCTTATCAATTTCATCCTGGATTTTATTTCTAAAACCAATGCATTCAGAAGTGTCATGAGTTACTGCATCATGCTATTTACAGTATTTTTTACCCTTAACTTCCTCAGTAGTTCTTACTTTATTCCTTCCTATCAGTTTTATCTTTTTGTTAGAAAATAACAAGTCGAAAATAGCATTAGATTTCTTAGCATCAAAAGTATATTTCCTCTTTTATTCAGGCTTCATATCTTTTGGCTCCAGAAATTCTTTCTTTTCTAGAGGAGCACACTTATAAGGTACTCCTTAAATGATTTCTGCCACGTCCACTTCCTGTGCAGTTTCAAAGTGGAAGGGCTCGTCATTCTGAGCAAAGAACACTAGAGGAAAAAAGCCCAAGGGCTGCGGTCAAAAGGGGCCCAAGGGCTACGTTTTTTTACCGCAGCCATTGGACTAGTAGCCCTTGGCATTTAGGAAGGGCTGCGGTTAAAAACCGCAACCTTAACGCGTTAAGGGCTGCAGTTAAAAACCGCAACCTTAACGCGTTAAGGGCTGCGGTTAAGGGCCAAAACTGCAGCCCTTGGTGAGTTAAGGGTTGCGATTTTGGCCCTTAACCGCAGCCCTTAACCCACCAAGGGCTGCGGTTTTTGCCAGAACCGCAGCCCTTGTGAACCAAAAAAAAAATTTTTTTTTTTTATTTTGCATTTTTTTGTCCTAAATGTTCCCAAACAGTTATATATATATATATATATATATATATATATATATATATATATATATATATATATATTAGTATCATAAATTATGTTTTTTTACACAAATATAGAGAAAACAATAACTGAATTACATTAGTTTGAGGCTGCCCTCGAGTGTTCAAATTGCAATATATGAGCAGGATCACAAACACAAACAAGCATTACAACAACTCCACCAAGACTAGCATCCGGATCCCTCGAAAGTAACTTCTCCGGAGATGATAGAACCCTGGCAAATAAAACCAAAATCTCTATAATTTGGAGGTGAACCTCGGGGGTGTAGCGGGGAGGGGGGAAGCAGGGGTGCCGTGGTGGGGGGTGCCGTCGGGCAATTGGGCTGGGGCCGGGGTGTAGCAGGGAGGCGGGGTGGGGGCGAAGGGGGTCTTGGGTGGGGGTAGGGTGTAGCAAAGGGCGACGCAGGGGGTGCTTGGGGTGGCGGTGCTGGCTGTGGGTGGGGAGGCTGGGGGTGTAGCGGGGGGGGCAGGGCAGCAGGGGGGTGATGGGCTTGGGGGTGTAGCAAAAGGGGGCAGGGCTTAAAACGATGACTAAATGCTAGAACTTTGGCTTTAAACGAAAGGGGAGAGAAGATAGATAAAATGAATGAGAGATTGACAGGATGAAGAGATGTTGTGGCTGTATTTCAAATATGTGGATTTGAGAAGGGATTTCAAATCCGAAAAAATGTGCTTCTATTTTGAAAGGCATGAATTTGGAGCAAATACAAATCCAAATACTTAGATTATTCAAACACAATATTTGGACCAATTCCATCATTTGAAATAAAATGCTACTATCCAAACAAACCATTAAGTTAAATATGTAGTGCAATGATGCTAAAGACAAAACAGAGTACAGGAAGTTTATACAAACCTGCATGTATCCAACATTCTCCTCTGCAAGGCTGATTCCTGCAACCAGGATAGGGTGAGAGGGATCAAAATATTCAACCATCTCACAAGGAATAGCTTGAATTTCCAACCTCACATAAGTCCCAGTTCTAAAGCCCTCTATTTCAATCCTAGTAGCTTCATCTAGATCATTGAGCTCGGCTATATTTATTTGCTTTCGAAGTTCAATTTCTTATTTCAACTGCATAAACAACATGAGATTACAATAAGAAAAAGTTGCAGTTCACAGTACTAAAATCCAATACAACAGAAGGACATCAAATTCACCTTGTCAAAAAATCCACTCACCGGCCGTGCCGCGATGAGCTTTTGTACTAGCTTCGTCTTGACTTCTCCATCGGGTAACTCGAGATTTATTATATGTAAATTTCAGTTAGGGTAAACATACATGAATTGGATATATGTCCACATTGCTGCTAACAAATGAATGTACAGAATCAAAGAACAAAGTTGATGACAGGTGCACCGTGCATCGAAGCAACGGAACCTACAAAACGTGAGGACGTCAATCTACAAAAATAAAATAACTAATACTGAAACTATGCAGTTATAATTGCATATCTTCATTATTTGCTTCTTTTTTCCTCCTATATTTCTCTGTGTTCGATTAGGGGTGGGAGACAACTATCATTTGTCAACTCATTTCACGTAGATATTTTTCTTTTGAAAATATACAGTAAAAATGATAATGCAGATTTATACAATAACGATATTTTGACAAGAAACGATGACAACGAACCTTTTTATTTGTGTATGTGAGAAGAGATGTAATAGATTTTGACATAGATTACTATAAAAGGCAAAAGGATATTGAGAATTAAACTTTGCACGAAGAGCAAGCTTTTTCAGCCTGCGTTCTTCAATCAAAGCATCATTTTCTTTCTGCATCCAACCACTGTTAGAATGAGCACCTTCCTCTTCACCCATTTCTACATCTTCAAAATCGCCATAGACAGCATCATGATCACTGCTACCAATCTCAGAGGCCTTAGCTCTTAAGGCTGCTTTTGACCAATCACCAGTAACAAAACGGTCTCGAATGCTTTGAACAACATCATCATCATTCCAATTCTTGAAACTATTACTGGTGAATTTTGAACAGTCATCACCATTAACATCGCTAGCTCCTACATCATTTGTCAACTTCTATTTTCAAAAGAAAACGATACATGCTTAGGCATTCGATATACTTCAAATAGAATAGATCCTAATCGCCTATTAATAGAAGTACCTTTGTGTCACTTGTATCGTGTCTTGCACTGGGTGCAGCACTGGTTTCCGTCTTTCCTATCATACTCATAACAAGGCCTGCAATGAATGCAAGAGTATCAAAAATCAAGTACCAAAATCGAATCGTCTCGTCTCGAATATCAGGCGAAAGTCCCCTACCAATATCAGCTAAATACCTTAAGTGAAGCCGAAAACTTTCCCACCTCTCCCAAAAAAATGGAGTCCAATCAACACTAAAAGAATTATCCAATCTTATCAAAAACTTAGAAATCATTCAAGTCCATAGACCAAACTAATTCAACAAACTAATCATAATGAACACGAATTCAACAGATGCAATAACAAAAATGGAAATGAAAAACCTAAATTCAAAGAAAAAATTAGCAGAAGTAAGAGTACCGCTGAAAAGGATGAAGTGTTGATGGTGAGGAGCGAAATTTTGTCAACCTTAGGACGGAAATAAACTCTCAATACCAATATAAACCCAGATTCAGATTCAGATTCAGTAAATTTGATATTTGAGATAACTTGAAACAGGAAAAAAAAATTACCACTAACCTCATGTTTAGTGTAGGTATTTTCTGTCATATCACAAAAATTTTCCACAGGTTTTGGATCTATTTCTTCATACTTTCTACAATCAAGAACAAAGGACTTCAATAAATAAAAAAAATTACATTTAAAATTAAACAAAAATACCCAAAAATCGGTAGAAACTTACGATGCAATAAGCATTGCAGGAGACACCCGTAAGCTGAAGTCTTTGTCGATTAATAGGTTTTGTCGATAAAAATCGATCGATGTGTAAAATTGTCAAACACCCAGAAACTTACGAAGCACGACCTGAGAGTTGCTGCAGGAGAGAGAAAGTCGTCTATCGCAAGGACAGAGCAACATCGAATGATAATCCGTCGCGAAGAAGAGGAGAGGAGAGAGAATTCGTCGTGTGAAGAAGAATGCCTCGTTGCGAACCCTCGCCGGCGAAGAAGATGAGAGGAGAGAGATGATCCTCTGCCTGGTTTGCAATTGAAGTGAGGCAGGAGAGAGAAATGGGTGTTCAGTAATTAGGGTTGCTCGCATTAAAATGGGAATGGAAGGGAGAGGTTTATTTCATTGTTGGGCAGCTTAAGGGTCGCGGTTAACCCAAAAACCGCACCCCTTCACTAAAAGGGCTGCGGTTTATGGGCTAACCGCACCCTTCAAGTATTAAGGGCTGCGTTTTTTAAAAAAACGCGAGGCCTTGCACCGCACCCTTGCGTTTTTTCCACTAGTGGAAGTTATGGTGTCTTCGTTGCGCTTTCAGCCTGTAGGTTCCTTTCATATCTCACGCCTAATTCTGCTAATTCAACAAAATCGCCAAAAGCATGACCATCGAACCTTTTTCGAAACTGAATTAACATTCCCTCTTGAGCCATTTGTACAAATTCTCTTTCAGGGAAGCTAACATGACACCTGATCTTGGCCATTTTTAATCTAGATAGGTAGTCTTCTATAGACTCTCCTAACTTTTGTTGGATTCTAGCCAAATGACTCAAAGTCACTCCGAGCTTAGTGCGTGCAAAATGATTTGTAAACTGCACCTACTTGTCTTGCCATGAGTGAATGGAATTTGGTGGTAGATTAGTATACCACCAAAAAGCAGTCTCTGTAAGAGACATGGAAAACATTCTAAGTTTTAAGAAATCATCGTCAGCTGCCTCCCTACATTGACAATTGAAACTAACTAAATGCTCTTCGGTAGAAACCCTATCATTGCCTGAGAACAAGGTAAAGTCGGGTATCTTAAACGTTCTAGGAAATGGATTGGCTCTATCAATCCATTCAAGGTAAGGTTTTTGACCAATTTTCCTCTCGATTTTTCCTAGAAGTATCCCCCTACTAGTCTTTGGACTAGCGCCTCAACTTGTCTTTGCTAATTGATCCCGATGCGTTTGTATTCCTCGATATCCCATGTTCCCGTTTCCCATGTTTCCCGTGGGATCATATACGGGATTAGGGTTAGGATTGAAAGATTGATTTTGATAACCTCCCATAGGGATCTCCCCGGTGTTGCATAAAAGCGGGATTGGTTGCACCCTGCACCATTTGCGTTGGGAATGTATGTCCATTTGTGGGCATCCTCTGTTGACAAGCGCCAGTTGCTTGGGCAAATGGAGCTTGGGGTTGATTATACCCCGAAAAATTCCCATAATGAGACGTACCAGCCATACTTGGTTGGTTCTGAGGCGTGTAACCATAGGGTAAAGAAGGACTCCCAGCCACATTTGACTGGTTGAAAGGCGCATACGCATACGGTATACTTGTTATTTGTAACAAAAGCATCTTGCCTCTGTCCTCCTTGTGATGGTCCAGATTGATGTGTGTCACCAACTTGTCCACCACCCATGGAAAACGAAAGTTGGTGATGTCCTGACGCCTGGTGCCAGCCTGGCTCCACGCCCGCTGCCATTTCACCACTTCTCCTGACATTCCCATGATTACCCTCTCCATGACTCAAGGGTATGGCCCTTATTTGGTGTACATGAGAGGAAGTTTGTGGATCGCCTGAAATAAGTATATCTCTAGTTTCAGGGTGGGAGAAATGTACCCTCGGAGGGTAACCTAGTGGAGGAACATCTGGCTCTATACTAGAATTTCCTCTTGCTCTATTCAATGGGACCTTTTCTAAGGCCTTAACTAGTTTCTCATTTAACTGATAGTGTTTTTCGACTAGTGGTTCTAGACGAGTAACTACTTCAGTGGCAAGAGACGTCGACATTGCCGTGAAAGTTGCACTCATAGTATCATTGATATCTACAAGTATCCTGTCGATCTGCCTAGAGTTGATCTCTCTATTCTCTTCACTTATCCTTTGGAGGATGTCCGTGAAGACCCTGGCAGATTCGTGGGCTAGAGTCCTATAATTGGAGTAAAATTGTTGTCTCTGACTCTATCTGGCTTCTAACAGTAAATTCTTTACTATTTCTGTGAACTTTCCATACATTTGTTGTATAAGTCCACGACCAGTATTACTTGGAGATGAGCCTTCCCTTTGTGGGGTCTCTCCATTCGACTCTTCATGAGTATGGTGAATTGATTCATCATTGTTACTCTGCGCCCTATTTTCTGGAGGGGTTCAATAACTTATTTCCATGTTTTGGAAACTTGTTTCCTCCTGAGAAACTTCCTAAGTATTTTTAGAACGTGTATCCGGCATTTGCGTAGAAGCAACCGTTTTTATTTTACACTTGGTTTTTCGAAAGTATGAAGAAGAAAGTTCAAATGTGTTTATAAATCTCCTCCTCCCACTGTGGTCGCCAAAAATCTTGTTGGTGCAAAATCAGTTGGTTGACTTTGCAAACAATTCAATGCACACCCAGTAGATTGGTACTGAATGTCTCGGGAGACTTAGCCCCTAGGGGTTACCGGTTTTAATTAGATAAAACCTTGCTAACGTACTTTGTTGCAATTTAATTTAGGATTAAACCACAACGCCTAATAAATTCAGGCGAAATGCAATAAATACAGCAAACAATAATTAATCTATTAATTAAAGCACAACATTCCCATATATGCCACAAACTTTAAGAAAGAATTTTACAACACATAGGGGGATAAGCCAGGCTGGACAACTAAAGGGAAGACACGAAGGCAGTTATCTCCATGGTTCCTTGCTTCAATCGGAGAATTACAGAACTCGTCACCATAACATGTTCTACGTCTAAGGACTAAACTATAACTCTAGAAGGGGGTTGGCTAGGCTAGAGCTAGGCTACGCTAAGAAAAGAGTAATTGCAAGTTGTTTTGTGTGTTTTGTTGTTGTTGTTTGATGATTGCTCCTCTATTTATAAAGAAACATGTCGTATAACTTCCTTGCTACTTGGAGGGAAAACGTTTGAATCATCTTTGAATCAAATATTAACCATTCTTCTGGCGTTAAACAACTGTAGCTCTGCACGTTCGTCCTTATGTGGATCTGTCTAATAAATGTTTTTAACCGCTTGCATGTTCGTTGTTCTTTGACGCTCGTCTCCTGATAATCTTGATGATTTCCTCATGTTGACTTTGACTTGTATTGGGCTTCATACCCCTATTGGGCCTTCATGTTAAGATGGAATTACACGTTTTGAGGTCTAATACCATCTACCATAATAAATGCAACTATACATCTAAAAATGGTGGTAACAGTTATAGTGGATGTAACCAATGTAAAACAAACATTTTCATAATTAAGATGAAATTTTGGCTTAAATTTGTGTAAAGAGATATTCTAGTAGCTAAGAAGATTAAAGTAATATATTCGTTTTCTAACAATAAGACATATAATTTTGAGGCTTATATGACTAAATTGACCGACGAATAACTTTTTCGCCGATATGTTCGATATGCCCCGATCAAAAAAAAAGTTGATGTTGGTATTGAATGATTTTTTTTTGTCATAGTTACATGAACATGCACTTGTAGAACTTCAAATTATGCAACCAGTTTTGATGCTCGTGCGATGTACGGGTTATTGTTAATAATATATTAAAATTATTACAATGGTTTTATTGGTTGTCCAAATATATCTCATTTTATATATACTACTCACTAACTAAGTGCTAGTATATATTATTCGTCTCATCTTATTGTGGACATTATTAGACTATTAAGCATGACAATTTATGTTTTTTTTTCCAAACATGTAAACGAATCTCATTATTATTAAGTAATCAATCTAAAGATTGTGAATTATAGGAACATTATATCTTCCTAATGATCTAATCTATTACTCCTATGTTTGTTAGTCATTATCATTAAATTTGTCGTTCCTTAATACTACCTCCGTCCCAGAATAGTCTAAACACTTTCCTTTTTATGTTTGTCCCAAATTAGTTTGAACACTTCCATTCTTGACATGGTCCCACCATTAATATATTATTTCTTTTACACATCTTTGACCTACACTCTACCTTTTATCAATAAAAAGTTACCCAACTTTCTCTTTCTTCTAATAAAAAATAGGATTAATTGACAGGAATAATCTCACCTTTGAGCGATCTTCTGAAAATGGTCCAACCTTCTAATAATCTCAAAATAATCCCATCTTGTCACCTAGTCTTCTTTTGATGGGTCTTAACCTGATGGTAACTTGTATAATAGGTGATAGTTGACACGTATCTAATTCTAATTGGTCTAGAATTTTTATAGTTTTTTATCTTATTAAGTCACTCTCTTCTCTCCTCTCTCTCCTCCTCACTCTCCACTTCTCATTACTGCCACCACACAAACCCCGCCCCACCACCACACCTCCCCTCAACAACTTATGCGGTTGTGCCAACCTAACCAACCGCCTTCCTTGTTACTTCTCCCAAACCACCGAAGTCCATTCTCCTACCAACCCCTCCTCCTCCTCCGTTACTTCCGTCAATTTCATCATCGACCCTTCCTTTCAATCCCTCCTCTCCCGCCTCGATATCGCCGCCAACAATCACAATTAACAATAACCCCTCTGGTGATTCTCTCTCCTCCTCTTACTGAGTTACTCTCCGACTGCAAAAGCCGCTTTCGTTGGTTTACGCATAGTTTCGTCGCCGCTGAGACAATTCGCGAGCAATTGGTACATCACCATATAATTTTTCTTTCTATCTCCTACTTTGACTATATCTCTATGGAAGTGAGGGGAGATTTCATTGGAGATATCAGAAATGGTTTATTGGTGAAGACGGGATTTGAGGAGAGAGAATTGGAGAAGATGAAGAGGAGGTGAATTGGGGTGGGGTTTACTGGGAAGAGAAAATGAGTAACAGTGGGTATCAAATGGAAGTCCACTTGGAACTTCTATCAATTGTTAAAATCAAACCAAAAGATTGAAAAACGCATGAGATGGGGAGACTCGAGATGGTTTCTTGTGAGGGATTTACTTATTCCCAACAGCAAGGAGGTGGGGTGGGATGCGGTGGGGTGGGGTTTGGGGTGGTGGTGGTGGTGAAGGAGAAAAGAAAGAGGGACAGAGAAAGTTGGATGGCCGGTGCCTTTGTGGGGTGGTGTGGTGTGGTGTGGTGTGGTGTGGTGTAGGGTGGGGTGGGGGGGGGGGGGAGGGGAGGGGGTGGGGTGTGAGAAAAAAGAAATTAAAGTGAATATAACCCGTTCAACAAGTTTCAGGTAGAAAGACCCATTTAAAGAAGATTAGGTTCTAAGATGGGATTGTTTTGGGATTATTAAAAGGTTGGACCATTTTCAGAAGATCGTATAAAGGTGGGATTATTCCTGTCAATTAATCCTAAAAAATACCCCACCAACTCCTATCACATCTACTTTTTAAATAAAATAACATTTGATAACCACGCCACAACTTATCACCTTAAATTACGTGTCCCAACAAGTGTTCGGATCTTTTACGGAACGGAAGGAGTATAATTTATTTTCCAAATTAAATATATGTAATTTTTATTTATTTGCACTTTATTTTTCTTGTTCGATAGATATGATCTATCCGTGATGTATCATAATTTTTGGAGTATCTTACTACAAAAATAGTCAAGAAATTACAGTAATATTTACTATAATAAAATTGTATATTTAATTTGTCAAACAAGTTAAATATAGAGCTACATGATTTCACATTATCTGTAAATAATCTCCCAAGATTACACATAAATCAATCTTTAATTATTAATTCTTCCTAGGAGTTAATTTATGATTTACTTGCCTTGCACAATTGAGCCAATAGCTTTTTTTTTTTGGCAAGTAAGAAGGCAATGTATTTATCAACAAAAACAATTACAACCTAAACATGATTTTAGATAAGGACAAACCTTCTAAAAAGGACCCCCCATTTAGCCAAAACAGGAGCAACAACAGGCTTAACTAATCTATTTCCCTTTAAGCTTTTTTTATCTTATTTTTTTTATACAAAACTGAATATGCTTGAAAAATGTGAGTCACAATTGGAACCCTTTGATCCCAAAGATCAGAATTTCTAGCTTTCCAGGCATGGTAGACTATCCCAGCTAGAACAGTCAAAAAATGACCTGATATGACAACCCGACCTGAACCTGTAATGACCTGTAACCGACTTGCACCTGAAATTTTGGTAAGACAGGTCACCTAAAAGCTGACCTGCACCCGACCTAATAATAACCGATACCTGATCTTGACCCAACAATCTATAACCTGAACTTGAACCGACACCCGCCCGAAAAGACCGATAACCGAAGTGAACAGGACCTAACAACGATCCGAACCCGATTCGACACCCGACCCGATTAGGACACGAAACCGATTATAACTCGACTCAACTCTGTTATTGTCCCGACCTGTTGCGACCTGTTACCTGATTTACAAGACCTATTGCGACTTAGTACATGGTTTTACCCGACTTGTTGTTACATGTTACCTGACTTGTTGATTTTTGATAACTCGACTTGTCATTGATTTCACCACATAGTAACATAAATTATAAACTAACACTATTACAAAAAGGCATATAACTAGATGAACTATTCAAGCATTGATGTTCAATGAAATATTAAATAATGGAAAAAATTAAAGTAGTGACACACAAGTTTCATGACCCGTTCCATACCCGAAACGATCCGAAACCAAGTATGGCACAACCCAATAACTAACGACTTGAACTTGACTCGAACTTGACCTAAACTGTTATTCTCTTGACCTGATAAGTATCCGACCCACGCATGACTTGAACCTGAAAGCACTCGCTACAAACCTGCAATAAACCCGACCCGACACCACATGATCCCGAAAGATGGCCTATCCCGAAATTGATTGTGCCGAACCCGACCGAATATGAGAGAAGAAACAATCCGAGCCAGACCTGATCGAATTACAACCGTTCCCGACCTGCACCCGACCTGTTTGATTTATTGACCTGACACGACCTGACCGAACATGACCTGAACCTGAGATGACCCAACCTGAACCCGACTCGAGTAACTGAATTGACAGCTCTAATCCCAGCCACTGTCTTCTTGAATATACTCGTGCAGTATTTGTTCAACGAAGTCAAAACCTAGTACAATTTGATTCTTACAACTTGCGACCTAATCTTACATTGTTGAGGTACAGCAGGCAGTGCTAAAGCTGCTTTCAAAGAATAAATGCAATCAAGTCGCAGTAGTTTGCTCACAAATGGTGCAGAAATCATTTTCTTCAATGCCACAAGGATGAAGCCTGGCCTTTGTTTTTAATTTTGTTTTGAAGAGCTAGCCAAAATATTATCCTATGCTTAAGAATAGATTTTCTATTCCAAACCTAGCTAAGCCATCTCACCTTGGTTTACTATCACATAACCCTTTATATAGTTCTCCAATAGAGTATTGAAGTTTAGTTGTCCAAGTCATCTTTGTCTTGCAAATGTACTTCATGGCCCAACTAGCAATTTATGGATGCTGATAAACCAGCCAGTCCTTGTCCTTCACATAGATCTTATGGACTTATTTGACCCGTAGCATGTCTTACTTTTGAGTAATGCCCAAGAAGGCTTACCTATAGTTGCTTGGTTCCAAATGGCAATATTTCTAAGTCCAAGACCTCCCTAAGATTTTAGCAAAGCATAAAGAATCCTAGGCAACTGGACCAGGCTTGTTATCTTCATTGGTGCCAGCCCAAAGAAAAACCCTGCATAATTGTAGACACATAATCGTGTCTCCCCATTTAAGGGCCCAATGATGAAACACACCGCGGCATTAATTGGTTCGACCCAAGGGCAGAGTAGTTCGAAGAGTGAAAACTATTTTAAAAGTTTTAAAGCGTATTTTAATGATCCAAAGTCGTATTTTGAGCCCAACTCTTTGAAAAAGCCCATTTAATTATTCATTGATAATTAATTATTTTATTTAAATAAAATAAATATTTTCAAAGATATTTTTATAATTAAAATCGGATTTTATCCCGTAAAATCAGATTTCCGGAGTTAAAAGATACAAGAAAATCTTTAAAGCGCATTGTGTAAAAAAAAAGGTGTCAAAAGCAAGGCGGTGCGCTAAGCGCATTAATGTGCGCCGAGCGCACCAGCCTGCTTCGAGCGCACACACGCGCGCCAAGCATACAATCCTAGCATGTAGACATGTGTGTCACACAGAGTCGTGCGCCGAGTGCACTCCTCTGTGCGATGCACATGCTGCCAATTCTATTTTTTTAAAGTCTGTGCCACGTGGCACTGTTGATTGGTTATGCCGCGTCAGGCGCACCAATGTGCGCATGCCACGTGTGATTGTGCGGTGCAGCTGGCGCGTGAAGCTCAAATTCCTTTTCCCTATAAATACTCTTCGATTTTCTGGATTGAAAAACGGTTTTTCATACACTAAATACTCGACTTTCATACTTTTACACTTCGACATATTACGAATACACTTATGAGACCTCTATAGAAAAACTCATATTTTCTGACAAAACACATACAAACACATTCAAATCTACATACACATTCATATATTCAGGCTTCACGATTGCTCGTTCCGAAGGTTGTTAATCTCTCATTCCCAAGCCACGGTATAATCCTGAGGGTCCTTGAATAAATTATTTTTATATTGAAGTTACTAACTATTTCTTTCCTAATGTAGATCTTTAATATAAAAATCATTCCTTTATACATTCTAATCCCTTTTCTCTCTTTTTATTTATTATTTATATATGCTTGCTTGATTGTCCTGCTTGCCTTTTTATCACCTCCCATGTTATTTTTGCTAATCAAGACTCAAAGAATTGTTCTAATATTAATCAGATAATTTGGACAACCTGTTAGGTTCCCTGTAATATTGATTGCCTAATAACATATTGCTAAAAAAAATAGTCTTTTATGTGTTTCCTGAACCAACCTAGACTAAATTATTTTTAGGGTGCATAAAAATATTATTTGGTTATACTATTGCATAAAAATTGACATGAATCGATATTTAGTAGAGGCCAGCAATGGAAGAATATGGTTCATTATAACCATATTCATACCCTCACCCCCGAACTCAATTTTTTGGTTCATGACCATCTATGGAGTCAGGACGGGAAAATCTACATTGGATAAGTCCCTAATTTGTCCATACGATTGTCCATTATCCATTTAAGTTTATGAGTTTTCCTTTAAAGACTTGTTGGCCACTTCAAAAACATATTTAATAAAACCTTACCAATGGGATAGTAAAAAAATACGCGCTCACACCGCGTAGGCAAAATAAACCACACCTACAATACTGCATTTATCTTCTTGACAACACTCTTAGGCAGAATGAGGATATGGCTCTAGTAGACACATATGCTCCGTAATAGGCTATATTGTAAGTGCCTATAACTAAAAGCTTATTAACATAATTGTCCCTAAAATATCTTATTAAACATGAGTGTCGTTGGTATTTACATTTTACTAGTGATTGAAGGAAATTAGAAATCTAATTTCTATTAACATAAAAGACATTTTTACCCTTATATCTTCAAAAAAATATAAAATAAATAAGGAGTTAGAGGAACTATGTAGATTTGTCAAGAAACAACTCATGAGTCATCTCAATTAAAACCATCCTCATTGAACCAAAACCCTAACTCCCTCATCTCTCTCTGCCCTCGTGGCTGACCCTCCCCTTCTCACCCCCATTTGAAGTCTTTAGCCGACGTGACTGTGTTTTCGCCGGCACTGTAGAGCCGCAAACTCCGTTGCTTCTAATTTGTCTATTTTATATAGAGCTTTTAGGGTCGTTTCCTTAGCAATTAAGTACTATTTTGAGCTCTTTTCAGCTCATATTTGTGTGATTTGATATTGTTGGGCTTGGTTTTTTTTCCTTTTTTATTCTTTTGTATAGATTATGCATTTCATGCCTTAACCTAGCCACAGAAGAAAAGTACAATGCTCACCTGTGGCCCATAGCAGATCCCGGAAGTCCTATAAGCGACCCAGAAGAAGAATTAATGTCGAAAGCTGAAGAAAAGTGCTCACCCGGTTGACCAGGCAGTTTGGCTGGACCGGATGAGGTTAGCCTAACCAAGCGGATTGGCCCGGTTGGTCGGGCGAGAAGTGCTCTAAAGGTTGAAAAAATATGCTTACACACCTAATGAAGCGGATCTCGACTTGAGTTCGTAGAAGAAAATCACCATCACCCCGTTAGGCGGACTTGCCCGATTGACCGTCTTTGTTTCTTGGCATGCTTATTTTAAGTGTTTTTTCGTTGTTTTTCCAAACACTATATATAGGTTTTTTGTAATTCTGTTTGATCTATCTTTTAATCTTAGTTATTAGGTTAAACACGGCACACACATTCACTAAATTATTTTAATAAAATATCCTAACTCTAACTAAAAATATAGAATCCTAAACATTTCCTAAACATCAAACCTTATCCTAAAAACTGTCGTGATTTCTATCGTTATAGGACAATTACTAGTTACCTGGAATGTTGTATGGTGTGCAGAATTATGGCAATGTTACGCATGCTCCACGTGCGCGGGAATTGTGTCCTCCAAATTGTTTTCTAGAACCCCAAATGCGAAGGTTAAAGCTTTCAAAGAACGAATCAAAAGTGAACGGGTGTTTGATGAAGGAAGACAAGTCTCTTTTTTTTTCTCTTCTAAGGTTCAAAAATGGTGTGAGGAGGATGATGAAATGTTGTTGAATTTTCTGTTTAATAAATCAGAAATTTAGGATGGTTTGGATTCTAAAATGATAGGTTTAGGTGATTAGGAACAATGGTGCAATTATGAAGCGGTTCCAAACTCAAGAGCCACACAAATGAAACTCCAAACTCTTCATTCTCCCCCCTCATAGCCGGCTTCCTCAACCCTTACACATGTCTATCACACGCCCCACACACGGGCTAAGGAGCACTAACAATTCGTCACCCAGAAACGGTCCAACGCAACTAAAATAACGATGCATAAATCGCGCGCCTAACTAACGGAAAATAAATAATTAAATAATAACTTTAAATAATAAATAACATAACTTAATTTATAACAATATAAACTAAGTTTAAGAATTTTTAAATTAAATTTTGGACCCCCAAAATAACATTTTTAAATAATTTAAATACTAAAAGATAACGAAAAACTATTTAGGAGAAAATAACGCGAAAAACATAGGATGAAAATACAGAGTGTTACAATATCCCCTCCTTGAGAAAAGTTTTGTCCTTGGAAATTGAAATAACAAATGAAATACCTAGAACGAACAACTCCGGGTACTTGAGTTTCATGGACTCTTTGGTTTCAAATGTGGCTTCCTCTTACTTTTGGCTCCTCCAAAGTACCATAACCAACAAGATCAACTTTCTCCTTAACGCACGGTTCTGACGATCTAGAATGCGGACAAGTCTCCTCAAAAGTCAAGTTTGGCTCAACCTCTACCGACTTAACTGAAATCACATGCGAAGGATCACTACGGTACCTACGCAGCTGCGACACATGAAACACATCATGAACCTTCGACAACTCAGGCGACAACGCCAAACGATATGCGACTTCCCCATTCCTCTCCAGAATCTCATAGGGACCTGACAGGCTAAAGTCGTATCACCTTATCAAAAATAACCTAAAGTCCACTAACAAGTAGTCAGGGAAGTCAGGATCGAATCCACAGGGAGAAAGTTATATTATTGTATCTGAATTCTAATATTATACTAACTAAATCTGATGAAAATTGGTGTGTGACTAAACTAATACGCAAATGATAGAACTAAATATGAAGATAATAATCAATTAATAAAGAACTAGGATTATGGATCACTATGCATACAATTCAGGAAATCAGAGACGAATAATAACTACCCAATAAATCAATTTATCTAGGGCACATGTAATTTCTCTCGAACATTACCTCCCTCAAAGATCACCTAGCCGCTCTCGCATGGTCAAGGATCACTATGCCTAATGATTGAATGCCTATACTAAATCTCTCCTCTCGAAGCAGATTCAATATTGCGATAATAGAAATACAAATCAGGCCTAATTCATAAATCTAGCATGAACGATTCAATCACAGGTTACAATTGAAATATAGGGGTAATTATACTAATCTATCAATCCCTCATTGCATACATAGATCCCCACAATCCTAGAAATAAAACTACTCACTCATGCTTAAGAAAACAATAACAAATTTCATATAAAAATCCATGCTTTGAACTATTGCAAATAACTAAGAAACTAATCTAATCAATAATAGAGAAAGCAAATAATAATGAAGAGAACAAGGAAGAAGATTACCAAATTAATGAACTATATTAAACTTGCGAATAATCCAAAGGTTCAATCTTGAATCACAATGAAGAGTAGTAAAAAGCTAGGGTTCTTGAGAGAGTCTATGAGAAAATAAGAGCTAAAACAAAGATAAAACAAAAGATCCAATGATTTTCCTATTTATACTAAGTAGCCCGACATTCATTAAATGAGCGCGCCGAACAGTCGCCCGATCGGGCCAAGTCGGCCCGATCAAATCGGGCTCAATAAACGCATCGGCGCCCAAAATGACCATCGCCCGATGCAATCGTGGCGGGACACGCCCGATCCAATCGGGCGAGATCCTTTCCTCTTGTTTTCAACAATAGAACGCCACCAGGTCAATTTGTTCTCGGGTCCGATCGGGCTGAGCCGCCCGATCCTATCGGGCGAGAAAACTGCTACTTTGCGTCAACTTGCGAAGGCTGTATCTCTCAAACCAGAAGTCCGTTTGGGGCGTGTGACCTATCATTGGAAAGATCTTTAAGTCTAGTTTCCAACCCAACTGGAATTTCTTGATTATCAATTTTTTATCAAAAGTTATGATCAAAATGGTGAACAAGTGTCAGTTTTGGCACTTCTTTCACTAACTCTTTGCTTCATTCCAACTCGAAATTGTCCCAAACGGATGCATTGTGATCCTTGTGCAAGCTATCTCCATCCTCAATGATTAAAAGGCTTGATCTTAGATAATCATAATCAATTTGCATCAAAATAACCTGAAAATCATCGAAACACGCAAACGGGGAGTAGTAGAGCAAAACTTGAGTAAATCATGCAAATATGCACCTAAATGATCTAATATGAACTAGAAATGCAACCTAAATGCACCTAAATATCTATATAAAACCATATCATCAAACTCCCCCAAGCTATACCTTTGCTTGTCCTCAAGCAATAAGATATAGACATTAGAAAAGAAAGACAACCTACAGTAAAGGACTACAATATGGCCATAGACTCAACTGAAAACACAAGAGATATAATCGCTACACAAACCAAGAATCGAAACAATCTCGAACAAAGCCGCATAGCATGTCATGTATCGCAATCGAACTCTCCAATCATACCACATACCATCTCTCCCAAGCTGGATTTAACCAAACCTAGCAGACCTCACTATAGTTATGCGCGCTCAAGTCTCTCATGTGTTTAAAGGATAAATGATGACACTCAACCTAATCAAGTCGACTCAGATGAAACATGTACTCTTTAACTTTGACTTTTTGACTCACTTAATACTCAACAATACAATACATAATGATCAAGAGGACTTTTAAGGGTTGTAATGGGGCAGAGGTTAAAGGTATGGAGAATAATTTGGGAATTGTGGTGGAAAAACCAATGAGGGGGAGCATCATATAACTGAAAACATGACCATGAAAAGTCACAACAACTCCACGCAACAACCAACAAACTCCAAAAAATATAACCAACACTTTTTCCATTCATCAAGAAATTCAATAATAACCCTTTTTATTTTACTTTATTCTCGTCTCTTTTTTTTTCACTTCTTTATCATTTCATTTTCATTTTTTTTTCTTTTTGTTTTTTTTTTCTTTCAAACTTTCAATTCAATTTCAAAGCTCACTAAACATATTTTCCATCCATCTAAACCACAAATAGAGCACTTCAATTCAATACAAACCAAACCAAAACTAATACTCGCTCCCCCAAGCTAGGCTTAGGACAAGAATCAAATGAGACTAATGGCTTGTAATATAGGTAAATAATCAAGCATAGTTAGGAAGGCTCAACGGGGCTAGAGAAAGGATAATATGAAAAAAAGAATAACTACTGGAGCTAAGATCATGAAATGAAACGCCTCAATCATATCAAAATGTATGCAGTATCAAATATCAAGGAGTACCAAGTCAAAGTCAAGATCAATGCGACAACTAAGGAACTAATCACACATGAAAGAACATAACTGACACAGATACGTCAGTTTATAGGCACAGAAGCTCACTTAGATTAGGGTGTCTGCATAGTAAAGTTAAATCGAGCCAGAGAGAGATCAAACAATCTTACCACAAACGATCAATTACAAAACAATAGTGCTATGAAGAATCACGAACAAGATGGATGACACTTAGGAAGTGTAGTGAAATATCAACAAGGTTCTCAAAAAGTGCTAGCAATAGTCCCATAGATGCAAACTAAAATGATATGAAATCTAATATGGAAAAAAGAAAAAAAAAAAATTCTAATGCAACTAAGAAAGCAGTACATTTTTTTTCGTTACATGTAAACTCCCACCCCTAATGAGCGGTACAAACCACGTAACAATCCTACTAAAGCAATAAATCTAATTCTAATATGCAACTAACATGCACGAAGTGACATCCCTTCCCCAATCCGAACTTTACATTGTCCTCAATGTGAACACCAAGAAGAACAACGAAGCACAAAAAAAAAAAAAAAGGGAAAGGGACAACTCACAGAAAAGGTGGGCAATGAACATATAGTGTGCCAAATAGTATTGGCACTTCCACCACAACCAAGAGCACGCCACTGGAACACACATTAGCAAAGTAGTCATAAAGTAGAAATAAAGATAACAACTAAAGGTTAGAAAGTCGGGTTGCCTCCCGATAAGCGCTGGTTTTTTAGGGTCCCGCACGACCGAAATACGTTTTACATTATGAAGAATCCAATGCCTTCAGTAACTTATCAAATTCCCCTGCAAACATGTTATTGAACACTCGATATGGCTTGACAGCAAGCATAATTATATTCACTAATAGGGGGTTAG
This sequence comes from Beta lomatogona, assembly GCA_947646795.1. Taxonomy (NCBI): domain Eukaryota; kingdom Viridiplantae; phylum Streptophyta; class Magnoliopsida; order Caryophyllales; family Amaranthaceae; genus Beta; species Beta lomatogona. The sequence goes on from CANSNZ010000072.1 coordinate 1,115,211, forward strand.
AGGTACCACAAGACAAAGAATCATAAGAAAAAGAAAAAAATGTACAACTATCTTGCAATTCCTCAGGTTTCACAGGATGAACATGAATATTTACTTGGTCAAAATTATCATGCGACAATAGATCTTTAAGAAAACAAGGAGGATATAACACGGGGGATGAAGGTATAAGATCAAGCTTCCGTGAAAACGGGATATGAGTGCTATGCGGGTTAGGCTCAACATCGAATTTTTGTATGCTTTCAACATATTCAAACTCTTTACCTAAAACTTCACTCTCATCAATAAGCTTGTCAACAAAGGAGTTTTCATTCAAAAGTTCAATAACAAATGGTTTTTCAATCATTGATTCTATAACTAATGATTTTTCCTCCTCAAAAACATCCATTATATCCATCTTTTCCTTATTTAAACTACCACCAAGAGTCAAATGATAACCTTCTTCTAATGAACTAGCATTCTCAACCAACACATCATCATAATACAAATGTTGCTCAATAGGTTGGCTAATAGATTTTAGTCTAGATGCTATTGATCTTTGACTTTCTGCAATTTTTGCTAGTTGCAACATGTAATCCTCCTGAACCTTATTTAATTCATTCATGAAATCATAAAGAAAATCTTTGAGATTATTAGATTCAGATGGAGCATTAGACAAATTAAACTCAGGGATAGGGTTATTGACATGCATATATGACTCATTATGTGGACAAAGAGAAATATCATGATCATAAGAGTGACAACAAGAACAAAAATCAGATGGAGAGGTAAGAGTTTGAGAATCATCAATAGATGAATTTTCTAGGGTTGGAGTAACAAATCTTGTCATCTCCCGCTCAAAGGTTTCCCTAGCTAATTGCTCAAACAAATTACAACCCACTTCAGGTGTCATATCCATGAATTTATCATCACTCATGGAATCTACAACTACCCTCGTATCATCATTCAAACCCTCATAGATCACTAAACCAATTTCCCATTGTTCAAATAAATGGTCGGGACCAAGAAAGTTCTCAAATCTAAGCTTATATCTCCAAAACACTTCATGTTCAAATTGGGGAAAAGAGATAGACGTCATTAAAAAAAAATTATTTACAAAATAATATATACGGTTAGTCTAATATTTGACTGGTTCGGATATAATAGTAATAAACCGTCTCCCCGGCAACGGCGCCAAAATTTGACAAGGCTAAAGTCGTATCACCTTATCAAAAATAACCTAAAGTCCACTAACAAGTAGTCGGGAAGTCGGGATCGAATCCACGGGGAGAAAGTTATATTATTGTATCGAATTCTAATATTATACTAACTAAATCTGATGAAAATTGGTGTGTGACTAAACTAATAGGCAAATGATAGAACTAAATATGAAGATAATAATCAATTAATAAAGAACTAGGATTATGGATCACTATGCATACAATTCAGGAAATCAGAGACGAATAATAACTACCCAATAAATCAATTTATCTAGGGCACATGTAATTTCTCTCGAACATTACCTCCCTCAAAGATCACCTAGCCGCTCTCGCATGGTCAAGGATCACTATGCCTAATGATTGAATGCCTATACTAAATCTCTCCTCTCGAAGCAGATTCAATATTGCGATAATAGAAATACAAATCAGGCCTAATTCATAAATCTAGCATGAACGATTCAATCACAGGTTACAATTGAAATATAGGGGTAATTATACTAATCTATCAATCCCTCATTGCATACATAGATCCCCACAATCCTAGAAATAAAACTACTCACTCATGCTTAAGAAAACAATAACAAATTTCATATAAAAATCCATGCTTTGAACTATTGCAAATAACTAAGAAACTAATCTAATCAATAATAGAGAAAGCAAATAATAATGAAGAGAACAAGGAAGAAGATTACCAAATTAATGAACTATATTAAACTTGCGAATAATCCAAAGGTTCAATCTTGAATCACAATGAAGAGTAGTAAAAAGCTAGGGTTCTTGAGAGAGTCTATGAGAAAATAAGAGCTAAAACAAAGATAAAACAAAAGATCCAATGATTTTCCTATTTATACTAAGTAGCCCGACATTCATTAAATGAGCGCGCCGAACAGTCGCCCGATCGGGCCAAGTCAGCCCGATCAAATCGGGCTCAATAAACGCATCAGCGCCCAAAATGACCATCGCCCGATGCAATCGGGCGGACACGCCCGATCCAATCGGGCGAGATCCTTTTCCTCTTGTTTTCAACAATAGAACGCCACCAGGTCAATTTGTTCTCGGGCCCGATCGGGCTGAGCCGCCCGATCCTATCGGGCGAGAAAACTGCTACTTTGCGTCAACTTGCGAAGGCTGTATCTCTCAAACCAGAAGTCCGTTTGGGGCGTGTGACCTATCATTGGAAAGATCTTTAAGTCTAGTTTCCAACCCAACTGGAATTTCTTGATTATCAATTTTTTATCAAAAGTTATGATCAAAATGGTGAACAAGTGTCAGTTTTGGCACTTCTTTCACTAACTCTTTGCTTCATTCCAACTCGAAATTGTCCCAAACGGATGCATTGTGATCCTTGTGCAAGCTATCTCCATCCTCAATGATTAAAAGGCTTGATCTTAGATAATCATAATCAATTTGCATCAAAATAACCTGAAAATCATCGAAACACGCAAACGGGGAGTAGTAGAGCAAAACTTGAGTAAATCATGCAAATATGCACCTAAATGATCTAATATGAACTAGAAATGCAACCTAAATGCACCTAAATATCTATATAAAACCATATCATCAGGACCCACATACTTTGGACTTACCTTACCCTTCTGTCGACCGCATCACTCCCTTCATAGGAGACACCTTCAGGCCCCTTATCACCAACTTCATAAGATATAGGCTTCTGACGAAGATCAGCATAGGATTTCTGCATATCTTAAGCAGCTTTTAACTTAACTCGAATAACCTTCACCTGCTCAACAGTATCCTGAATCGACTCTGGCCCCAAAATCAAGGAAGCGCTAATGTCGCCCAATAAGTAGGACTACGACACATCCTCCAATATAAAACCTCATATGGAGCTATCTGATACTAGCTTGATAGTTATTAATGTTTGGAAACTCCACCAAGTAATGAGACTTGGTCCACGACTGTTGAAACTCTAACGCAAATTCACGAAGCATATCCTCCAAAGTCAGAATAGTCCTCTTAGTCTGGCCATCAGTAGCAACACGGAAAGCTATACACAACTTCAACTTTGATCCAAAAGCTTCTTGTAGGTCTAGAAGTCCAGAAATGAGACAAAAGTCTTGGATCCCGATCAGACACAATATCCTTAGCAACCCCATGGAGACGAATAATCTCATTCACATAAGCTTCAGCTAACTCATCCGTCGATCGGGTGTTCTCAATAGCAATGAATCTAGCCACCTGAGTCAAATGGTCCACAATAACCCATACGACTTCTTGCCCCCAGCAGCTCTCGAAAGACCCATAACAAAGTCCATCGAGATAGAGTCGAACTTCTACGCAGGAATAGGCACAAGCTGCAGTAAACCACCAGGTCTCTGATGCTCAATTTTCACCTTTTGACACACCAGACATGTTACCACAAACTCGACAACTTCCCTTTTCATACACACCGCCACCAGAAATTAACATTCAGATCCTTGTAGAGCTTGTCACCCCCTGGATGAACAGAATAAGTAGTGTCGCGAGCTTGTTCGAGGATCTTCCTCTTAAGATCACCAACACCAGGCACACATCAGCTCCTCGTGAACTTCATACTACCATCAGAACAAATCTCGAAACTCTCCGCTCGACCTTGAGCTTTAGCTTCACGGATTTTTTCGAGTTTCAGATCCTTTCTCTGCCAGATTCTCAACTCTTGGAACAACTCGGGCTCGACACTCATAAAACTTAACATAGCAGCCACATACCCCTGAGGTACCACCTCAATCTCAAGCTTCTAAAACTCTTCATGCAAATCCCTAGGCAGAATCAGGGCACTATTCAGGGAATGCTTACTCTTGTGACTTAACGCATTGGCCACCTTATTCACCTTGCCCTCATGATAATCCAAGGTCAAATCATAGTCTTTGATTAACTCAAGCCACCTTTTCTACCTCAAATTCAAATCTCTCTGAGTGAACATGGACTTAAGACTCTTGTGATCAGTAAACACCTTGCATGGAACACCATTAAGATAGTGCTACCAGATATTGAGTGCAAACACCACATCGGCTAATTCTAGATCGTGAGTTGGATAGTTCCTCTCATTAACTTGCAATTGTCTTGAAGGATAGACAATCACCTTCCCTTAATGCATCAAGACACAAGCCAGACCATGCTTAGACACATCATTGTACACCGCATACCCAACCCCTTCAGATGGTAAAGTGTAAACACATAATCGTGTCTCCCCATTTAAGGATCCAATGATGAAACATACTGCGGTCTTAAATGATCGACCCAAGGGGAGAAGCGACCCAAATAGCCAGGCCCAAAACTATTTTAAAGTGTAAAGCTTATCCTATTAATTATTCCTAATAATTAATTTTGTTTTGAGCCCATAAAAACAATATTTTGAGCCTGACCCTTTGAAAATTGAAATCAGATTTTATCTCGTAAAGTTGATTTTCGGATTTAAAGGATAAAAGAAAATCAATTAAAAACGCGTTTAAGAAAAAGGTTGTTAAAGCGTGTCTGACACAGGCGGTCGCCACGTGCGCGCGGTGCATTGATTTTGCCGCGTCAAGCGCACCGATCTGCGCCTGACACGTGTCTATGTGCGTCAAGTAGAGACGTGCGCTTAGCGCACTCTTTGTGTGTTGCGCAATTGCTTTTCTATATTTTTCCTATATTTTTGCTATAAATAATACGTGATTTTCCGGTCCAAAAAACACTTTTCACATACGCTCCATACTCGGATACTTGTGAATTCTCTCATACTCTCAAACTCTCACACTTTCATATTTACAAAGACACAAACATATATTTACAAACCTACAAACACATACTTTAATTTGATTGATCTTCAATATTTACAACACTTTCATATTTAAAAACACACAAACATATATTTACAAACCTACAAACACATACTTTAATTTGATTGATCTTCACAAGTGTTCGTGGAAAGGCTTCACGATTGCTCTTCCTGAAGGTCGTTATTCCTCAGACCCAAGCCAGACTGGTATATTCCTGAAGGTCCTTAAATAAATTTCTTATTTTTATATTGAAGTTACTAACTATATATTTCCATGATGTAGATATTAATATAAAAACTATTCTTTTGTATATTCTAACCTCCACTCTTTTTTTTTTTTTTTCATATATATATATATATGTGTGTGTGTGTGTGTGTGTGTGTGTGTGTGTGTGTGTGTGTGTGTGTGTGTGTGTGTGTGTGTGTGTGTGTAGATATACTTGCATTGATATTTTGATACATACTTATATATTCCAAACCATACTTTCCTCAGACCACATAAACATGCAATCTTTCCTCATCAATCTAGTCAAAGGCCGAGCTATCTTAAAGAAATCCCGAACAAATCTCTTGCATTAACCCGCGAGACCAAGAAAACTCCGAACTTCAGACACATTCTTAGGACTTTCCCATTCGACCACAGCCTTGATTTTAGAAGGATCAACTTTAATCCCATCTTTGCTATCACATGACCAAGGAATGTAACCTCTTTCAAATAGAACTTACACTTCGACAGCTTGGTGAACCACTTTCGCTTCCAGCAAGACATCCAAAATTAATCTCAAATGTTTTTCATGCTCTTACTCATCCTTATAATACACCAGAATGTCATCATTGAAGACAAGAACACAAGTATCTAGGTACTCATGGAAAGAACCGTTCATTTGATCTATAAAAACGACATAAGCATTTGTGAGACCAAATAACATCACCTCAAACTCGTAGTGCCCATGTCTGGTACAGAAAGCAGTCTTCGAGATATCTTACTTTTTCAGTGGAATATATGATGATAACCTGACCTCAAGTCGATCTTAGAAAGGACTCCAATACCCTTAAGCTGATCGATCAAATCTTCAATGCAAGGCAAATGATACTTGTTCTTGATCGCACATTATTCTACTCTCGGCAGTCAATACACAGCATCATACTAAAATCTTTCTTTTTTTGACGAACTAAACAAGAGCACTCCAAAGCGAGATGCTTAACTAATAAAGCCCTTATCAATCAACTCTTGCAACTGAGTCTTCAACTCTTGCAATTCAGGAGGCGTCATCCTATAAGGAGCCTTGGATATAGGAGCAGTACCAGGATCAGAGCAATACCGAACTCCACATCTCTTTCTAGAGGAATCCCAGGTAAATCCTCAGGAAACACATCTGAGTACTCATGGACAGCATGAATACTCTCAATTTTCTCTTTGGGAGACAAGTCCTTAACTATGAAAAAGGTACACTTCTGTACCTTTCTACCACATCTTCCTCATTCTCATAGCATACACAAACTTCATACCCTTTTTTCAACACAATTCCAAAGCATAAGAAACTCGATAACCTTTAAGGGAGAACAACTTTTCGGTCGCGGCAATGGATACTTGGCATGATACTCGATAACCGATCTACTCCAAGAATAACATCAAACTCTGATAAATAGAACTCCTTCAAACTCGCAGGCAAATCGATCCCCAAGATATAATAGGCACATTCTTGAATTCAGAAAAGCAAGGATAACTCTCACTAGAAGGAAGGGATATAAGTGATTTTAATGGAGATCTACGTGAAAGAATAGCCTTCTTTGCAAAAGAGCTAGCTAGCGCAATTGCCTAAATCATGAATTTTCAATGCTCATCCTAACCCTTAGAATTAGACTGGAATTTTAACCTGCATCATTAGCCTACCTCGTTGCGTGCGTCAATTCATTATGGCTCCGCCTTTTTCTTATTTTTATTCCCTTCCACTTTCTCAACCACATTATATCCTTCTAAGCCAACCTTAGCATAACCTTTCAACGCTCAGCGCTATAACCGCACCTCGTCCTTTGAGTGTTCCTTTTTTTGGTTTTTCTTGTCTCTTTCACCTTAGGAAGCCCATATGGAATCTTTGGTGGAAACTTCCACTAAGCTTGACGAGATATCTTCAAAATCAAGCAATCAAATCCAATACTACATTAACTCCATCTTGCTGGGGGCTTCATCACTGGTCCACAGATAAAATCATAGGCTCCAAGTGTATCTTGATAAGGACTTCATTATGAGTCCATACAAAATATCGTGGGATCCAGACCCATACGAGAAAAGAATACGAGATCCTAACTATTTTATGGGCTCACTTAGACCCGTAGTAAACTAAAATCGAAAACTCGTTCTGCAACGTATTTTGAATCCAACATAATCTATTAACTGAATGGATCATCCTTGGGGGCTTCTCATTTCTCCTCTTTCAAAAAAAAATCTAAAAGAAAAAATGAGCTTCTAGGGAAACGAAAAAGCATTGTATCGCTGCATTAGCATCATATTTTATCTCTGCATTATTGTCATATCTCTGCATCATTGTCATATCTCTCGCATTTGCATTACATATCTACATTTTACATCATACAAACACTTGTGTCCAACATTGCATACATCCTTCATCATTAGTCATAGGATCCTAGAATCGGTCATGGAGTCACACACACCCACATACACACACACACACGCACACACGATAGCACCTTTATGTCTAGAGTATTAGAGGTCGCTCTTTATAGGTCAAGTCATGTCCTATCCATACACTAGCACCCACATCACGGGGCATATGCATGTTCCATAGTAGTTTATCCGCATATTTGTGGTCTTTACATTTTACGGTATTGACATACTTCGAAGACAACAACGGCGAGCGCTAGTCTTGATACCGTCATGAGCCCGATGTAGTTCATAATATCTACGGATCGAGAAACGAGCGTTAATATGATTTGTATGTCGAATGCAACAACATCGAGGGTTGGTCTTCATATCGTCATGAGCCGGATATAGGCGATAATATCTATGGACCGAGACAATGGGCGTTAATATGGTTCATATTCAGAAGCAACAACATCGAGCGTTGGTCTTCAAACTGTCATGAGCTGGATACAACTCATAATATCTACGGATCCAGACGACGGACGTTAATAGGGTTTATATTCAGAAGGCAACAACAGCGAGCACTAGCCTTCATACCATCATGAGCCATGCATAGCTCGTAAAATAGGGTCGAAGACAACTACAACAAGCGCTAGTCTTCAGCCAAGTATAAGCCTGGAGCAGGACGAAGCTCTACACTGACATGAGCCAGCCATAGCTCATGATATCCTTTTCCTATATCCTTTCATTTTGCAAACTTATGCTTGTTTTGCAAATGTTTTCATACATATTTGTTTCTGCAAACTTATGCTTGTTTTGCAGGTACCGCTATCATTTCGTAAACTTGTGCTTGTCTTGCTAATTGATACTTTCCATATATGTTTGTTTTGCAGGTACAAATGTTGAAAGAATGATTCTGCAATCCAAAAATCATTCTACATTCCGACACGTATACTTTGACTTTCTATTTTACAAACCTCAATCAAAGTGGGGATTCCGTAGACACATAATCGTGTCTCCCCATTTAAGGGCCCAATGATGAAACATACCACGGTCTTAATTGGTCCCACCCAATGGGAGAGTTGTCCGAACGACCCAGGCCCAAAAGAGTTTTTAAAGATTAAAGCTTATTTATTTGCATTAAAGATCCAAAATGCTATTTTAAAGCCCAATTAATTTTTCCCGATAATTAATTGTATATCTTTTTGAAAAAGCCCAATTAATTATTCATGATAATTAATTGTATTTATTTATTATTTTAATAAATATTTTCGGAAATAAATAAATATTTTCAAAGATATTTTAAAATTAAAATCAGATTTAATCTCGTAAAACTTTATTTCCTGATTTAAAGGAGATAAAAAATCGTACAAAAACGCGTCAAGTGAAAAAAGGATGGCCATATCAAAAGCGCGTCTGGCGCAGTCGGTGCGCTCAGTGCATTGGCTGGAACGCGTCAGGTGCACCAATTTGCGCCTGACATGTGGCGTTGCGCGTCACGCTGAGACGTTCGCTCGGCACACTCTTTACGCGACGCGTAGTTTTTGTTTTTATCTTTTCGTTTTAATATTTTCCAATAAATAGGCTAAGTGATTTCGGATTTGGGGCACGCTTTTTACACATTCTATACACTTGAATTTTTGCGATCTCTCAAAGCGAAAATACTCTCCAAATTTTCATATTGCAAACACATACGCACGTATTTACAAACACATATTTACAAACACATAACTTGGATTGATATTCACAAGTGTTCGCTAAAAGGCTTCACGATTGGTCCCGTTGAAAGTTATTCTCTCATACCCCCAAGCCACACCTGTATATTCGGAGGGTCTTGAATTTTTTTTCTTATTTATTTTATTGAAGTTACTAACGGTTTCTTTCATGATATAGATTTTAATAAAAAAAAAAACCGTCATTTTGTATTCCCTCCATCCCAGAAAGATCTGAACACTTGTTGGGACACGTAGTTTAAGGTGATAAGTCGTGTTGTGGTTATCAAATGTTATTTTATTTAAAATGTAGATGTGATAGGAGTTGGTGGGGTATTTTTATTAGAGGAGAGAGAAAGTTAGGTAACTTTTTATTGAGAAAAGGTAAAGTGTGGGCCAAAGATGTGTAAAAGAAATAATATATTAATGGTGGGACCATGCCAAGAATGGAAGTCTTCAAACTAATTTGGGCCAAACATAAAAGGAAAGTGTTCAGACTATTCTGGGACGGAGGTAGTACATTCTAACCTCCATTCTCCTTCTTTATTTTTTTTTATTTTTTTATTATGATTGTCCTGCTTATGCTTTTATCACCTCACATGTTATTATTGCTAATGAAGACCTAAGGAATTGTTTTAACATTAACCAGATAATTTGGACAACCTATTAGTAACCTTGTAATTTGATTGGTTAATAAACGTGTCACTAAAAAAATAATCGTTTGTGTGTTTAATGAACCAACCTAGACTAATCTTTTTTAGGGTGCTTAAAAACATTATGTGGTTATTTTTTTGCATACAACTTGTTATGAATCGTGTTAAGCAGAGGCCATCAATGGGCAAATATGATTCATGATCGTGTTCGTACCCTCACCCCCGAACTCAATTTTTTGTTCCTGGCCAACTATGGAGTCATGACGGGGAAATCTACATTGGATAAGTCCCTAAATTGTTCCTATATATGGTTTCCCAAATATCTAATTATGTTTTTGAGTCTTCCTTTAAAGACTTGTTGGCGACTTCAAAAATGTTCTCAATAAAACTTTAACGATGGGGTAGTCAAATACGCGCTCACAGTAGAATGACTGACCATTGCTATATCGCATTCTCCAAAGTTTGGCGTGCTTGAGGAGACGCTTCTTTACGCGCTTCAAATAAAAGGCGAGGAGGCATACTACCAAATAAAGGAACTTAGTTAGTAATTACACATCAAGAATAAAACACATAGCACATTATTAACAAAAAATGGTTCCCATTTGTAGACCCATAATCGTGTCTCCCCATTTAAGGATCCAATGATGAAACATACCGCGGCATTAGTTGGCTCGACCCAACGGAAGAGCAATCTAAAGAATTAATCCAAAATGTGTTTTGAAATGATATTATAAAGTCCGATTAATTGTTCATGATGATTAATTGTATTTTAAGCCCATAAAATATTTTAAATCCATTCACTAGTGGAAAAAACATCAAGTGCTCCGGTTAAAAAGCCGTACTAAGTGCTCCGTATTTTACCCGTAGCAGGCGACATACGAGCACTTGAGTATTTATCAAGTGCTCAGGTTGACAACCGAAGCACTTAGATTTACAAGTGCTCGGTTGTCTTGAAAACCGGAGCACTTGTGAATTTTATATATTCAAAATACTTCATGTGCTCCGGTTGATAAGAGAAAACCGGAGCACTTGACTTTGTTTTTTTAAAAAAGAAATTCTCTGCTTTGTACACAGCAGCATGGATAACGTGAGTCTTAAAAAAACGGAACTAAAGAAGGGAGTAGTAGTGGAGCAACGAGTATCACAAATATACATATTATTCACCATTACGAGATATACATATTATTCAAGAGCGACAGATTATTAAAATAAATCATATTGTTGTATCTAAGATTTCATTAAAAAACACCATGCGGAAAAAAAAACAGCCCATACGGAATCAAAGTAAAGCGGTTTGCCCACATTAAGAGCCAAGTTAAAGTGATCTCAACAGAGATTCCTTCCTTTTCTCTATACATAGAGATTGCATGAGTGAAATTAAGGGTACAAGCCACAAGGACATTAGATTGGAACATTTTAAATCATACCTCCCAAGCATTTACGGTGATCACATGAGTGAAATTTGCACTGACGAAATACGTAAGCCGATCGCCGGATAACTTCATAATTTCATATATTAGTATTCATCAACCAATACCAAATCAAAGTTCAATCTGTAAGTTATGATTACAAGAACATACAATAATATAAGCCTAGAGGCGGATTGGGTAAGAAATGTAAAATGAGAAACACATGGATTTGAAGACACATTATAACGTGGGGAAGGGAGTTGGTATCACGTCGGTTTCCATGGCATAAGTATCTCTCTGTCCACAGCACCCCTTCTACTAGAACCCTCACCCTCTCTGTTATTAGGAAAAAGAAAGTGGGAGCTCCCGACGACCAAAATACATCCAAGGTCGCATTCTCTTGACTTGAATTCCCCTTATCTAAACTAATGTGAACGTACTAGCCTCAACTAAAGTCATCGAACTTATTATAACTAACTTAATTTAGCTCAATAGATTTTTTTGTAGTTCATAATGAATTTTGGTAACCCTTATTCGCCCGGAATTCAACTAATCTAAACTTACTAGCCCCGAACTTATTGGAAATTCCGAAATAAGTGAACATAAAGGGAGTCCAATACAACCTAAATGAGTGCGAGCACGAAGGGTTCAAAGCGGGCATTCATGTGATATGATTCTCAACACGACGAGTTGATGCGCGGGGAGACTCCCTCGTCCAATGTCCGGACATAAGTATTCACATGACCCATTTTAATAGCCTTCTTATTAAAAGCATTCTTTATATTCCATCCACTAGATCATATATTTTTTATTTTCGGATCATAAGTCAATCTATAATACCAATACAATATTTTTAACGTTAATTTCCATCGCTCATATAATCATAACTAAATATAACCCAATTCTTAATACATGTAAAAGTCATTAAAACACCACCTTTTTAATAAGCTACGAGTTACAAAATCTAATAAAGTGAGTTTTCCTAGACAATTTCAGCACCAAAATTCACAAATTAGAGTGATTAATTTCATTATATTCAAGCGATATTTACTCAAAGTTGAAGTCAAATGTGGCATCAAATTCCATAATTTTTTCAAAAACTTTCCTTAAATCTCGGAAATGATAAAAAGAACAAGAAAAAGAAGTACTACCTTTCCGAATGACCCCGCAATGTTCTACGGCACAAAAGATCCGTCTGTCCAAAGCTCACGATCGTCTTCCCTTGCGCCGCCGCAAAACTTCGCATAACAAAAAAAATAAAAAAAATTCAAGAGCTTTGACATAATTGCATAAGCTGTCGGATCTTTGACATAATTGCAAGCCAGATTGTGATGCATTCATATGTGATTAAGTGCATATAAGAGCTTCATTATTGTAGGTAATCCCAAGTAGGAAGCTCTTTGCAAAGGTGGATTGGGGCATTGGATCGGCTCTTGAGATTAATTCGGTGGTGATCGGATCATAATAAGAACTATTCATTCCAAATTTTAATTTGGACGTGAGTTTAACACCTATCTACAAAATTTGATAGGTCAAGGGTACCTACATTTAGACAATATTAATGTTTCCTTAAAAGTTATTAGCTAGTATTAATCAATGTTGGTGGAATGTGCTAAGTTCTTAAACAAACGTGTATCCCAAGTGAGACATTACTAATGTTACGTGCAACTTTCATCAAATTCGGGAACATACATAATTAGATGGTACTAGTTTTAGGAGTTTGTCATCACTTCCATGTTACTTATATTCAGATGTCCTAAAAATTAAATAACATTAAATACTTAAGGAAACACATCAATCTTATGTCTTTAAACTATAACATACTTCCATTTTGTATAGATATCAAGCCAAAATTAATAGACAAATAGCAACGACGATCATCGGCCACACGAATTTATTTCCAACCAAAAAACAAACAAAGAGAAAGCTACATAGCGAGTGTTCTTCGAAACTATAGGGTCAAAGCATCACATATCAATTTTGCGGGTGCATAACGGGGAGTAGCACATGAAATCTAGAACATATTAAACCAAATGATGATCCTAAACAAAGAGTTCGCACTCGATTCCATATGTGGACACAAGCAAATTAAGCATCACCCACCCGATTTAATCTCCCCCCATTAAAAAGTATCAAATCACATTCGGTCTTGAAACATAACTAGAACATGAAATAGGAAAAGTTGTCAATTTCATTCATATGAAATAATTTGTTTGCTACTTTGAAAAGATCCTTTGGGGGCCAGGGGCAGAGCAACAAACGGGTTCCTATCTCAGACATCCTTAAGGCAATCGTGCAACATTTAAGGATCGGAAGCAAGAGTATCATTTATGGTCTTATTTGCCATTTAAACACTATACAACAATAATGGCAAATGATGCTCTTAAATGAATTCTTAAACCAAAGTCGTTTAACAGAACCTTCAATGATTCGTTGTGTAGGAAACTCAATAAAGGATGCATAAATTTGTAGTCATGTAATCTTAGGACCTACCAGCATATTAAACGTACGAGTACATGCAAAGTAACAAGCAATAGCACAAGCTTTCTCTGGATAGAGTGAGGGAAGCAGTACTCACATTCGCCAAACCGTATGGTAAAGGTGCATTGATTTTAATTGTTGTCGGCGGTTATCCAATTTATATCGATTCATTGGAGAATGCATTGCAAAAATTGCCATCGGACGAACCTGTCGCTTCAAGTTTGAAGGATCTGCGGTGCACCGGTGGGATACGGTCCGGATCTTTGGAATACAAGTTCCTCCCTATTTACCATATTATACGCCAACAAGTTAGCCTTGCAATATTGGTCCGAAACATCGGCCTTTGCGGACTTTGAGTTTGCAACTTTCACTACATCGGTTGATGTTTCCACTTTTTGCTTCTTCACAACTTGCTCGGTGATACTTCACCCTTGACTACCGGAGCCCGCAAAAATGACTTCTTGATATAAGATACTTCATATTTACTCTATTTTTAAAACCAAAAAAAAAATGGAAAAAAAAAAAGCTCTTTTGCATTCTCAACTCCTTAGATATATACATCAAATGACACATTCACCCACCATGGCTTTTATTATAACCTTCTTTGCAAAAGGAACATTAACCCCGACCTTATCCATCAAAATTTGAAATAGCTCCATTCATGCAATCGGCATGATTGCCTATGGACTCATATTTAGAACAAGATTTGACAGTTTGCATTGACATCCCAACGGGTTCTTATTCGTAATACGTAGCCTTTGTTGTCGGGTGTCGGTGAAAGCTAGTGAGCCCGGAACTTCCTACCAACTTCGATCGAGATTCCCAAAGGCGTCTTAAACCGGCCTCTTGAACATTCAAGCATGAATCATTCAAGTGTGAAATTAAGGCCATTGTCAACCGTCAAGGGCAATATATTTTGGTCCAATGAAGCACTCAAGAAGTCAAAATTCACGACTTAAGATTGCAAAATTCCAATTTACCGCCCTCTCTAGTCTTGTACTAATTCACAAGGTCAACCATATCTAATTAAAATCACATGCATAAAAAGAGTACTCTATAGTAGCAAATTAAACACCGCCTATGAGTGTCACTTGTGGCATTCATGGCCGGTCCAAAACCCGGATAAAGGAAGAGGCTTGAGGTAGGTATGTGGCGGCCAAGACTATAATTTAGTCACATATTATGACATGAATCGATATAATTTTGGGACTAAGACTTTGTTCTTTGTTGTTTGTTGTTATAGTAGGAAATTAACAATTAGTCATGTTTCAAATTGGAACATCATATGTTGCACATGAATGAAGTAACCTAACATGCACAAAACACGATTTTTGCGAGTTCATCATGAGGCGGTATCAAAAGCAACATTACGAAAGAATCTAGGGAAATATAATGAAGAATTAGAGAGCTACACTTACCTGTTTTGCAAGTTTATCCAATCGACGGCGAAATTCACTCCGCTTGTTCCGACATCTCCGTTTTTTACCCAACTCCTCTTTCAAGTGTTCCAAACTTTCCATGTTTTTTTGTCTTGGTGGTTGGCCCTTGGGACTATTTGCGGCAAAAGTTTTAAAGTCATTGGCAACAATAGAAATATTAGAGAAATGTATACCAACAAATTAAAATATGAGTACCGTAGCAAACTACTACCTCTGTTCCTTTTCTATTGCAATAATAGCTTTGTGCACGGTTTTTAAGAAAGTGAAAACGGTGGGTAATTAAGCATAAAACTACCCTTTAATTTACTAGAGTAGGAGAGAGAAATATATCTTGTTAAACCATCACAAAAATTAACCATCACAAACTGACCAAATAAAGCAAATAGATTCACAATCCACAAGGACCCGATAAAAAATATATCTTGTTAACTTTATAGAAATGTTATACTGCCGCTTATCAAACAAGAGGTTGAGAGATTCAGACCTTGAGACAAGGTAATCATCTTAAAAGCAATCATAATCGGGGGTCCCTGTTCATGTTCTCTAGGTCGCTCGATTCTGAAATGATCCTGTGAGAACACTCCCCAAGAAAACATATTGTAAATCACAAAATCAAGGAAACCCCAAAAGCAACAACAAGCTCAATTAACGAAAGAAACAAAAGCAACAAAAAAGCAACCGCATTTTTTTAGTAGAAATTTCAGTAGAAACAAATAGATTATAATGGATTATAATAATTTTAAGATAGAGCCAGCATCTTATGAATTGTATAACCGAGAAAATCATCACCAAGAGAATTGAGCAAAATAAGAGAGTAACATAGATGATTTCACATGACTTATTGTAAGTGTCGGATAGGTTTAAGTCACAAACAACCTACAACATCGATGCCGAGGTGTGTAAACATTTTATGGCATCCGGTTGGTCCAAGACAATAACTTCAGGATGTGTTAGCCTATAATCCTACAAAGATATATACTATATTGAGCATGACAAAATAAAATCACTAAGAGTTTGAGCTAATAGTCGCATTCGAAGCAAAAAATCTCGAAATTATAAGATAAATTTCATACAACCGGGAGCAAAATCAAGGAACTCCAACGATGTTACAAGCACTCCCCCAATCCCAAACCAAAAGAAAAGTTTCAAAAGAGTTGAGTATCAACATCAAACAACTCCATCAACAACACAAAAAGGTTGAAAGCATAAACGATATCAAAATATAGTAAGCAACTTATACCTCACTCACAATAAGTTTGAGGCTCGGGAATTCATGACGAATGAAGAAAAAACTCTCGGCTAAATTATGTATCTTCACCAGATTTATTCCACATAAACCCAAATTTGGCAAACTTAAGCTCATCCAGGAAAGAACATAATGTTCACCTATTTTTAAAATGTTCACCTATTTTTAAATAATATAAAGAAGTTATGAAATACATATAGATGGGATCCATACCACATCCGAATTTGAAAGGCTAGACTCAAGTCACAATCAAATAATAGCAAGGATAATAGAGGGGGTGTCCACTTTGTACTCCTTCAAATAAATTATATGTAGCAACAATAAAGAATATCAATAATCACATAAAGAACTTTCATGGAGGCACGGGGTAAGGCAACAACCTCCCTAAGTTCCAATAGTGATCACCTAATGTAATTCATTCAAGACAAACAAATCAAATATTTGACTTTGAGTGATATATAAATTTCACATATCAAATTTCATCCCAAAAACATCATTATATTCCCTAGCTTCAATCACCTAAACCGGGTCCAAACTAAATGATCATAAAGCTGGAAGTGAAATATAGAAACATATGGTATAAATTCAGTCAAGATGAGTACTTACCTCAATAAAAAAAAAAATTGCCCGGATCGGAATTCAATTGAATTACAAAGAACCAGAACAAAATCAAAGCGGGGCAAATGAGAAGAATAATATTTGAAAGAAGGGATAGAAAATTGGAATTGGAAGGGGTAAATCGGAGAGATTATCGGTGAAGTAAATTATTGTAGAAGCCGTACCTAACACTTGGTAATCCAGCTATAGAAGTAGCATCAACTTGGATTTCGGAGAAGAATATATATGAGAGAATAGTTTTGTGGAGGACAAGATAAGCGGTCCCAAATGACCCTATTCCAATTTGCTCAATCACTTCATAATCATCCATCTTACACTTCACTTCTCCATTTTACGCCTCCATTTTTGAAATTAACCCTTCAAAAACCAAGAAATATCCCAAAAAAAATTAGGATCCGAGAAATTTTAGTTCAACCACTCACTACAAATTTAAAGCACAAGGTAGAAACTTTGAACATAAAAATGAAGTTGGAATCAATGTTAGTTGACTTACCTTTACACAAATTCTTGAAAGAATCGAATTTGATAAAATAAACTTACGAAATAAAGTTTTACTAAAAAAAGAAATCTGAGCAGGAGAAGTGGAGAACAACAAAAGCAAAGTAGCAGAAAAATGTGAATTGAGCGAGGAAGCAGTTTATTACACTAGAGTGAGAGAAAGGAAGGTGAGAGAAGACCAAGAAGTTGAGCTGTTGAAGTATGATGGATAGCAAATCCAATCTTGGAGGCCCGCTTATTGAACTACGAATTGATCGAACTTGGGGATCTAGGCCCTTTTACTAGGGAAACACGAAACATCGAGATCTAAAAAATGACGAAAACAACAACAAACCCTAGAACAATTTTGAAAACAAAAGCAAAGATCACCACACTCCGGATCCAAATCACAACGGAACCCTAGTAATTAACAAAACTCACCCTAATAAACAGATTACGAGTTTCTCACTTAAAATTAAACTTCAATTTGAGTTGTGCACATTCTATTTGCCAACTACAAACACAACCAAAATCCACAATAAACAGTTACATTTCATGTAAAAGTTACCCAAAGCTTCAACTCTTGACATAGATGAGAGAGAAAAAAAGGAAGAAATACCTGAGGGAGACGGAGGGAGGGTCCGTGGATGAAGGGGCGATGGAGGAGTACTTTCACGCAGCGAGTTCGACGGCGAGTGAACCAATTGAGAGGGAGGCGAGGGAGTGAAGGGCGTTGGAGGGACAACGGGAGCGAAGGGGTCAGCGGAGGGACGACGGAAGCGAAGGGGTCGGCGGAGGGACGGTGCGAGCGAGGGTTCACAGTACAAGTGAGGGTTCACAAGTGACAAGTGAAAGAAAGTCCAATTGAGGGAATTACATTGGGGGGGAGCGAAAAGTGAGTTGCATTACGTGTATATTGGGAGCTTAGAGGGGGTCGAATTAATTATTATTGGGAGGGAAAATTATATAGTCCAATTAAGTGCTCGGGTTGGTTAATCGGAGCACTTATTCACAAGTGCTCCGGTTGACTAGTCCATCGGAGCACTTGACATTAAGTGCTCAGGTTGACTAATCAGCCGGAGCACTTGAAAAATTTTATCTTAAAATTTTCACAAGTGCTGGGTTGATAAGTCAATTGGAGCACTTAACAAGTAGCACAAGCAGTTTTTTCCACTAGTGATTTTAAAAGCCCAATCAAATATTTATTATTTTAATAAATATTTTTCATAATCATTTTCATTATCTTCAATCAAAAATCAGATTTTTAACCCGTAAAATTCCATCTCCGGAATTTTAGGGATAGAAAAGTATCTTTGAAAGACGCGCAAAGGAATACGCTCGAAAATTCCTGAATATGCGCCGAACGCGGAGGCTGCGCTCAGAGCGCCACGTGCGTCCAGCACATTGGCCATATCGCGTTAGGCGTGCCAATGAGCTCCGACACGTAGATTTTGTGACTCGCACGAGTCTGGCGTCGATGCAAGTCTCGTGTGAAACGCAACTTTTTCTTTTTATCTTTTCAAAACGCGTTTACACGTGCCGAACTCGATTGGGCTGGTCGTCAAGCACACCAATGTGCACGACACGTGGACTGCGCCTACCACGTAGGCTTGCGCTGGCGCAAGGCTTGCGTGCGGCACACATCTTCTTTTCGTATAAATACTCCGTGATTTCTCGAATTACGGACGGCTTTTCAGATTATGGTTTACGCACACAAAAACCTCCGAATACTCCAACATACACTTCGAATACTTCAAACACTCAAATACACTCAAATACTTTCAATACTCTTCAATACTTTCAATCAAGTAGTTCTTCCTACTGCGTTCTTGGTTTCACGATTGCTCCGCCTAAAGATCGTTGCGCTCTTGATCTACGCCGCATAGGTATAATGCGAGGATCCTTGAATCAAATAGTTTTTTATATTGAAGTTACTAACTATTTCTTTCATGATGTAGATCTTTAATATAAAATCACTTTCTTTGTATATTCTAATCCACTTTCTTTCTTTTTCTTTATTTTTCATTACTATTATACTTGCCTGATCCTTATATGCATATTATTATGATTGTCCTGCTTTATTGCTTTTATAACCCACATGTTATTTTTGCTAATCAAAGACCTAAAGAACTGTTCTAATATTAATCAGATTAATTTGGACAACTTGTTAGGTTCCCTGTAATATTGATTGCATAATAACATATCACTAAAAATAGTCTTTTTATGTGTTTCCTGAACCAACTTAAACTAAATATTTTTAGGGTGCTTTAAAATATTATATGATTATTCTTTGGCATAAAATCTGCATTGAATCGATATTTAGTAGAGGCCAACTTTGAGCGAATGTGGTTCATTATGACTACATTTGTACCCTCACCCCCGAACTCAATCTTTGGTTCATTTTGACCATCTATGGAGTCAGGACGGGGAAATCTACATTGGATAATTTGTCCCTATGGTTTTCCTATATCCAAATAGGTTTATGATTCTTCCTAAAAAGAATTGTTGGCGACTTCTTTCAAAACAATTTTCAATAAAACCTTAACGAGTGGGGTAGTCAAATCTAATACGCTCACACCGCGTAGGCGAAATAAAAACACGCCTACACCATCGTTTTCTTCCTAACCAAGTAACTCTCACTAATGACTTTTCTTGAAACCTAAGACACTAGAATTTTTAGCTACAAGACTACATATTTCTCATGCAACAAATAGGAACTCAAAGAGTGTTTTTCGAACGCTTGCTCTGATACCAATTGTCACACTTCATCCTTATACAGAAACATAGTAACAAAATAAACATCTAAAAGTCGAATATAGACGATAACGGAACTATCGCCGGATGGAAATGCCACTCTAAATGGTTAAAGAAACTACATTAAAATAAAAGAGAATATCCAAAAATTCATAAGGAATATACAAACTCATTCAAAAGAGGTAGGGATACCTCATACAATCCCAACAAAGCAAAACATCAGAGTCTAACTCAAAATGACGTTACAATCCATCCAAATCATAGATAAATCCAACCAACTACTTAACACCTATGAGGCTAAAAAGACCTCCTTATTCCATCATAAAATTCATCTACTTATTAAACAAGCGATAAAAATTTAGGTAGTCCTCCTATACTCATTTTCATTGCCCAAATAGTGACCGATCTAGCTTTTACCTCCTACCGACCGGCTACTTGACACCTATGAGGCTAAAAGAACTCCTTATTCAACCATAAAACTCATCTACTTAAACAAACACTAAAAATTTAGGAAGTCCTCCTATTCTCACTTCCCGTACCTAAATAGTGATAAATCTAGCTTTTACCTCCATCTGCAAAAATTATATAAACAACAATAATCCACAATCAGTGAGAAGTAACTAATAGTTCTCCCAGATCAACTAGAATGAAGATAGCATTAGAAATAAGCTTTAATAAACAAGAAAGTCTTCACAACAATTACACAACACAATTCACTTAACAAATCATATGAAAATTCTACACTTCTAACTCATATGAAAACATAGATTCTAAGCATGAAGTTTATAAATAAACAATGAGTAATCACCAACATATTCACATGATCACGAGTTCTCCATAACAAAACAATAGAGTAGAATATAAAAGAGTTTATGAGAAAAGAGCAAAAAGAGCATAACGTCAATGGATATCGACCCACTTCCTAAGGTTTGTCAAATCGCAACCTCCAGACAACCTATGGGCTTATGTTCCCTACTGCATGTATCTAAGAATGGCCAAACTCCCAATGCAGAATAGTACCAGCTCAGTAACTCCTATCCTCTTAGACGACAATAATTAACCCAGGTAGTAACACCCCTAGATCACAACATAGGTGGTTGGCATGTTATTCATCGAGGACTAGATATATCCCTCCGGGATATGTGACATCTCAAAAGTAAATAAAATAATAAACAAACTTAAATCAAGGTTCTCCATCATGAACAACTATATATCAATAGGGATGACCAAACGGCCTTACACCCAAATTAGCAAAAAAACTAGGATCGCACCCCAAATAATTCAAATACAAATAAACAACGTTTCCATACTTCTCATAAAAAAAATATAACAATAATATAATCCTCATGAACAAACAACTTTCACAAAAACAAACTCGAACATGATTTCAACATTTTCATAACCACATCATAGAAACATAATACAAACAAATATTATCAACTCACACCACCATTTTATACACAAATGAAACAAAATATAAATACAACACAACTCAACAAATTCTATGTCACAAAATCATTCATAAAATAACCACAAATCATCAATCATAATTCACGAAACCAAAACTTAACAAATTTCACCCAAAACCCAAGCTGTGAACAAAACTAACCAACTGACTTGCCTCGGTCGTGCATGTGCTCCGCGCAACGCTTGTGCGTCTAAATCATTGAGTCATTGACGTTGCATTTGACACATATTCGTTACGTCCGATGCAACCGGGTGAAATTTCCCGGTTAATCCGAATCTCAACAAATCCAAAAATTCACAAAAACGAAATCATACAATACAATACATATTTCCAGCCGCATCAAAACCAATAATAAAACACCTAAACAATACTTTTCATCAAAACTAAAACAAGAATTCAAGTAACTAAAATTTCCATGATAAACTATATATAAAGAATTATAATAGGCACATGAAAATAAAATCCTAAACATAATCTAAACATATTGTGTGAAATACTAATCATATAAGTATTATACAAACTAATCCAATAACAACAACTAGGGGTGTGCACCAGTCCGGGTTTGGGACCCGGTTGGGCCAGGTGGATCGAAATCTGGAAATTTTGTGGATTGGGACCGGATCCAAAAAATTATGGTCCGGTTCGGTCCGATTTTATTCTTGTTGGACCATAATCTATATTTTTTTTTAAAAAAGTTTATTTTTTATTTGATTTAAACATACTTATACATTAGATACTTTAAAATTTAATAATTTTAACAACAATAATCCTAATGGTACTCCCTCTTTTATTTTTTATCCTTCTCACTTTCATGTGCGCGTCTCCCCAATGCACATCTTTGAAATTAGTAAAAATTATAACAAATGAATATTAATAAATTACTAATTGAGACGAATCAAATAAGACCCCACATGACTATATTTTTTCTTATAAATTGAAAAAAATTGAGAAGATTATCTCTAAGTATGAATAGTGTCAAGATTCCAAGTAAGAAGGATAAAAATAAACAAATGGAGTAGTAAATAGTAGGTTTTTAGTTTTCTAACTTTATGCCTATTAAACTTTTTTTAACCTTCAAATTTTATTTATTTACTAAAAAAGAAACGGAAATTCCGGTCCACTTAGGTCATGGCCGAAATTTTTCGGGTTTGGGTGGACTGACCACCGAAAACCCCGGAATCGGGATTTTCTTTAGGGAGGACTGGACTAGAATCTTATGTTTTGTCCAAATTCCGATTCGATCCGGTCCGAATTCGGTCCAACCCTAGTCTTTGCCTGACCCTAACAACAAAATTCCTCTTCTTCCGCACATAAAAACACCACGGCACACTCATTCACTTCATTTTCATCAAAAATCCTAACTCCAACTATAATATATAATCCAAAACATTTCCTAAAAATTAAACCTTATCCTAAAAACTATCACGATTTATATCGTTTTACGACAATTACTAGTTATATGGGCGTCGGGTGGTGTGCGAGAAATAGGACAAAGTTAGGCGTGCTCCATGTACGCGGGAATCGGAGTCCTCCAAATCGCTTTTTCGAATCCCAAATGCAAAGGTTAAAGCTTTCAAAGAACGAAGCAAAAGTGAACAAGTGTTTGATGAAGGAAGACAAGTCTTTTTTTTTCTCTACTAAGGTTCGAAAATGGCGTAATGATGATGATGAAATGTTGCTGAATTTTCTGGTTAATAAATCAGAAATTTAGGAAGGTTTGGATGCTCAAATGATAGGTTTAGGTGATTAAGAATAGTGGTGCAATTATGAAGCGGTTACAAATTCAAGAGCCTCACAAATGAAACTCCAAAGCGATCTTCATCCCCCCCTCATTGTCGGCTTCCTCGCTCCTCACATACGCCTATCACACTCCCCACACATGGGCTAAGGCGCACTAACATTTCGTTACCAAGAAACGGTCAAAAACTATTAAAATGACGATGCATAAATCGCGCGCCTGACTATCGAAAAATGAATAACTAAATAGGAACTTTAAATAAGAAATAACATAACTTAATTTATAACAATATAAACTAAGTTTAAGAATTTTTAAAATAAATTTTACAAGCCCGAAATAATATTTTTAAATAACTTAAATACTAATAGCTCACAAAAACACTATTTAGGAGAAAATAGCGCGAAAAACTTAGAGTGAAAATACGAAGTGTTACACATATAATATTTTTAATTTAGGTGAGGATTCCTACACCTCAACTAAAACAACTCTGAAGCCTGTGGAATTTTGTCACGAACTAGCTAGATCTATATTTTATAAGCACTTAGCTAAAATTTTACGCAAAAATTCAATCCCTATAGATCGCGAGTTATCGGTTTACTCCAAGCTGGTCCAGTTTCTAACAATTTCATACCAACTTCAAACTTCAACTACAAAACCATATCAAATCAACTCAAAATTTTATGAAATTTTGATATGTTAAACTAAACAAAAGTAGTACAACTTAAGCTCAAGAAACTCCGAAAAAGTAAAAGTATGCGAGGAGAATGAAAGTTTTAAATTTCACCTTAATTATCTGCAAATGCGGGCGGCATATAAGGAGCGTTTTCCTTGAATCTTGGGAAAAATTGTCGAGTATGAGCGACGAAGAAAAATGGAAAATCATGAGAGAAGAGAGAGAGATAAGAAAATTTCAAGAAACGAGAGAGGAAAAAGAGGATGAGCTTTATATATGAGCTAGCCACACCTATAAATATAGGTGTGGCTACCACATCTAAGAATTTGTGAATCAAAATAATAGGAAAGCTTGAATTTTGATAGGGAATATAGTTAGAGAATGAATGAAGACATGAGCGAGGGTAGACCCAATTGAAGTGGTGGTTCTTGCTTTCAACAATACAACAATTTGAGTCTAGTTAAGCTTTATATGAAGTCCACCTTAATTACTTCACTAGGTGATCCAGTAGGCATAAAATCATCTAAGGTATTCATATGTAATGGCATCAAACTCTATTTATTAGAAATTGAACACATTTTGAAATGAAATGTGAGAATTTAATCGTCAATCCATTCAATTTCAACGTTTATTGTTTCAAAGTAAAACATAATAAAGTCTTATAATTATATGTAATTATAAAGACATAGAAACTTTGTGTTCTCTAACACTTTTATTAAGGTAATAATATTCTTTTACCGAATTCCATTGAAATTGTTGCTTTCATCCCCAATTTGTTTGAAATTTTTTTTAAACAACTTATCATCCATAACGAAATCCTAATAAAATCAATTATGAAATTTATGTATAATAATATATTAGATAATTGTAGGTGACTCGTGAAATTGCCCGGCCATAATCTTAGTTAACAATTATATCATGAAGATGGTCGTCAACAATTATTTGTCCGCGAGCAAATAATGTCGATCCATATTGTATGGTTTTTCACGTAAGCAAAAAAACAAAGCGCAAGAAAAACCACAAAAATAAATGACAATAAATACAAATTAAAACAAATTTAAAGACATGGATGAAAGTCATTCAACTGAGTCTTGTTTAAACTTTAAGCGTTGAGAGTATTCATTAGAAACAAATTAATACCCAGAAAGCGTTAAACTAGAAGGTACCAACTGATGCTTCACAAAAAGCACTAAACTATACAAGAAAGCTATCGTAAAGTGCCTGTACAATTGAGCTATCTTAACAAATGAGCAATGAAATTTCTGTGTCTAGGGAAAAACTAGAAATATCAAGAATAATAGGAACGTAAAGCAGGAGAGGAAAAAGAATAATTGAATGAGCATTAACACAAAGAGCCACTCGCAAATTCCTCCAAAATGAAATAAACTGTAGTCATCATTTGACACAAGTCAATCACTAAAGAGCTTCTTAAAGTGCCTTCTCTCCTTGGTTGTGCAACTGTTGTCTAAGCGGAAGGAAACACAAGACCTTCATCCTACCAAAATAATACAAATTGTGGTCAGCAAACATAAAACAACTGATACAATATATTAAGGTAGCCATACTAGGTTTAAACTTTAAACCATAACTTTCATGTACGTGATTTACGTACATGAAAGTTATGGTTTAAAGTTTAAACCTACAAGCAAAACCTATTTTAGTAACTCATCTTCCAACAAGTGTGAAGTAGACTATGTTACTCTAACTCGGATAAAATGTGCACTCGGATACGGGTGTCAGACAAGTCCATTACGTAGAGAATTGTCAAGCTTTTTTATTTAATATGAAAGTATCCAAGTGTCATGTCGTCTCGGATACGACATGCAAATGCGTCGCAGTAACACAAGAAATAGATAAACTAGGTTTTATACCATAATTTTCATGTTTGCAAACACCTGCAAGCTAATACAGTAACTCAACTTCAGGTGGAGGATAAATCACTATTTCCCTATTCTTCATCATTCATGCTAATACAAAGAGAAGTTTGCCCACAGCAAGAAGTCAATTCAGTTTATTATAAACATGTTAAAATTTGGAGCTAAGTAGTGACACATAAAGAGGACTCGAGAAATGAAGTGCAAAGAGACAGAAACAAAAAACAGACAGTAATCCTATGAAGGAGAACCGTGGAAGTAAAGTAGGTGTCTCTTCGGCTAATGTGGACTAAGAAACGAACAAGATGAAGAAGGTTCACAAGGGCGTCGTGCATAAGAAAACTAAACCTAGAGAAGGATATTTTGTTCGGGAATCGGGTGGGAGCATAATCTAGGTCTAATTCAAGTTGACAAAAGCAGCATATGTTAACCAGCCAGGAGGAGGAGGTCTTGGTAGTTCCATGTCGAAGAACATCTCCACAGTGGGTTTGTGTTGTGGTATTTTCAACAAGAACCCGGTTTTTTTGGTATACTGTGATTAGGATGCACTAATGCGATCTCATTCTCCTTGCACTGGCTTTGATAGATTCATTTCAAAAGTGTCGTAACTTTTCCTTCCCTTCGCCAAATGCAGACTAAGGTTAAGAAGATTACACTCTGTCTCTTACAATTATGATAACCTGAAAGACAATGCTTTCAGTATCTACATTTTAATCCATAGGAACCATCTCATAGTTAACCCATTTCAGTTGTCGTCTAGTATTAGCACTTTAACCAGGCCATGATACCCATATTTCTGCCCTTTTTTCCTTGGGTTGCATATCACCCAAAGATTTTCTGGTACCAAGAGCATAATCATACCTTATACTTCCTCCTTTTTTACTACTACCTCCGTCCCGGGAAAGATCCGAACACTTATTGGGACACGTAGTTTAAGGTGATAAGTTGTAGTGTGGTTATCAAATGTTATTTTATTTAAAAAGTAGATGTGATAGGAGTTGGTGGGGTGTTTTTTATTAGAGGTGAGAGAAAGTTGGGTAACTTTTTATTGATAAAAGGTAGAGTGTGGGCCAAAGATGTGTAAAAGAAATAATATATTAATAGTGGGACCATGCCAAAAATGAAAGTGTTCAAACTAATTTGGGACAAACATAAAAGGAAAGTGTTCGGACTATTCTAGGACGGAGGGAGTATAATTGCAACATGACATCTTGGCACACTTTTTTAAGGAAGCCAAATGAAGAGGAGAAAGAGACAGGACCGATAGAAAGAGCGGCCATGCGATAAGAGAAAGATAGAGAGAAGATATTACCAAATAAAGTAATGTTGCGGTTAATGTTAGGCTTCCAAATAAAGGAAACTATACAACAAAGGAAGTAGATTGACATTTAAATAATTGAAACTTGGGAACGAGATAAGAAGTGGAATGCTTACGAGACAGTATCAGCACCACAAAATATAGGAACCCTTCCTAATCCTGCACCAAGCCACTGCTTCCTTGGTGAAGTTACTAGATTATCAGCATCTGACCCTGTTGCTGTCAGAACAAACTTCAAGGAGAAATGTTGACAGCAGCGCATTAGAAAACATTATTTACGGCAATTCAATCTGTCAACACCGTAAGTATAGGCCCAGACAAAGTAATTTAATAGAAGAAAGGAAAAAACAACAATATTTGCGGAAGCTCGACCACTGTAGGGACCAGGGGAAATTGTGATGCGTTACACAACATGCATTCAAGCTTGTTGAGCAAGGTACATGTGTTTTCTTTTCTTTAATCCCCATCAAAGATTTACCAACCAGATATAGCATCACTTAAATTTTCAAGACGAGATGAAATTTATTCAGTGCTCATCAAATAACATGCGCATGTCATAAAGAGAACTGGTCCATCATAGTTGCTATGGTGAATCTGCTTAAACCAGTACTAATTAAAAAATTTTGGTTCGTATTGTATAAACAAGTCTCAAATTCCCACTCTCATGCAGTCTTTATCAAAAATGATCTCTAAAACTTATTAGCTCAGGGATCTTTGCATCAATTTCATCTTTAACCAATCACAAAGGAATTCCACTGACCAATAACAAAGCAGTTAAGTCAAACAACACTGTTCCAAAAAAAAAGGAGAGTGGAAAAGAACAAAATGTCTACACATACGCAGCAGAGGATAGATAATATAAGAGCTTTTTTGTTTGAGAATAGAAGTCTATATAAACATTAAACTGCAGGATAGCATACCAGAGGAAAAAGAGTGGCCATGACAGCATAGCTCTCCAGGAGGGGGAAAAAAAAATTGCCAGCACACACGGGCTTCCTGAAATAATGCCCAAAATTTCACGAAAAGACCAATTGCTAGTTTAGAGATCCTCTCCAAAGCCGATAACACAGATCTGTAAATTACTGTTAGTACAGACAAAACTATTTCAAGCGCACGTCTCCAATGGGAAGTGGAAGATTTGTGTGAATTATCATTGAATAAGTGATGTCTAACTGATACTACTAACGGTTCCTCTAATCATGGTAAAGCAAGTTAAAATACAACTATACAAGTCAACAAATTCTAAGATTATGGTAAATTCTTGGTTTAAACAATCACCTTCATGTCTACTCAAATAGCATTTATAACCAAGTTTGTTTAGTGATGCATAATGAAATTCCTTGAACTTGTCAAGGAAATCACATTTTTGTTTCATTCGATGAGCGTAACCAGTTCAACTAAATCATTCAGAAATCCAAATCTGGCTCTGGCTCTGGCTCTGGCTTCAGCTATGACTCTTGAGGTCACTTTGGTCCACGTGCATTTGCATATAATCTTTTTTTGTGTGTCCAAAATATGTGGTTCTCATTATCCTAGTAAACATAACTTACATACATCAAAATGTATCAAAAAAAAATTCCAAGTGACCATTTATTATTGTATAAGAACCAAACGTGAAATTAGAATACTAATATATCATGGAACATCCTATAAAAACGTCGGATTGCATCGTTAGCTTTTATTCCCGCATTGTTGTTTTAATCCTTAGGCTGCAGCCATAACATAGATAACTGCTCCAATGTTTAAAAAGAAAAACAGGGTTGATGGTTTAATGATGGCAAATTATGCACCATATAGACTTCTACAAACAACAAGGTCATTATATAGAATTTTCTACTTCTTTTTCTAATTGTTAATGGCAAAGTGGATGGAAATAGCTCACCAATGTCATGTTTAGTTGTTATCCAATAACAAAGGGCCTCCTTGGAAAATCTAACTATTCTTTTTCCACCATAGTGAATTTTGTAAAACATAAGGTCAACACTTACAATTCTCCAAAACAAAATCTACTTCAAGATGTAAAGTTCCTTTTTCTTTCTCTTTATATGCATGCTCTCAAAAATTGCAACTATTGTTCAGCTAATTTATTTACCAATTTCTTTTGATCTCAACCTCTCTTATTTTACCTTATCTGTCATAAAAAGATAGAAAAACCATCATTTATAATTGCAAACCCAAGATTGTACATCATAGTCTTTGCTGGGAACCTATCCTTGGTATCTTTCTTGAATTTTCTTCCAACAATCACATGGTCATGTTGTCATTGGTTATATTTACACAAATTCTAACACATGAAACTACAAAAAGACCATATGTTAAATAGTCCTTCTTGATAAGTGTTTGTCATTGGTTAATCCAAATATAATTCTAAGATATGAAACAAAAAGATGGACATATAGTCAGGTATTCAGCAGTTGGCACGCGATGAGATTCCTTCCCTTTAAGTGTCTTTGTGTGAGTGTGTCGAAATCATCTATTTTCCCATAACTATCAAAGCAAAAGACTGAGATAACAAGATAAAGCAAAAGGAAACCAAAAATTTCTACCAAAACCAGCAAAAAATGCCCAATTGGATTCAAAGAAGTCCAGCCTCCTGTCAAGAGTCACTCCAGAAAGATTCCATTTGTACCTACAAAAAGAGCAGCATCAGTCAGAGTCAAAACCAAACTGACGCAAAGACAATAGATACAATAGAAACAGAAGCAAGATGACATACTCGAAACAGTAATAAGCATACATCCAGGAAAGAAGCAAGAAATTGAGTGCTTTCCCAGCATATGGTATGAAACCAGTGGCAATAACCTGCATTTATAATAGGAAACAACGAAGGCAATATAATCAGGTCTTTTTTATGTGTATAATAATCGCTAACTCACATGCAAGTGATAGTAAATATTAAGTACACACCATCAGAACAAAGAGCTTTAAGGCAATATGCAATAATTAGTCTAACCTCCAGAAAGAAGAAGCTGAGGAGGAGAGCAGAGTAGACCTGCTCGCCTATTCCAATCATGATCCTAGAAACAGAAGTTGGGAAGATATTCAACCATATGGCACTTTATGTGAAAGCGACACTTATGTTATACAGCAAGATAGTGCAAAATATTGTTGCAAAAGTCTAATTATGAAAACCAACAAATTCCTAATGGCAAAAAGGACATGTCAATCTTCTGAATACAAAATAAAACTAATGCATCATAATAATACTAAAGCCATGAGAAATGGAGGCGGCAGTTTACGAGAGAATGAAATTTTGTGTATTTGGTAGAGAGGCAGATAGAAATGACAGTATTTAGTTGTGAAAAATAAACTGAAGGACATTCGAAATCCCAGGTTACAAGGAACATGAACTGTGGGCAGAGAAGGCGATAGATTCGGTACACAAGGGAGGAGAACGTGGTTTACATATAGCTTCTTAGATAAAAGATAGAAGCAAATCTAGTCTTTAACTGTTCTTATTATTACTGATAATTCATCACACAAAATTATTGCTTTTATTTCTTTTTCAGTAAATGAATACTAAAGTACCCGACTCAAATACTTGTATACATCTCAAATCTCAAAGGACCTTTCAAAATATATGATTATATTTAATAACAGTATAAAATTACCAATACGTTAATCCTTTGGTAAATATTAAATACAAGTATTTAATAGTACCTTCGATAACCAATAGAACCTCCAAGCACTTTCTATACCTTTTACTTAACTACTAAGAACTAATGGCTAACTTTACGAAGCATCTTTATACAAATTATAAAAGTATTAGTTGATCAAATCAACGATATACTATGCTATCAACTATAATCTAATACAATCAGCTAGTTGTTTATCATAATGCAACCTGAACAGAGCAAAGAAGATTTTGCAGAAACGCCATAAGAGAACCTGCCTAGTGATCTTTGTGCATCCCAAACCATGAGAAACAGCAATCAGGCGACTTATGAACATGTATCTACCTTCTCACTCTTGTAGCACATAACACAAACAACAGACCTCTGATTTGGTTTTCCACATTGGTGCTTCTTTAGAGTTTAGACGCCCACATGAAATTAGACAGTAGACACAGTCCATGCAAGAAGAAGAATGGGGGTCTTTGAAGGTTTTCACAATTAGGAAACAAGACTAAGATTCCAAGAAGATTCCAAAGGTAGATTACCCATCCCTCATCCTAAGAATAGAAAAATCAGTTATTCATATATTGTTTCATTGGTTCCATAGAGAACAATGATTTTCATTGATTTTTGAGTGTACAAAGTTTGTGTTGTTTGAGACAATAGGCCCCATAATTGAGAAAAAAAAATACTCCTTAAAGGTCCATGTGCCCAATTCCTTAGTGAATTTCATGTTGGATGCATTATACAGACTCATTTGCTTCATTAATCAATTAAGTTGTGTAATCAATGTTATTTCGTTCTTCAGACATCTTGACTCTTGATAACACATTGATTTGTTCTTCAAAACTCTATATTAAATTCACATTGTTTGTACCAGTGATAAATTAAAAGCCAAAATCCTCAAAGGTACACACCTGTAGCAAGGAATTTTAAGACAAAGAAGGGAACTTCTTCATGACATCCGTCATGCAAAAACTTATTAGCATCGTCCCAATCATTCCTAATCAATAAATAAAGTCAAAGTTGAGGTTACCTTCAAATTTTGGATATCATCAACTCTTTTTTTCATACCCTCCGTGCTCTTTAAATAAAGAAACACTTATCAAGATTCTCTATTCCATGCCTTCTCTCATGTCTAATCACGGCGAATTCACATTTTCCTACCACAACTGTTCATGATGTGATCTAGATAATGGCTCTATTCATTAATTGAAGTATTGAAGGTAACTAGATTTTTAGCTCGTGCCATGTACGAGATATTCTTAAATCAATATTGTTAATTTAGTGTAACCAAAGATGAAAAGATGACAATCATGAATGTACTCACTACTCGGTCATTTTTACTCATGTCGATAATGAAAGTTTTGTTGTACATAACTACATATGGATGTCATGCAATGTAGATATATCAGTTCAAATATTGTAAACAAATTGTGATTCAAAAGAAAGGGAAATCTTAACAGATGAGAGTTTTTTAAGTAACCAATGTTGATGTAAAGAAGGCATGATTTTTTGAAAAATTGTGTGCACGATACTTCTCACTTTGGGAGTTTAGGTATTTGATTATGAATAATAGAAGGATACTAGTCGTTTTTGAAATTCTAAGAATTCTCCTTCCTTTCTCTTGAATTGATGCCACCGCGTCTGTTTTTTCTACCCAGCTAGTTCGACTCCGCCAGCCTTAATATGGGATACTTGGGAAAAACGGGTGAATTTTTCTTATCACCGAAAGTTCGTGGTATATGGTTCCAAACCGATAAAATACGGTTCGACAGCCGTGAAATCCGCCCGAAGCTTGATCAAACTATCCCCAAACCGTACCATGTCCTACGGGCAAAATTAATCCTAAGAACAAATAGGAACATATACGCCTAAGTTCACCAAAAATTTATCTAGCACAATTGCTTAGCCATGTGGACCAAGTCACTCCATGGTGAGTTTAATAGCCGAAAGCATGTCAAATATTGGGTTCTTGATCTCAATGCACCAAAGATTTGCCCACCTTTTTAAAGTCTTTCGACAATTTATTGAAGATCCAAATTCCATGCCTTGGATGCTTAAGAGGAAATTGCTCATAATTATTATAAGATAAGTCTAAGGTGCCAAAAAGTCCCAACAAGTCTTACAATGAATGAACTCTAACAAGAAAGCAAAAATATTGAACTCTTAACTATATAGCCAATGTTATTATGGACCACATGATATGGAGGAGATGAAGATTGAGTATTATTACCGTTGTTCCATAATCAATGCAATACTTGCTATTTTACGGTCTTGATGCACTACTTTGACCATTAATATCTTCAATTATGTATTAGTAAATATTATGAAATTTTGATATTTGAAAACTACACATTGAGATGAATCTAACAAAATCCCACATTAATTTTTTTTCCAATATACTTCCTCCGGTCCAAAAAGAATGCAACACTTTAATTTTTACAATCAAATTTTACAAATTTTGACCCACGAATTCCCACCACTTATAAATAGTAACATGGTCATGTAAAAACTCAAGTGTTGCGTTCTTTTAGGAGCGAAGGAAGTAATAGTGTGACTACTCGTGGCCAAAGTTTATAAAGTTTGACCTTAAATATAAAGTGTTGCATGAATTATGGAATGGAGCAAGTAATAAATTGCTTTCTAAGAAACAAACCAAAAGTAATGAAAGTTTTTCCACTTGGCTATATAAGGCAAAAGAAATGTCGTTTGATAAAGCATATGATATTAGACTATAGATTTACCTTTGTGTATGTCATCACATATCTACTTACTAAAATTTTGTATTAAGCATTTCTAAAGAAATCCACTATAGGTTTGTCCATTAATTAGTAGAAGTATGTTCAATCATATACAAATTCATTTTAAATTTATTAATCATTAGACACCCATAATTATTAACCGCCTAGC
Organism: Beta lomatogona; assembly: GCA_947646795.1. Lineage (NCBI taxonomy): Eukaryota > Viridiplantae > Streptophyta > Magnoliopsida > Caryophyllales > Amaranthaceae > Beta > Beta lomatogona. Next base: position 1,149,150 of record CANSNZ010000072.1, read on the forward strand.
ATACATCAACTTGATTTGTCCCTAAAGATTATAAACACCAAAATCACTAATGATTATAAACATCATCAGCAATCTGTTTTGCTAAGTAGGAGAATAACTGAAATTAGTAACCTACAAAGACCAATTCAGCAAAAAAAAAAAAAAAAAAAAAGGAAAACTAATTCAGTAAATTTGAAATTTACCCTCCCAGACCAGCAGGTTTGTCGGAACCAGTTTGCGTGATTGATGCCTCTTTTTCACCAGTCATCACTGCTGCTGAAGGCTTATATTTCCCCATTGCAACAAACCCATGCTTAGCTACATCATTGTACCTGTTTTTATACGATTCAACAACCTCAAAATTAAAAATAAAACCAAAGTAATCTTGAAAACATAGAAGTAATTAGAACATCTTTTAGTAGGTCCGATCCTTTTGAATCTTTAACAGTCACTTCAACAGTTTCGAGCCTAGTTCAAAATGCACACCAACCTTGTGCCATCACTAAATCAACTAATCTGTCAAGGATTTAATGTGCATACTTACAAATGTCAGATTATGATGATAAGACGTCAAAAAAAGTGAAGTAGAGAAAAGAGAGAGAGAGAGAGAAGAAACAAAAAAAGGAACAGGACAAAGGAACAACAGGATGGAAACAAAAGGGCTCAATACTCAATTGGATAACAAAGAAACTAGAGGGAAAGAGAAGAGGAAAAGAAGGCACAGGAAGGGGAGGGAAAAGAAAACATTTCCCTTCATATCTTTCCAACTTTAGGAAATCTACTAGTTCCGTAATGAGAACAGAAAATTGATCCCTCACTCCCCCTTGCCTTCCCCACTCTCCAGAATCCAGACGTCCGCATCGAAACAAGTTACAGAAATAGTAGGCTCAAACATGCAGCTGAAGGACAAAAAAATTCAATCACGTAATTGTCCAAAACAAATACTGGCCTGTAAGGAGATAAAGCAGAGATATCATCATTACAACCACACAGCTTTTACCCCCTCTATATGAATATCTTATTACCATGGAACAAAACCATACTAGAGGAAATGTACCTGGAGAATTAGAAGCCTTCTAGCACACCTATTGCTATGGGGGCCTAATTAATAATCCTACATATCAAAAGACATCCTTCTATCCAGAAAGAGAATAGTTCATCATTACGGAAATCAATTATGAAGCATTCACACTCAGGCAAAGGCTAAACTAGTTTGAATTATGTGAAGCAACAGTCCAGCATAACAGATAATAGGAATTTTACTACACATAATATGAAAGATGAGGAATGAAGTTCTTTTCATGAAAAAAAAAACACATACAATATAAACCATGATGAGAACAAAACAAAAGGCTATATCGGTATATCCATATCCATCCTTGCGGAATAGTCCACTTATAAACAGGTATTGCCCTTCAGTGTAGACAAGTAGAGATATGGAATCAAAATTTATTTGTAATTATTAAATGCCAGAAGCCTCTACTTTGTCACTCATGCAACTTTTAGAATGGAGACTGAATACATGTATCATATGATATCACTCCCCTTTATGTCCGGCAACCCCTTTAAGAAACTGTAAATCACAGTAGATATCTTTGGTCCCCTTTAAAGTGCAAGTAAACATATGTAGTGACGCAGTAACAAAGGAACTTATCAAGATTAATATATAAGTGGGCCCTCTAATTAAGTAATTATTGGGTATGGTAAATTTTGCAAGTTAAAAGTAATGTTGGGCAACTATCTTAAATGATCTTTTTGCATAACAAAATGCAAGTATGCAACAGTCAAAATTGTTGGGCTCGTATACTTACACATGTGTGGGCCATCTGACTTAGCACAATGTTTGATCATGACTCACATTTCATCTGGATTAATAATTTATAATTTTTATTATTAGAGTTATGATTCTCAGCAAGTTTGGGAACTCTCCTTTATTTAAATTTCTAATTATTGTATGTAGGTTTTCAATCGATATCACACAGAAAGCTCCAAAGGCTCCCGAGCAAACAACTAAGTCAATACAAAAGCAGTATGTCATTCCTCATAATCAGATTCCATGCACAACCTCGTCCTGTTGCTACATGACCTATAATCAATGTAGGCGAAGGAGCCACTTAAGCCTAATTGATTGGAAGTAGAAGATATGCTAATTGTTACATGGCAGATGATTCATTTTAATAAGTGGTGCAGGATAGGGACAGGGAATGCTGCCTGCTTTAATGGATAGTTAAGCTGGCTCAGAATACAAAACATCCATGTTAACTAGAAGCCTAGAACGCTTTCTGGGTGTCTGGAGGTGTGTATGAGAATGTGAGCTTCAGTCTGGTATTTAATCATGGTTTTAAAGCAAGGTCGCACCACGTCACAACTTGTCATGGCTTTGGAACTTGTTGAACAGCATTACAGCCGATATTGGGTCAATATGGGTGATATCAAGGCCGTCACAGGCTTACAGCTGCTATTAGCCTTTACAGATAATGAAAAGTTCACTCCGTGTCAGCCACGACACTGTGATGAAATGCGCTTTCACATTATACTACCGTTTCCGCATTTGTGACCGCGACCAAGATTTAAAACCTTGGATAAGAATTATAGATATTGATGCTCCACCAAAGAAAGCGAACAAATATTATTAAAATAATAAAAATAGTGAAAGCTCATATAAGATAAGACATACTACTATAAAAGTATTTGTTTACCAGATTGGACTGCACCACATCTGTCCTATTTTTCCAACCCACTAAGTTTGAAACCCAGATTTCCCAACAAAACCATTTTTGTTCCTACCAATTTTTGTGTAAATCCAACTTCTTTCCCTGCCTCGATCCTACACTCTCACCAGATCAAACCCAACACCACTTATCCCACAACACCAAAACACCACACCAGACCATCAAAACCTTTCATGATGAGTTTGAGGACTCTTTCAGCATAAATGTGTCAGCCACCCAGTGAGAGAACTGTCCCAGAAACTGCTGCAACACAAGCTGAAGCCAAATCTGGGTTTGACGCATGAAGGACTACAAGTCAGTGATTATCGCTCCAGAGGCCAAGAATCGCGTGCTGACTGCCATCCACCTTGAGGGCAAGGTGGAAGTTTGGCAGGCCGGTATTTTATAGACTAGCCTGGGGGGCAGGTGTACTTTTGGTAATTCACACTAGTTATTATGTTAGCTTGGGGAGTAAGGCAAGTAGACTATAAATTGAGGAGATTAGAGAGAGAAGAAGGCATGAAGAAAATACTGAGAGTTCATTTTAGTCGTTAGCTTGGGATTGTGTCAAGTCACTCGAAAACTTGGCAATCCATCTTTTATTTTCTGCAATTTCCATTTCTATTAATCAAATATCATCATCTTCTTCTTTAATTTTACTGCCCAAATTCACAGTTCATTACATAGAGGTCCAAACATAAACAATGTCACCCCTATCCAGTCTAAACTAGTAGAGAAGTTTCCCTATTAAACACAAGTTAAAAAAATCAGTGACCAAGAATGGGAGGTGGCAAAGAACGAAAAGCATGAGATAATCTACATTTTAAATACAGATATAAAAAAAGCATAATAACCCAAAAGGTCAACAACTTAAAAGTTACCAGATACTGCTGAGTATGACGCTGAACACATACAATGGATAGAACCACAATAGCTGCATTAAATAGGCAAACAAAATATTATACTTAAATACTATTCTAAACAAGTCGGCAATATAATGCATCTTTAGATGAATGATCAATAAAAGACATAAGCAATGCACCAATTAACAATTTTCCACCTGGTGTCAAGTCAATAAGACAATAACAAATGGAACCACCTTGGAGGAGGAACAAAACAGGTAGAAAAGACACAACTATCTAATTTTCCAAGGTAATGTAACAAAGCCATAATGAATGTGGTAATAGCAAAGAAAAGAGATCTAGGAGCAGGATTTAGAACACCCTAATATCCAGTTATATACTAAATAGCCAATTGAATGAAAATCTAAACAACACAAAAAATTTCAAGGTAATGTAGCAAAGTCATAATGAATGTGGTGATAGCAAAGAAAAGGGTCCTAGGAGCAGGATTTAGGGCACCCTAATTTCCAGTTATATACTAAATAGCCAATTGAATGAAAATCTAAACAAACACAACTATCCAATAAGTGACGACTAAGAAATTATACACAATAGAAATCATAGAATTGATAATTCAATGAAGAGAATTTCTGGTTATGTGAATATTATAATCCAGAAAATTTTGAAAAAACCATGCTTCTCAAGGATAAAGCATCAATTAGAGAACTGTGGAGCTACGTAAACTTCGGATGAGTTATTTATAAAATCAGGAATAGCCCCATCTAAACCTCAATGCTCATTGAAAGAAAATGAAAAGATTTAATAACTTGAACAATATTATGTCAATAAGCTGAAATCAACAGTAGATAGCTGCAGTACTACAACTACAGGTACAGAAAATTACTACAAAAAGAAACACACTCACATAGATGAGTTGTATCAGAAGTTTCCGCAGTGATAAATAGAGACTCAAAATTACTCCATATCTGCATACTTCTTCATATACAATATGAGGGCACTGATCAGGCAATATCCATTGCAGCATGGGAAAGAGAAATAATTTCAAAATAGATACACTGCAACAAGAACATAGATGAAACATATCACTAATATTGCAACATGAGTGTGACTATATAGGCAATTCTAGAACAAGCAACATTATATATTAATGATATAATAGAAGAAATGGCCATCGAAAAGAACTGCAAACAACAGTTGGTATCAATTACAAAACGCAGCTGAAACAATCATGGCTTGTTCTTTGAATTGTAAGGTCGAGCGACAACAAAAGGATGCGAAAAATGGGGTCTCTCAACAATTTTCTCACGTCAAAGGGGAGCCATCTTCTTGTGGCTGAATCTTTGGCGAAACGGAAGGTGATTGAGGCATCAATAGTGGAAGACTTCATGTCCATGCAAGCTACTATAACATCAGGACACAAAAGCTATAAAAGAGAAGGTTTGCTTCAAGTGCCAAGGCTAAGGACATCTTGCTAAACAATGTCAAAACCACATGCTTGTTTCCATGGAAAAACAGTGTGTTTATGACTCAAAAAATGGAGGAAGATGAAAATGTTCGAGCAAGAAATGCTACACGAGGCATTGGTTCATGATATGGCATACCTGAAGTTTTGGGCATATACTACTATGTTTGAGCCAGAAGAAGAGCCAAGGAACTAGATCTTGCACAAGACTTTGTTTGTCACACCACATTAAAAACATAGACACGGAATAAGGGAAACCCTCTTTCAATCTCGCTGTTTTAAACAACAATACGTCTTGTTCTTTCATTATTGATTCGGGTTCTTCCACTAATGTTGTCGCCTTGTCTATGGTGGATTCCACGAAGCTACCTACACAAGATCACCCAAGGCCATACAATATAAGCTGGCAAAGCAACGACGGTGGCATTTAGGTTAAGAAATGTGCTCTCATTTCTTTTCGTGTTGGTGGTTACGCGGACCAATTATGGTGTAATGTGGTTCCCACGTCTGGTTGTTCTTTGTGGTTAGGCTGCCCATGGTAGTCCGATCGCCATGTTATTCATCATGGTCATGATAATGACTATTCAATTTTGGTCGGTAAGGAGCGTGTGGGGGGTCAAGTGATTGCCTTCCCAGCAGGATCCTAAGCCTCCTACACCTCAGGTTGATTCGAGCAACGCCACTTTTCATTCGTGCCTTAGTTCTTGTGGGACGAAAGTGCTTGTAGTCCCCACTACAAAGAAGGAAGGCAAGCCAACAACTACGACATGGCCAGAAAGTGATCATCTCAGGCTTATGTTGAGGGCTCGATCATTTTACAAGGTGACTTGTATCATTTTTTAGGTGTGTATGTCATCTTAGTTTATGTCACTTCTAAAGCTTTTGTTTTCATTTTCTTTTTGTCAAAATTACAGAGTGATTAAGAGTATGCAAAAGTTTCCCGACAACTTTATCTCAACTAATTCACCAAACCAGCGAACTCAAATTGTACCTCCAAGTGCATGACCTAATTTTGACCCTAAATGACCCTATAAGAAACCTTTATGGATGTATGATAAGCAAAATGACAATAAACATCAATATGACCCAGCCCAAATAGGAGTTACAAACGGGCCATTTCAACTGGGTTCACATGGACTACGGAGTCATATTGAGCTGATAAATCATTCTAAAGAGTTTTGGGTCTCCAATCGGTTTTGGTGATTTTAGGTTTATCGTCGACTATAAGCAAAAAATACATATAGATTACAAAGAACACCAGCGAGCGTGTATCCTTATACAAAACAAGGCTTAAAGGAGAAATACACCAAGCCTTCAAACAACTTTAAAGCAACTTACCTACAAAATCAAGGGGAAAACAAAACAAATTATCTTAACGTTGACCAAAAGCTATCAATTGACTATAGCTATACGATAACCTGAAAAGAAGAGCTTAAACATCGATACAGGGAAGCGCTACCCTCATTACTCCGTTCATTTCTTTCTTTCCAATGCACCGCCTAATTGCCAAACAATCTTCCGTACATCAACAAGCCAAGCCTGCTTCGTCCTTATTTTCCAAGCAACAAGAGCATCTTTCACATATCACAAGTGCACCCACATCATTCTAGACAAGGGTTAATGGAAATTGCCCAAGAGAAGAACCAAAAGACAGAAGAGTAAAAGATGATTGACAAACTCTTCCTCCTCCTGACACAAACTACAATGGTTTGCAATAAAAATATCCCCTTTTATAAGAACATCCTCAGTTCGGAACATCCCTTTGGCAGCTCATGCAAAGAAATTGTTTTATAAGGAGCTTCCATCTTCCAAGTGAAATTTTCCTTCAAATAGATTACCAAATCTCTTCATTTAAAGAAAACTGGTTTATCATGCCTCCACATTATCTCCACATTCCCCTTGAAATTAACCTCCTAAACAGATTGGTGTTCCAAAAGCCATAAGACAGAATTTCTTCCCAATCACTACAGCACTAAAACTAAGTATCTATAATGCCAATCATTATAAGAATAATCTCGTCATTCCCTTCAAAATTAACCTCCTCAACAGAAAGGTGCTCAAAAAGCCAGGACGGAATTTCTTCCGATTCATTAAAGCACTAAATCTAGGTTCCTATGATGCCAATCTTTATAGAAATCATCTCGCCCGTCCCCTCAAAACTACAGAGAGGTGTTCCAAAATCAATAAGACATAAAATCTTCCCAATCATGATGACACTTAAACTAAATTCCTGAAACGCCAACAGCAATTAGAATCATATCGTCATTGCCCTCAAAATTGACCTCCTCAACGGAAAGGTGTTCAAACAGCCACAAGATACAATTTCTTCCCAGTCATTATAGCACTAAAACCAGATACGTATATTGCCAAAGAATTTCATAAAATAAGCAAAAATTAACTGTTCACTTTGCTCTTCAGGAAATTACCCCATAAATCTGAAACAGTAAACAAAATTCAATTTGGACTGACATTAAAAAAAGAATCATCTATATGTCAGATACAAAAAGGAACAAAGAGGAAGTTAAATTATGATTACCTGCCCAGAAAAATGAATCCGTTAAAGAGGGAACATTGACCAGTTCGGATTAAGAGGTCTCTGGACCTGCAAAATAAGATAAATAAATACATGAACTTCAGCAAATAAAAATTCAAAAAGAAAAAAATGGAGATTGAAAGAGATGAAACCTGTAGCACAAGATAACGACCCTGTGAAGGCAACATGCCTCTTTAAAACCATAACACCATAGAATTGATCCTTGTTTCAGCTTTGCGATTGTAGTTGCTGCGATTGGTGGACTGGTGCTTGCCATGCGATGGTGATAGAGGAGGAGAGGGAGTAGAAGTCGTCAACAGAAAGTTCCTGCGTTGCAGGTTCAACTCGTGTCTGGACTAATTGAAAACTCTATTAACGACCAATAGTGATGTTTGGTGAAAGGGTTTGAAGTAGTGTTTTTTAAAAAGGATAATTAGGGGGCGTTTGGTTTATGAAGGGGAAAGGGAAAGGGAAAGGGTTTAAGAAAGAGAAACAAGGAGAAAGGAAAGGAAAACCCTTTATTAAAAAATGTTGTTTGGATTGAAAAACCCCCTCTTCCTCTTCTCCACCATGTTCTACCCCCCTCTCTCTCTCTAGTGTAGCTGGCTGCCGTCTGCCGCCTCCCTCACCGCTGACCTCCGTCGCCTCGCCTCACCGCCGGCCGGCTCCTCCCTCCTCACCGCTGCCCCTCACCACCGGCGACAACACCCTTACCATCCCTTTTTTTCTTTTTCTTCTCCACCACCATTAAAGGTAAAATTTGAGGTTTTGAAGTCAAATTCAACCATGAAAACTCTAGATCTAGAATTTTTATAGTTGAATTTGACATCCAAAACCGTAAGAAGAGATATTTATCCATCTTTACTCATAATTTTGTAAGCTTATGGGTTTTGAAGAAGTGTTGGGGGATCTTTGGGTGGGTGGTAGTGGCGCCGTGGTATTTTCGTTAATGGGCTGACGGTTCCGGCGACCGGATGGTGTTTCCGGCGGTGGGTGGTGGTTTCGTTGGACGGGTGGTGGTGAGGGTGGACGGGGGTGGTGTTTACGGCGGTGGGTGGTGGTATCGGTGGACGGGGGTGGTGGTGAGGGTGGCGATGAGAGGTGGTGTCGGTGGGTGGGTGTAGTGGGTCGGTGGTTGGTGTGGTGGTTTAGTGGTTGGGGTGGTTGTTCTAGTGGTTGGGATGGTGGTCAATCATTGGTCAAAGTGACCATGGAGTAGAGGAGGGAAAGGGTAAGTGAAACCTTGAGGGGGTGTGGGTAATGGAAGTAGAGGAGTTTGGGGGAAAGGAGAGGGTAAAGAGAATGATTAAAATGTCTTAACAAACAACAAGTAAGGGAATCAACCTATTTGTTTCCCTTACCCTTTCCTAAAAACCCCAAACCAAACGCCCCTTATTATCTTTTGGGATAGATGTAACTTTTTGGGTAGTTGTTTAAGATTAGATATATTTATTTTGTTATATTTCTAAAAGCAAATTTCACAATCAAACTCAAATTGTGAATATTTACTTCTTCTGTTTTTTTTTTAACTACTACATTGTGTTTTGCACAAGAGTTTAAGTAATATCACTTTCAAACTTTTTGGATAGTATTTTTTGACTCATTTAGGGGGCCTTTGGTTCCCATGGGTAAAGGGAATGGAATCAAGAAAGTGTTAGAAGAAGAAAGGAAAGCAAAACCCTTAAAAGAAAAATATTGTTGTTGGGTTGGGGTTTTATTCTTCCACCTTTCTTCCTCCCCTTCACCTTTCTTCCTCCTTCCTTCCAACCGCCGCCCGCTCCCCACCGGCTGTCCCATCCCGCTGGTTGCCTCCTTTCTTCTTCCTTCTGTCGGATGATACCCCAGTGGTGCTCCGAGCCGTCGCCAACCTTGCTTCTTTCTCATTGGTGTAATTTTTGGATGGAAAAAGAGAAAAAATAAATATAATAGTATTACTTTTTGATGGGTCAAGTACTCCAAATAATAAAAGTTTAAACAATGTAGCAATTAAAAAGAAACAACTATTTAAGGAAAATGTAGCAATTCAAAAAAGAGGGAGAAATTAACAACTAGTACAACAGCTAACAGCTACTGCTTCAACTAATATCTATTTTTTCCATATTGGAATAAGAGTATCAACTATTGATATTAGAGGGTGGGGATTTGGTAATGTATTTTGTACATATTTATCTATTAGTTTTGGATTGCCGAACATACCCTTACGGCCCGTTTGGTTAGAGATTATAAATGGTGTTAATGGTAATGCATTTTTATTGCAAATTTATTAACTTAAATTTTTTTCAAATTGTTTTGCTTTCAAATGTGATAAATTATGAGATGTACAATTTTGCATTGGGAATTACCTGAGGTTTGACTTAATTCTCAAATTACCCCTATCGTTCGGGAAATTCCTCAAATACCCCTAAAGTTTGATATTTTTTTTGATATACCCTTCTAATGGATGGAACACTAACGACATCAGGTTTCTCTCTCTCTCCTCCCACCTTTGTCCATTAATGATCAAATTTTAAACCTCCAAACTTTAATTTCTCCTTCCATGCCTTTCTCTCTCCTCCCCTCTTCATCTTCTTCTTCATCTTCCTCCACATAACTCCATCATTCTCCCACCAACAACTTTTTCTTCTCTCACTAGATCTTGCTCTCAAATTATTTTGGTTTTTACTTCACTATTTAACCTAATTTTCGAAGAGGAAGTAGTATTTTTTGTGCAAAGGACAATTAAGAAAAATGAAGTACGGATTGTAGAAACATATAGATGCAAATATAGCGGAATTTCAGGAAACAATTTCCTAACATCTATCATAGGATCGCAAACATAATAACACACATGAATCATTCATTAAGGATTAGATGTACAACCTTTGTAGCATGATTTCCCTATTGTATGCAAGTTTCGAAGATGTGAGAGCCCCAAGTGTTGCTTCTCTAATCAGTCCACAATCACTAGTTGAACACCAACGTCTGCTAGAACGGAAGAGAACCAGTCCCTTACTTTTGGTGGTATAGGTGCCGGTCTTAGGGGAGGTGTTTCGGGTTTCCCAAGCTCTCTCTTTTGTGAAAAGAAACCGGTTAATGAAATGTTCCCCTAAACCCTAATATTATATCATATATATAATAGAAGAGTTATAGGTAAGTTAGGATAACTAATTCTCTTCATATTCCCCTTATGACCAGGCCATCCCTAATCCTAAATGAATTTGGATTGTTTTATCCAACTTATGCTACAATGTGTGACCTAATAGGATTAATGCATTTTAGTTGTAGGCCCAATCAATATTGTACTACTAATCATATTTATTCTCTAGCAAGAAAATACGATTACTAAAATAATTATCTTTATTATCTTCTTAATTTAATTCCTATTTATATTTAGTAATTGTCAGGATGTCTAAGGACATATTCTTTCAATCTCCCACTTGTCCGAAGACAAGAGCGCAATGTTAAATTCCTTAAGTCATCTAATCCCAATTTTTATAATAGTACGTTATTCTCAAAATTTTGTTCCTTGATTCTTTGAGTTCGAACTATTCAACTAAGGATTAACTCTTTAATCCTATTCCGCATGGCCATGCAATTTTCCAGTTCTCGTTCATCAAGAGGCCCAGACACCATTCCTATTTAATAGGAGGAGTTATCCATTCTTGTATGACCACAAACCCACTCAATTCCTTGCCCACCTGATCATTGCCTTTATAACCTCCTTTTACGGCACGATGTTTAACAGTGTCAAGGTTAAATTAATTATATTGTGGTTATTAAGACATACTCATGTCTCAGAAATCCACTAAATATATATAGTAGTTTGATTCTACTTTTATAATCTAATTAGGTCAAGTCTCAAGGTATCAAATATACATCCATATAATCAATTAGACATCACTATGTCTCCATAGCCCATGGGCTGCGGTAACAATTAATTATACACTAGTCTTTAAATAAATCACTTATGTCCAATTTAGTTATTTACACTAGGGACTTTAAATAAATTGTGATTTCAATTCACTTTATAGGGTTCAATTATCAAAACGTTTTCGATAATCCTATTTGAAAACACAAATTAATTGGACATTTTATTTAATACTAAACCAAACAATTAAATAAGAAACAAATTTTATTGATAAACATTCAAAATATAATAAATGTCGTTACAATTGTAAACATGAAGTAAACAACCTAAAACCATTCTCCCGTATGCTTAAGCCCCATAGACCTAGTAATTCATGCTTAGGTTGAGCAAGTGGTTTAGTCAAGGATCTGCTACATTATCCTCAGTATGAACCTTAGCTTGCTTACTTTCACATCCTCTCTTCCAACGATCTCTCGAATAAGATGGAATTTCCTGAGCACATGTTTAGACCTTTGATGTGATATGGGTTCCTTAGACTGAGCAATGGCACCTTTGTTGTTACAATACAACTCAATGCCATTCCCAATGCTAGGAACTACACCAAGCTCACTAATGAACTTTTTGATCCAAACAACTTCCTTTGCTTCATCTCTCGCCGCAATATACTCGGCCTCCGTTGTAGAATCTGCGATGGTACTCTGCTTAGAACTCTTCCAGCTCATAGATCCTTCATTGAGACAAAATATGAAACCGGATTGGGAGGAAATCATCTTTGTCACTCTGGAAGATTACATCTGTAACACCCCGACCCATCCGGAGTCGAGTTTTTTGTCACCAATGCGCACCCAGAGCCAACAACTGTCCTCAATAACTAACACAAGTTCATCCGGTGAATTTTGTCCTCACTCATGCGCACCTTGAGAAACTTCCCAAGAGGTCACCCATCCCTAGACTACTCCCGACCCAAGCATTCTTAATTGTGGAGTAACTAAGGAATTACGCTCCCTAAAAGAAAGATGCATCTTGTTGGAATGAGTAGTCTGCTAAATCCCTTTAAAGCAATCATGAGGGGTGTTACATACACCCCAACTTGAGAACAGCAACGCCCTCGTTGCGCCTGAGGACTCCACATATTCGGCCACAACGACCTCTGGGTCGCCCCAATTGAACCGATCACCGGAGACTCCGGATATCGGCCTATCTAGGTCGCTCCTTATGACAATGCAGCCCGGAATCCTCCCCCCACTAGGCGCCCGAGGACTCCTAATATTCGGCTCGACGGCCTTAGGGTCGCCCCAATACGCGATTGCGGGGTTGCTCGATACCATTTGTAACACCCCGACCCGTCCGGAGTCGAATTTTTCGTCACCAATGCGCATCCAGGGCCAACAACTGTCCTCAATAACCAACACAAGTTCTTAGGCGCATTTTGTCCTCACTCATGCGCACCCCGAAAAACTTCCTAGGAGGTCACCCATCCCTGGTCTACTCCCAGCCAAGCATGCTTAACTGTGGAGTAACTAAGGAATTGAGGTCCCTAAAAGAAAGATGCATCTTGTTAGAATGAGTAGCCTGCTAAATCCCTTTAATGCAATCATGAGGGGTATTACAACATCGGTGTATCCAGTAACAACCAACTCATCATCTCCACCATAAACCAAAAAATTATCCTTAGTCCTTCGTAAGTACTTAAGGATGTATTTTGCTGCCATCCAGTGCGCATCTCCTGAATTTGACTGGTATCTCCTGCATATACTCAAAGCATATGCAACATCCGGTCGAGTGCATATCATGGCATACATAATGTATTCTACTGTAGAAGCATAGGGAACATTACTCATACGCTTGGCCTCATTAGGACTCGAAGGACACTGAGTCTTGCTAAGTGTTATGCCATGTTGCATAGGAACGAAACCTCTTTTGGAGTTTTCCAGCTTGAACCTTGCAAGAATCTTTTATATATAAGCCTCTTGACTAAGTCCAATCAGATTTTTCGATTTATCTCTATATATCTTTATTCCCTATATGTACTCTGCCTCTCCTAGATCTTTCATATAGAAACAATTTTTAAGACATTCCTTGACTGACTCAAGCATGGTTTTATCATTTCCTATGAGAAGTATGTCATCTATATACAAGACCAAAAAAGTAATACTACTCCCACTTCTTGTATACACAAGCTTCCTCTTCATTTTTGAGAAAGCCAAATTTATTGACTGCCTCAACAAATCTGAGGTTTCAACTCCTTCATGCTTACTTTAGTCCATTAATGGAGTTCTTAAACTTGCATACCCTTCCTGGATTTTCTGGATCTTCAAAACCTTGAGGTTGTGTCATGTACACATCCTCTTTCAAGAACCCATTCAAGAAAGCGGTTTTGACATCCATCAGCCTTATTCATAGTCATGAAAGCAATTGCAAGAATTATCCTAATGGACTTTAGCATGGCTACTGGTGAAAAGGTTTCATCATAGTCAATACCATGAATTTGTTTGAAAACTTTCGCCATCAACCTTGCTTTCAAAACACTAATGTTGCCATCCTTGTCTATTTTCAACTTGAAAACCTATTTGCATTCTATGGGTTTTACCCTATCAGGTAAATCAACCGAGTCCCATAATTGATTTTCAAATATGGAATCCATTTCAGATGTCATGGCCTCGAAGCCATCTTTCGAGTCTTGACTCTCCAAAGCATCTTTGTAGCTAGTAGGTTCTTCTGATTCTAAAATCATTATTTCAGAACTTTCAGTCAAAAGGAAATCAATATATCTCTTCGATGGAATGATTATCCTACTAGACCTACGTTGAGGAACAACAGAAGAAGTTTCTCCCTCATTAGGTTGAGGGACTTCGCATGGAGTATCTCCAAGTGGGACAGTAGGAGATACGTGAATTGAATACACCGCCTCCTGAGCATTTTCATGCATGGGCGCCTCTGACGAGGTGTTAACCTCATCCATTTGTTGCTCATCTCGAATTTCTTCGAGATATACATTACTCCCACTTGTTTCTCTAGCAATAAACTCCTTTTCCAAAAAGACACTATTACGAGCAACAAACACTTTGTTTTCGCTTTGGTGATAAAAAGTAGTGTCTCTTAGTATCTTTTGAGTAACCCACAAAGAGACATTTATAGGATTTGGATGAAAGCTTATCAGAGAGTATACGTTTTACATAAACATCACAACCCCATATCCTTGTAATAGACAATTTTAAAACGTTTCCGGTCCATATTTTATATGGTGTCTTTTCCACTGCTTTGGATGGTGCTCTGTTAAGTGTGAATGCCTCTGTTTCAAGCACAAATCCCCAGAATGAAATAGGAAGATCAGCAAGACTCATCATGGACCGAACCATATCTAGTAGAGTTCGATTCCTTCTTTCATAAACGCCTTTTAACTATGGTGTTCCTGGTGGAGTCCATTATGAAAGTATTCCACAATCCTTCAAATGATCACCAAATTCTTGAGATATATATTAACCACCACGATCGGAACGCAATGCCTTAATGCATGGAGTATCTCCAAGTGGGACAGTAGGAGATACGTGAATTGAATACACCGCCTCCTGAGCATTTTCATTCATGGCCGCCTCTGACGAGGTGTTAACCTCATCCCTTTGTTGCTCATCTCGAATTTCTTCGAGATATACATTACTCCCACTTGTTTCTCTAGCAATAAACTCCTTTTCCAAAAAGACACTATTACGAGCAACAAACACTTTGTTTTCGCTTTGGTGATAAAAAGTAGTGTCTCTTGGTATCTTTTGAGTAACCCACAAAGAGACATTTATAGGATTTGGATGAAAGCTTATCAGAGAGTTTACGTTTTACATAAACATCACAACCCCATATCCTTGTAAAAGACAATTTTAAAACGTTTCCGGTCCATATTTTATATGGTGTCTTTTCCACTGCTTTGGATGGTGCTCTGTTAAGTGTGAATGCCTCTGTTTCAAGCACAAATCCCCAGAATGAAATAGGAAGATCAGCAAGACTCATCATGGATCTAACCATATCTAGTAGAGTTCGATTCCTTCTTTCATAAACGCCTTTTAACTATGGTGTTCCTGGTGGAGTCCATTGTGAAAGTATTCCACAATCCTTTAAATGATCACCAAATTCTTGAGATATATATTCACCACGATCGGATCACAATGCCTTAGTGAATGGAGTATCTCCAAGTGGGACAATAGGAGATACGTGAATTGAATACACCGCCTCCTGAGCATTTTCATGCATGGCCGCCTCTGACGAGGTGTTAACCTCATCCATTTGTTGGTCATCTCGAATTTCATCGAGATATACATTACTCCCACTTGTTTCTCTAGCAATAAACTCCTTTTCCAAAAAGACACTATTACGAGCAACAAACACTTTGTTTTCGCTTTGTTGATAAAAAGTAGTGTCTCTTAGTATCTTTTGCGTAACCCACAAAGAGTCATTTATAGGATTTGGATGAAAGCTTATCATAGAGTATACGTTTTACATAAACATCACAACCCCATATCCTTGTAAAAGACAATTTTAAAACGTTTCCGGTCCATATTTTATATGGTGTCTTTTCCTTTGCTTTGGATGGTGCTCTGTTAAGTGTGAATGCCTCTGTTTCAAGCACAAATCCCCAGAATGAAATAGGAAGATAAGCAAGACTCATCATGGATCGAACCATATCTAGTAGAGTTCGGTTCCTTCTTTCATAAACGCCTTTTAACTATGGTGTTTCTGGTGGAGTCCATTGTGAAAGTATTCCACAATCCTTCAAATGATCACCAAATTCTTGAGATATATATTCACCACCACGATCGGAGTGCAATGCCTTAATTTTCTACCCAAGTTGGTTTTGTACTTCATTTTGGAACTCCTTGAATTTTGCAAATATATATATATATATATATATATATATATATATATATATATATATATTATTCAATTATTTTATCCACAAGACAAGGTCGCAGCCAACATAACCTAACTTATGTCATTCACACACGTTGGGTTATCCCAGCCACCACACGCACGACCACCGGCGCCGGCCAACGGACGAAATCAAAGCTGCCGGCCAGCCACGCCACGTCATGTCACCCTTCGTTGTTTCACTGGGAAAACAAGTCGCTAGCGGGCGCGGCAGCACTCCATAGCGGTTCATAGTTGCGCAAGTCGAACCTGCACAGCACGCTTGGCCGCCGCGAGCGCTGGCCCTGCCCCTTCCTTTTCGGTTTCTCCCGCCTGCCACCGTGGGTCCACCGACACTGGTGGGGCCACCCAATAAAGAATATTCCTAAAATTAAGAGAAAGTGCAGGCCAAGATGAAATTCCATATGATATAGTATGACTTATGGACAAATATTTTCCTTTGTAAGAAAAAAACAATTGCTTTATGTCAAGAACTTGCAATTCAAAATAAATATTCATCTGGAAAAAGAGAAAGACGTAGAGAATTAGGTAGTTTTTGTGCTACCTTTGGTTTACCTAAAATTCAACCTCCCTTTGCTATTAATAGAAAAAGAAATAGAGAAAAATTTCGACCAAATAGACAAATTATTAACAATGATCCCTACTATAAAAAAAAACTTTTAAAACACCAACTAGACGACCAAAGAAAATATAGATCCCAAAAAGTCAATTTATTGCTATAAATGTGGTCGAGTAGGTCATATGGCTAATGAATGTGGCATAAAACAAAAAGTCAATGAATTATGTGGTCATGATTCCAACCTTTAGCAAAAAAATTTAGCCTTATGTTTATTAGAAAATTCCTCATACCATAATCTCATTGACCATAGTGAAAATAATAATGTACTCCAAATAGAATTTGACAATGAGTCAACCTCATGTTGTTTAAAAGAATCAACTCCATTTTGTCAAAAGGGTTGATGTTGCCAACATTTCAGATAGTTGATAGATCGGGTCCTCGCTATCTTTAATTCACGGTAGGTGTGAAGTAACTTCACGAGGAAGCAACTTCACGAGGAAGCCAAAATATTTGTGGGATGAGAGGACAAATAATATTTGTGTAATTACAAAAAAATTATTTTCCGATATTACTTACTCATTTATTATTTCAGATGCAGAAAACTCCACTATCTTCTACTTCCAAAGAAAACCCCAAAAAAATTATATTTCACACAAGAAAGAAATATCCATATGCAAAGAATCCAAGACTTACTCAAAAAAATTTCCCATGCCACAGAAAATTTATCAAAAAACCTCACCAAAAAATAGCCAAAACCCATACTTTACCTACTATTCATAAGATAATTTCCAAGCTCTTCATACTTGAATTAATCATCCACATTTATCAACTTCCAACGGATATGCAAGAAATCATCATCAACAAAGTGAAGCAGGAAAATTTCAAAAAATGGTACATCGATTTCCTGACGTTTCGCTAGTTTGAGTAATTATACTGTTTTAGACTCAATATCGGCAGATCCTACCCCCTGGTGGTTTTTTTTGGCTCTGATACCAGGATTGACCCAGGACTGGACGGGTTTAGGACCGTCTCGACCGTGGTAGATTAATTACTTAGCGAAAGGGGGACCGTCTGGTAGGTAACTAATCTCATTAAAAAAATTAATAATTTTGATGAAAATAAAACTGTTGAAATTTATTTGGAATTTAAAAAATTAGTTTCGAAAATATGAACAGATATTGAAAACAATAAAATTGAAACATAGATATGAATAGTAACTTACTTTGATTAAACTTGAATAAACCTTTACAAGGATTGAGTGATATGAGCAGTAACTATTTTGAGCATAAGGCTTTTGTACAAAGGATTTCTAAATTTTTGATCGTAAAATTTGTTTCTAAAAAATTATTCTATCTACTTGTTCTCACTCTGACTAACTACATTGCTCTATGTATAGTACAAATGTCTTGAGTTTATCTGATATAAATCAGATAAGTTGCGCCGAACACTGATTGAGTTGATAATTTTGCACCGATCACCGATTGAGTTGCATTGTGTACTGATTTTGGTTTCTGCTTGATTGATGATTTCTTCTTCTTGTGAAATGGTGTTTTTGCTTTGTTTGCCATCCTCGGATAGAAGTAATAGTTGTAGTATGTGTCCTTGTCATGTTGTACCTTTTTGTTTTTTAGTTTGATTGGAGATTTTCTTGTTTTGTCTCTTTGTGTGTTACACTTGGCAATTGCTTTAAATTTGTGCAACAATTACATCAATTTAAATTAATCTTTATCCAACAATTTGCTTAAAGATTAAGGAATTAATTAGGTTTTATTAATCTAAAAATTATGGCATAAAATTTGAATCAATCAACAAATCTTAAACTAAATTTTAGGTTTGTTAAGATGAGATTTCAATGTATAATCCTTATTAAACATCAAATCTAAAAAGAATTCAAAATATCCGTATAAAAAAATTCATAATATTAACCATTAAATTCCGAAAAATTCTAAATTAATTTTTAGGGTGACCTACTAAATTATCACAACAAATGAAATTAAATATTTTAATGGTTATCCTTAAAATTTATGAATAATAAAATTAAACATAAATTTAACTAAAATTCACAAATAACATGATAAAAATCCGAAAATTAGTGGGAAAAATAATAATATTATTTTCAGCCATCATATTATTCTCAATATATGTGGATGAGGAACATTCGATTTTTTTAACTAAAAAAAATCAAATATTTTAATTGTTAATTAACAAATTGTTTCAATGATTAATCAAATTAAACACTAAATAATTTTAAATCTACCAAACATATAAATAAAAATCAAAAAAATTTAGAGTGAATTAACCAATTCATTTAATCCATAATTAAAAAAATGGACCTTTATAAATTTTTTTGAGCACAAATCACAAATAAATCAATTACTCTAATTTCCAATCAATTAATATCTGTTTTGTCTCCTTCGCTGGCAAGTAAACTATTTCCCCTCAATGATGTTCTTCAATGGAGACTTGTGCAACAATGTCCAAATCTGGTAAATCCGATCCTCAACTTTGTTCCCAAACCTGCAAAAAATGGACCCACCCTTGAGGTTCGGGTGGTGGTTCCCCCTCCAAAGCTTAAGTCAGGTAACAGGAGTGAGAAGGAAAAGTAGAGATAGAGAGAGAAAGTGAGAGAGAATTTCTCCAGAGTAAGGGCACACTATTCAATGAATTACCTTTCTCCTGATTTCAAGGGGAGTAATTATAGTGTTTGGGATCAAATTGTTGCCTTTTGAGGTTACCCTAAATTAAAGGCACCTGATTGGCTAAGCAATTAGAACGTGACACGTGGCAGGCTATAATTGGGAGTTGATCATCAATCAATCACATGCAGCCTTTTCATGGGATTTGGGCCCTGGATATTCTTCAGGCCAAAAAGTGGGCTTTGTTTCGTTTTCAGTAGAAAACCTATGGTTTATACCATTTGGTCACTCCTTTTCATAGGACTCGTGGATGGTCCTGATGGACCTGGGAAGTCTTCTTCGTCCAAGAAGAGGCCTACCGCGGCTGGTGATCAACCCTCGGCCAAAAAGCCCAAGGGCTTTGTGGCTAAGAAGAAGAATAAGACTACCGGCCACCCAGGGACTGGAGAAAAGCATATCCCGCCTCCAGCGGGTAAATCTTTGAAGGTGGATGAATCGTCCACCGAAGTTCTTGCCCTGGGAGAGAAAGGGCTTGTCTCCACCCTTCTCCCTACTGATCCGTTGGACGCAGCTGATCACCCTGAGTTCCAGCCGGATACGGCTATGGTACTGGTGGATCAGCCGGACGCGGCTGCCAAAGACGGATCGGCCTTCAGCAGAGCGGTCGCTCAGCTGGTGGCTCAAATGCCGTTATCCGTTAGATCCGCGTCTTTATCCTCGGGTGAATCATACTACCCCAACATAGTTAGGACGCTGCGGGTTGGTGGACGTTCAATGAGTCCGTCCAACAGACAAGCAGTAGTCTTCCCCATCAAGAGAACTAACTAGCCCTCCTTTTTAGATAAAAACAAAGGATCCATTACAGCTTCTGCTGCTCTGGCAGTAGACTCAGACGATGAGTCTTCTGCTGCCTTTGCTAAAATGTCAAAGGCTGAACGAGAGAGGCTCAAGTAGGAGCTGTTCAAATACTACCCTGAGTCCTACATAAAGGGCTTGAGGGGAGCATCGTCTAGACATGTGGGCTACATGTCTCAATTTGCTGCCGAGGTACATTTTGTTGCCGTCTTTATTTTGGTACTTGAACTTTTTTATTTTGTAACTCGTCTACTGACTTGTTTGATCTTCGTTGTTTCAACTTC
The DNA here is from genome assembly GCA_947646795.1 of Beta lomatogona. NCBI lineage: Eukaryota > Viridiplantae > Streptophyta > Magnoliopsida > Caryophyllales > Amaranthaceae > Beta > Beta lomatogona. The sequence continues at coordinate 1,169,796 of CANSNZ010000072.1, forward strand.
TTGCTCGCAGCATTGTAACTGAAGGCTGGGCAAGACAGCTTAGGAAGGAGAATAAGCACCTCGTCCATTAAGCTACCACAGCCGGGGACAAGGCCATGTACGACTGTCAGCTGCTGGAGACTAAGCACCGTCAATCCCGGGAAGCCTGGGAGAAACGATCGGCCGAACAGGAATCCGAGATCAAGAATTACCTCATCAAGTTCAACGAACTTTATGAGGAGAAGAAGCAATGGCAACTGGCCATGGATACTGTCCCGATTGAGCTGAATGAGGAGAGGAATACTACTCTGGTGGCCGCCGCTCAGCTTAGAAGGGATAACCTCTTTCTAAGTGCCAAGAACGCTCAGCTGAAAGAGGAGGTGGTCCAGGCCTTCAAGGACGCCAAGGAGGCCCTCAATGAGGTCATTGAGACGTTCAAGGGTTGGGCCCTCAAGGCCTTTGAGATGCTGGCGGTGCCCGAGGAAATACCTCGCTTGGGTTGTTCGCCATTGTAGCTTTGTCTTCTATCTTTAACATAGACTAGTTTGTAACCCTTTTTGACGAGTGTTTAATGAATGAACTTTTATCAATGTTTGTCTTTGGTCCAATCATCAAAACACTTGTTGAAGTTTGCTAAGTTAAAGTGGCTAGTCTTAAGACTGACTAATTAAAAAACTTGCCTTACAACTTGGACGACTTTTGATTATGGACGATCTTCTTATTTTACTCAAATTAGCATCAAGTATGAATGAGGCTCGTCCTAGACACTGAACGACCTTGGAACTTAAATAAGATCAAGTACGAATGACACTCGTCCTAGACTATTGGGTGATCTTCGTACGCCCAAATAATCATCGAGTATAATTGAGGCTCGTCCTATTTTATGGACGACCTTCGAACTCAAATAAGGAAAGGATGAGAGTCGTCCTAGACTATGGACGCTCTTCAAACTTCACTTAAATAAGCATCAAGTATAATTGAGGCTCGTCCTATTTTCTTGACGACCTTCGAGCTTAAATAAGCAAGGGAATGGGACTCGTCCAAGACTATGGACGATCTATGAACTTAAATAAGCATCAAATTAGACTCATTCTGGAAGTTCTAGGGCTTAGTTATTCCCCTCTTAGTTCGTCCTGGCATTTCGAACGAGCTTTGTACCAAGAAGGAGAGCGACCATCATAGGCCGAGCCAACGTAAAACTTCTCATTTAGGACGAGCTTGGGTATGTATGTAGTCTTTGTATTCTGCGGTTTATGGGCTTACCATGTTCTGACCGGCTTCCTTGAGGAAGCTACACTCGTCTTGTAGGCTTTTTACTACCTACTGACCTTGCATTTGAAAGTAAGATACCTTTACTAAAGCATTCTTATTTCTGGTCGGCTTCCTTTTAGGAGACCATGATGTTTCTCTTACTAGAGATTATCACTTTTTGTCGAACCAGATATGTAATCTACCTGTCTTTGGGTTTATTACAATTTGGTCGGTCTCCTTGAGGAAGCAATGTGCGTCAGAATAATGTTTATCTCGTGTTGGGTTGATTCATTCTTTTAGTTTGTTCTTGGTCGTTAGTTGTTTACTTTAATTTTATCTAAGTTAATGTCACTTTTAGACCACTAGTGGTAAAAATGCCCTAAAGTGAATGACGACTTTAGTAAAAATAAAGAAACAATATGGATATAAGGAGAAAGTAGAAATTGTATTATATGTATTTTGCTTGGCTGAGTACCAAGATACATGTATACATTTCTAATTCTCTTTTTTGTGCAGTGGCACTTGTTGGTATTACAAACTACTTAGCATTGTTGTCGACTATCTGAATCAGACGTGGTACTCTTTCTGTGTGTCTGAATCCCAAGTGCATTGTACTGGACGTCCATCCATATCTTAGAGACGAAAATTTCCGCTTCGCACTTCCTGGATTATCAGATAGGGCCCTTCCCAATTTGGTGTAAACTTACCCAGCTCCTTAGCTCGTCGAACATCCTCCATCTTCCTCAGAAGTAACTCCCCTGCTTTGAGTGGTCGTCTATCGACTCTCTTGTTAAAGTCCCGTGCCATTCGCAGCTTGTACAATTGCATTATCAATAGTGCATTTCCCCTGACCTCTGGTACTTGGTCCAAGGCAGTGAACAAGGCAGCCCAATTGGCTTCTTCTATGTATAAGACTCTCAGGGTGGGTTCTTTAATCTGAATGGGCAAGACTGCTTCGATACCATCGACCAACATGAAGGGTGTTTCACCTGTAGAGTTCTTGGTTGTGGTTCTAATGGACCATAACACCAGTTGCAGTTCTTCAACCCATAGTCCCTTGGTTTTGTCCAGCTTTCTTTTGATGCCGTTTGATAGGATCTTGCTGAATGATTCTACTTGCCCATTGGCTTGTGGGTGGGCGACTGTAGTAAAGTGAGCTTTGATTTCTCTTTCTGCCAACCATTCTTTTAGCTTGAGCGTTTCAAACTGTGGGCCATTGTCAAAAACAATGAACTGCGGCATGCCGAACCGGGTTATAATATTCTTCGAAATAAAGTCCTTGACGTCATTGGTCGTTATACCCCGCATTGCTTCAGCTTCTACCCATTTAGTGAAGTAGTCCACAACCATAATTACAAACTTCTTCTATCCAGCGGCCACAGGGAAAGGTCCCAGAATGTCCATGCCCCATTTGGCAAAGGGAAGTGGGAACAAGATGGGAGTTAAGTAATTGGACGGCTTATGATGCAAGTTTTCATGTTCACTAGTGGAAAAAAATGCAAGGGCTGCGGTGCAAGAGCTGCGGTTTATTGCAAAACGCAGCCCTTAATAATCAAGGGCCGCGGTTAGCCCAAAACCGCAGCCCTTAATAGTGAAGGGCTGCGGTTTTGGGCCAACCGCAGCCCTTAATTACTAAAGGGCTCCCTTTACTATTAATTCTAGGTGGCGGGCTGCTGAAACCTACCACAAATAATATTCATTGAGCGCACAAATCTTCACTCTCATCTTTCTCTCTCATCCGTCTCTCTCCTCTCTCATAGTTGCTAGGGTTTATTGACTCCTCACAAATCTTCATTCGTCTCTCTCATTCTCGGTGCCATTCTCCTCCTTCGTTCATTCCGCCATTAATGGCACCGTCGACTCACTCGAATCCGAGCTATGCAACATCGATTTGCGCACCATCGGTGGCAAATCAGCCTGCTTCTTCTCTCCTTCGCAAGGCGTCGCTGAGGTATTTTCTCTCTCCTCTCTGTTTTTTCAATGCTTTTCGTGGATCTAGGGTTTGAAATTGGGTTTGAAATTGTTGAGGATTAAGGTGAATATTCTTGCATTTTATATTTATTCTGAAATTAGAAAGTTTAATTGCTGATTTTGTAGGTTGAATTTTGGTCGTGTGTTGGTGTTCTTCGTTTTTGTCCCCAGTAAATTTGATTGGTATATGAAAGATGCCTGTTTCAGTTTATTGGTTCTTGTACATCTCATTAGTTGTTTGATAGTTGATGAATCTATATATTTGTGACTTTTGACTTATTGCTTTAGTGAGATGAAAAGTAGGGAACTTGATAAATTGTATTAAGGTATTATTACGTTGCTGACAACTGTCACATTTTTTTGCATAAGCAAGAGCATCTTCTTTTAATGTAGCCCAATAATACCCTGTTTTTAAGGCCTTGTCTCCCAAGGCTCTTCCCCCAATGTGAGATGCACAAGCTCCTTCATGGTGTTCCTTTAGCACTTCCAGTCCATCTTCTCTGGTAATACACTTCAAAAGAGCACGATTGAATGATTTCTTGTACAGGGTTTCGTCCCACATCTCGAACCACTTGTCTCTAGCCTTTAGTACTTAGCCTATATAGGATCTAAAGGTAGCCGGCCTGTTTTCTTGAATTCTATATGGGCTCCATCCAAGATGCTCTTTGGCTAAGAAACATGACCTGCTCTTGATCAATACTCTTTTTTGGTTTAACTTCCAAAAATACTGTCCTTGGTGAATCACAGTTAGCTGAGCTGGCCAATTTTGAGAGAGCATCATCTTGATGATTTTCTAACCTTGGTACTTGGTCGAGAACAAATCGCTTTAAGGGCTCAATCTCATCCTTGATCAGACGCTTATATTTGCTCATTGATGCTTCTTTGCATTCAAAATCTCCATTGACTCGACAAACGACTAAGAGAGAGAGTCTGATTTGGCCTTAATCTCTAAAGCCCCAGTCGCCTTACACATCTAGATCCCAGTCAGAAGTGCTTCATACTCAGCTTTATTGTTGGATGCCTGGAACTGGAACCTTAGTGCATATTCAAATTTATCTCCTTATGGAGATTGACAAATGATACCTGCCCCACATCCATTGACGGTGGACGATCCATCCACCATGAGCATCCAGTGCTTCCTTCCTTTGGCAGGATCAGATATATGCTCCATAGTTGGCCGAGTAAGCTCAACTATAAAATCTGCCAAAGCTTACCCCTTGATAACTTTCCTTGGCTCAAAGGTTATGTCAAACATGTTCAGTTCAACGGCCCATTTCAGCATCCGTCCAACAGCTTCCATCTTTTGTAAAACTTGCTTCACAGGTTGGTAGTATAGACTAGTATACTGTGAGCCAAGAAATAAGGTCTCAGCTTTCTACTGGCCATGACAAGTGCCAACCCAAACTTCTCAACCGGTGTGTATCTACATTCTGCGTCCTTGAGCACATGACTTACAAAGTATATTGGGATTTGCACTAACTCCCTTTCAGCTAGTAGAATAACACTCACGGCCTGAGGAGACACAACCAAGTATACAAACAACTTTTCCCCGTCATTTGGGGTGACCAACCTGGGCAACTGACGAAGATGATCCTTAACTTGTCGAAGTGCTTGCTCAGCTTATGCTGTCCATTCAAACTTAGCTTTCTTCTTAATTGTGGCGAAAAAAAGATGACACTTGTCTCCTAACTTCGACAAGAAACGTCCAAGGGCCGCTAGGCAACCCGTCTGACGCTGCACTTCTTTGATCTTGGACGGAGACTTCATGTCTAGAATGGCTTGAATCTTTTCGGGATTTACTTCTATTTCCCTCTGATCCACTAAGAATCCCAAGAACATCCCGGCCAAGACGCCGAAAACATATTTTTGGGATTCAACTTCAACTTGTACTTTACGAAAGTTTCAAAAGTTTCTCTTAAATCACCAACATAGCCTTTCTTCTTGCTGATTCTTGACTATCATGTCATCAATGAATGCTTCCATGTTCCTTCCCAATTGTGGCTGCAAAACCATGTTGATCAGTCTTTAGAAGGTGGCCGGCGCATTTCGGAGGCCAAAAGGCATCCTCGGCCCGGCCCATACAACCCTTTCTTTGTAATGAAGATGTCTTGTCCTAGTCCTCCCGGCCACATGGGGATTTGATGAAATCCCGAATACGCGTCCATGAAGCTTAATAGGGCATGGTGGCCGTAGAATACACTAGACGAGCCAACTTAGGCAAAGGAAAAGCTGTCCTTAGGACAGGCCTTGTTGAGATCGGTGTAGTCTACTCACATTCTCCATGTGCCATTAGGCTTTGGTACCATGACCACATTGGCTATCCGGTCCGGATAATAGGTCTCTTTGATGAACCGAGATTCCAACAACTTCGAACTTCTTGGACGACCGCCCGATTTCGGCCGGCCCCAAATGTAACACGCCTAGGCGTGCGGGAGCCCGCTAATAGATATTGTCCTCTTTGTGCCCTAACCATGAGGATTTGCTTTGGTGAAGAACCGGAAGTCTTACCCGAAAGGCCTCTACTAAGTTGAGATGTCCACCTCGTATAAAGAAGGCTTCGTTCTCCTTAACTTCCGATGTGGGATAGCCAAGATCTTAGGCACCTTCTCCCCTCCTTTAAAGAGCCTGCATCCCCGTAGGCACTACAGGTTACCGAAATGGGCCATGGCTGGGAGAAGGTGCTTAAGATCTTGGCTATCCCACATCGAAAGTTGATGAGAACGAAGCCTTCTTTATATAGAGGTGAATATCTCAACCTAGTAGAGGCATTTCGAGAGACTTCGGTTCGCAACAAAGCAAATCCTCATGCGGCTAGGGCCCAAAGAGGGCAATATCTACTAATGGGCTCTTGCACACCTAGGGAATGTTACCTAACTACTTTAAAGCCTTCATCCTGGAAAGCAGACAATGAAATCCAGACGAAGATCGATGGCGGAAGGCCGTCTGAAGTTAGGAGTGGCCAGGGAATGGCTAGGGATAAGACGAAGGTTGCTGAAGAAAGGAAGGCGTCCGAAAATGTAAGGGAGCATAGAATGGCAATTGAGAGTCCTCAGATGCTGATTGCTCCCTCAATGAAATTGTCTGAGCATCTCCCCAGTAAGAAAAGAAAGTTTGAGCCCGTCAAGGAAGAACCTCCCTCGTCTGAAGAAGTGATGGCCATCATGGGACTAGCAATAGAACGTCCAGAGCCGGTGGAAGTCCCATAAGATGTCTGTTTGGATGAGGCTCATCCAGAACGAACTTTAAAGATTGGTTCTTCGCTTTCTCCTGGTTTGAGGGGTCTTTTAATCAGGTTGCTGAAAGAATTTCAAGACGTGTTTGCTTATTGTGTTGAAGAAATGCCTGGAATTGATCCAGAGATAGCCGTCCACCGGCTGAATGTTGATCCAAATTTAAAACCTGTTCGTTAGAAGAAAAGACATTTAGGACCAGCCAGGATTCAGGCGGTCGACCAGGAAGTTCAGAAGTTGTTGGAGTCGAAATTCATCAGAGAAACCTATTATCCAGAATGGATAGCAAATGTGGTCATGGTGCTAAAGCCTAATGGCACTTGGAGGATGTGTGTGGAGTACACTGATCTCAACGAGGCTTGTCCCAAGGACAGTTTCCCTTTACCTAAGTTAGATGGTCTAGTGGACTCCACAGTCGGCCATGCTTTGCTAAGCTTCATGGACGCCTATTTTGGTTTTCATCAAATCCCCATGTGGTCAGAGGATCAGGACAAAACATCCTTCATTACTGAAAAAGGGCTGTATGGCTGGCTGAGGATGCCTTTTGGCCTCCGTAATGCGCCGGCCACCTTTCAAAGATTGATCAATACTGTCTTTCAGCCACAGTTGGGAAGAAACATGGAAGCATATATCGATGATATGATAGTCAAGAGCCGGCAAGAGGAAGGTCATGTTGGTAATTTGAGAGAAACTTTCGAAACTCTCAGAAAATTCAAGCTAAAATTGAACCCCAACAAATGTGTCTTTGGAGTCTTGTCCGGGAAGTTCTTAGGCTTCTTAGTAGATTAGAGGGGAATAGAAGCCAACCCTGAAAAGATCCAAGCTATTCTAGACATGAAATCCCCGTCAAATATAAAGGAAGTTCAACGACTGACGGGTTGCTTAGCTGCCCTTGGACGATTCCTGTCTAAGTCGGGCGACAAGTGCCATCACTTTTTCGCTACTATAAAAAAGAAGGCCAAGTTTGAGTGGACAACTGAAGCTGAGCAAGCGCTTTAGCAAGTCAAAGATCACCTTCGTCAGTTGCCTAGGTTGGTCGATCCAAAGAGGGGGAGAAATTATTTGTATACTTGGGCCGTGTCCACCGACGAGCTAAAGTCGTATCACCTTATCAAAAATAACCCAAGGTCCACTAACAAGTAGTCAGGGAAGTCAGGATCGAATCCACAGGGAGAAAGTTATAGTATTATATCTGAATTCTAATATTATACTAACTAAATCAGTTGAAATGGGGTGTGTGACTACACTAATAGGCAAATGACAAAACTTAAATATGAAGGTAAGAATCAATTAATAAAGAACTAGGACTATGGATCACTATGCATACAATTTAGGAAATCAGAGACGAATAATAATTACCCAATAAGTCAATTTATCTAGGGCACATGTAATTTCTCTCGAACATTACCTCCCTCAAAGATCACCTAGCCGCTCTCGCATGGTCAAGGATCACTATGCCTAATGATTGAAAGCCTATACGAAATCTCTCCTCTCGAAGTAGATTCAATATTGCGATAATAGAAATATAAATCAGGCCTAATTCATAAATCTAGCATGAACGATTCAATCACAGGAAACAATTGAAATAAAGGGTAATTATACTAATCTATCAATCCCTCATTGCATACATAGATCCCCACAATCCTAGAAATAAAACTACTCACTCATATTTGGGAAAACAATAACAAAAGCCATATAAAAATTCATACTTTGAACTATTGCAAATAATTAAGAAACTAATCTAATCAATAATAGAAAAAGCAAATAATAATGGAGAAAACAAGGAAGAAGATTACCAAATTAAAGAATTATATTGAACTTGAGAATAATCCAAAGTTTCGATCTTGAATCCACAATGAAAAGCAATAAACTAGGGTTCTTGAATAACTCTCTAGAGAAAACTATGAAAAATAAGGGCTAAAACCAAGATCCTTCATAAATGTTCTAACTTTCCTATTTATACTAAGTGCCCGAAAATCATTAAAGGAGCGCACGGAGAGGAAGCCCGATCGGGCCAAGTCAGCCCGATGGGATCGGGCTAAAACCAGCAGCAGATATCTAAACTTAGACTCGCCCGATGAGATCGGGCCGACCCGCCCGATGGGATCGGGCCGCACACCAACATGAGCATCCAGCACACAAAGAACACCCGATGAGATCGGGCCGACTCGCCCGATCGGGCTCCACAGCGTAACAACGAACGGGCGACAGAGCCCGATCGGGCCCGCAACAACTTGATCCAATGGCCACTAACGCCCGATCGGGCTTGATGAGCCCGATGCTTCCTTCCTTGGCTTCAGACGCCAAGGCTTCACTTCTTCTTTTGTCCAAGGCCTCGGAAAGTATTCTCGGGACCCCGGAACTCATCATCAATGCCTTCGAACTTCTCCATTCGATTGTAATGGTCGGATAATAGCGGAAAATAGGGAGATAACTCCCTAAAACCTGCAATCAGACACAGAACAGAAAACCACATCTAGATGGAGAGAGTTAGCATAAGATGGCTCCTAAGAGCACCATTGATACACATTTTAGCTCAAATACAGGGGGAAAAACACTATATAAAACCATAACATCAAACTCCCCTAAGCTAAACCTTTGCTTGTCCTCAAGCAAAGCACAACATGAATAAGAATAGGATTGCTTCACCCCTCAGATGTAAAAGTTTTAATTCAATTATTTCCAACTCAAAATCATTCAAGCAAGCAAAATTCAAGTTCAGTTGCTCAGATCACCTGACTACCAATCACTTAAGTAAACCATCAAACGCAGTTGCCCTACATATCATGCAATTCTTGAAAAGGTGCTCACCGAGGTGTCACTCCTCTCAATTTTGTGGCAGGCAAAATATGTGCCCGATCGCTCACCAACCCAACCATAATAGCCCTTCCCACTCACACTCTCATGTGTTTAAAAAGGTATAATATCGCTCATCCTAATCAGGTCGACTCAAATAACAAACTTAATCTTCAACTTTGGCATATTGACTCAGTATTATTCCAATAAACAATCAAACATGTGCTCAAAAGGTCTTTCTCAGGGTTGTAATGGGGCTCGGGTAAAGGTACGGAAATTATTTAGGAAATGTAGTGGAAAAGCCAAGAAAGGGGAGCAAAAAACACTAGTAGGACTAGTGTGGTAGAAACAACTCCCATGGCATCAACAACTTAACCAAGATAATAACCAACTTTTGAAGTTTCACGAACCAACCAATAATTGTCATTTTCAACATAATTTCCAACACTTTTGAAAGTTAACGAGTGAAGATCATAGAAATTTTTCAGATTTTTCACTATCAAAATTTTTTTTTCTTTCTTTTCTTTGTACAAACATATCATTATTTTCCAACCGCCCTACGGAATCGACCACACAATATGATATAAACTTAACAAATGCTCCCCCAAGCTAGGCTTGGGACAATAGTCAATGTAAAGGCTCAAGGTGTGTAATGTGGTTTAATATAGATCCAAAAAGAAGTCATTAGGCTCAGCGGGGCTAGGGGGGAAAATTCATTAAACAACTCTGAGGCTTAAAATTAAACAAATGAACGCCTCCTCTATCACAGCACATGCCTAAAGTTACCAGAACTCAACGAGTACAATGCCAAAACCAAGATAAGAATGCTACGAGGAACTAACACACAAGAATAGATCGGATATAGAGATAAATCCGAGGGCTAGAATGAATCCTTACAATCTAACCAATTCAAGCATGCAGTTAAAATAGGCACTTTATCATCAAAATTCACTCAAGATCAAGGCAATCATAGATCACATCACAACATCCTAATCACAAATGCCCAACGATCCAGCATAATGAGTTAAATCATTTTTTTTCAAAGCAAAGTTCGGGGCACAGAGAAGCAATCAATCTATTCGTACTCAACTCGTATTTTTTTGTGTTTTTTTCAGCAATATTTCATTTTTTTGTGATTTTTCATTTTTTCAAAGCAAATAACCTACCTTAACTATCCTAAAATGCAGTAAAAACAAAAAGAAAAATAATACTAATACTTACAGAAGTCCTCCCCCAAGCTGAACTTGGCAATGGCCTCAGTGCAACAAGGGAAAGGAACGCATGGATATCAGCCATCCATAGAAATGTCCTCACCATCATCATCCGCATCTCTATCATCCTCACCTCCATCATCCTCACCTCCGCCACCCCTACTACTGGACCCTGGCTTGCTGTAATTCGGGTTCCAAGTGTACCAAGATGGGTGGGCATCTATTTCTGCAATTGTATGCTGTCTGCAGTAGTCATCGTACAGGGGATACAGAGCTAGGTGTTGATCATTGGCCAATGTATCAACACGCTGGCGGAGGCTCTGGAGAAGGACTGAGTTGGCATCAACCTGCTGACCGATGTTCTGAATAGCGGTAGAGTTGGCAGTGAGACCAGACTCCATCCGCTAGAGCATGCTCATCATTCCCTGAAAATCAAAAGAAGGAGGGGGAACAGCAGAATATGGGGGAGGGGGAGCATCATAAGTAGAAGCAATATCATCAGAATGAGGGGGCGGCGGTGAAATGTGCTGTTTGGGGAATCTTAGGGATAGGGGTGGGAAAGTCGGAACCCGCTATGGGAAGGTGGTAATGGGGTGCGCCCTGGTCGAATTTTGGCTAAGGGACTAGGCAACTCAATAGAGCGCCTCCCGTTGATGCGCCATTGATATTTATCCCCAGCCCTCTCTAACCAATGGAGGCGATCGAAGAAAGCATAATCCAGGAGGGTGGGTCCTAGGGCTGGCTGGTAGCGAGACTCATCAAAACCAGGAATTTTCCTAGCAAAAAGAGTCACTAACCCCCCATTTACAATAGCCCGAGAGGTCAAGGTACCGTCCGCTCTCCTCTTGGGGTAAGTGGTAGCAATACGCTCCATCTGGAGTGCAACATGATGAGGGATGTTATATTGAAAATGGTCGGGCGTCCCTTTAAGCATGTAGCTGCCAATTAGGTACAGTTCATCCCCCCTTATTAATTGTTCTTCCACCCTCCCAAATAGTGTCTGCGACATAAATCGAACCCACATTTTTAAGATGGGTTGGTGGATGTATTTGCCCTTGCAGTGTTGTAGGGTGAAGTCATTACCATCACCTGTGATGGCAAAGTACGTGCTACGATGGTGGTAGTTAGGGGGGTGCCCAATCTCCCCACCACCTTGTACTCGAAGTACCCGTGCAAATTCCGGCAAAGTGAGGAGGAAATCCTGATTGAGCAGTCTAAAGGATACATGTGATACAGGTCCAGTTCGGGGTTTGGTAACCTTAAGACTGCTATAAAATTCATAGACCAGTACAGGATAGGTATTAACATGGACGGAAAAGAAAGATTCCATGCCGATTATTTTCATGAAATCTTTGAACTCAGAAGCAATACACAATTTATTTAAAAATTCAATATCAAGGAAATGGGTAGGACTCACCTCGCGCCCTTTTAGGCGCTGAAACCGTTCACGTTGCTCCGGCGACGAAAAGATGACATCCGGAAAAGTCTCATCTCGTGGTGGTGGTGGTGGTGGTGGTTGTGGTGGCCCAGTGCCGGATCCGCGATGCCTCCTTGAAGTCATGATGCTTGAAAAAATGTAGAGATGTCACACTCACTTTAATGGGGGATGTTGCTTTTCTCTCACTTCAATGGTGGAATGAATGTGGAAGAGGATGGATGAGATAGATGGAGTGGAACAAAAAAAATGAAGAGGATGTAGTGGGTAATTGGTAGGGAAGATGGGAGGATTGATTTTTGTGGAGAGTCAAGTAGCTTGGATTGGAGGTTGTTAATGGTGGATGGAGAATTTGGGGAAGAAGATGAGAGAGTTGGGGTTATGGCTTGAAGAAGAGAGAGAAAGAGATTGGGAGTGAATGAGGAAAAGGAGTGGGGAAAATCCCGTGTTTAATGAGAGACCGGATACGCAGCCCGATCGGGCGGGAGAAGCCCGATTTCATCGGGCGAGAAACTGAATCAGGGACACCAAAAATCTGTTACGGGCCCAATCGGGCGTGAATAGACCGATGCAATCGGGCGGATTTCTTGGCGGATTACGGGCCCGATCGGGCGGTGGTACCCGATAAAATCGGGCGTCAGTGTTTTGTCGTTTCAGAACCTGACGGTGTACTGCCCGATCGGGCGAAATGGCCCGTTTCTGTCGGGCGACTTGGTTTTTCGTTGACGGACCAACGCCCGTTCGGGCGGAGTGGCCCGATTGTATCGGGCGCTTTGTTTTTTTTTTTTTTTGTTCTGGCTATAACTTCATCGCGGGCCCGATCGGGCATAGGAGCCCGATCACATCGGGCTGATGCCCAAACAACTATTTTTCGTGGTTTTGCGATATTTGCCATGGGAAAACGGGCCTCGCTATCATGCGAAAAAAAAATCCCTGCACACATATAACCTCAAGATAATGATTAATACCCTCTCACTCTCTCACCAAAACTACAAAACTAGAAAAACTAAAAACAAACTATACTAAAAAGAAGAAAAGGAAAGGGAAAATCGGGTTGCCTCCCGATTAGCGCTGGTTTATGAGGGTCCCGCACGACCATAATGCCGCATCCCTCAAACAGAAGGGGAAGGGGGTTGGAGGTATAATTCCTCCACAGATCCAGCAAGAGCTCCTGTATGATAAAGCTTTAAGCGTTGGCCATTAACCTTGAATTTTTCACCTGTTGCATTCATCACCTCAATAGAACCAAACTTGTTAACATCAGTGACAGAAAATGGACCAGACCACCTAGACTTCAACTTACCAGGAAAAAGTTTTAATCTAGAGTTGTACAATAAGACCTTGTCACCAATTGAGAACTCTCTACTCAAAATTTTCTTATCGTGCCATCTCTTAGTGCGCTCTTTGTAGAGACGCGAACTATCATAAGCATTCAGCCGGAGTTCATCAAGTTCATTAATCTGCAAAAGGCGTTTTTCTCCTGCTAACTTAGCATCAAAGTTCAGCTCCTTAACAGCCCAAAAAGCCTTGTACTCTAGCTCAACAGGTAAGTGACATGCTTTCCCATAAACTAACCTGTAAGGGGTGATGCCAATAGGGGTCTTAAAAGCAGTTCTGTAAGCCCATAAGGTGTCATCTAATTTGTCGCTCCAATCCTTCCTAGATTTAGCTACCACTTTCTCCAAGATAGTCTTTATCTCACGATTAGACACTTCTACTTGCCCACTTGTCTGAGGGTGATAAGCTAGGCCAGTTCTACGGTAGACACCATACTTCTTAAGTAAAGCCTCGAAAGTGCGTTTGTGAAAATGAGATCCACCATCACTTATGACAACCCTTGGTACCCCAAACCTTGGAAATATAATCTTTTTAAACATTTTCATAACGACTTTGGAGTCGTTAGTTGGTGATGCAAGGGCTTCTACCCACTTAGACACATAATCAACAGCAACAAGTATGAAATTATTGCCAGATGAAGAGGGAAAGGGGCCCATAAAATCAATACCCCATACATCAATTAGTTCAACTTCCAAAATTGGGGTTTGAGGCATCTCATGTCTTCGGGAAATATTTCCCGTTCGTTGGCATGCATCACAAGACTTAATAAAGGTACTCGCATCATGAAATAAAGTAGGCCAGTAAAAACCAGATTGAAGTACCTTAGCAACAGTTTTGGAGGGCCCAGCATGGCCTCCACATGGCAGGGAGTGGGAGTGCTTCAGAATGTCATGCACCTCCCATTCTGGAATACATCGCCTATAGATGGTGTCAGCACAAAGCTTGTATAGTAGAGGGTCGTCCCAGAAATACTTTTTAGCCTCATGGAGGAATTTCTTCCTCTGCTGGTAACTCAGCTCTGGGGGAGTGTGTCCGCTCACACAAAAGTTGGCGAAGTCGGCATACCACGGGGTGACATAAGCGACTGCCAGGAGCTTATCATCAGGAAAGGAATCATCAATAGGTAGTCCTTCTTCCATATCTTCATACTGCAATCTGGACAAGTGATCAGCCAATACATTTTCTGCTCCCTTTTTATCTCTGATCTCTAAATCGAATTCTTGGAGCAGCAAAATCCACCGAATGAGTCTAGGCTTGGCCTCCTTTTTGGCTAGGAGGTACTTCAATGCAGCATGGTCAGTATAAACAATGACCTTAGACCCCAACAAATAAGTTCTGAACTTGTCAAGTGCATAGACCACAGCTAGAAGCTCTTTCTCAGTTGTGGCATAGTTAACTTGAGCTTCATCGAGTGTCTTACTAGCGTAGTATATCGCATGGAGAATGTTGCCGTTCCTCTGACCAAGCATAGCTCACACAGCATAGTCGCTGGCATCACACATAATCTCGAAGGGAAGGTTCCAATCCGGAGATCGAATGATCGGAGCAGTAATCAAAGCTTGCTTGATCCTGTTGAAAGATATAAGACAGTTATCAGTAAACAGGAACGGGGCATCCTTGAGGAGCAACTGAGTAAGTGGTTTAGCAATTTTAGAGAAATCCTTGATGAAGCGGCGATAAAACCCCGCATGACCAAGGAAGCCTCGCACCCCTTTTACATTCACAGGAGGGGGTAATTGCTCAATCACTTGAATTTTTGCTTTATCCACCTGGATGCCACGTTCAGAGATAATATGATCAAGTACCACTCCTTCAGTAACCATGAAGTGGCACTTCTCCCAGTTCAGGACAAGATTGACATCTTCACACCTTTTCAAAACTTTAGCCAGATTTAGCAAACATGCATCAAAATCAATTCCATACACGCTAAAGTCATCCATAAACACTTCCATAATGGACTCAATGAACTCAGAAAAAATGGCCATCATACAACGTTGGAAGGTGGCGGGGGCATTGCATAATCCAAATGGCATCCTTCGATAGGTAAAGGTACCATAAGGGCAGGTAAATGTGGTCTTCTCTTGGTCATCTGGGTGGATAGGGATTTAGAAGAAACCGGAATACCCATCTAGATAACAGAAATAAGAATGACAAGCTAGCCTTTCCAACATTTGGTCAATGAAGGGGAGGGGAAAGTGATCCTTCTTGGTGGCAACATTTAATTTCCTATAGTCAATGCACATACGCCAACCAGTTACTACTCTTGTAGCAATTAATTCTTTTTTTTCATTTTTAACAACAGTAGTACCTCCCTTTTTAGGAACCACTTGAACTGGACTCACCCACTTAGAATCAGCAATGGGGTAGATGATTCCAGCATCAAGCAATTTCATGACCTCTTTCTTAACCACTTCCTGCATATTGGGGTTCAAACGACGTTGGCCTTGTATACTAGGACGATGATCATCCTCTAAGTGAATTCTATGCATGCAGAAGTCAGGGCTTATGCCTTTCAAATCATCAATATTATATCCAATGGCTTGTTTATGTTTCAAAACAGACAAAGTTGAGACATTTGACCATCATTCAATGAAGCACTAACAATCACATGATAGTTTTCGGATTCATCCAGAAAAGCATAGCGCAGAGAAAAGGGAAGGGGTTTCAGTTCAGGTTTCTTTACCTCTACCGGTTGAGTATCATATACTAACCGTTCCTTGTCATGAGTGGTAATACCGTCAAGCTCTTCACATGCTAGAACCGCTTCCCAGTCATCCGCGGCAGCATTCAAGGGATTACCATCGCCTGTAGAAGATGCAAAACAAAGCAAAGCCTCCAGAGGATCCCGCAGAAGGGATTGAGGCATGTCATCGTTAACTAGCACATCAATGACATCAATTCTATAATAGGCTTCCTCTAGCACGGGACTTTTCAAGGCATTGGTTAAACTAAAGGTCACCTTGTCATCCCCCACATTCAAAGTTAATTTACCATTCTTGACATCTATGACAGCTCCAGCAGTATGAAGAAATGGTCTCCCTAAAATGATTGGGATCTGAGTATCCTCTTCCATGTCAAGCACAACAAAATCCACAGGAATAAAAAATTTACCGACTCTCACAGGGACATCCTCTAAGATACCTAAGGGGTATTTGATAGAACGGTCAGCCATTTGAAGAGTAATATTGGTACATTTTAAATCTCCCATGTTAAGCTTTTTGCATACAGTAAGGGGCATGACACTAACACTAGCACCCAAATCACATAAAGCCTTATCGATAAAAATGGTGCCAATGTTACAAGGGATAGAGAAACTCCTCGGGTCTTTCAATTTAGGTGGGGATTGGTTTTGCAAAAGAGCAAAACATTCTTCAGTGAAAGCTACAGTCTCAATTTCATTAAAGGCTCTTTTCCTAGTCAGAATTTCTTTCAAAAATTTAGCATATGCAGGAACTTGAGTAATAAGTTCAGTAAAAGGGACAGTTACCTGCAGATGTTTCACTATCTCCAAAAACTTACCGAGCAGATGATCAAGTTTAGTCATCAATAGTCTATTGGGGAATGGTACCTTGATCACAGGAGTGGGAGGTGAAACTTTTTCAGCTACTGTATGTTTCTCTGCATTGCTGGCCTCCTTAGGAGCTGTGGAATTGTCAGTGACAGTCTTCAATAGTCTATTGGGGAATGGTACCTTGATCACAGGAGTGGGAGGTGAAACTTTTTCAGCTACTGTATGTTTCTTTGCATTGCTGGCCTCCTTAGGAGCTGTGGAATTGTCAGTGACAGCTTCATCCTTGTCGGAGCTAACCGTATCATCTTTAGGCATTTCTGGACTATCATACTACGCTCCACTCCTAAGAGTGATGGCATTGGCAGTATCTCTTAGTTGCATAGGTTGCGAAGGTAATGATCCAGGTGGTCTACTAGCAGAAGAACTAGCCAATTGAACTAGTTGAGTCTCCAACATCTTGTTATGTGTGCCCAAGTTTTCCAACTGAGCCTTTGTGTCGGCTTGAAAGGCATTAAAACCTTTTTGCATCTCAAACATCATATTCTTCAGCTCTGTCATGGCTGGATCAGTAGAAGGAGCAGGTGGTTGTGGAGCTTGATTTCTCTGAAAGCCAGGAGGAGCTTGTTGTTGAGGTTGATATTGTTGAACCTGATTCTGTGGGACATATGGTTGTTGAGGTTGAGGATTCAACACATTAGTGCTCCGATATGAGAGGTTGGGGTGATTTCTGTACCCGGGGTTGTAAGTGTTAGAATATTGATTGAACTGACCCCTAGATTGTGACTGAAACGCATTAACCGCCTCACAGTTGCTCCCGACATTAGAAGATAGGAGCGCAGGGCACTCTTGACAGTTGTGCCCAGGTATCCCACAAGCATCACAAATGGGAGCAATATAATTAGAAGCATTAGCCATCGCATTAACACACATATGGGAGGAGTCATTACCTAGCTTCAAGGAATCAATCTTCTGGTTGAGGGCAGCTAGTTGCCCGGACAATAAAGAAATGGCCTCGACGTCATGTTTCCCTCCCTTCTTCATGGAGGAACGAATGGTGGATGCTTGATTAGAAGTGAGTTTCTCCAGAAGTTCATACCCCTCATTAATGGCTTTATCCATGAAAAACCCACCGGATGCTCCATCAATTACTCTCCTTGTATCGGCATCAACTCTAGTGTAGAAAATCTGACACAAATACCACTGGTCTAAACCATGATGAGGACAAAGGCGTTGCAGATCCTTGAACCTCTCCCAAGCTTCATATAATGATTCTCCAGGGTCTTGGGTGAAAGTTACTATGGCATGACGCATATCTCGAGTCTTTTGGTAAGGATACCACTTGATGAGGAAGATTTTGGATAGTTACGCCCAGGTGGTGATGGTGGAAGGCAGCTTATTATACCAAAATAGAGCTTTGTCGCGCGAGAGAGAACCCAAATAGGATGAGTTTCATATCATCGGCAGTAACACCAGCTTGTTTCTGAGTAGCACAACATTGTAAAAACCGCTGCAGATGCTGATTTGGATCTTCAGATGGTAACCCAGCAAACTGATTATTCTGAACCATATTCAGAACATGAGACTTGATTTCAAAGTTTGTAGCAGCAATGGTAGGCATCCGGACCCCAGTGGGTACATTGTCAGGCGAAGGTTGTGCATAATCTCTGAAGGTTGGTTTAGCTTCGTCACCCATTATAGCAATAATAGGTGAAGATGGTGGAGTAGTTGTCTTTTAGGAAGGTGTCCCTGCAGACAACTTCGCTTGCTTAGCTTGCTTTCTGAGTCTACGAGCAGTCTTTTCAATCTCCGGATCAAATGGAATGAGATTTGAGGATTTCAATTTCCTGCTCATGCACCAAAAACACTAAAACAAACGTGAGATGCTCCAAAGAACAGGTGTTCTTCATAGTAGAGGTTAGTGTAATACTATAATTCAGACAAAATAAAAATAAACCTGCCAAAGCTTACCCCTTGATAACTTTCCTTGGCTCAAAGGTTATGTCAAACATGTTCAGTTCAACGGCCCATTTCAGCATCCGTCCAACAGCTTCCATCTTTTGTAAAACTTGCTTCACAGGTTGGTAGTATAGACTAGTATACTGTGAGCCAAGAAATAAGGTCTCAACTTTCTACTGGCCATGACAAGTGCCAACCCAAACTTCTCAACCGGTGTGTATCTACATTCTGCGTCCTTGAGCACATGGCTTACAAAGTATATTGGGATTTGCACTAACTCCCTTTCGGCTAGTAGAATAACACTCACGGCCTGAGGAGACACAACCAAGTATACAAACAACTTTTCCCCGTCGGCTGGACTGACCAACCTGGGCAACTGACGAAGATGATCCTTAACTTGTCGAAGTGCTTGCTCAACTTCTGCTGTCCATTCAAACTTAGCTTTCTTCTTAATTGTGGCGAAAAAATGATGACACTTGTCTCCTAACTTAGACAAGAAACGTCCAAGGGCCGCTAGGCAACCCGTCAGACGCTGCACTTCTTTGATCTTGGACGGAGACTTCATGTCTAGAATGGCTTGAATCTTTTCGGGATTTACTTCTATTTCCCTCTGATCCACTAAGAATCCCAAGAACATCCCGGCCAAGACGCCGAAAACATATTTTTTGGGATTCAACTTCAACTAGTACTTTCTGAAAGTTTCAAAAGTTTCTCTTAAATCATCAACATAGCCTTTCTTCTTGCTGATTCTTGACTATCATGTCATCAATGAATGCTTCCATGTTCCTTCCCAATTGTGGCGGAAAAACCGTGTTGATCAGTCTTTAGAAGGTGGCCGGCGCATTTCGGAGGCCAAAAGGCATCCTCAGCCAGCCATACAACCCTTTCTTTGTAATGAAGATGTCTTGTCCTAGTCCTCCGGCCACATGGGGATTTGATGAAATCCTAAATACGCGTCCATGAAGCTTAATAGGGCATGGCTGGCCGTAGAATACACTAGACGAGCCAACTTAGGCAAAGGAAAACTGTCCTTAGGACAGGCCTTGTTGAGATCAGTGTAGTCTACTCACATTCTCCATGTGCCATTAGGCTTTGGTACCATGACCACATTGGCTATCCAGTCTGGATAATAGGTCTCTTTGATGAACCGAGATTCCAACAACTTCTGAACTTCTTGGACGACCGCCTGATTTCTGGCCAGCCCCAAATGTAACACGCCTAGGCGTGCAGGAGCCCGCTAATAGATATTGTCCTCTTTGTGCCCTAACCCGCAAGGATTTGCTTTGGTGAAGAACCGAAGTCTTACCCGAAAGGCCTCTACTAAGTTGAGATGTCCACCTCTGTATAAAGAAGGCTTCGTTCTCCTTAACTTCCGATGTGGGATAGCCAAGATCATAGGCACCTTCTCCCCTCCTTTAAAGAGCCTGCATCCCCGTAGGCACTACAGGTTACCGGAATGGGCCATGGCTGGGAGAAGGTGCTTAAGATCTTGGCTATCCCACATCGAAAGTTGTTGAGAACGAAGCCTTCTTTATATAGAGGTGAATATCTCAACCTAGTAGAGGCATTTCGGGTAGGACTTCGGTTCTGCAACAAAGCAAATCCTTGCGGGCTAGGGCCCAAAGAGGGCAATATCTACTAATGGGCTCTTGCACACCTAGGAAAAGCTACCTAACTACTTTAAAGCCTTCATCCTGGAAAGCAGACAATGAAATCCAGACGAAGATCGATGGCGGAAGGCCGTCTGAAGTTAGGAGTGGCCAGGGAATGGCTAGGGATAAGACGAAGGTTACTGAAGAAAGGAAGGCGTCCGAAAATGTAAGGGAGCATAGAATGGCAATTGAGAGTCCTCAGAAGCCGATTGCTCCCTCAAGGAAATTGTCTAAGCATCTCCCCAGTAAGAAAAGAAAGTTTGAGCCCGTCAAGGAAGAACCTCCCTCGTCTGAAGAAGTGATGGCCATCATGGGACTAGCAATAGAACGTCCAGAGCCGGTGGAAGTCCCATAAGATGTCTGTTTGGATGAGGCTCGTCCAGAACGAACTATAAAGATTGGTTCTTCACTCTCTCCTGGTTTGAGGGGTCTTTTAATCAGGTTGCTGAAAGAATTTCAAGACGTGTTTGCTTATTGTGTTGAAGAAATGCCTGGAATTGATCCAGAGATAGCCGTCCACCGGCTGAATGTTGATCCAAATTTAAAACCTGTTCGTTAGAAGAAAAGACATTTAGGACTAGCCAGGATTCAGGCGGTCGACCAGGAAGTTCAGAAGTTGTTGGAGTCGAAATTCATCAGAGAAACCTATTATCCAGAATGGATAGCAAATGTGGTCATGGTACTAAAGCCTAATGGCACTTGGAGGATGTGTGTGGATTACACTGATCTCAACGAGGCTTGTCCCAAGGACAGTTTCCCTTTACCTAAGTTAGATCGTCTAGTGGACTCCACAGTCGGCCATGCTTTGCTAAGCTTCATGGACGCCTATTCAGGTTTTCATCAAATCCCCATGTGGTCAGAGGATCAGGACAAAACATCCTTCATTACTGAAAAAGGGCTGTATGGCTGGCTGAGGATGCCTTTTGGCCTCCGTAATGCGCCGGCCACCTTTCAAAGATTGATCAATACTGTCTTTCAGCCACAGTTGGGAAGAAACATGGAAGCATATATCGATGATATGATAGTCAAGAGCCGGCAAGAGGAAGGTCATGTTGGTAATTTGAGAGAAACTTTCGAAACTCTCAGAAAATTCAAGCTAAAATTGAACCCCAACAAATGTGTCTTTAGAGTCTTGTCCGGGAAGTTCTTAGGCTTCTTAGTAGATTAAAGGGGAATAGAAGCCAACCCTGAAAAGATCCAAGCTATTCTAGACATGAAATCCCCGTCAAATATAAAGGAAGTTCAACGACTGACGGGTTGCTTAGCTGCCCTTGGACGATTCCTGTCTATGTCGGGCGACAAGTGCCATCACTTTTTCGCTACTATAAAAAAGAAGGCCAAGTTTGAGTGGACAACAGAAGCTGAGCAAGCGCTTCAGCAAGTCAAAGATCACCTTCGTCAGTTGCCTAGGTTGGTCAGTCCAGCCGAGGGGGAGAAATTATTTGTATACTTGGCTGTGTCCACTGACAGGCTAAAGTCGTATCACCTTATCAAAAATAACCCAAGGTCCACTAACAAGTAGTCAGGGAAGTCAGGATCGAATCCACAGGGAGAAAGTTATAGTATTATATCTGAATTCTAATATTATACTAACTAAATCAGTTGAAAAGGGGTGTGTGACTACACTAATAGGCAAATGACAAAACTTAAATATGAAGGTAAGAATCAATTAATAAAGAACTAGGACTTTGGATCACTATGCATACAATTCAGGAAATTAGAGACGAATAATAATTACCCAATAAGTCAATTTATCTAGGGCACATGTAATTTCTCTCGAACATTACCTCCCTCAAAGATCACCTAGCCGCTCTCGCATGGTCAAGGATCACTATGCCTAATGATTGAAAGCCTATACGAAATCTCTCCTCTCGAAGTAGATTCAATATTGCGATAATAGAAATATTAATCAGGCCTAATTCATAAATCTAGCATGAACGATTCAATCACAGGAAACAATTGAAATAAAGGGTAATTATATTAATCTATCAATCCCTCATTGCATACATAGATCCCCACAATCCTAGAAATTAAACTACTCACTCATATTTGGGAAAACAATAACAAAAGCCATATAAAAATTCATACTTTGAACTATTGCAAATAATTAAGAAACTAATCTAATCAATAATAGAAAAAGCAAATAATAATGGAGAAAACAAGGAAAAAGATACCAAATTAAAGAATTATATTGAACTTGAGAATAATCCAAAGTTTCGATCTTGAATCCACAATGAAAAGCAATAAACTAGGGTTCTTGAATAACTCTCTAGAGAAAACTATGAAAAATAAGGGCTAAAACCAAGATCCTTCATAAATGTTCTAACTTTCCTATTTATACTAAGTGCCCGAAAATCATTAAATGAGCGCACGGAGAGGAAGCGCGATCGGGCCAAGTCAGCCCGATGGGATCGGGCTAAAACCAGCAGCAGATATCTAAACTTAGACTCGCCCGATGAGATCGGGCCGACCCGCCCGATGGGATCGGGCCGCACACCAACATGAGCATCCAGCACACAAAGAACGCCTGATGAGATCGGGCCGACTCGCCCGATCGGGCTCCACAGCGTAACAACGAACGGGCGACAGAGCCCGATCGGGCTCGCAACAACTTGATCCAATGGCCACTAACGCCCGATCGGGATTGATGAGCCCGATGCCATCGGGCTGAAGCCCGATGCTTCTTTCCTTGGCTTCAAACGCCAAGGATTCACTTCTTCTTTTGTCCAAGGCCTCGAAAAGTATTCTCGGGACCCCGGAACTCATCATGAATGCCTTCGAACTTCTCCATTCGATTGTAATGGTCGGATAATAGCGGAAAATAGGGAGATAACTCCCTAAAACCTGCAATCAGACACAGAACAGAAAACCACAACTAGATGGAGAGAGTTAGCATAAAATGGCTCCTAAGAGCACCATTGATACACATTTTAGCTCAAATACAGGGGGAAAAACACAATATAAAACCATAACATCATCCACTCAGGCTGTGAGTGCAATTCTGCTGGCTGAAAAAGAGAGAGTGTAAGTTCCAATATAATTTGTGAGTCATGTGCTCAAGGATGCGGAAAATAGGTACACACCAGTCGAGAAGTTTGGATTGGCCCTTGTCATGGCCAGCAGAAAGTTAAGGCCCTATTTCTTGGCTCACAGTATACTCGGCTACACTGACCAACCCTTGAAGCAAGTTTTACAAAAGAGGGAAGCCGCCGGACAGATGTTAAAATGGGCTGTTGAGTTTAACATGTTCGATATATCATTTGAACCAAGGAAAGCCATTAAGGGGCAAGCCTTGACAGATTTTATAGTTGAGCTTACTCGGCCAATTATAGAACCAATACTTGATCCAGCTGAAGGAAGGAAGCATTGGACGCTCATGGTTGATGGATCGTCCACTGTCAATGGGTGTGGGGCAGGAATCATTTCTCAATCTCCAGAAGGAGACAAGTTTGAATATGCCCTAAGATTCCAATTCCAAGCGTCCAATAACGAAGCTGAATATGAAGCACTTCTAGCTGGAACCAAAATGTGTAAAGCGGCAGGAGCTCTGGAAATTGAGGCCAAATTGGACTCTCTCTTGGTCGTCAGTCAAGTTAATGGAGATTTTGAATGTAAAGAAGCATCAATAGGCAAATATATGCGTCTAATCAAAGATGAGATTGAGCCTTTGAAACGATTTGTTCTCGACCAAGTACCAAGGTCTGAAAATCATCAAGCGGACGCTCTCTCAAAATTGGCCAGCTCGGCTGAAGGTGATGCGCCAAGAATAGTGTTTTGGGAAGTTGAACCCAAAAAGATTATTGACCAAGAACAAGTCATGTTTCTTAGCCGAGGGGCAGTTTGGATGGAGCCTATAATAGAATACAAGAAGCCAGGACGACTGCCTTCAGACCATGTAGAGGCTAAGTATGTGAAGGCTGGAGATTAGTGGTTTGAACTGTGGGATGAGACTCTTTACAAGAAGTCATTCAATCGTCCTCTCCTCAAGTGCATCACCAGGGAAGATGGTCTAGAGGTTCTGAAAGAACTCCATGAAGGAGCTTATGCATCTTACATTGGGGGAAGAGCTTTGGGGGAAAAGGCTTTAAGGACGGGGTATTATTGGCCAACCTTAAAGGAAGATGCTCTCGTCTATGCAAAGAAGTGCGATAGTTGTCAGAAGCATGGAAATCTTCTTCAGAAGCCGTCCAACTACCTAACTCCTATCTTGTTCCCTCTGCCTTTTGCCAAATGGGGCATGGATATCCTTGGAACCTTCCCTGTGGCCACTGGGCAAAAGAAGTTTGTAGTCATAGCAGTGGACTACTTCACTAAATGTATAGAGGCTGAAGCCATGCGGGGTATAACAACGAATGACGTCAAAGGCTTTATTTGGAAAAACATTATAACTCGTTTTGGCATGCCGCAGTCCATCGTCTTTGACAATGGCCCACAATTTGAAACACCCAAGCGGAAAGATTAGTTGGCAGAAAGGAAAATCAAAGCCCACTTTGATGCAGTCGCCCACCCACAAGCCAATGGGCAAGTAGAGTCCTTTAACAAGATTCTATCTAATGGAATCAAAAGGAAGTTGGATAATGCTATGGGACAATGGGTTGAAAAACTGCAGCTGGTGTTATGGTCCATCAGAACCACTGTCAAAAATTCTACAGGGGAGACACCCTTCATGTTGGTTTATGGCACTGAAGCCGTCTTGCCCATTGAGATTGAAGAACCCACCCTACGAGTCATGCTATACACGGAAGACGCTAATTGGGCTGCATTGCGCACGGCTTTGGATCAAGTACCAGAAGTCAGGGGCAATGACTTGTTAAGAATGTAATTGTACAAGTTGCGAATGGCTCGAGACTTTAACAAGAGAGTCACTCGACGACAACTCAAGGTGGGGGATCTGGTTCTAAGGAAAATGGAGGCAGTTGGACGAGCTAAAGAGCTGGGGAAACTTACACCAAATTGGGAAGGACCATATCTGATTGTCCAAGAGGTGTGCAACGGAACTTTTCATCTCCAAGATCTGGATGGACGACCAATACAGCGCACTTGAAACTCAGACACTCTAAAGAAGTACCACGACTGACTCAGTTAATCGCGAAGACACTAGCCAGTAGTTTGTAACCACTCTAAAGTGCCATGGCACAAGCAAAAGAAAGAATTGTATACATGTATCTTGGCACTTAGTCAAGAAAAATTCATATAATACAATTCCTACTTCTTATCTTTGATTATTTTTTACCAAGTTCTTCACTGTGGGGCATTCTATCAGTTAAGTCTAGTAGTCTAAAAGTGACCATAAATTGGACAAAATTACAAAGAAAAATAAAATGTGAAAGATGCTCTGTCCTCAGACGTATATCACTCCCTCGAAGAGACCGGCCAAAGTGTAACAACCTAAAGGTTAAAACACAAATGGTTAACAAATTGACAAAAATCTCTAGTAAGAGACACGTCAAAGTCTCTAAGAGAAAGCTGACCTGAAATAAGCCCTTAGTAAAGGATACTTACTTTCGAATACACGGTCAGCTAAGTTGTAAAGACCCTAGTAAGGGATCTGTACTTCATGACGAGTGTTGCTCCCTCAA
Source organism: Beta lomatogona (assembly GCA_947646795.1). NCBI lineage: Eukaryota > Viridiplantae > Streptophyta > Magnoliopsida > Caryophyllales > Amaranthaceae > Beta > Beta lomatogona. Next base: position 1,195,705 of record CANSNZ010000072.1, read on the forward strand.
GGAAGCCGGCTAAGACATGATTTGCCCATAGATCGAAAGCTCGTCCTTAGAAATTTCAACGGGCTTGGCCAATGTTGCCCGCTCTCCTTCTTGGATCATGGCTCGTCCATCAGATACAGATGAGCTAAGCCCAAGAAGGGGGGGACAAGACAAGCCTGTAGGACGAGCTACAGTTGCACTTGGTCTCGACTGAGGGAAGTCAAAGGTCGTCCAAAGACCAGGACGAACTAGGCAATAGATGCCTTTGTAATGGTCCGCTACTTCAAGACGAGTGTTGCTTACTCGAGAAAAACAGCTAAAGCATGGCTCGTCCACAAATAGCAATGTATTGGCCGCTTTCTCTCTTGGGGCAAGACTCGTCTTAGTTTGTAGACCGTCCAAATGTCCAGGACGAGTCTCTTTTTATACTTGGCTAGATTTTGGAATCGTCCAAGGACAAGGATCAGGGATGACAAACTGACTTTAACTAAATTTTGCAGACCGTCCAAATGTCCAGGACGAGTCTCTTTTTGTACTTAGCTACTTTTTGGAAAGATTGACGATCGTCCGAAGACAAGGACGATGCTCTTTCCTTAAACATGTGTGTAGATCATCCAAAATTCAGGACGAGTCTCATTGTATACTTAATAAAAATTGAAGTGCAATAAAAGGAAGGACAAACAATTGGTAAAAAGTCTTTTCATATACACTTGGCAAAAAGTTTACAACTTAGAGCTAGAAGAGACAAAGCTACGACGGCAAACAAGCCAAGAAACTTAGAAAATAAACCTAAAGCGAGGCATTTCATTCAGCAGGAGTTTCTTGGCCGTCCTCAGGAGTTTCATCCTCGCTTGCACCTTCCTCGTCCGACTCAGTGAATTCAGGAGGTTCTTCACAGGACACCAATGCACGGTGAACACTCTCCTGATATTCCGGAGGCCGGACAAAGCTGGGAACCTCACTAGGCTCGGCCAGCATCTCAAAAGCCTTGACGGCCCAGTCTTTGGACGTCGTAAGAACCTCAGCCAAGGCTTCTTTGGCGTCATCAAAGGATTGGGCCGCTTCTTTTTGCAGACGGACATTCATTGCCCTTAGGATGATATTCTCCTTCCTCAGTTGGCCCGCGGCCAGAAGAGCAGTATCCCTTTCACCCTTCAACTCAGCTGAGAGGGCGTCTAAGACCATTTTTAGCCGGTCTTGTTCCTTGTACAACTGGTTGATGGTAACAAGATAGTTCTTGTTTTCGGATTCTAGGACTACTGATCTCTTCTCTAAGGCCTCCAGTGATTGGCGATGGAGAGTGTTGGCCATCTCAATATCATGGATAGCCTTGTCACCAGCCGTCGTAGCAAGGTGGACGAGTTGCTTATTTTCTTTCCTAAGCTCCCCGCCCACTCCTCAGTCAGCATACTGCGAGCAAAAAGCTGGAACAATAAAAATAAAGCAATTCATTAGACGAGTTATAAAAGCAAGGAATTTTGTACAAGTATAAAACAAAAGCGGCAACAAGTTATACCTCAACAGCCAGCTGTGAGATGTAGCCCACATGCCCGGCTGATGCTCCCCTTAGCCCCCTAATATAGGATTCAGGGTAACATTTGAAGACCTCTTGCTTGAGCCGATCTCGTTCTACTTTTGAAATTTTGGCAAAAGCAGCAGAAGACTCCTCGTCCGAGTCTAAGGAGGGAGTAGTTGTGGGTAAAGCGGGGCCTTTGCCCTTATCTGAAAGAGGGGGGAGTCAGTTATCTTGATGGGAAAGACAATGGCTTATTTATTGGACGGACTCATGGACCGTCCGTCGACCCGCACCGTCCTAACTCTATTTGGATAATACGACTCACCAGACGAGATGGAGGCCGTCCTAACGGATAGTGGTATCTGCGAAACCAGCTTCGTTACCGAGCCGCTGAAGCCTGGGTCTCTGGCTCCGGAATAACCAAAGCCAAGGCTGACTTTGGGTTGATTTCAGCAGAGTCCGCAGGCAAAGCGTCCAACTGACCAGCAGGGTCAGAACTCTTCTCCCCCTCGATAGGGACAGCAGCGGAAGGCTCCTCTTTCCGGACCTTGTCCTTCGGGGGAGGCATGGCCTTCTCTCCAACTCCTCCACCAGCCGGAGTAGTCTTTTCCGTCTTCTTCCTTGTAAAGCTTTTAGGCTTTTTTACTGGAGGCTGGTCCGCGGCCGCTGTAGGCCTCTTCTTGGACGAAGATGACTTCCTAGGTGGAAGTTTATTGGTAGGGGCATTTTTCTGCAAAAATGAACAAGTCATCATACTGGTCGTCCAAAGAGCAAAAGCTACAAACTATTTATAAGGCTTCAGATGAGAATCACCCAAAGAAGGAAGGCGTCCTAGAATGGGCACCCCCTTTCCTAAGGAAACCTCGTCCAAAGTAGTTTCCACACGCAGACGAAAGTGATGCAAAGAAGGAAGCCGTCCAAAAGTGGACGGACTAAAATGATTATCGTGTAAGGACTGGAAATCAACTCTTCGTCCGGTATTGGAACTTAAAGTTACTCAGATGAGAAGGGCCAAAAGAAGGTGGTCGTCCAAGCATGGACGCCTTCCTTCTTCGGGTGATTCTCGTCCAAAGATTGGAAACCGACTTTGACAAACCCAAACGGTACTCGTCCAAGGCCGATCAGCATCTCAGACGAGAAGGGCCCAAAGAAGGTGGCCGTCCAAGCATGGACGCCTTCCTTCTTCGGGTGATTCTCGTCCAAAGAATGGAAACCAATTTGGACGAAACTAAACGGTACTCGTCCAAAGTTGTTCAGTATCTCAGACAAGAATGGCCCAAAGAAGGTGATCGTCCAAGCATGGACGCCTTCCTTTTTTTGGGTGATTCTTGTCCAAGGGTTGGAAGTCAATTCTTGACGAGTCAGAATGATCCTCGTCCAAATATATATATATATATATATATATATATATATATATATATATATATATATATATATATATATATATATATATATATATAGTGTTTCAGCCCTCTTCTCAACACTGCTCTTGGCGTACTCCTTCCATAAGTTGTTAGAAAACTTCGACATACTAATATCCCCCGTCCAATAATGCTTGAGACGTGCTCTGGCCGAGTCTGCAAAAAAGAAATGAAAATGGTTAATCTGATATGGGCTATGGACGAGGCACTTTACTTTGGGGATTTGAATGTATAACTTTATCTTCGGCCAACCGCAAGTCGGCGGCGACCAAGAAGTCATCACTATAAAACATTTCTTTAAAGGGTATCAAGTTAGCTGGCCCTTTAAAGGATGACTGACCGGGCCTGGAGTCTCTTTTATCCTAAAGTACTCCACTACCTCTTCGTCGAAATGATCCTCCAGCTCCAGCCAGGACTACTTTCGCCCAGTATTCGTGACGGCTCGACTATAAAACCGATAGCCCTCAGTGGCGTAGTTGTTGACCGCCTGTAAGAAGATGAAGTCAGCTTTCCATTCGTGCCTCTTCGACAGCTTGCCCCAAGTAGTGAGAAAGCCGGGGCGGTTGCAGATGCTGAGTCATGCCTCGTCCACGGCCCCGGGTACCTTAGCCGCATAGTGAATATGGGTAAAGGCTTGGAGAGAGAGAGCCAGGCCGCGCAGCTCGCAGACGGCTATGAAAGTTAGAACATTGTACCAAGCGTTAGGCGCCAGCTGATTATGGCCGATGTTGTAGTAATGCAACATTTGTTCTATAAAGTCGTGGAGGGGGAACCTTAATCCCGCGTCCAAGGCCAGCTTGTATACGGCGAAGTGGTTCTTTGGAGCACTCAGAATCGTGGCGTCCTTATGTGGGATGATGAAGGAGAAGCCCGGCATGAGCATGTAAGAGGACAAATAACTAGGGTCTGGTCCTATCTTCTCTAACCATTTACGATTGACCAAAATAAAGGCGGGGTCAGAAAGGGGACCTAAGCGTCTCCTAATCTCAGACGAGGCAGTGGAGGCTTCGTCCGACTCATTGGCAGCGCCAGATTCACTACCGTTATTGTCTTCGCCGGTTTCCTCCATATTGACGTCCCTACCAGAAGGACTGGCCTCAGGGTTTATTTGGGAGTCTTCTAAAATGCGGTTAGGGGAAGGAGGCCCGCCCAAAGGCTCAACACTTTGGGGCCCCCTCGCTTCATCTAGAACTCGTCCAGTAGATTCCTCCATGTCTGAACCATTTGATGGGAGTATTACCTTTTGTCTTAAACGGGTCGTTTGCTTGACGCGGGCCAGATTACCCTGCACAGGTAAAGACTGGGTCGTCTGACTTTCTCGGCCAAAACCACAAAAAATATATATATACTCGGCCAGAAGAGGCCCAACTCTAGAATGTGCCGAAGAAGAAGTATCGGTTCTAGGGTTAAGACAAGCTCTTGGTCGGCTAGGATTATTTGACGAAGAAGATTCCATTTTATTGATTTTCTAAGAAAAAATAAAGAATAAAGAAAAGTAAAAAGGACAAAGAAAAGATACCTGATGAAACGCCTGGACGATTCGGTGAAGAAGACTGAGAATAGACGATCTCTCTCTCTCTAGAAAAGAAATTTGCGGAGCTTCTCTCTCTAGAAAAGATTTACAGAGCTTCTCTCTCTAGAAAAAATCTCTCAAGGTGTGAAATGATTTAATGAATTTATACCAAGGATATATATAGGAGGGTAAGAAACTTGTTGAGCCGGTTAAGGATAACCGGAAAAAGTTTAAAACGACCAATTATGACCGATAAAACCCAGAAAAGGGGGCGTCATTGCCTCTATTTTGAACTTGAATAAACTACTTTAGGTAAAAGGGTATTAACCGTCAGATAGGCCAACAGTGAAAACCCTTTTAGGGGTAAATGTTGTAGCCTAAAAATCTACGACTCCTTTATAGACACTTGGGCTCATCAGAGCCGTACACGTGTCCTCCCCTAATAAATAAAAAGGATTCAACCCTTGGCTTGTATTCAGTTGGGAGAAAAGGCTTACTTTTCTGGCCCAACAGTTTGTCAGAGCCCAGCCCCTTGAAGGTGGCTGCAAGTGATTGGTTGATCAACCCTCAAAAATCATGGCCTGCCACGTGTCATATCTGATTACTTAGCCAATTAGATGCCACTATTCTAGGGCAGTTTTTAAGGATAGTTGTCATACTACAATCCCTATAAATACCCCTGAAATCAGGAGAAAGATCATTCAATGCAAACAGTGTAAACTTACTCTGAAGAAATACTCTCTCACTTTCTCTCTCTATCTCTACTTTCTCATACAACTCCTGATATCTGACTTAAGCTTCGGAGGGGGAACCACCACCCAAACCTCCAGGGTGGGTCCCTTTTTGTAGGTTGGGGAACGAAGCTCGGGTTCGGACCAGACAGATTCAGACATTGTTGCACAAGTCTCCAAGTGAAGAACATCTAAGGAATACTAGTTTACTTGAGGGACAAGAAAGCTAAACCTGTAGCTTACTTGTTGGACAAGCATACTAAATAGTTAAAAACTTAAATTTGTGGTACTCATGTACCTGTTACTTAAAATTAGCTAATCTTTAGTATTTTTTCGTGAAAAATTCATGATTTTTGTATCTTATAGTAGTTCGTCTTCAAATTTATTGTGAATTTTTTTACTAAAATACCTTTTCTTTTCCTCTATTCTCTTTTACACAATATAGTTTTTAGGGGTACTTTCTTTTCCCCATAGTATTTATATAGTATTTAAAATTATTTTATGATTTTACCAAATGTGTTTTACTGAATCGCCACCCTTAATTTCTAAGTATCGCCATAATTTTTTTTATTACGATGTATTCATGTCTAATATAGAATTATCTAGCAAGCATAAGTGTAGAACTTCATAATTTAGTCATGAGAATTGAGACTCTAATGTTGAAAGCAAATATGTTCAAACATGATACAATAACGAAATTGACATGTTTTTTTCAAGGAAAGAAAAAGGAAAAATAAAATTCAGAGGCGGCACATGCATAAAGATTCAAGCAAATAAAGAGTAGAGGAATTATATAATTTCTTGGAAGCTATGAATGACTATCATGGCGCATAACGAACTGATTAAATCATATGATGTATAATATGATGAATGAAATGTGATACTTCTTTTCCAATATATCAAACTAGCACTATATGCACGCGGTGCGTGCGACAGTATATTAATATTAATATTAACATCAAAAAGTGTTAAAAAGCTAACTTAAGAGTGTAATAATTATGGTGAATATTGATGAGCGTTATGATTTTCTATTTGCATTGCTCTAGTATAAAGAGTAATGTATTCCATAAAGAACTATGCCGAGGTAGTATAAAGAGTAATGCCGAGTTTAGATAATAAATATCTCTGTAAATCTTTACTTTTATAATAGTTTGAAAATTGATTTAGTCCTCAGTTTATATTTTCAATTGTGAGTTTTGTCTTTTACACATTTTTATGTATTTCTTTTTGAAAATATAGAACTTTCCTTATTACCCATATTTAATTTGTAAATGAGGAAAGAATTAATAAAATATTTTCTTTATTATTTTTTGTGAGATTAAGGGTATATAAGTGTTTTCAAGAGGGGACACCATAGCTCCCCCCTTGGCTTGTATAATAGAGATTTGCTAGCTACAATCAAGGGATTTATTCTTGCTATTTATAAAATCATTGGATGTAATATGTGTATGTTTTATTTTAAAAATATTTACCAACCTGCAATCTACTAATTTGCTTGACTTTTTTCACTGTCATTCCACATTGCCCATGCATGATTACTACAATGACATGTGTCATATTTAATGTTTGAACGACATGTGGCTTTTGCTCTGAGTGACAGACAAATGGAGGAAAGGATTTTGTTTTATATATTTATATAGACATGCATGATATTTATGATATATATTTGAACATTTTAATAGCTTATTAAGATAAATATTGTATATTATATATAGTATTTAGTTCGATTCTATGATGTTCAACTATCCAATTGTGACTATTTAATATTCTATGATATTTAGTATTTTTTGTATATTATTTTTTTTTGTCTAGGGGTTGGATTTTACCCTGGGGCCTTTTGTAGTTACTGTTGACCTTCTAACAAGTCAAACACTTAGCAACAAACTCAACAGCTTCCTTCTTCATTGGCCACCAAATAAAATATCTTTCGAAGATCTTTGTACATACAAAGTAAGGAGTGTGTGACGCTCCTCCATTATCCTTCTCTTCAGTTCAACATATTTCTTGGGTATGCAACATCGACCCTTGAAATGGATACTACCATCCCATGGATCAAAAATCCCTCGGCTCCACCTTATTGCATCTTTTGTCGGATTCTTTCCATCTTCTCATCTCTTACTTGATTCTCTCTTATCTCATCGAAGAATGATGGCTGGATAGTTAGGGCATTCAACCTAACTCCTAGGTTGCGTGAGGGAACTATTTATAAATTTAGCCTTGGAAGGTCCTCGCACAACTTTTCAGCAACCACTAATGTAATACCCAGACTCTTTCAGAGTCGAGTCTATCGTCACCAATCCGCGTCCAGGGTCAACAACTGTCCTCAATAACCAACACAAGTCCTTCCGCTTTGTCCTAACTCATGTGCACCCTGAGAAACTTCCCAGGAGGTCTTCCATCCTTGGACTACTCCCAGCCAAGCACGCTTAATTGTGGAGTAACTAAGGAAATGAGCTCCCTAAAATAAAGATGCATCTTGTTGAAATGAGTAGCCTGCTAGGTCCCTTTAAAGCAATCATGAGAGGTATCACATACACCCCTACTTGATAGCAATGCCCTCGTTACGCCTGAGGACTCCACATATTCGGTATACAGCCTGTGGGTCGCCCAGCCTGGAAACTAATCACATATTCGGCACGCGGCCAGTGATATAGACTCAAAATCCTCCCCCGCTAGGCGACTAACTTGGACTAATTATCCACACGATCAGCACGCGGTCGCAGGGTTGCTCTGATACAATCGAGTCTATCATCACCAATGCGCATCCAGAGCCAACAACTGTCCTGAATAACCAACAGCAGTCCTTCCGGCGCATTTTGTCCTTACTCATGCGCACCCTGAGAAACTTCCCAGGAGGTCACCCATCCCTAGAATACTCCCAGCCAAGCACGCTTAACTGTGGAGTAACTAAGAAATTGAGCTCCCTAAAAGAAAGATGCATCTTGTAGGAATGAGTAGCCTGCTAGATCCTGTTAAAGCAATCATGAGGGGTATTAAATACACCCCTACTTGAGGACAGCAATGCCGTCGTTACGCTTGAGGACTCCAGATATTCAGCATACAGTCTGTGGGTCGCCCCAGCCTGGAAACTAATCACATATTCGACACGCAACTGATGATATTGTTGGTACATTTATAGTGTAATGGGCTTGTAAGTTCATATGGTATTATACTAGAAGAGGATGAGGTCTAGTATGCTAAGATTAGAAGACGCAAAACACGTGAAATAATATGGCGGAACAAGAACGTCGTCACTGGTCGCGACATCCGTCGCGGGAAGCGACCTGGGTACCGTCACTGGTTGCGACATCCGTCGCGGGTTACGACATAGGTGATGTCACGGGTCGTGACGTGCATCGCGGGTCGCTACCTGCTTCCTGATTGGGAGCGTGAATTTTTGCGTGAACGGTTTTTATCCGTTGTATTGTGTACGTTATCCTTTTAATGACGTTTGGTAATTTAATCAGAGGATTGGAAGGATATAAGGCAATAACTACTCTAATCTAAGAAGGTCATATAAATATAACCTTTGCCATTCATATGGGGGTTAGAGAGAAAATTTCAGTTTTCATATCATGAAAATATTGCTTTCTATAGAGAAACTTCTATATTTTTCTCTCAAGTGTTCTTCACAAACAACAAACACAAAAGTTCTTGTTGATTCACTCAGAAGATCATCTTTGTGAATTGTTCTCTCCATTGTATCTCATTGGTTATTTCGTGTTAACCCGTTAATCCTAGAGGGGCGAAATTAAACTAATAGGAAAGCGTAGTTTCCGTGCCTTGGAGTGGTATATCCGGTTCCCTTGTTGGTCATACATATAATAATCTATTAGTTTAAATTCTTCATTTTCAGATATGGCTCAATTACCCAAAGACATGACTATGGACTTCTAAAAGTTGGACAAGTTCGAAGGGGTAGGTTATCGGAGATGGTAAAAAAAGATGCATTTCTTGTTGACAACTTTGAATGTGGTGTATGTTCTTACAACACCCATGCCAGTGTTCCCACAAAGATGGAGAGGAAGGGACCTTGGAGATTACAAGGAAAAGAACTAAGTGGGAGAATGATGACTACATTTGCCGGGTTCACATCCTCAACTCTCTTACCGACACTTTGTTTGATATTTACCAAAATGTATAGAGTCACTAGAGGAGAAAAAAGCAAGCGCTGCGCCCCAAGGGCTGCGTTTCTTGAAAAACGCAGCCCTTGGTGTATGAAGGGCTGCGGTTTCCAAGGAAATCGCATCCCTTTTAGTGAAGGGTTGCGCTTTTACCAAAAACGCATCCCTTCGTACTGCATGAAGGGCTGCGGTTTTCTGGATAACCGCAACCCTATTAGTGAAGGGCTGCGGTTATACCAAAAACCGCAGCCCTTCTTGTATGAAATTGCGCGCATAATAATCCTATGAAATTGCGCGCATAATAATACTTACAGTAACATCCCAAATTTCCCTCCCTTACAAAAATTCCGCACCAACATCTCAGCCCTCTCACTCACTCGCATCTAACCCTAACGCCGGAGCACCGACCCATCACTGGAGCCCAGCTCGACATTGAGGAACGCACCACCAGCGCAGCACACCCCCAGCATTGCTTCTTCTCTTCATTCAAGTGCCCACCTTGCGCACCACCCACCACGCGCACGAACGACCAGCGCACCACCAGCAGCTGCCCCACCTTGCGCACCACCCACTATGTGCAGCAGCAACCTCCACCACCCTTCTCTTCTCTTCTCTTCTCCACCATTTGAGGGTGTGGAGCTCCTTCACCACTACGCAGCGCCACCACCCACAAGCGGCAGCAACGACTACGACCACCATTGCCCTACTCTTTCTTCATTGCTCTTGGGTTTAGTGAAAATTTGCTTAGTTAAGTATGAATTAATCTTGTTCTTAAGTTAGTTTTGTTTTTCTTAATTGAATTAAATGATTAATGTGCAATGTGGGCTTTGTTAATTGTAGGAAGAAGAGTCTAAGGAAGGCAAATAAAGTTCCAATTATCTCTTCTCTCTTCATTGGTCGTCATTGGTGTTAAGAGGTAACTTGTTTAATTTCGTAGTCTTTTTTGTTTGATTTGTTGATGAGACAAAGTTGTCATGTGCTTCAATTTGATTAAGTTATGATAATTTATTGATATATATATGTACTTCTTATAATGTATGTATATTTCTTGATATGAGATTGTATAAAAACGCAATGTAATTTAGCTATGAAATGTACAAGTTGTTTGAATCATCATCATATGACTAGATACCCGTTCAAGACTTACTCATTAGGAGTAAGTCTTGAATAGCCCCCGGTTTGGGACTGTTCTTGGACGTTTGATCTCACTTAGGTTGTGAATGTGTGTCTTCTTTGCAATTTTGAGGAAAGTCTTAGCTTATCGTTTCTCTACATTGTTCTCTGGGTACATATGTAGATTAGCAAATTATCTACATTCTGTACTTGGAGAACTGTAGGGAAATGCTGCTGGATTTTCCTTAGAATTAAAAAGTTGGCATATATTCACTAGTGAGATTAGACGTCCAAGGATGGGTTAGGTTGGAGTGATAAGGACCTTCGGCTGCATGTATACATTTGAACATGTCAGTGTCTTAGCTTGCTCTATACGTGTGTGATTTGAATATGTGAGTGTGTACTTAAATAATATAATGATTGATGCATTATAATTATTGGTTGTGTTTAATTATTAGAGGTCTTCTTGAATGAGATGGATCGTACTTGGATGTATGGTAGTCGTGAATCGATTGAGTTTGTGAATGGGGTCTCGGAATTCTGTACATTTGCATTACAATATCAAGCATCCTCTGGAGCAGTCGACTTTTACTGTCCTTGTGTCGATTGTAGAAATGTGAGCACGGTTAGTAGTATACATTTGCTTAGGGAGCATGTCTTTCGCCGTGGGTTTAGGCCTGAATACCACGTATGGGTTTGGCATGGTGAGCAAGGGAAGTATATAGGGAGCTCTAAAGTAATGAACGATGTATGTGAAGAAAAGAAGGATTTAGAAAATTGGGATGATGAGGTTGGGGATGAGAATTGGGATGATGAATATGCAGATGATGATAGGGATCGGGTAGACGAGATGATACGTGAGGTTGAAGATCAGTCGTGTAAACGACCTCGTATTTTTGAGTCTATGTCTGAGGCTGCTGAAAAGCCGTTGTATCCAGGTTGTACAAAGCACACCAAACTTTCCGCCGTGATAACACTGTTCAACATTAAGTCGAAAGCTGGTTGGATGGACTCTAGTTTCACATCGTTGTTGGAAGTTTTAGTTGATATGCTCCCTGATGGAAATGAACTGCCAAAGTCGTACTATTATGCGAAGAAACTGATGTGTCCTTTCGGTTTAGAGTACGAGTGGATACATGCTTGTCCTAACGATTGCGTGCTTTATCGTAATGAGTATGAGCATTTACATGAGTGTCCACGTTGTGGATTGTCGAGGTACAAGCGTGAAGGAGCTGGAGGTAGTGAAAGACCACAAGCTAAGGTGTTGTGGTATCTACCCATAATACCTAGATTTAAGCGCATGTTCTTAATTAAAGGAGATGCGAAGAATTTGAGGTGGCATGCAGATCGTAGGAAGAAAGACGATCTGCTGAAGCATCCGGCTGATTCGCCTGAGTGGAAAAATATCAACAGGGTGCATAAGGCATTTGTTAATGAGGATAGGAATCTGAGGCTTGGATTATGTACGGATGGCATGAACCCTTTTGGCAATCTTAGTTCTCAGGATAGTACATGGCCAGTAGTTTTAGTGGTTTATAACTTGCCTCCTTGGTTGTGCATGAAGCGTAAGTACATCATGTTGTCACTTCTTATATCGGGGCCTAAACAACCTGGAAATGACATAGATGTATACCTCCAACCGCTTGTTGAAGATCTACAGAAGATGTGGAACGAAGGAGTGTTAGTATTTGATGCGTATGCTAATGAGATGTTCACTCAGCGTGCCATGCTTTTGTGTACTTTGAACGATTATCCAGCTTATGGGAACTTATCTGGGTATAAGACTAGAGGAAAACAACCGTGCCCGATTTGTTGCGATGACATGAAGTCTACACACCTTATGGGCTGCAAACATGTCTATATGCGCACACGAAAGCTCCTCAAACGTGACCATCCCTATCGGTTTAAGAAGAAGGCATTCGATGGGACGGTTGAAGTGGAAGTTGCTCGTAGACCATTAACTGGTACTGAAGTTTATAATCAGGTTAAGGGCATTGAAACAATCTTTGGTAAACCTGCGAGTGAGGTTGATCGACCTACAAGATTATGGAAAAAGGAGTCCATTTTTTGGAACTCCCATATTGGAAAGATCTAAAGGTCAGACATTGTTTGGATGTCATGCACATAGAGAAGAATGTTTTGAAAGATCCGGGCAAGACAAAAGATGTTAAGGCTTCACGACTTTACTTGGAAAAAAAGGGGCTTCGACTAGAGTTGTGGGCTCAGAAAAGGGATGGAAGGAAGAAGAAATTAGTGGAAGAAAGGGTTGAGGAGGAAACTCAGAAAAGAAAAAAGGTGGAGGATTCGGAGAAGAATTATTTGCCACCAGCTTGCTACACGATATCGCGTGCAGAGAAATGGATTTTTTGCGAGTCGTTGTATGGCATTAAGGTTCCAACTGGCTACTCATCGAATATGAAGAGATTTGTTACCTTAAATGGTGAATTTAAGTTATCGAGTATGAAATCTCACGATTGTCATGGCATGATGCAAGTATTCTTACCGATTGCAATTCGTGGGTTACTTTCAAATCATGTGAGGCACACCATTACAGAACTTTGTTCATTTTTCCATACAATATGCAGCAAAGTTCTGGAATCGTCGACCCTCGATTCCTTGCAGGCCAGAGTAGTTGAAACTCTATGCAAATTTGAGATGTTTTTCCCCCCTGCATTCTTTGACATTATGGTCCATCTCATTGTCCATCTAGTTCGAGAAATTAACTTGTGTGGTCCAGTGTTTTTGAGGTGGTGCTATCCTTTTGAGAGATATATGGGTACTTTGAAGGATAAAGTTCGAAATTCTGCACAACCAGAAGGTAGTATATTTCAAGGGATTGTGGGTGAAGAGATCAGTAATTTTGTGGCTGAGTATTTTGCTAGTGTTGATCCTGTTGGACTTCCAACATCTCGACACGAGGGCAGACTTGAGGGCAAGGGTACAATTGGTTCAAAATTGATCTCACCTTCCGTAGAGAAGCGTACACAAACTCACTTATTTGTGTTGCATCACGTAGCAACTGTCCATCCTTATTTAAATGAACATATGGAGGAATTACGTATTAGCAATCTTGGAAAAGGAATAAGGGCATTAACGCAAATGCATAACAAGACATTCATTGATTGGTTTCATAAACGAGTAGTGAATGATTTGGATGAAAGTGTTCCTGAAACAGTCAAGTGGTTAGCATTTGGTCCTCGTGAAGCTGTACGCTCTTATGAGGGTTATGATATTAATGGGTATACGTTTTGGACTGAACGTCAAGATCTGAAGTCGACATCGCAACAAAATAGTGGTGTTTCACTTATGGCGTCATCTACACAATACGCAAGCTCGGAGGATAAGTCACCTGTACTTGCTAACATCAATTATTATGGGCGAATACAAGAAATATGGGAGTTGGACTACTGTACTTTTAATATTTGCCTCTTGTGTTGCAAGTGGGTTGACGATAATCAGCGTTGCGTAAAAAAAGATTATCCTTGCGGACTCACTCTTGTGGACCTTAGTCGTCTACGTGAAACTCAGGAGCCATTTGTAATTGAATCACAAGTTAAGCAAGTATTTTATGTAACTGATCCTGCTGATAATAAGTGATCAATTGTTGTACCTGGAAAAAGGAGTATCCTCGGCATTGGTGATGTTGATAATGATGAAGAATATGATGCATTCGAGGACATCCCAACTTTTACCTATCCTAAAAATAGTGTGGAAGATGATGTGAATATGTCCGAGAACTATATGCATGTAGATCACACGGAAGGGATACATGTACTTGAAATTCCTAATAAACGGCGGAAGGTCAATAAATCATGAGACATATACTCAAGTATGTCTAATTTCTCCAATTCGTAACTAATATGTATAGGCTTGCATTTGTTGTTGGTTGAATTTCGGGAACGAAAAGGTCATTTTAGGCCTACATGGCAATGAGGGAGTGCAGTGGGGGGCAGTAGTGGCGGTGGTGGTGGAATTATTGCAAATGTGGAGAGTGAGGTCACATGGCAATGGAATGCTCTCCACATTTGTAACAATTCCTACCAACTCCGCCGCTACCAGCTGATGGGCATTCCATTGCTATGTGACCTGATTCTCGGGTCATTTTAGGCCTATTTCCGCCTTTCGTGTCCAATTCGTACCTATCGAGTCATTTAACCCTAAATTCTTTTTGAACATGATAACATGATTTAAAATATAACTAGTGTGTACATTTTTAGGCTTGCATTTGTTGTTGGTTGAATTTCGGGACGAAAAGGTCATTTTAGGCCTACATGGCAATAAGGGAGTGCAGTGGGGGGCAGTAATGAGGGTGGTGGTGGAATTGTTGCAAATGTGGAGAGTAAGGTCACATGGCAATGGAATGCTCTCCACATTTGTAACAATTCCTACCAACTCCGCCGCTACCAGCTGATGGGCATTCCATTGCCATGTGACCTGATTCTCGGGTTTTTTTAGGCCTATTTTCGCCTTTCGTGTCCAATTCGTACCTATCGAGTCATTCAACCCTAAATTCTTTTTGAACATGATAATATGAGGTATAATATAACTAGTGTGTACATTTTTAGGCTTGCATTTGTTGTTGGTTGAATTTCGGGAACGTAAATGTGATTTTAGGCCTATTTTCGCCTTTTCGTGCCCAATTCGTATTTCCGGAGTCATTTAACCCTAAATTCTTTTTGAACATGATAAATAATATAACTAGTGTGTACATTTTTAGGCTTGCATTTGTTGTTGGTTGAATTTCAGGAACGTAAACGTGATTTTAGGCCTACTTTCGCCTTTTCGCGCCCAATTCGTATTTCCGGAGTCATTTAACTCTAAATTCTTTTTGAACATGATAATATGAGGTATAATATAACTAGTGTGTACATTTTTAGGCTTGCATTTGTTGTTGGTTGAATTTCGGGAACGTAAATGTGATTTTAGGCCTATTTTCGCCTTTTCGCGCCCAATTCGTATTTCCGGAGTCATTTAACTCCAATTTATTTTTGAACATGATAATATGAGGTATAATATAACTAGTGTATACATTTTTAGGCTTGCATTTGTTGTTGGTTGAATTTCGGGAACGTAAATGTGATTTTAGGCCTATTTTCGCCTTTTCGCGCCCAATTCGTATTTCCGGAGTCATTTAACTCCAATTTCTTTTTGAACATGATAATATGAGGTATAATATAACTAGTTTGTAGATTTTTAGGCTTGCATCTATTGTTCTTTCAATTTCGGGAACAAAAAGGCTTAAATAAAAGGGGGGAGTTGTGCGAAGGGGCAGCAGGGGAGTAGGGTGTTAGGGGCTTGGGGAGGGGTGTGCAGTGGCTTGAGGGGACCTTTGCGGGGAGGGGAGGGCTGGGCAGCAGTGGGGGAGGGTTGGCAGGGGCTTGGAGGGTTGGCAGGGGCTGGCAGGGGTTAGTATTATCATCATTTGGGTGCTAATTCGTACAATGAGGCGAGAGAGAAGTGGATGTTCTCCCATTATCCCACAATAGGGTCGACAACAGCAACGGGGGCTAGCTTTATGACGACAGTTGCACAGCCTCGGCAACCAGATAGAGTCCTCGATTGCTGGTGTTCGATGCATGGGGTTGATGCAAAGGGAAAAAGAGTCTTGCCTGATCTCGGTACAGAACAGATAGCCAACGGCATTGTAAGTACACAAAAAAAATGTCATTTAACTCCAATTTCTTTTTGAATATGCTTATATAAGGTATAATATAACTTTTGAATTCACGAGCATTTTTATCTTATCCTTATGTAGATTGGCTTGAAGGAAAAAGAGGCAACCGGTGAGTTCACTCCTAAAGGACACATTGATGCATTGCACGTGAGGGGCGTAGGAGGTGTCCGCCTCGGTTTGAGAAAGGTATATGGTGATCAATACACTACAGCGACAAAATCAAGTGCAAGTAGTGTGAATTCGGGAGCGTCAGTAGATGTGGAGGCTATAAAAGCTGCAATTCGGGAGGAGCTCAGGGAGGAGATGACACATAACTTCAACGTCATGTTGGAGCAAATGGGTCTACCGACTTTTGCTGCATTGAAGAAGGGTAGTCATATTCCACCTAGCCAGCCGACCAATGATCCACGAACATCTGATGATCAAATGATACCTTTACCTGATCCACCTGTAGTACTCGAGTTGAAGGTAATCACTTAATCCCTTTGCTTTGTTAAACAACTATTATTGTTCTTAAATGCATGGAATTCTTACTATTATAATGTTGTTTCATAGACTAACTATAAATGGAGTTTTTTTTTAAGGAGGAGACCCCATGCGCACTATTAGCTCGAGGAGATGGTTATGATAGTTTCGTTCTGGTAGCTTATGCCCATGCACAACCCCCTAGAGACCGAGTACGATTGCATAACAAGTTAGTGGATGATAACCACTATGTGGTCACCCTCAATGAAATTGTGTCTAGTTTCGAAGAATTACCTCTTCCGCTGCCGAAGCCAGAATTTGGTCTACATTTACTGAATGATGCTCTTGGCAGTTATGTTCTATGGCCGCGTGCATTGGTGCGATTTTCAGATGAGGTACAATGATTAACATACATATATATATGCGTGTTTTCTTTTATATTTCCTATGATAGTCAGTAATTAATATCTTTACTTTTAACTAATAATTACTAGGTTTGGGGGAAGGCCGGCTCACATGACAGGAAGGCAAAGAATGCATGTTCACCTGAACGAAATGTGTTGAAGGGGAATGTTTCTATGACAAAGAATCCACTTATTATCGAGCCAGAGGTGGTGCGAGGCCTTACTGTTGCATGCTATTGGTTACATGAGTGCGCCAGTGATTTACCAGATGATAGTACAATAGAGGTTCCTTTGGGGGCTCAACAATTCCACTACTTTGAGGAGTCGTCGACATTCATTTCTAAGCTCGATATTAAAGAATTCTTATGTCCGGTAGAGTTGAATATTTCCATGATACAAACTTTCATGAGGTAATAATACATAATAAGTATATTAAATATACATATACATATGCTTTAAGTAGTTTTCAATTCAACTTCCATAATAAGTAATTAAGTTTACTTTTAATCAATATGATTTCTCAGGTTATTATACAATGAATTGATTGCAACATCAAGTGAATCAAAATTTGGTTGGTTATGTCCAAACATAATACGAGATGACAATTGGTTAAAAAGCAAAGCCGAAGTGAAAGAGTATCTCGCTATGAGTTTCAAAGCATCATCTCGTTCAGGATATCATGAGATCATCCTTGTCCCGTATATTGAACAGTATGCTTGTTAAAACCGCTTTACTTTTACTATTCGATAATTAAATTCACCTGTTAATTGTTCTATGATTAATAATAACTATATTTTCTTGTTGTAGGGCTCATTGGACACTGCTTGCAATATGTTTGTCACGTAACGAAGTCTACCACTTTGATTCTTTGCGTCGACAACCACCACGGTCCTTACTAATTAAATCATTGTTAAATAGGTAGCCTAATCGAAACTAAATATATGCGCACTTATTAATATAACACATTATTCATCATCTTTATATATATATATAAACAGTTAGTACATCTAATCTTATAATAATGTATTGATGTAGTGTGATGAAGCATATTAGTGCAACATGACTTCGAGCACCAAAAGCTCCTGCTTGGATATGAGTCGAGGTAACATGACTAATTTGTTTGTCCTTATATAGAAACACTTTCGCCACATACTACACATCTAACAGGAATGTAATTGGATGCATGTTTTGGTGAAATTTTAGTGTCCGCAACAAGATGATGGACTTGCATGTGGCAATTACGTGCTGAGGTACATGTTCGATATCGTCAACCATTGCACTAACGCCGATGATCTTCAAATGGTATGTAACTTATTAGTATATGTTAGTTTGATGCATTTCACATAAATATGAGGTATAATAATTAGTGTGTAGATTTTTAGGCTTGCATTTGTTGTTGGTTGAATTTTGGGAATGAAAAGGTCATTTCACTCCTATTTTTGCCTTTTCGTGCCCAATTCGTACCTATCGAGTCATTTTACCCCAAATTCTTTTTGAACATGATAATATGAGATATAATGTAACTATTGTATAGATTTTTAGGCTTGCATTTGTTGTTGGTTGAATTTCGGGAACGTAAATGTCATTTTAGACCTATTTTCGTCTTTTCGCTTCCAATTCTTAGATTTTGAGTCACTTAACTCCAAATTCTTTTTGAACATGATAATATGAGATATAATGTAACAATTGTACAGATTTTTAGGCTTGCATTTGTTGTTGGTTGAATTTCGGGAACGTAAATGTGATTTTAGGCCTATTTTCGCATTTTCGCGCCCAATTCGTATTTCCGGAGTCATTTAACTCCAATTTATTTTTGAACATGATAATATCAGGTATAATATAACTATTGTGTAGATTTTTAGGCTTGCATTTGTTGTTGGTTGAATTTCGGGAACGTAAATGTGATTTTAGGCCTATTTTTGCCTTTTCGCGCCCAATTCGTATTTCCGGAGTCATTTAACTCCAATTTCTTTTTGAACATGATAACATGAGGTATAATATAACTAGTGTGTAGAGTTTAAGGTTTGCATTTGTTTTTGTTTGAATTTCGGGAAGGTATATGTAATTTTTAGAACTATTAAGTACGGTAAATGATTGAATTCTTATATTATGTGTTTATTCCTTGGTTGTTTTGCAAGGTTTATATGAATTACACACCAAGTTTGAGGGCCTTCACCATAGAGGAATTACATGAAGTTCGGGATGAGTTGGCGACCCACCTTTGTGATGATTGCTTATGATACATTTTGGTGGAATTCACGATAAAATTAGCTAGATCTTGTTGGTATATATATCAATTTTATGTACACTTTTTACCTTATTATTAATATATATATATTTAAAGTTAATTACGTTGAAAAACTTGTGTATATTGCAATTCGATCGGTTTTTTTTTGTGTCGAAGGGAGGTGTTCGGCGGGGGTGCGGGGTGGGGTGGGGGTGCGGGAGGCTGGGGTGGGGGTGCTAGGATGGGCTGGTAGGGGCGAGGTGGGGGGTGCGGGGGTGGCAGCGGGTGGTGCGGGGATGGGGGGTGGGGTGGGGCGGGGGGGGCTGGGAGGTGGGGGGTGCGAGGGCTAGCAGGGGGGGGGTGCTGGCAGGGGTCCGGGGGTGGGGCTGGGGTCGGGGGGTGCTAGCAGGGGCTCGCGGGGGGTGGGCTAGGGTGGGGGTGCTGGTATGGGCTAGGGGTGGGGCGGGCGGGGGCGGACGGGAGGGTGGGGCTAGTAGGGGCGGGTAGGGGGGGGGGGGTTTGGCAAGGGGCGGGGGTGCGGGGGGTGGGGGTGTTGGCGGGGGCATGCATGCTGGACAATTTTTTTTGTAAAAAAAAACCTAGCACGAAGGGTTGCGGGTTTAGGCCAAAAAATGCAGCCCTTCTAAAGTGAAGGGCTGCGTTTTTGGCCTAAAACCGCAGCCCTTCACTGACGGAAAGGGCTGCTGGCCAAAAACGCAGCCCTAATGGCTGTTTTGACCGCAGCCCTTCCGTTTTCTCCACTAGTGAGTGCAAAGGAACTTTGGGATGCTCTTGAGGCCAAGTATATTTCGGAAGATGCTTCAAATAAGAAATTTCTTGTTAGTAATTTTAATTCATTTAAAATGACTAATGATAGGCCTATTATAGAGCAATTTCATGAAATTCAACATATTTTGAACCAAATAAGATCACATGGTATGGTGATGGATGAGGCTATTGTCGTTGCCTCAATCATTGATAAATTACCACAGTCTTGGAAAGACACTAAGCATTCCTTGAAACATAGGATGGAAGATATGTCCATGGAGCAATTAGGAACCCATCTTCGTATAGAGGAAGGGATCCGGGCTCAAGATGGGTTTAAGGATACTAACACTAGTGTTCCTATGTCCACCGTGAATGTGGTAGAAGTTGGTGGGTCTAGTGCGACCAAGAAATCCAATAATAACAACTCTAAAACATATGTTGCAAACAAAAAGAGGAAGGCCCTCACTTGTTGGGTATGCAATGGACCTCGTTTTTAGAGGGATTTTCCTTCTAAGAAGAAGAAGAACACAAAGAATGAACAACCTAGTGTTGTTCAAAACCAAGGTAACATTGCACATAAAAATGTAATTGAATAAATGAACTTTGTGGCTATGATTTCTGAAATTATGGTTGTGCAGGTTACTGACTCTTGGTGGATAGATTCGGGGCCTCTAGACATGTGTGCAATAATAGGCACTTCATCAAGTCTTTTGGAAGAATTGGATGATGGTCCAATCTTGTATATGGAGAATGATTCTACAGTTAAGGCGAATGGCATAGGCCAAGTAGTATTGTTGCTAATCTCGGGAAAGACTTTAACTCTTCGGGATGTTGTTTATGTACCGGAAGTTAGGAAGAATCTAGTGTCGGAGGTCTCTTGAATAAATTTGGTTTTAAAGTTGTATTTGAATCAAACAAGTTTATTGTTTCTAAGGGTGGTATTTATGTAGGACAAGGATATCATTGTAATGGAATGTTTCAATTTATTATTAATGCAAATGATACTAGTTCTATTTACATGCTTGATGTTTCTTCTCTATGGCACAATCGATTATGTCATGTAAACTATCGAAGGTTATATGATATGTCTAAATTAGGTTTAATACTGCCTTTCGATTTAAAGATATAGAAGTGTAACACATGCATGCTAAATAAGAATACAAAGAATCCTTATCCTAGTGTGACTAGACAAACGGTATTGCTAGAATTGGTGCATAGTGACTTGTGTGACTTTCATAGTTCACCTTTATTGATGATTATTCAAGGTTTTGTTTCATATATTTATTATTTACTAAAGATGAAGCACTAGAAAAGTTTAAGATGTTTAAGATCGAAGTGGAGCTTGAACTTAATGAAAAGGTTAAAAGACTTCAAACGGATAGGGGTGGTTAATACTATAATCCTAGCTATTTTAGTTCCATTTGTGTAATTCATGAAACAACCGCACCATACTCACCTCAAACTAATGGTATAGCGGAAAGGAAAAATAAGGTTCTAAAAGAAATGGTTAACACCATGCTTTCTAATTCAGGTCTTAGTGACGGTTTTTGGGGTGATACAATTCTAACTGCATGTTATATATTAAATTGAGTTCCTAATAAAAGGAATAAGACTACCCCTTATGAACCTTGGTATAACAAAAAGCCTAATCTCAATTACCTTAAGGTATGGGGTTGTAGGACAATCGTCCAATTGACGGAACCGAAAAAGAAAACAATAGGTGAAAAGGGAATTGATTGCATTTTTGTAGAATATGCGGTACATAGCAAAGCCTATAGGTTTTATGTCATTGAGCCCAATGATTTTGTCTCTATCTATACCGTGATAGAGTTAAGGGATGCAATATTTGATGAGACTCGATTCTCATCGATTCCAAGACCAAAGGACATGATGCCGAGTACTAGTTCCAATGTTGTGGATGACATTAACAATGATCATGATATTACAACACCGGAAATTAGGAAAAGTAAAAGAATTAGAAAAGAGAAATCTTTTGGACCGGATTTTCAACTATAGTTAGTTGAGGGATCAAGAGAGTTAATTGTGACTCAAATTTCATATTGTTACAATGTGGAGGAGGATCGTAGGACCTTTGATGAGGCTATAAAGTCTCATGATTCCGCCTTTTGGAAAGAGGCAGTGAATGATGAAATGGATTCAATAATGGGGAATCATACTTGGGTTTTAGCTAATTTACCTCCGGTTAAAAACCACTAGGTTGTAAGTGGATTTTCGTAAGGAAAAGGAAGATCGATTGAACCATACTAAAACATAAGGCTCAGTTAGTGGTCCAAGGATTTAGGCAAAGGTACCATATCGATTACTTTGACACTTATGCTCCGGTTGCTAGAATAGCTACCATTAGACTATTGATAGCATTGGCTGCGATTCTTGGCCTAGTAATTCACCAAATGGATGTCAAAACTGCCTTCCTTAATGGTGAATTGGAGGAGGAAATGTACATGAATCAACCTGAAGGTTTTGTAGTCAAAGGACAAGAGACTAAGGTTTGCAAACTAGTTAGATCTTTGTATGGTCTTAAGCAACCACCTAAGTAATGGCATCCAAAATTTGATGAGGTCATTTTGTCTAGTGGGTTCAAAATAAATCAGTCAGATAAGTGTGTATATAAATTTGATAATAACGGTAATGGAGTTATAATTTGCTTATATGTTGATGATATGCTTATCTTTGGGACTGATTTGGAACAAGTGGAAAATACCAAAGCCTTTCTCTCTACTAGCTTCTCAATGAAAGATTTGGGTGAAGCGGATGTTATTCTAGGTATTAGAATAGTGAGAGGTAAAGGGTTAATCTCTTTGTCACAATCTCGTTGTATTGAGAAAGTGATCAAGAGGTTTAATGAATCGAACTCGACTCATTTTGCTACTCCTATGGATCCTAGTGTTCACTTAGTTTCGACTAGTGGTACTCCTATTTCACAATTGGAGTATGCAAGCTTAATTGGAAGGTTGATGTATGCTATGACTAGAACTAGGCTGGATACAACTTTTGCTATTGGCAATCTCAGTAGGTATACTAGTAATCCTAGTATGATGCATTGACAAGCATTGAGAAGAGTGCTTAGGTATTTGAGTAAAACCTTGGATTATGTCATAACTTACAAATGAGAACCTTCTATTCTAGAAGGTTACTCGGATGCTAGTTGGATTTCCAATAAGGAATGTTATTCATCAACAAGTGGATGGGTGTTTCTTCTTAGAGGAAGTGTTATTTCATTGGCATCCAAGAAGTAAACATGTATAACGGATTCAATTATGGCATCGGAATTCATAGCATTGGCAACTTGTTGCCAACAAGAGGAATGGTTAAGGAATGTGTTGAGTGAGGTTGACTTATGGGTCAAACCTATGTCACCTCTTGCTATTCATTGTGATTGTGCATCAACCATTGCTAAAGCTTATAGTGAAGTCTACAATGGCAAGTCAAGGCATATTGGAGTGAGACATAACTATGTACATGAAATGACAAGGAATGGTTTTATAACTATTGATTTTGTTCGGTCTAGTTTGAACTTGGCGGATACATTTAGTAAACCGTTGCCAAGGGAACTAGTGAACAAAATGAACAAAGGGATGGGTCTTAAGCCTATTGAACAACCTATAATTAAGGAAAGCTCAATTTGACGTCTAATACAACGTTAAATCTCGAATTCAATGAGGATAGTACTTATCTTGAAGGTTGGAAGCACTTGTTTAACACATCCCAAGGTTAGTGCTTGATTCTACAATGTTAAGAGGTTGAATTTAATTTCTTAATAAATCTTTGATAAGTGCTCAACTGTAGGAGCATGTTCGTAAGGATTTAACTATATAAGCTAGAGGGTTTGGCCGCTTCACCAAGTCTAAGGCTTGACTTGGAACGCTTTTGAATGGATATGGACACCAAGGATTCATAGGTGTCGGAGGTTAAGAACTAAGTTTATGCTTATGTGTATTAGTATCTTCAATGATTTGTGGTGGTTGTATGATTCAAAGCTTTTTCTATCATTATGATCGAAATTATTGTAAAGTATACTTTTGCTATGTGGAGATTCAATCGTAAGACATTTCCATGATGCATGAGCATATCTTGTTTGTGTAGCAAGTTGGAAAACCTTTCAACATTAACCTATAAATGGGAGGAGGATTGTTGGAACATTTATAGTGTAATGGGTTTGTAAGTTCGTATGGTATTATACTAGAAGAGGAGGAGGTATAGTATGCTAAGATTAGAAGATGCAAAACACGTGAAACAATCTAGCGGGACAGGAAAGTCGTTACTGGTCGCGACATCCATCGCGTGAAGCGACCTATATGTCGTCATTGGTTGCGACATCCGTCACGGGTCACGACCTGGGTGTTGTCACGTGTCGCAACCTCTGGCGCGGGTTGCTACTTGCTTCCTGATTAGGAGCGTGAATTTTTTCGTGAACGGTTTTTATCTGTTGTATTGTGTACGTTATCCTTTTAATGACGTTTGGTAATTTAATCAGAGGACTAGAAGGATATTAAGGCAATAACTACTCTAATCTAAGAAGGTCATATAAATATAACCTTTTCCATTCATATGGGGGTTTGAGAGAAAATTTCAGTTTTCATATCATCATAAACTTGCTTTCTTGAGAGAAACTTCAGTATTTTTCTCTCAAGTGTTCTTCACAAACAACAAACAACAAACACAAAAGTTATTGTTGATTCACTTAGAAGATCATCTTTGTGAATTGTTCTCTGCATTAACCCGTTGAACCTAGAGAGGCGAAATTAAACTAATAGGAAATCGTAGTTTCTGTGCCTTACAATGGTATATTATGTTCCCTTGTTGATCATACATATAACAATCTATTAGTTTAAATTCTTCATTTTCGGATATGACTCAAGCACTCCAAAACATGACTATGAACTTCTAAAAGTTGGACAAGTTCGAAGGGGTGGATTATCGGAGATGGCAAAAGAAGATGCATTTCTTGTTGATAACTTTGAATGTGGTGTACGTTCTTATAATATCCATGCCACCATTCCCACAAGATGGAGAGGAAGAGATCTTGGAGAATACAAGGAAGAGAGCGAAGTGGGAGAATGATGACTACATTTGCTGGGGTCACATCCTCAACTCTCTTACCGACACTTTGTTTGATCTTTACCAAATTGTGGAGAGTGCAAAGGAACTTTGGGATGCTCTTGAGGCCAAGTATATTTCGGAAGATGCTTCAAATAAGAAATTTCTTGTTAGTAATTTTAATTCATTTAAAATGACTAATGATAGGCCTATTATAGAGCAATTTCATGAAATTCAACATATTTTAAACCAAATAAGATCACAAGTTATGGTGATGGATGAGGCTATTGTCGTTGCCTCAATCATTAATAAATTACCACACTCTTGGAAAGACACTAAGCATTCCTTGAAACATAGGAAGGAAGATATGTCCATGGAGCAATTAGGAACCCATCTTCGTATTGAGGATGGGATCCGGGCTCAAGATGGGTTTAAGGATACTAACACTAGTGTTCCTAAGTCTACCGTGAATCTGGTAGAAGTTGGTGGGTCTAGTGCGACCAAGAAATCCAATAATAACAACTCTAAAACCAATGTTGCAAACAAAAAGAGGAAGGCCCTCACTTGTTGGGTATGCAATGGACCTCGTTTTAAGAGGGATTTTCCTTCTAAGAAGAAGAAGAACACAAAAAATGAACAAGCTAGTGTTGTTCAAAACCAAGGTAGCTTTGCACATAAAAATGTAATTGAATAAATGAACTTTTGGCTATGATTTCTGAAATTATGGTTGTGCAGGTTAATGACTCTTGGTGGATAGATTCGGGGCCTCTAGACATGTGTGCAATAATAGGCACTTCATCAAGTCTTTGAAAGAATTGGATGATGGTTCAATCTTGTATATGGAGAATGATTCTACGGTGAAGGCAAAGGGCATAGGCCAAGTAGAATTGTTGCTAACCTCGGGCAAGACTTTAACTCTCCGGGATGTTGTTTATGTACCGGAAGTTAGGAAGAATCTAGTGTCGGGGGTCTCTTGAATAAATTTGGTTTTAAAGTTGTATTTGAATCAAACAAGTTTATTGTTTCTAAGGGTGGTATTTATGTAGGACAAGGATATTATTGTAATGGAATGTTTCAATTTATTATTAATGCAAATGATACTAGTTCTATTTACATGCTTGATGTTTCTTCTCTATGGGACAATCGATTATTTCATGTAAACTATCGAAGATTATATGATATGTCTAAACTAGGTTTAATACCACCTTTCGATTTAAAGATAGAGAAGTTTAAGACATGCATGCTAAATAAGATTACAAAGAATCCTTATCCTAGTATGACTAGACAAACGGTATTGCTAGAATTGGTGCATAGTGACTTGTGTGACTTTCATAGTTCACCTTTATTGATGATTATTCAAGGTTTTGTTTCATATATTTATTTTTTACTAAAGATGAAGCACTAGAAAAGTTTAAGATATTTAAGACCGAAGTGGAGCTTCAACTTAATGAAAAGGTTAAAAGACTTCAAACGGATAGGGGTGGTGAATACTATATTCCTAGCTATTTTAGTTCCATTGGTGTAATATATGAAACAACCGCACCATACTCACCTCAAACTAATGGTATAGCGAAAAGGAAAAATAACGTTCTAAAAGAAATGGTTAACACCATTGTAACAGCCCGATTCCCGAGCTGCTAGCTTAACTCGCTTAGCAATCACAAATCTCAATTAGCACCAGAATAATGCTAATCACTTATGATCTAGATAACATTCACAGGGGAAACAACCTGAAATAGACGATCCTGGGCCTATGGGTTATGGGCCCACTAAACAATATCCTTTAAATACACCAATAACTCGACTAAAATCCCAAAAAAATTAGATACAATGAAATATCAGTAACTAAACCTGAATCAACTATCTAAAATACAAACTCAATCCTTAATCCTTAATCCACAAGACATCTTTATCTTGCTTCACTTCCAATTCCGAGCTTACAACACCAAACCTGCAGATTCAGGGAAGAAATACAAAACAAACAAAATTCCAAAATGAGTGGAAAACTCGTAACCTTTACTTCAGCCCGTTATAAACATTTTATTTATCAAATCATTTCCTTTTCGTTACAACGCTGGCATAGCTCATTCTCTTAAATAAATCAGTGGCAAGTACGGGATTCGGACAAACGCTGCCTCCAAGGTTCGTTATGGAGCCCAGCAATACTACCCCCAAGGTTCATTATGGAGCGTAGCCGACCATACCAGATCAAAAGAGTAACCATCCTCCACCCATACCTTGCCCACTTTCATTTTTCAGTTCATAAACTAAGCCAGCAAAACAATTGCATATTCACATAATCAATGACATTTCATCATCACATTCATATCTATGGCCATAGTACGAACTTAATTATAAAAAACAAAACAGAGAGATTCACACATAGAAGGGCATGAGTAAATGATTTTACTGAACATAAAAGTTACCTGAACCGCAATCCAAATTCCAACAATACAACCTCCTTCATTTTGATCTCCAAATGAGACTCAACTCCATAATCATTCTCCAATAATAACCTCACAACAATAACGATAATTAATAACCAATCTTAAACTAAACTAAACTAGAAAACATAAACAGAACCAATTCCCAATTTGACAATCCTCCACTTAACATCCGAATTTATTTAATCCTCAATTCACAACAAACTATAAATTCAATAACACTAGCTACACCATAAGACTAGCATCCCCAATTCAGAATCATAATTCTTAATTATTAAACTAAACTAACTGAACTTAGCTAACAAACTTAACTAAACATATAAGAGACTTGTTAAAAACATTCCTCCTTTTGAGAATAACAACAACACTATTACCAACAACATCACAACAATAACCACTACAACAATTCAATAACCCATTAACAATAAACGACCACAACTCCTCTCAATTAGACTAATACTCCGTAATCAATTTGCTAACCATATTCAAAGCTTGATATGAAATAAAATCCAATTCTAAGTAAACTCATTAAACTATGACAACTCTAATAATAACAACAACTGCCCACTAACAGCAATAACACAACAATAAAACGCAGAAGCAAGGACAGGGCAACGTGAAACAAATTAGCTAGAGTTTAGGCTTTGGTACCTCACCAACCACCAACACGGCCACCACCAAAGGTGGCAGCACAACCAACAAATTAACAGGGGAGAAAGTGGACAGCACGAACCCAACGGCGGCAGCAATACCGAACTGAGAAGGGAGAAACAGGGGAAACTCGGACGGAGGAGCTCCGGCAGCTTCAGAGCCACGACAACATAAGTAGCGCCGGCAACAACATCCCGGGAATGGTGGAACCACCACCGAACAGAATAACGGGTGCAGCAGCACCGCCAAAACAAATAATAACGGCGGCAGTAGAGCAGGGACAACAGCGTCGAAAAGACGAGATGAAGCTCCGGCGAGCAGCAAGGGGTGGGGGAAACTCCGGCACAGGTCAGGAGGAAGGTATGAGGAGGAGAGAGACACGGGGAGGAGAACAGAGACAAAGAGGAGTGATGGTTTGACGGGAGTAAGAGAAACCAAAGGAGAGCAGAGGTTTTATTATCCTAATAGGACCGACAAGGGAGCTATTGGGTTTATCTTCCAAAAATAACCGACAAATAAACATAAAAATGGATCAAACTTTGGTTTTCTAATTGGATAAATACTACTTAACTAAAATTTAAATAACTAAAACCCAAAATATATAATAATAACTTCAAAATTTAATAGACACATTACAACACGACAAATAAAAATTCGTAGTCCAAACTCAAATAAAATAAGAATTTCTGAAACATAATTAACTTAATAAATATAATCAGCATTTAATAAACGCTCTTAAAGAATAAGGCTCTCAAAGGCTTTCTAATCTATTGGTTCTCAAGGCTTTCTTCACCTCTTAGAATGATAGTGCTTATCCTCATTGACCTTTCTTAACCATTAAGAATGATAGTGCTTATCCACAAGCTTTCTTAACCACTAAGAATGTTAGAGCTTATCCACAAGCGTTCTTAACCACTAAGAATGTTAGAGCTTATCCACTTGCTTTCTTAACCACAAAGAATGTTAGAGCTTATCCACTTGCTTTCTTAACAATTAAGAATGATGGTTCTTATCCACTTTTATCCTAGTATGACGTTGGAGAGAATTCTAACTACTTAAAGGACCAAAGCCTGATGAAGACTTAATATAGCTAACAAAATAATTGAACCTGCTTAAAAATTTAGGCTGTTACACTCTACCACCCTTAAAATAAGTTTCGTCCTCGAAACTTCAAAACATAAACTCATAGATCAACCTTAAGTATCCAGATACCAAGCACTACAGCCTCTGATAGTCCTTACTAAATTTCCATGAAAAATTCCTCAATATTACCTACAAATAGATTTTAAATATTCTCAAATTACAACTTTGAATTCCATACTCTTATTCCCTAAGTTTTACACAAATCTAGACTCTTATTCTTATTCTATTGCTCAAAACATGAAATCTAATTACCCAAGTAAAGACACACATTCCCAATGATCTTTCACCCCCGCTATGTGGCAAACTCAACACACGGTCGCAGGGTTGCTCTGATACCATTTGTAACAGCCCGATTCCCGAGCTGCTAGCTTAAATCGCTTAGCAATCACAAATCTCAATTAGCACCAGAATAATACTAATCACTTATGAATTAGATAACATTCACAGGGGAAACAACCTGAAATAGACGATCCTGGGCCTGTGGGTTATGGGTTATGGGCCCACTAAACAATATCCTTTAAATACACCAATAACTCGACTAAAATCCCAAAAAAATTACATACAATGAAATATCAGTAACTAAACCTGAATCAACTATCTAAAATACAAACTCAATCCTTAATCCTTAATCCACAAGACATCTTTATCTTGCTTCACTTCCAATTCCGAGCTTACAACACCAAACCTGCAGATTCAGGGAAGAAATACAAAACAAACAAAATTCCAAAATGAGTGGAAAACTCGTAACCTTTACTTCAGCCCGTTATAAACATTTTATTTATCAAATCATTTCCTTTTCGTTACAACGCTGGCATAGCTCATTCTCTTAAATAAATCAGTGGCAAGTACGGGATTCGGACAAACGCTGCCTCCAAGGTTCGTTATGGAGCCCAGAAATACTACCCCCAAGGTTCATTATGGAGCGTAGCCGACCATACCAGGTCAAAAGAGTAACCATCCTCCACCCATACCTTGCCCACTTTCTATTTTCTATTCATAAACTAAGCCAGCAAAACAATTGCATATTCATATAATCAATGACATTTCATCATCACATTCATATCTATGGCCATAGTACGAACTTAATTATAAAAAACAGAACAGAGAGATTCACACATAGAAGGGCATGAGTAAATGATTTTACTGAACATAAAAGTTACCTGAACCGCAATCCAAATTCCAACAATACAACCTCCTTCATTTTGATCTCCAAATGAGACTCAACTCCATAATCATTCTCCAATAATAACCTCACAACAATAACGATAATTAATAACCAATCTTAAACTAAACTAAACTAGAAAACATAAACAGAACCAATTCCCAATTTGACAATCCTCCACTTAACATCCGAATTTATTTAATCCTCAATTCACAACAAACTATAAATTCAATAACACTAGCTACATCATAAGACTAGCATCCCCAATTCAGAATCATAATTCTAAATTATCAAACTAAACTAACTGAACTTAGCTAACAAACTTAACTAAACATATAAGAGACTTGTTAAAAACATTCCTCCTTTTGAGAATAACAACAACACTATTACCAACAACATCACAACAATAACCACTACAACAATTCAATAACCCATTAACAATAAACGACCACAACTCCTCTCAATTAGACTAATACTCCGTAATCAATTTGCTAACCATATTCAAAGCTTGATATGAAATAAAATCCAATTTTAAGTAAACTCATTAAACTATGACAACTCTAACAATAACAACAACTGCCCACTAACAACAACAACACAACAACAAAACGCAGAAGCAAGAACAGGGCAACGTGAAACAAATTAGCTAGAGTTTAGGCTTTGGTACCTCACCAACCACCAACACGGCCACCACCAAAGGTGGCAGCACAACCAACAAATCAACAGGGGAGAAAGTGGACAGCACGAACCCAACGGCGACAGCGACACCGAACTGAGATGGGAGAAACAGGGGAAACTCGGACGGAGGAGTTCTGGCAGCTTCAGAGATACGACAACAGAAGTAGCGCCGGCAACAACATCCCGGGAATGGTGGAACCACCACCGAACAGAATAACGGGTGCAGCAGCACCACCAAAACACACAATAACGGCGGCAGTAGAGCAGGGACAACAGCGTTGAAAAGGCGAGATGAAGCTCCGGCGAGCAGCAAGGGGTGGGGGAAACTCCGGCACATGTCAGGAGGAAGGTATGAGGAGGAGAGAGACACGGGGAGGAGAACAGAGACAAAGAGGAGTGATGGTTTGACGGGAGTGAGAGAAACCAAGGGAGAGCAGAGGTTTTATTATCCTAATAGGACCGACAAGGGAGCTATTGGGTTTATCTTCCAAAAATAACCGACAAATAAACATAAAAATGGATCAAACTTTAGTTTTCTAATTGGATAAATACTACTTAACTAAAATTTAAATAACTAAAACCCAAAATATATAATAATAACTTCAAAATTTAATAGACACATTACAACACGACAAATAAAAATTCGTAGTCCAAACTGAAATAAAATAAGAAATTCTGAAACATAATTAACTTAATAAATATAATCAGCATTTAATAAACGCTCTTAAAGAATAAGGCTCTCAAAGGCTTTCTAACTTATCTATGGTTCTCAAGGCTTTCTTCACCTCTTAGAATGATAGTGCTTATCCTCATTGACCTTTCTTAACCATTAAGAATGATAGTGCTTATCCACAAGCTTTCTTAACCACTAAGAATGTTAGAGCTTATCCACAAGCTTTCTTAACCACTAAGAATGTTAGAGTTTATCCACTTGCTTTCTTAACCACAAAGAATGTTAGAGCTTATCCACTTGCTTTCTTAACAATTAAGAATGATGGTTCTTATCCACTTTTATCCTAGTATGACGTTGGAGAGAATTCTAACTACTTAAAGGACCAAAGCCTGATGAAGACTTAATATAGCTAACAAAATAATTGAACCTGCTTAAAAATTTAGGCTGTTACAACCATGCTTTCTTAATCCGGGTCTTAGTGACGGTTTTTGGGGTGATGCAATTCTAACTGCATGCTATCTATTAAATTGAGTTCCTAATAAAAGTAATAAGACTACCCCTTATGAACCTTGGTATAACAAAAAGCCTAATCTCAATTACCTTAAGGTATGGGGTTGTAGGACAATCGTCAAATTGACGGAACCTAAAAGGAAAACAATAGGTGAAAAGGGAATTGATTGCATTTTTGTAGAATATGCG
This sequence comes from Beta lomatogona, assembly GCA_947646795.1. NCBI lineage: Eukaryota > Viridiplantae > Streptophyta > Magnoliopsida > Caryophyllales > Amaranthaceae > Beta > Beta lomatogona. The sequence goes on from CANSNZ010000072.1 coordinate 1,228,147, forward strand.
GTACATAGCAAAGCCTATAGGTTTTATGTCATTGAGCCCAATGATTTTGTCTCTATCCATACCGTGATAGAGTTAAGGGATGCAATATTTGATGAGACTCGATTCTCATCGATTCCAAGACCAAAGGACATGATACCTAGGACTAGTTCCAATGTTGTGGATGACATTAACAATGATCATGATACTACAACACCGAAAATTAGGAAAAGTAAAAGAATTAGAAAAGAGAGATTTTCAACTATAGTTAGTTGAGGGATCAAGAGAGTCAATTGTGACTCAAATTTCATATTGTTACAATGTGGAGGAGGATCGTAGGACCTTTGATGAGGCTACAAAGTCTCATGATTCCGCCTTTTGGAAAGACGTAGTGAATGATGAAATGGATTCAATAATGGGAAATCATACTTGGGTTTTAGCTAATTTACCTCCGGTTAAAAACCACTAGGTTGTAAGTGGATTTTCGTAAGGAAAAGGAAGATCGATGGAACCATACTAAAACATAAGGCTCAGTTAGTGGTCCAAGGATTTAGGCAAAGATACCATATCGATTACTTTGACACTTATGCTTCGGTTGCTAGAATAGCTACCATTAGATTATTGATAGCATTGGCTGCGATTCATGGCCTAGTAATTCACCAAATGGATGTCAAAACTGCCTTCCTTAATGGTGAATTGGAGGAGGAAATGTACATGAATCAACCTGAAGGTTTTGTAGTCAAAGGACAAGAGACTAAGGTTTGCAAACTAGTTAGATCTTTGTATGGTCTTAAGCAACCACCTAAGTAATGGCATCCAAAATTTGATGAGGTCATTTTGCCTAGTGGGTTCAAAATAAATCAGTCAGATAAGTGTGTATATAAATTTGATAATAACGGTAATGGAGTTATAATTTACTTATATGTTGATGATATGCTTGTCTTTGGGACTGATTTGGAACAAGTGGAAAATACCAAAGCCTTTCTCTCTACTAGCTTCTCAATGAAAGATTTGGGTGAAGCGGATGTTATTCTAGGTATTAGAATTGCGAGAGGTAAAGGGTTAATCTTTTTGTCACAATCTCGTTATATTGAGAAAGTGATCAAGAGGTTTAATGAATCGAACTCGACTCATTTTGCTACTCCTATGGATCCTAGTGTTCACTTAGTTCCGACTAGTGGTACTCCTATTTCACAATTGGAGTATGCAAGCTTAATTGGAGGTTGATGTATGCTATGACTAGATATCGGCTGGATACAGCTTTTGCTATTGACAATCTCAGTAGGTATACTAGTAATCCTAGTATGATGCATTGGCAAGCATTGAGAAGAGTGCTTAGGTATTTGAGTAAAACCTTGGATTATGTCATAACTTACAAATGAGAACTTTCTATCCTAGAAGGTTACTCGGATGCTAGTTCGATTTCCAATAAGGAATGTTATTCATCAACAAGTGGATGGGTGTTTCTTCTTAGAGGAAGTGTTATTTCATTGGCATCCAAGAAGCAAACATGTATAACGGATTCAATTATGGCATCGGAATTCATAGCATTGGCATCTTGTTGCCAACAAGAGGAATAGTTAAGGAATGTGTTGAGTGAGGTTGACTTATGGGTCAAACCTATGTCACCTCTTGCTATTCATTGTGATCGTGCATCAACCATGGCTAAAGCTTATAATGAAGTCTACAATGGCAAGTCAAGGCATATTGGAGTGAGATATAACTATGTACGTGAAATGATAAGGAATGGTTGTATAACTATTGATTTTGTTCGGTCTAGTTTGAACTTGGCGGATACATTTACTAAACCGTTGCCAAGGGAACTAGTGTACAAAATGAACAAAGGGATGGGTCTTAAGCCTATTGAACAACCTATAGTTAAGGAAAACTCAATTTAACGTCTAATACAACGTTAAATCTCGAATTCAATGAGGATAGTACTTATCTTGAAGGTTGGAAGCACTTGTTTAACACATCCCAAGGTTAGTGCTTGATTCTACAATGTTAAGAGGTTGAATTTAATTTCTTAATAAATCTTTGATAAGTGCTCGACTGTAGGAGCACGTTCGTAAGGATTTAACTATATAAGCTAGAGGTTTGGCCGCTTCACCAAGTCTAAGGCTTGACTAGGAACGCTTATGAATGGATATGGACACCAAGCCTTCATAGGTGTCGGAGGTTCAGAACTAAGTTTATGCTTATGTGTATTAGTATCTTCAATGATTTGTTGTGGTTGTATGATTTAAAGCTTTGTCTATCATTATGATCGAAATTATTGTGAAGTATCTTTTACTAAGTGGAGATTCAATCATAAGATATTTCTATGATGCATGAGCATGTCGTGTTTGTGACTTATAGCAAGTTGGAAAACCTTTCAACATTACCTATAAATGGGAGGAGGATTGTTGGAACATTTATAGTGTAATGGGTTTGTAAGTTCATATGGTATCATACTAGAAGAGGAGGAGGTATATTATGCTAAGATTAGAAGACGCAAAACACATGAAACAATCAAGCGGAACAGGGAGGTCGTCACTGTTCTCGACATCCATCGCGGGAAGCGACCTGGGTGCCGACACTGGTTGTGACACCCATCGCGGGTCGCGACCTGGGTGCTGTCACGTGTCACGACCTCTGTCGCGGCTTGCTACTTGCTTCCTGATTCGAAGCGTGAATTTTTGCGTGAACGGTTTTTATACGTTGTATTGTGTACATTATTCTTTTAATGATGTTTGGTAATTTAATCAGAGGATTACAAGGATATTAAGGCAATAACTACTCTAATCTAAGAAGGTCATATAAATATAACCTTTGCCATTCATATGGGGGTTAGAGAGAAAATTTCAGTTTTCATATCATCACAAACTTGCTTTCTTGAGAGAAACTTCAGTATTTTTTCTCTTAAGTGTTCTTCACAAACAACAAACACAAAAGTTCTTGTTGATTTAATTAGAAGAGCATCTTTGTGAATTGTTCTCTCCATTGTATCTCATTGGTTATTTCGTGTTAACCCGTTGATCCTAGAGAGGCGAAATTAAACTAATAGGAAAGCGTAGTTTCCGTGCCTTGCAGTGGTATATCCGGTTCCCTTGTTGATCATACATATAACAATCTATTAGTTTAAATTCTTTATTTTTAGATATGGCTCAATCACTCAAAATCATGACTATGAACTTCCAAAAGTTGGACAAGTTCGAAGGGGTGGGTTATCGGAGATGGCAAAAGAAGATGCATTTCTTGTTGACAACTTTGAATGTGGTGTACGTTCTTATAATACCCATGCCACCATTCCCACAAGATGGAGAGGAAGAGATCTTGGAGATTACAAGGAAGAGAACGGAATGGGAGAATGATGACTACATTTGCCGGGGTCACATCCTCAACTCTCTTGCCAACACTTTGTTTGATCTTTACCAAAATGTGGAGAGTGCAAAGGAACTTTGGGATGCTCTTGAGGCCAAGTATATTTCGGAAGATGCTTCAAATAAGAAATTTCTTGTTAGTAATTTTAATTCATTTAAAATGACTAATGATAGGCCTATTATAGAGCAATTTCATGAAATTCAACATATTTTAAACCAAATAAGATCGCATGGTATTGTGATGGATGAGGCTATTGTCGTTGCCTCAATCATTGATAAATTACCACACTCTTGGAAAGACACTAAGCATTCCTTGAAACATAGAAAGGAAGATATGTCCATGGAGCAATTAGGACCCATCTTCGTATAGAGGAAGGGATTCGGGCTCAAGATGGGTTTAAGGATATTAACACTAGTGTTCCTAAGTCTACCGTAAAAATGTGGTAGAGGTTGGTGGGTCTAGTGCGACCAACAAATCCAATAATAACAACTCTAAAACCAATGTTGCAAACAAAAAGAGGAAGGCCCTCACTTTTTGGGTATGCAATGGACCTCATTTTAAGAGGGATTGTCCTTCTAAGAAGAAGAAGAAGACAAAAAATGAACAACCTAGTGTTGTTCAAATCCAAGTTAACATTGCACGTAAAAATGTAATTGAAGAAATGAACTTTTTGGCTATGATTTCTAAAATTATGGTTGTGCAGGTTGATGACTCTTGGTGGATAGATTCGGGAGCCTCTAGTCATGTGTGCAATAATAGGCACTTCTTTAAGTATTTAGAAGAATTGGATGATGGTCCAATCTTGTATATGGAGAATGATTCTACGGTGAAGGCAAAGGGCATAGGCCAAGTAGAATTGTTGCTAACCTCGGGAAAGACTTTAACTCTCCGGGATGTTGTTTATGTACCGGAAGTTAGGAAGAATCTAATGTCGGGTGTCTCTTGAATAAATTTGGTTTTAAAGTTGTATTTGAATCGAACAAGTTTATTATTTCTAAGGGTGGTATTTATGTAGGACAAGGATATTATTGTAATGGAATGTTTAAATTTATTATTGATGCAAATGATACTAGTTCTATTTAAATGCTTGATGTTTCTTCTCTATGGCACAATCGATTATTTCATGTAAACTATCGAAGATTATATGATATGTCTAAACTAGGTTTAATACCTCCTTTCGATTTAAAGTTAGAGAAGTTTGAGACATGCATGCTAAATAAGATTACAAAGAATCCTTATCCTAGTGTGACTAGACAAACGATATTGCTAGAATTGGTGTATAGTGACTTGTGTGACTTTCATAGTTCACCTTCTTTGGGAAAGAAAAAATATATAGTGACTTTTATTGATGATTATTCACGGTTTTGTTACATATATTTATTATTTACTAAAGATGAAGCACTAGAAAAGTTTAAGATCTTTAAGACCGAAGTGGATCTTCAACTTAATGAAAAGGTTAAAAGACTTCGAATGGATAGGGGTGGTGAATACTATAATCCTAGCTATTTTAGTTCCATCAGTGTAATTCATGAAACAACCGCACCATACTCACCTCAAACTAATGGTATAGCGGAAAGGAAAAATAAGGTTCTAAAAGAAATGGTTAACACCATGCTTTCTAATTCGGGTCTTAGTGACGGTTTTTGGGGTGATGCAATTATAACTGCATGTTACATATTAAATCGAGTTCCTAATAAAAGGAATAAGACTACCCCTTATGAACCTTGGTGTAACAAAAAGCCTAATCTCAAATACCTTAAGGTATGGGGTTGTATGGCAATCGTCAAATTGACGGAACCTAAAAGGAAAACAATAGGTGAAAAGGGAATTGATTGCATTATTGTAGGCAATGCGGTACATAGCAAAGCCTATAGGTTTTTTGTCATTGAGCCCAATGATTTTGTCTCTATCCATATCGTGATAGAGTTAAGGGATGCAATATTTGATGAGACTCGATTCTCATCGATTCCAAGACCAAAAGACATGATACCAAGTACTAGTTCCAATGTTGTGGATGACATTAACAATGATCATGATACTACAACACCGGAAATTAGGAAAAGTAAAAGAATTAGAAAAGAGAAATCTTTTGGACCGGATTTTCAACTATACTTAGTTGAGGGGTCAAGATAGTCAATTGTGACTCAAATTTCATATTGTTACAAATTGGAGGAGGATCGTAGGACCTTTGATGAGGCTATGAAGTCTCATGATTCCACCTTTTGGAAACAGGCAGTGAATGATGAAATCGATTCAATAATGGGGAATCATACTTGGGTTTTAGCTAATTTACCTCCCGGTTGCAAACCACTAGGTTGTAAGTGGATTTTTGTAAGGAAAAGGAAGATCAATGGAACCATACTAAAACATAAGGCCCGGTTAGTGGTCCAAGATTTTGGGCAAAGATATGGTATCGATTACATTGACACTTATGCTCCGGTTGTGAGAATAGCTACCATTAGACTATTGATAGCATTGGCTGCTATTCATGGCCTAGTAATTCACCAAATGGATGTTAAAACTGCCTTCCTTAATGGTGAATTGAAGGAGGAAATGTACATGAATCAACCTGAAGGTTTTGTAGTCAAAGGACAAGAGACTAAGGTTTGTAAACTAGTTAGATCTTTGTTTGGTCTTATACAAGCACATAAGCAATGGCATCAAAAAATTTGATGAGGTCATTTTGTCTAGTAGGTTCAAAATAAATCAGTCCGATAAGTGTGTATATAAATTTGATAATAACGGTAATGGAGTTAAAATTTGCTTATATGTGGATGATATGCTTATCTTTGGGACTGATTTGGAACAAGAGAAAAAAGACCAAAGCCTTTCTCTCTACTAGCTTCTCAATGAAAGATTTGGGTGAAGCGGATGTTATTCTAGGTATTAGAATAGTGAGAGGTAAAGGGTCACTCTCTTTTTCACAATCTCATTATATTGAGAAAGTGATCAAGAGGTTTAATGAATCGAACTCGACTCATTTTGCTACTCCTATGGATCCTAGTGTTCACTTAGTTCCGACTAGTGGTACTCCTATTTCACAATTGGAGTATGCAAGCTTAATTGGAAGCTTGATGTATGATATGACTAGCACTCGGCCGGATATAGCTTTTGCTATTGGCAATCTCAGTTGGTATACTAGTAATCCTAGTATGATACATTGGCAAGCATTGAGAAGAGTGCTTAGGTATTTGAGTAAAACCTTGGATTATGTCATAACTTGCAAAGGAGAACCTTCTATTCTAGAAGGTTACTCGGATGCTAGATAGATTTCCAATAAGGAAGATTATTCATCAACAAGTGGATGGGTGTTTTTTCTTAGAGGAGGTGTTATTTCATGGGCATCCAAGAAGCAAACATGTATAATGGATTCAACTATGGTATCGGAATTCATAGCATTGGCATCTTGTTGCCAAGAAGCGAAATGGTTAAGGAATGTGTTGAGTGAGGTTGACTTATGGGTCAAACCTATGTCACCTCTTGCTATTCATTGTGATCGTGCATCAACCATAGCTAAAACTTATAATAAAGTCTACAATGGCAAGTCAAGGCATATTGGAGTGAGACATAACTATGTACGTGAAATGATAAGGAATGGTTGTATAACAATTGATTTTGTTCGGTCTAGTTTGAACTTGTCGGATACATTTACTAAACCGTTGCCAAGGGAACTAGTGAACAAAATGAACAAAGGGATGGGTCTTAAGCCTATTGAACAACCTATAGTTAAGGAAAACTCAATTTGACGTCTAATACAACGTTAGATCTCGAATTCAATGAGGATAGTACTTCTCCTGAAGGTTGGAAGCACTTGTTTAAAACATCCCAAGGTTAGTGCTTGATTCTACAATGTTAAGAGGTTGAATTTAATTTCATAATAAATCTTTGATAAGTGCTCAATTCTAGGACCATGTTCATAAAGATTTACCTATAAAAGCTAGAGGTTTGGCCGCTTCACCAAGTCTAAGGCTTGACTTGGAACGCTTATGAATGGATATGGACACCAAGGCTTCATAGGTGTCGGAGGTTAAGAACTAAGTTTATGCTTATGTGTATTAGTATCTTCAATGATTTATGGTGGTTGTATGATTAAAAGCTTTGTCTGTCATTATGATCGAAATTATTGTAAAGTACACTTTTACTATGTGGAGATTCAATCGTAAGATATTTCCATGATGCATGAGCATGAGCATGTGTTGTTTGTGAATTATAGCAAGTTGGAAAACCTTTCAACATTACCCTATAAATAAGAGGAGGATTGTTGCAACATTTATAGTGTAATGGGTTTGTAAGTTCGTATGGTATTATACTAGAAGAGGAGGAGGTATATTATACTAAGATTAGAAGACGCAAAACACGTGAAACAATCTAGCGGAACAGGAAGGTCGTCACTAGTCGCGACATCCATCGCAGGAAGCGACTTGGATGTCGTCACTGGTCGCAACATCCGTCACAGGTCACGACCTGGGTGTTGTCACGTGTCGCGACCTCTGTCGTTCATTGCTACTTGCTTCCTGATTAGGAGCGTGAATTTTTTCGTGAACGGTTTTTATCCGTTGTATTGTGTACGTTATCCTTTTAATGACGTTTGGTAATTTAATCTGAGGACTAGAAGGATACTAAGGCAATAACTACTCTAATCTAAAAAGATCATATAAATATAACCTTTTCCATTCATATGGGGGTTTGAGAGAAAATTTCAGTTTTCATATCATCAGAAACTTGCTTTCTTGAGAGATACTTCAGTATTTTTCTCTCAAGTGTTCTTCACAAACAACAAACACAAAAGTTCTTGTTGATTCACTTAGAAGATCATTTTTGTGAATTGTTCTCTGCATTAACCCGTTGATCCTAGAGAGGCGAAATTAAACTAATAGGAAAGCGTAGTTTCTGTGCCTTGCAGTGGTATATCCGATTCCCTTGTTCATCATACATATAATAATCTATTAATTTAAATTCTTCATTTTCGGATATGGCTCAATCACTCAAAAACATGACTATGAACTTCTAAAAGTTGGACAAGTTCGAAGGGGTGGATTGTCGGAGATGGCAAAAGAAGATGCATTTCTTGTTGACAACTTTGAATGTGGTGTACGTTCTTATAATACCCATGCCACCGTTCCCACAAGATGGAGAGGAAGAGATCTTGGAGATTACAAGGAAGAGAACGAAGTGGATGAATGATGACTATATTTGCTGGGGTCACATCCTCAACTCTCTTACCGACACTTTGTTTGATCTTTACCAAATTGTGGAGAGTGGAAAGGAACTTTGGGATGCTCTTGAGGCCAAGTATATTTCGGAAGATGCTTCAAATAAGAAATTTCTTGTTAGTAATTTTAATTCATTTAAAATGACTAATGATAGGCCTATTATAGAGCAATTTCATGAAATTCAACATATTTTAAACCAAATAAGATCACATGGTATGGTGATGGATGAGGCTATTGTCTTTGCCTCAATCATTGATAAATTACCACACTCTTGGAAAGACACTAAGCATTCCTTGAAACATAGGAAGGAAGATATGTCCATGGAGCAATTAGGAACCCATCTTCATATAGAAGAAGGGATCTGGGCTCAAGATGGGTTTAAGGATACTAACACTAGTGTTCCTAAGTCTACCATGAATGTGGTAGAAGTTGGTGGGTCTAGTGCGACCAAGAAATCCAATAATAACAACTCTAAAACCAATGTTGCAAACAAAAAGAGGAAGGCCCTCACTTGTTGGGTATGCAATGGACCTCATTTTAAGAAGGATTGTCCTTCTAATAAGAAGAAGAAGACAAAGAATGAACAACCTAGTGTTGTTCAAAACCAAGGTAACATTACACATAAAAATGTAATTGAAGAAATGAACTTTGTGGCTATGATTTTTGAAATTATGGTTGTGCAGTTGATGACTCTTGGTAGATAAATTCGGGGGCCTCTAGACATGTGTGCAATAACACTTATTCACGTCTTTGGAAGAATTGGATGATGGTCCAATCTTGTATATGGAGAATGTAACTACGGTGAAGGCAAAGGGCATAGGCCAAGTAGAATTGTTGCTAACCTCGGGAAAGACTTTAACGCCTCGGGATATTGTTAATGTACCGGCATTTAGGAAGAATTTAGTGTCGGGGGTCTCTTGAATAAATTTGGTTTTAAAGTTGTATTTGAATCGAACAAGTTTATTATTTTTAAGGGTGGTATTTATGTAGGACGAGGATATTATTGTAATGGAATGTTTAAATTTATTATTAATGCAAATGATACTAGTTCTATTTTCATGCTTGATATTTTTTCTCTATGGCACAATCGATTATGTCATGTAAACTATCGAAGATTATATGATATGTCTAAACTAGGTTTAATACCTCCTTTCGATTTAAAGTTAGAGAAGTGTGAGACATGCATGCTAAATAAGATTACAAAGAATCCTTATCCTAGTGTGACTAGACAAACGGTATTGCTAGAATTGGTGCATAGTGACTTGTGTGACTTTCCTACTTCACCTTCTTTGGGAAATAAAAAATGTATAGTGACTTTTATTGATGATTATTCAAGGTTTTGTTACATATATTTATTATTTACTAAAGATGAAGCACTAGAAAAGTTTAAGATCTTTAAGACCGAAGTGGAACTTTAACTTAATGAAAAGGTTAAAAGACTTCAGACGGATAGGGGTGGTGAATACTATAATCCTAGCTATTTTAGTTCCATTGGTGTAATTCATGAAACAACCGCACCATACTCACCTCAAACTAATGGTATAGCGGAAAGGAAAAATAGGGTTCTGAAAGAAATGGTTAACACCATGCTTTCTAATTCGAGTCATAATGATGGTTTTTGGGGTGATGCAATTCTAAGTGCATGTTATATATTAAATCGAGTTCCTAATAAAAGGAATAAGACTACCCCTTATGAACTTTGGTGTAACAAAAAGCCTAATCTCAATTACCTTAAGGTATGGGGTTGTAGGGCAATCGTCAAATTGACGGAACCTAATAGGAAATAATAAAGGGAATTGATTGCATTTTTATAGGCTATGCGGTACATAGCAAAGCCTATAGGTTTTATGTCATTGAGCCCAATGATTTTATCTCTATCCATACTGTGATAGAGTCAAGGGATGCAATATTTGATGAGACTCGATTCTCATCGATTCCAAGACCAAAGGATATGATACCAAGTACTAGTTCCAATATTGTGGATGACATTAACAATGATCATAATACTATAACACCAGAAATTAGGAAAAATAAAAGAATTAGAAAAGATAAATCTTTTGGACCGAATTATCAACTATACTTAGTTGAGGGGTCAAGAGAGTCAATTGTGACTCAAATTTCATATTGTTACAATGTGGAGGAGGATCCTCGGACCTTTGATGAGGCTATGAAGTATCATGATTTCACCTTTTGGAAAGAGGTAGTGAATGATGAAATGGATTCAATAATGGGGAATCATACTTGGGTTTTAGTTAATTTACCTCCCGGTCGCAAACCACTAGGTTGTAAGTGGATTTTCGTAGGGAAAAGGAAGATCAATGGAAACATACTAAAACATAAGGACCGGTTAGTGGTCCAAGGTTTTAGGCAAAGATATGGTATCGATTTCTTTGACACTTATGCTCCGGTTGCTAGAATAGCTACCATTAGACTATTGATAGCATTGGCCGCGATTCATGGTCTAGTAATTCACCAAATGGATGTCAAAACTTCCTTCCTGAATGGTGAATTGGAGGAGGAAATGTTCATGAATCAACCTAAAGGTTTTGTAGTCAAAGGACAAGAGACTAAGGTTTGCAAACTAGTTAGATCTTTGTATGGTCTAAAGCAAGCACCTAAGCAATGGCATCAAAAATTTGATGAGGTCATTTTATCTAGTGGACTCAAAATAAATCAGTCCGATAAGTGTGTATATAGTAAATTTGATAATAACGGTAATGGAGTTATAATTTGCTTATATGTTGATGATATGCTTATCTTTGGGACTGATTTGGAACATGTGAAATAGACCAAAGCCTTTCTCTCTACTAGCTTCTCAATGAAAGATTTGAGTGAAGTGGATGTTATTTTAGGTATTAGAATAGTTAGAGGTAAAGGGTCATTCTTTTTCTCACAATCTCATTATAATGAGAAAGTGATCAAGAGGTTTAATAAATCGAACTCGACTCATTTTGCTACTCCTATGGATCCTAGTGTTCACTTGGTTCCGACTAGTGGTACTCCTATTTCACAATTGGAGTATGCAAGCTTAATTGGAAGCTTGATTTGTGCTATGACTAGCACTCGGCCGGATATAGTTTTTGCTATTGGCAAGCTCATTAGGTATACAAGTAATCCTAGTAAGTTGCATTGCCAAGCATTGAGAAAAGTGCCTAGGTATTTGAGTAAAACCTTGGATTATGTCATAACTTACAAAGGAGAACCTTCTATTCTAGAAGGTTACTCGGATGCTAGTTGGATTTCCAATAAGGAAGATTATTCATCAACAAGTGGATGGGTGTTTCTTCTTAGAGGAGGTGCTATTTCATGGGCATCCAAAAAGCAAACATGTATAACGGATTCAACTATGGCATTGGAATTCATAGCATTGGCATCTTGTTGCCAAGAAGCGGAATGGCTAAGGAACGTGTTGAGTGAGGTTAACTTATAGGTAAAACCTATGTCACCTCTTGCCATTCATTGTGATCGTGCATCAACCATAACTAAATCTTATAGTGAAGTCTACAATGGCAAGTCAAGGCATATTGGAGTGACACATAGCTATGTACGTGAAATGATAAGGAATGGTTGTATAACTATTGATTTTGTCCGGTCTAGTTTAAACTTGGCAGATACATTTACTAAACCGTTGCTAAGGGAATTAGTGAACAAAATGAACAAAGGGATGGGTCTTAAGCCTATTGAACAACCTATAGTTAAGGAAAACTCAATATGACGTCTAACACAACGTTATTAGATCTCGAATTCAATGAGGATAGTACTTCTCTTGAAGGTTGGAAGCACTTGTTTAACACATCCCAAGGTTAGTGCTTGATTCTACAATGTTCAGAGGTTGAATTTAATTTCTTAATAAATCTTTGATAAGTGCTCAATTGTAGGAGCATGTTCATAAAGATTTACCTATATAAGCTAGAGGTTTGGCCGCTTCACCAAGTCTAAGGCTTGACTTGGAACGCTTATGAATGGATGTGGACACCAAGGCTTCATAGGTGTCGGAGGTTAAGAACTAAGTTTATGCTTGTGTGTATTAGTATCTTTAATGATTTGTGGTGGTTGTATGATTCAACGCTTTGTCTATCATTATGATCAAAATTATTGTAAAGTATACTTTTACTAAATGGAGATTCAATCGTAAGATATTTCCTTGATGCATGAGCATGTCTTGTTTGTGATTTATAGCAAGTTGGAAAACCTTTCAACATTACCCTATAAATGGGAGGAGGATTGTTGGAACATTTATAGTGTAATTGGTTTGTAAGTTCGTATGGTATTATACTATAAGAGGAGGATGTCTAGTCTGCTAAGATTAGAAGACGCAAAACACGTGAAACAATCAATCGAAACAGGAAGGTCATCACTGATCGCGACATCCGTCGCGGGAAGCGACTTGGATGTCGTCACTAGTCGCGACCTGCGTCGCGGGGTTCTACCTGCTTCCTGATTCGGAGCGTGAATTTATGTGTGAACGGTTTTAATCTGTTGTATTGTGTACGTTATCCTTTTACTGACGTTTGGTAATTTAATCAGAGGATTAGAAGGATATTATGGCAATAACTACTCTAATCTAAGAAGGTCATATAAATATAACCTTTGCCATTCATATGGGGGTTAGAGAGAAAATTTCAGTTTTCATATCATCACAAACTTGCTTTCTTGAGAGAAACTTCAACATTTTTCTCTCCAGTGTTCTTCCCAAACAACAAACACAAAAGTTCTTATTGATTCACTTAGAAGATAATCTTTGTGAATTGTTCTCTCCATTGTATTTCATTGGTTATTTCGTGTTAACCCGTTGACCCTAGAGTAGTGAAATTAAACCGGTTTTTTCACCAAATACCCCTGACAAATAAATTTATTCACCAAATACCCCCACTTTTTTCAAAATTCACCAGATACCCCTGACCTTTAAAACAATTCACCAGATACCCTTTTGTTAACGGACGTTAGTCTTCCGTTAGTGTTTATTTACAAGTTTGCCCTAAGTCAACCCAATTAGCCCTAAGTCAACCTAATTAGCCCTAATTCAACCTAATTAGCCCTAAGTCAACCTAATTAACCCTAACTAACCCTAACCCACTCTCTCTCCCCTAAACTACCAGCCCCCACCCCCTCCCCAACAACCCCAGCCCCCACCGCCCCCCCACCACCGCCCCAACAATTCTAACCCCACCAGCCTCCCCTCTCCCTCCCCTCCCCTCCTCCTCCCATGCAGCTCCCCTCCCCCGCAGCCGCAGCCGCGCTCTCTCCTCCCCCCCCCCCCCGCAACACCCCCCTAAAATTAATTGCAATTCGTTGTGCGTCTTGGGCCCTGTTTTCACGAAAATCAATTGCAACCCCTGAAATTTTTCAAGAGAAGCTCATGGATGGTGGTGCAACTGATAGTGGTTGGTGGTGTCGCTGGTTGGTGGGGTTGGGGTGGGTTAGGGGGAGAGAGATAGATAGTTGGGTTGACTTACGTTAATTGGGTTGACTTAGAATTTTTTAGGATTTTTAGGGTTAATTAGGGTTTTTTAGGGTTAATTAGGATTAATGGCTAACGGAGTTAACCGCCGTTAGTCATTAAGGGCATTTTGGTATTTTTTTTAAAGGTTAGGGATATCTGGTGAATTTTTTTAAAGGTCAGGGGTATCTGGTGAATTTTGAAAAAAGTGGGGGTATTTGGTGAATAAATTTATTTGTCAGGGGTATTTGGTGAAAAAATCGAAATTAAACTAATAGGAAAGCGTAGTTTCCGTGCCTTGCAGTGGTATATCCGGTTCCCTTGTTGATCATACATATAACAGATCTAGCCCCAGGATCCTCCCCCGCTAGGCGACTAACTTGGATTAAGCACGCGGTCTCAGGGTTGCTCTGATACCATCGAGTCTACGTCACCAATGCGCATCCAGGGCCAACAATTGTCCTCAATAACCAACACAAGTCCTTCCGGCGCATTTTGTCCTCACTCATGCGCACCCTGAGAAACTTCCCAGGAGGTCACCCATCCCTAGACTACTCCTAACCAAGCACGCTTAACTGTGGAATAACTAAGGAAATGAGCTCTCTAAAAAAAAGATGCATCTTGTTGGAATGAGTAGCCTGCTAGATCCCTTTAAAACAATCATGAGGGTTATTATAACTAAGGTATGAATCCCATGACTTGATTTCCTACTAAGTATGTCCGCTACTACATTGGCTTTTCCCTCATGATACTGAATATCTAGGTTATAATCCTTGATAAATTCTAGCCATTGTTGTTGCCGCATGTTATGATCTTTTTGAGTGAAGATGTATTTAAGGATCTTGTGGTCAGTAAAGATTTTACATGTGATGCCATATAAGTAGTTCCTCTATATCTTCAATGCAAACACTATGGCAACCAATTCAAGGGGATAAGTAAGGTAATTTGCCTCATATGGTTTTCGTTGTTGCGACATGTAAGTTATGACCTTACCATTTTGCATGAGTACACAACCTAGATCGTTCTCTAAGGCATCATTGTGGACTTCGAATCCTTCGGTCCCACCAGGTAAAGTTAGAACCGATGCAGAGGTTAACATATGCTTTAACTCCCGAAAGGCCTTCTCACAGTCTCACTCCAAGTCAACTTCTGTTCCTTTTTTAGGAGTGAGGTCATGGGTTTTTCTATTCGAGAAAAATCCCTCATAAAACGTATATAGTATCCAGCTAAACCCATAAAGCTCCTCACATCAGTCACATTGTTAGGAGTTGGCCACTCACTCATAGCCTATATCTTAGCGGGGTCCTTAAATACTCCTTCTTTGGAGATGAAGTGCCCTAGGAAGGATGCTCTCTTGGCATACAGCCGATTTTCCCTTAGGGTGGTCAAAATTACCTTTAGGCGTTCCTAATGTTCCTTCCAATCCTTGGAAAAGATAAGAATGTCGTCAATGAATACCATACCAAATTTATCCAAGTAGGACCTAAATATATGGCTCATAAGATCCATAAAAACCGCGGGGGCATTGGTCAACCCGAATGGCATTACTGTGAACTCATAAGGACCATGTTGAGTCCTAAATACAGGCATAGGGATATCTCGGTCGGTGATACTCAGCTAATGATAACCTGATCTCAATTGATCTTAGAGAAGATTGACACTCCCTTCAATTGGCCCAAGAGATAATCTATCTTTGGAAGTGGGTACTTACTCTTGACTGTGGTGTTGTTCAATTCCCTATAGTCTATACACAGACGAAGACTCCCATTCTTCTTGGGCAGGTGGTTTAGTCGTATGCACCTATCCAAAAATAAATTTCTCCTACTCTCTTTTATAATTAAATACAGAAGGGAAGTAAGATTCGTATCCATAGGAAAACAGGGACAAGTTATATATTTAACGGATCAATACCTAGATTAATCTTGGTAATAAGTAACCTGATAAAAAGGGGGTTTTCAAATGAGTTATAGTTAAACTAAATTCAATTACCAAATAAATAAAATGAGAAATCAATAATGGAAAGATCTTGAGTCTAATTAATATCCACTTCAATTTAATTATCTATCATTGAACCTCAACTCTAGTTAATTATTTCCATGATTATCTATTGTTGAGAATTAATCTTGTATTCTCCTTATTCTTAGTTGAATAGCACGGCCAGTGTGACTATAAAACCCTAACTAAATGATAACCTAGTCCGATCAGCATCTAAGTTCAATCAGATAGCAGCAATAAACACAGAGAACCCATTGACCTACTAATGTCATACACGCGATAAACATTCAACAATTAATTTAATTTCTCAAAGAGATAACTAAGAAGATCTGCATCCAAATTAACTCTTCGTTGTTGCAAATGATAAAAGAATAAAACAATCCGATTCTATTCTCAAATCCAACAATAGATTAATTACACAATTAAACTAGTAACGTTCCTAGCATAAGTATGCAAGAATCATAGAATATAATCATAGAAATTATACCATAATCAAAGGAAATAAATAGAGAGGAAATATCTCAAAATAATGATTGAAGCTTCATGTTAATCTTCTTAAAGAACGGGTCAAGCTACAATCGGTATAACATAAGCCAATTCCATGATTGAAATCTTTAGTACAACCAAAAACTAAGAAAACTAAGAAGAATAAAGAACGAAAATGAAGAGAGGAGTATTTTCTCTGAAGCTTTTAAACGACGCACGAAATGTTGGCCACAAACCAACTTAAGCATCGCAAGTTGTGAGGGTCATCGCGAGGTGTGACGAGCTACTGATCCTACCGAGCGCTGCAGACCTTGGCTAGATAAACTCATGATCTATACCTTTGTCGCCTAAGTCTGACCGTACAAACGTCGGAGGAATCAAACTTTGGCCTTGAAAAAGTGAGTTCTTAGATGAAGATTCCATGGAGGAAGAAGAATCAATATTCTTGGTTGGATGTGTTTCAATAGTTTTGAATGTGTTCGAGAGACTTTTTGAGAGGTTTTGATGTTTAGATATAAGTGTTTAGCTCATCTATGTCACGTGCCACACAATAGGCTTGGTGCACTTAGCGCATCAGTGTCGCACGCTGCACAACAACGTTGCGTCGAGCGCATCGTCCTTGCGCATAGCGCATCTCTTCTTCTTTTGCCGAAGTTCAATTTTCATCTTAAAGTATTGACTTATCTTTTATTGAAAGTTATCATCGAATAACGGATTTAAATCATAGAATCTTATTTTATTAAAATAATTTAATAAAAGATATATTAAAAACCAATTAATTATCATGAATAATTAATTGAGCTTGAAATTAGATTTTTTTATATGGGGTTTTAAACATATTTTGGACTCAAAAGAGTCTTAAAAAAGACTCTTAATTGCTTTTCTTCAGTCCAGACCAAGTAGGACGACAATATGTTTTATCATTTGGTGTTAATATAGGAAGACATGATTATATGTTTACAGAACCAGTTAGGGCTGTTCAAAATTCGGTCCGGACCGGTCTTCGGGTCAAGGATTTTAATTTTCCGGTCTTTGGTCCGGTCCGGTCCAAAACCCTATAAAAACCTGTCTTGGGCCGGACCGGTTTTTCATTCAAAAATATGAATATAGAAGATAAAAAATATAATTTTCTCCTTTAATATGTTTGAAAATCTATTTTATTAGTAACTAATTTACATTAAAGTCTCAAAAAAGACCTTGAACAATTAGTTTTCATTGTTTATTTTAAGAATATCTCCTTATAATTATCAAACGTATTAAAAAAAGTGTGGAAAAGTGCAAAACCGGTCTAATTCGGTCCGGTCCAAGGTTTGGACCGATTTTTCCCGTCTGGTCCGGTCCCGGTCCATTAAAAAATCGGTCCGGTCTCCGGGTCTTAAATTTAAGAATTCCGGCCTTCGGTCTGATCCGATTTTTTCCGGTTCGGTCCAAATTTGGACCGGTGAACAGCCCTACAACCAGTCTCTCTAAAAAACAAGTTGTTCCTGTCAAAAAAAAAAAAAAAAAAAAATTGAACGAGTTGTTGGTAGAAAATTTTGGCCTTGGCCCTTAATTATGTTATTTCCTTATTTTTCGCTTAAAATTCCAACTACATTCAAATCGATTCCTGACATTAGGGCAATCCTATTTCAAAGGATTATTTTGGACTACTATAGCCAAAGCATATCCTTGTATGTAGTCAACTAACTCATGAGGATAAATAATTGCAACTTTTCTTTTGTTGGGTCATGTCAAGGCAATTTCAATTCTAATATAGCTCAAAGTAAAATTGTTATCGGAATTAGTTCTTCCAATTAAGTACAACTCGTATTTGCTAGGTACTTGTATCCGCCATAGCCCATGGTTGTAACTTGCTTTTAAGAATAAGAGGCATTTATTAAACATATGAATCAGCCCATCCACGTAATTCAACAAAGAAGCCTACAAATCATCTCCAGATGAGAGAAACGAAGACAAAATCTGTTGGCAATGTAGTTGACGCACAAAATTATCATAGTTACAAGTCGCACTACCTAGAATTATCCTCCTATGAAATCTTTAAAAACTGAGTTTGATGCTTACTCATTACTTCCACTGATTAAAAACCTATTCACCAAATCTCATCCGCACATTACCTACTGCCTCATCCCTTCTTAAACCGCGGAGAATCCAGTCAATATCTTCTCTGCAAAAGAAGGGAGAAAATCAATACTCTATTCATCGGCACATAATAATAAAAGATAAATACTTCAAAAAAAATTGGAAATTTCTTATCTTCTCTAAGATTTTAAATAAGATAATAAAATTAAAATGTCACCACTCAAAATGAGTCATAAACAGAAGACAGATTCTATTACAAAAACAAAATAATCTTAGGAGTGGTTTGGTTTACTATTTTTAGGCTCTAAGAAACGGAATCAATTACTAATTCACTTTCTTTTTGTTTGCTTCTCATCACTCCATTACCATTACTTGATGGTGATGGATTCCCCTAATTTGTTACCTTCCCCTACCTTGAAATAACAAAACTTGGTGGTATTGATTACCATTCATTTTAATTCATTGGCTTGAACCATACTCTCAATTGTTTCAATTCCCCTCTTCTATTTGTATCCATTCCCTTTCCATATCACATCTTGAACCAAAAAACCCCTTGACTTGTACTATCAGGGGAAATTTTATCATACATCCGGGTGTACCATGCTCATTTGGAACTCCAAATGAGCATAATCACATAATAAGTGGAGCTTCAAATGAGTAAATGAGTAAAAAATAGCCTTTGGTATACCATGCACATGGTACACCCGTTGACTCGGGTGTATGATGAATGCACTCATACTATGAGGGTTTGAATTCATTTGACACTAAATCCACAGAGAATAAGAGAATAAAAGAATACTTGCATTGTGCAAACAAAAAAATTCCAAGACCAACTACTACTTTTTCTAACCCCATGATAACATATAACATTTAAAGACTTGCAGTACGTCACGATACTCCTCTTGTTTTTATATATATATAGCCACCATTCTTCTTATCAAAAGAAAAAGAAAAAATAGGCACCATTTTTTCAACAGTAAAAGCTTTGGCAGTTCATTTCTCTTAAGATAAGTATTGATTCAGCTATTTAAATAATTACAACATTATATGAGTTTTGTTGAACATAGCCCTTCAAGCATATAGACAAATAAAATATATTTGTCCACACAATTAAGCCCGAAACTCATGACAAAGTCAAGCATCATTCAGTATTATGAAATGTAGTATTTTTACTTTAGAAAATATATTCAAAGGCTTAAACATAGTCCTAAGGAATACATTTAATATCTTCCATTTTTTATGTATCAAGTAACCCAGAATAGAGGAGAGATAAAGTAGACAGAGAGGGATAAACTTTTTCCCTCTTAGGAGTCATTTGGTTCACTATTTTTGGTCTCCACGAAACGGAATCAATTACCAATTCTCTTTCTTCTTGTTTGCTTCAACCCCTCATTACTTGATGGTAATGGATTCCCCTAATTTGTTATCTTCTCCTCCCCCTCAACTAACAAAACCCATTACTTGGTGGAAATGATTACCATTCATTTCTATTCCTTAGCTTGAACCAAACTCTCAATAAAGGTAGCCTTCCTTGTTACCATTCTCCTCCTCTACCATACGACCCCTTGTCTTTCCAATTTACAATATATGTCTACCATAACTCCAACTCCCAATGAGAGATTTATTTTTTGTTGCTTGTTTGCTCACCCATGAATCCGACCTAAAAGGCTCTTTCACTAGCTATATCTCAGCATAGACAGCCAATAACACAGGAACCTATAATGTGTAGAGTCAAACTCAAATCTTATTAGTCTTACAATGGCCAATGATATATTTGGTTCATTTCAATGTTCTATAGGGTTGCATGGGTACGGTTGCTAATCAATACAAGTAACATGCAAAAAGAAGCAATAAATCTCAACTCATTATAAGCATTAAGATGTAAGACAGAAGAACACACACAAAAAAACCTTCTAACTTATTGGGTTACCTAGACCCGAGAGTTTAGGGTCAGATTGAGGACTTTTCACTCCGAGTTCAAAACTGACCAGACTCCATTACCATCAAGTGTAGATTCCAGATTAAAAAGCTATCCCTATTCCCAATTTATGTCTCCCCTAAGTTGGCAAAAGTCTCAGATACTAGAAGAAAACATGACTTACATGATTCATTTCAGTTTGCTCTGCAGGTGAATAGCTGCTATGCTCTGTTGACATAGAGTTCTGCTCATCTGACGCCTGTGAAAACCTTTTGTCCATTTGAGATGCATTTGCTCCATGTCCATAAGGCTCACTGGGTCCCTGACCATATTGTCTAGGACCATAGCCTGTATTTGCTCCATGGCCATAAGGCCCGCTGGGTCCCTGACCATATTGTCCAGTACTTTGTTCAAAAGATCCAACCCGAGTTTGCCCATCAGCTCCTCTTGCTGGAGGTGGAGGACCATAGTTCCTACTATTATTAGGATATTGCATCTGTCCTTGGGGTGTGTACCCACCATGATTTCCAGGGAAATTCCTCATTTGTTCTTGGGGATGATTATAGCCGTGTTCTCCTAGCTGATTATTGATCTGTCCCTGGGGGGCATAACTACCACGGTCACCAGGGAGATTTTGCATCTGATGTTGATGGGTATAGCCATGGCTATAGTTTCCCTGATGTGAAGGCACAGAATTACCACTTTGATACCCTTGCCTTACTTCCCCAGAATAAGTTGTCCTATTGGGCATACCAGGTGGACCATAATTAGGTGCGAAATTATTAGGCTCTGGAAAACCACTCTGTGGCATATGGCTTCTTCCTTCTCCTGACATTGATCCATGCTGATTATAGGGACGGTTTCCTTGTTGATTAGGCATTGGCCTTTGATCATTTTGTCTACCTCTCTTTACTCTGCCATACTGAACTGGAGGCGGTCTTGGTATGATAGTTCCATTAATGTACTTATCTCCTGTCCGTTTTGCAGGCAGAGTCAAAAGAAAGCATCAATCAGAAAACATAAGAGTAAACCACCAGCTTCAAAGACATAGTTGCAATTCATTTTAGTGATATGAAAATCGAAAAATAGAAACAACAGTCAGAAAGAACTCCACAATTAATTTAAGTGACGAGATGAACAAAAATTATAACTAGCTTTAACTTGCAGAGAAGCGACCACATATACAATTCAAAAGTGCTCTTACCTCCATATTCCTTATTCACTGGGTCTATGTACGAATCTGGCAATACAAATATAACTCCAGGCATACCTGCATAAAAGTATATCAATCATAAAAACATTTTTTTACTTCACTAATTATAATTTAATCATTTATTTTAGCACAAAATTACCCTCAAACTTCTGTGCTGTGTCTTCGTCAACCTCAACTTGAAAACCAGTGTAAGTGGTGGTGCTACATGCATACATTTTCTTCTTTGCCTCTTCAACGCTGATATCATCAAAAGACAAATTATATTAAGGCAAGAGTTGAAAGTTTGAACCATCTCTAGAGCCTTTGTGAAACAAGCAAGATTGAGAATGTGCAAGCTACGATGTCCATTGAAAACTGCCGGCAGCCCAACTCTCAACGACCACGCCAACCAACTCGCCTCACCCTCCTTAATTAAACCCCAACAATTGAACTCTTGATTTAGTAAATTATATCTCCAATTTCCAGATCTAGGGTTTACCATTTGACCCCTAGATCTGAAATTTTCATATTGAACGATTGGCTGGAATTCGAACCTTGTTATTCTCTTTTTCTTTTCTCCTTTGTGAATCTCGACCACTAATTGTCGAAACTTTACAGATACGCGAATCAACACCCATTCCCACGCGTCTCGAGCGTTGTGTCGAGTAGACACGCGACACTCGATGTCCAACAGGGTGTCGGAGTAACATAGGTTTAAGGTCATAAATGAACTGGAAAAGCAATACAATAAAGGATATATAGTAATATAGATATTGTAAGAATATCCAAAAATAATGTGCTTCCAGAAATAAACATGTCCTTTTTCGTGCTCATTTTGATCAGTCCTCAAAACCAACTATTGGAAAGCCACTACTAGCATTGGAAAAAATCCAATGCACTCACGGCAACCAAAAAATCCATTGCACTACACATGTCACTTGTCATTATCGCAACATAGTATTTTCACTCAATTTTCCGCCACCTTTCCTTCTATCCAACATCACATGGTAATCAATTTGATACACGGTAGGGGGACAAATAAGCAGGATGCAATCTATGCTGTATCAGGCACGTTGTACTTAGAAGCAAGTACTTGAAAAATAAGGGAGCAGGAAAAAGATAAACTGAATATCTTTAAAACAAAAAAATAAACTTAAAACAGTTTTTTAATGCTACTTGAAATAGGGGAAATAAGCGTCTTTCCATTATGTTGCTTTTTATTGGTAATTTTTGCTTGTGTTCAAATGTGTACACAGACTACACAACACTTCAATCTTTTCAGCCACTTGAAAGAGCAAAGATAAAAAAAAAAAATCAGGGGCAGAGGGTTAATATTTTACGAAATATGTTGAAAAGGGTATGTCAAAGTTGTCATTAACAGTCAAAAAGTCAAAAGTAGTCGAGAGCTGTCACCAAAAGCAATACTAACAAAAGGAATATGGTCAATCTAGAAAACCAATTCCCAAAATAGGGGGGGGGAGGGTGATGGTAAGCAGATATGAAGATGTGAGACTGCGGAAGGAAGAGGCAGAAAACCAAAAGGACTGATCAGTAAAGAAAATTAAAGAACAAAAACATGATGGCTCTTTGGTTATCTTCTTCAAGTTTCTTTTCATTTCTTCTTGTCCTTATTTTCTTCAAAAAATTTGACAAGCAAAGGTGACCTGCCAGTGGCAAACCGATTGCATCCCTCAGCCATTTGGAAACCAGACCTAATTTGTAGTCTTAGGAGATTCCTAGCAAATGTTGGTATTAATTGGTTAGCCTGATCAAACAAGATTTGGAACAAATAGAATACCAAGGATATTTTGATTGAGGTCTGGATGCCTAGATGTTGCTATTGATTAGTTCAATAAAATTTTGACAAATAGAACATGGGAACATTGGAGAAAAAGCACCTTCTTACCACATTAGTAAATCAAAGGAGGTGCCCTCAAATCATCAAGGGATAAACTTATGAGTCATGCCATGTAAAAATTTTAGGAGAGAGAGATAGAGTTTCGATTAAGGAAATGTACGAGCATATGGAGAACCAATTTGGGTTTATGTCGAGACAGTCCACCATAAAGGTTATTCATCTTATGAGACAGATGACGGGATATTACACAAGGAAAAGGATCAAGGATTTGCAAATCATTATTATTGAACTAGAGAAGACATATGATGAGGTCCCCAATTTTCTGCTTTGCTAGGCAATATTGGGAAGTGCATTTCATGTAAATATATTGACTTTGTTAAGGACATGTATCGAGCAAACATTGAATCGTGTGGAGGAGTATCAAAGAATGTTCCTATTGGAATCCATTAAGGTTTTTACTCGTTGTGGTAATAATAGATGAGATGACACGACTAATTAGGATGAGATCTTGTGGTGTAAGATGTTTGTAGATAAACACGAGATTAGAGATAGGGTTAATGATAGAGTGGAGCGATGGATGCACACATTTTTAACTCAAGAGTTTAGGCCTAGTCAAAGTGAAATAGAATACATGGAGTGCTATTTTAAAAATGAAAGGATGTCAATCGAAGAAGTAGCAACATTGGATGGAAATGACTTTTCCCTTAGTAGATGTTCCATAAACCTTTGTGGTCGATTTCACAAAAGAATGGACATGTTGAGAAAGGTGTGACTCACATACGGTGGCTTAAATATGAGGAGCAACTAACATTTTGTGTGATGGTAGTCTACCTCCGGTTAAATGGATCATTCTATAGAACAAATGTTAGACCACGTCTATACGAGCCAGAGTCTAAGTGTTTGGAAAACAGGGGTAATAGATATGCACAAGTTGCGACAGCGTAGGCACACCTTAGTCCTTAAGAAATGAAATTCGAAATGAAGATATTTGGAAAAAGGGAGGATTTACATATATTAAGGATAAGACGAGAAAATCAATTAGATGATACACTAGTTACAGCGGTAGAGTTGGCCAGTTGGGATAGTGGAAGATTTACAAGATGTCAGGGAGGCCAATAGAGGGCACTATAGATAAGGATTTTGGGAGCATATAACGCTTGACATAAGAGAAGAAATGTAGAGTATCTAATTAAACATCAAAATAAAATCTTCACCCATGCAACTGATGCGAACATTATTGGTATTAAGGCTTTTGCCATTGTTACACTTCTCTTGGTATCATATTCCTTATTCAAGGCTAATTTGTTAAAATAATAATATTATTTGACATGGATATTATGGCAAATGTAATTGATTTCTTTGATGCCTAAAGTAAATCTCCAAACACTAAGAATTGCAAATCAACCAAAACAACCATCTAATAATGGAAATTCTCATGGTACTCTTAGGGTTACGATATTAATAGCCAAAAATGTCATTACTACTAACAACAGGCCCGTCTCTAAATATTAGGGCCCTCTGCAATTATAAAAAATGGTCCCTCATATATATGAAAAACGAAAAAGGGCTTGATTTGAGGGGGAAAATAGAAATCCATTATGTATCGTTTTAGAATTTCCCTGGGGATATTTTTTCCTATTTGATCATTTAAAATTTTACATTATTCATCTAATAGCTTTGAAGGAACTTTTTGACTAATATATAAAAACAAAAATTACTAATTAAGATATCATTGGGTTCATTAAAATGTATATTTTCAAAATGTCAACTTTTAAATTTTTTTACTAATATATAATTAGAGACATTAGTGGTCATATTTCATATATGTACATCAGCAAGCATGAAACCACATATAATGCAATAGGGGAAAAAAAAGAGTATTAAGATAAATCAAGGTAGTACAATCTTAAAAAAATGGAAGGTTCTTTCATCTTGCTAATAAATCGAATATACATCACCATCTAACAAGCCCTAACAGCCATCTTCCCCCCCATTCTCCCCTTGCCCTCCCTGATGCACAAGCTATAAGCCGCCACTAACTAACAAGCTAATGCTATGAGTGAACTACATCACCATCTTCCCCCCCATTCTCCCCTTGCCCTCCCTAATGCACAAGCTATTAGCCTCCACTCACTAACAAGCTAATGCTGTAAGTGAACTACATCACCATCTTCCCCCCCAACAACAACCACAAGTCATAACAAACCACCCTGCAGCCACACCACACCCCAACCACCATCAAGCTTCTACCACCTTACTATAGCCACAAATCAGTACCATCAAATCTTCCCATATCCAACTCCCCAACACCGACCACTACTACCTCTCTCTCTTTGAAGCATAGCCCCTCTCCCCCTTCTAGTGCCTTTGCCCCCCACCAAATTTACCACCACCACTTTCAAAAGCCCTAACAGCCTCCACTATCAGAATTTACCACCAAGTAATACCTACTTCCACCGGCTCTCCATCTCCTGCACCTCCCTCATACCATCCACACTCCTATCCACAACCTCGCCATAACCACACTAACGCCACCAACCTTATCCCCTCATTTTATTGTTACCTAAACCAACCCCCTTACTTGCCAACTTCAATTTCTTTCAAGAATGTTTAACACTAAGATATATTATGTCATTGTATTTACTCTCATATTCTCATGAGCCGTGCCTAACTCCAAAACGTTCTAAACAATTTTTGTTCAGAACATGTACAAATGTTGTATATCAAATAACAAATGTTATATATAAAAAATTCACCATCTTATATAACTAAGAATAAAAATTACAACATGACAATCAAATTTAGATTCAATTCAATTATCATTTAATTTTTTTTTTTCGATTAAGAAAGATAATTGGTCCAAATACCGACCCTGGCTAGGTTACTAGAGTTCAGGGCACACCAACTCAGAGGCTGGGTACAAGGCTAAACAGCCCAGAAGTAAATGCCCCAACATATTGTTGGGATGAGGATTCGAACCCTATTGTCCTGGAATTCGGGGTGGTAATCCACTGAGCTACCACATCTCCCTCCTATATACAACATTTATGGTTCAATGTACAACACTTATGGTTAAATATATATTATTTAATAGTTCTCAACAAAATTATGTTCAGAATTCGTGATGAATTAGAAATTTCTCTATTATTGTACAAATGCTCAACAAAAAAATAATGTAAATCACAGAGATGCTACTCCCTCATCGCGTGTATATAAATCTACTATACCAGGTTCGGCGCAGCTTTGAAGTAGCTTGTAAGTAGCTTTTAGATAGCTTTTAGCTTTTGAAAAATTATTTTAGGGTTTGGTGAAGTAGTTTTTCGAGGTAGCAGTCCGATAGCTTTTAGCTTTAGGGTAGCTTTTGCCAAAAGCTAAGATTATTAGCTTTTGTCAAAAACTAACATTTTGCATATTTTTTACACATTAAAATTTTGCCAAGAGCTAAGCCAGTTTCACAGCTAAAAGCTAACAGCTACCTCCACAGCCAAAAGCTCACAGCTGTAAGCTTTTGGCTTACAGCTAATAGCTATTTTTGCCAACAGGCCCATAATCTAATCCCCCTGACATACAAATTACAGTACCTTCAATACCAACTATAGCATGAAAATTTCCACATTGAATAATAAAGAAAGCAGAGAGCAAAGAATGAATACCTTCCAACGACTTTGGCTAAAGTATTAACATAAGTCTCAACCATCTGCTCAGGAGGTGGGCGTTGTTGAGGATCCTTACCAAAGTCCATGACAATAAGCCAGTGTTTGTAATCACAACCCTCGAAGAGAATTGTATCGGGGTCAATCTTATCGACATCGAATGACCTGGAAGCGGCAAGAGAAAGGCCGGTGGAGTGGAAGAAACGATGAGAGAAAGGGAGTGGAATAGAAGGGGGAGAAACAAGGTTTGTGTGGAGTGATGAGAGAGAATTGGTAGTTGCGGCGGTCGAAGGGAGGAGTGTGTGGGAGTAGGAGTAGGAGTAGGAGTAGGAGTAGGAGTGGGAGTGTGAGGTGAGGAAAGAGGAGGAGAGAGAAAGAGCGAGGCGGAGACGGCTTGTGAGCGCCGCCATTGGAGGGTGAGGAAGAACCGTAGCTGGGGTTTTCGGTTTTGCAGGGGTTTTGACTTGAGTGGCCTACTATATTGAAGGGAAAGGAAACTTGCGTGAGTGCAACCCTTAGCTCACTCGAGAGATGTTGTATAAATTAGAATTGTTTTAAATATTGATTATTTAATTAGAATAAATACAAACTTTAGCCGGTTCGTTCTTAATAATACAGAATTTTGATTATTATTTAATATATCAAACTTTTCTAAAAATTTCTCCAAATTGGTCGTTATCGGTCGTTGGCTTGGTGTAGGAGGTGAACTAGTTGTCTTGGCATTGGACACATGTCGTTATTTTCATTGGTTGGTTTTAAATTTTTGTTCAAATAAAAAAAACCAAAAAGAATTTGTTTCCTTTTTTTCTTTTTCTCTCTCTTCCTCCTTCCTCCATACAAAGCTTGCTACTGCACCGCCAACTTTGTTTTAGAAAACTCCACCTTTCTTCGTCGGAAACTTCATTTTCACTCCATCTCTAACTCTCCTCACCATTATCTCTCTCTCTCCCCTTTCTACTCGCATGCCTTCAGAGCTTCATCAATGCAGTCTTCTTGGGTCTTCTATTTCCAATTTCTCTATCTTTTACAATCTCTCTCCGCTTTCTCCACCATGTCTGCCATCAACCTTCAAACCCACCTTTCTCCGGTAATTCAATCTAACCCAGATACCCCAAATCAAACCACCCCTTTTCCCCAAATTCAGCCCTTGAAACCCTGAAATCTCATCTTCTGAGCAATACCAACGTATTGATGTGAGAATCCTACATTCATTCTTCTGTTGAATACGAAATGATTCAGAGTTTGAATCACAAACATGATCACTAACTATATTGATGTAGGAATCCGTTGTTGATGCTCTTTTTCTTTATTTTTTGATGTGGGTATTTTTAGGGTTTCGTAAAGACTTGGTTTTTCAAGGGTTTCCGATTGGATCGAATTGAAGTTTTGTCTCTCAAAATACTATCAATGGGGAAGTCCTCATATAATGCTAGGGGGCTTGTTTTGGCTGTTTCTTCGAGCATTTTCATAGGCAAACCTTTTGAAATTGCTCAAGCTTGTAACTACAAACACTAACATACTTTGTTGTTCCTGTAATAATTGCAGGGGCTTTCAAAAGAGTATTCGGGTTTGAATTCTCTTTGAGTTTAGAACAAAATAATTCAGGGGTAGATGGTTTAGAGTCGGAGACCGATAACTGGGGTGAAAATCGAAATGTTGTGGGTAATATTATCAGGGGTGGAATCTAGACCTGCCATAAGGTTCCAAGTTCCCAAGAATTGATAACTAATGTAGGCGAGTCAATTGAGAAAGATTTGGAAGTGAGAGAGAAGCGAAGTAGAGAGAAAATCCTCATATCTCTCATCCACTATCAACACTGACTGAATACAGTCGTACTGGTACTTGTTTTGACGGACTTCTCGAAATTCGTCGTCGGGTGACGTCCGTTTTTAAAAATAAAGCCGTTTTGGCAGTGAAATCGACCGTTTAAGATCGCCTCAGGAGGCGTGCCTAGAATTTTGTCGTATTGATATTCGTTTTGATTGGCTTTCTCGAAATTCATGCTCATTAAGGGTCGTTTGTGGCGTCCTTTTTTTCAAAAAAGTCGTTTTGATAGTGAGATCGGTCGTTTAAGAATTGTCGGTGGTGTCCGATTTTTCAAAAGAAGTAATTTTGGCCGTGAGATATAGAGTTGGATTATTTGCTCCTAATAATGCAATATTTTGGCAATTCGCAGATAATAAAGCAACTTTTTGATTATTTCAGAATAAAGCAACCTTTATACCCCATCAACTTTGAGTAAGTCAAAATCGGATATAACCTGAAGAATAGGTCAAATGGGACACGTGTCGCCTAATAACTGGTTCCATAAACAAATTTTATAAAAAAAATTTAAAAACAAAAGATAAAAAAAGGATAACCCCCCCTTCACCCCCACCGTAAACCCCCTCTCTTCTCCCCCCACCCACTGCCACACCTCTCTCTCCTCCCACCCCAACCACCCTCGGCGCAACTTCGAGCCACCCTCTACTCAACCCGAGCCACCCTCTTCCCCTATCGCCACCCCCACCCCATTTTTGCCCCCTCCCTTCTTCTACTTGGAAGACCCACCAACCCAACCCTGGAGAGTCCCCCCCCGCGCGGCGCGCTTAGCCGCAACCACCTCTTTCAAGGCTTCGTGATGGTTAGTCGAGGTTGGGGGAGTTTTTCGGGGTGGGGAAGGTGGGGCTGGAGTCGTGGATGGAGGGGGTTGGTTGTGGGTCGAGGATGGCGAGGACGGAGATAGAGGGAGCGGGGTTGTCGTGGGTGGGGAAGGGGAGGGAGGGGTTGCTGTGGTGGAAGGGAGGGTGGGGTTTTTCGTGGGTGGGAAGGGGAGGGATGGGGTTTTTCGTGGGTGGGAAGGGGAGGGATGGGGTGGCAGTGGGTGGGGAAGGGGAGGGAGGGGTGGCAGTGGGTGGGTGGTGGGGTACTTGGGTTGGGTTAGTGGCAGTGGGTGGGGGAAAGGAGGAGGGTTTTAGTTTAGGTTTTTTTAAAACTTTATTTAATATTATTAATTAGAATTAAGGGTTTTAATTAAAAAATTACTATTTGTTCAGGTCAGTGGTCAACTTGACTTACTCAAAATTAATGGGGTATAAATGTTGCTTTATTGTGGAATAATCAAAAGGTTGCTTTATTATCTACGAATCGCTAAAAGGTTGCATTATTATGAGCAAATAATCCTATAGAGTTTCATTTATTAAGGCTAATTAGTTAAGGTTAAGGGCATTAGGGTTAGGGGTTAGGTTAATTAGGGTATTAGGGGTAGGGGGTTAGGGGGGATGGAGGGTTAATTAGGTTAATAATGGCAAAGTTGTAAATAATACAAATAGTGACTTAACATCTGTTAGGAAAAAGGGTAGTTGGTGCACATTTTTAAAAACTCAGGGGTAAATGGTGAAAATCTGAAACATTGGGGGTATATGGTGAATTTTCCAATTTGTCAAGGGTTTAGGGTGAAAAACCGTTTAACGAATGATCATATCTATGATTATAAATTAATTACTAAGTTCTATGGTTATGTAGGA
Source organism: Beta lomatogona (assembly GCA_947646795.1). Taxonomy (NCBI): domain Eukaryota; kingdom Viridiplantae; phylum Streptophyta; class Magnoliopsida; order Caryophyllales; family Amaranthaceae; genus Beta; species Beta lomatogona. The sequence goes on from CANSNZ010000072.1 coordinate 1,258,826, forward strand.
TAATTACTACACTATTATCTGAAGGACTAGTAGTTAGCTTGCACTGACAAGTTGGTAGAGAGTATGGACTTTTGATTGGAAGGAATTTTTTGGTACCCTATTGCTTCGATCGGTAAAATCTAGCACCCGATTTGCTGGTACCCAAGTTTTCTCGGTTAGATCATGGGTCGCGTTATAAACTACCTACCAAAGAAAATTCCAGTTTTGAACACCTCTATATATGTAATCATAATATAAGTATATAAATATGGGTCTCGTTTTAAAGCACGTTTCGAGCTGGATTCAATAGTATAGACATTATAATTTTGTAAATTGTATACTTGCAGTTATGGTCAATTTATATAGTACAATAGTCCATTGTAGTTTGTTGTGAACCACATTTTATCTTTCAATTATACAAAACTCTAATAATTATCCATTTTTATTACTTTAAGATCATAATATTAAATATATATAGTGACAAATGACAATCCTATGTGGCGCTCCAAATGCTCCTGTAGTATTTTTTTTGTATGAAATTATATGAAAAACCACTTTTGAAAAAGAAACTTATAGTTTTTGTTCACATCGTATCATCAAGCAAGTTGTTGAAGATTTCGAGTATAGCACAAGGACATTAATTAAGTTGTGGAACAAAGCAAATAAGTGATAGATTATAAAATGTTATTTCACTAGGAACACTACAAGAGGGGGGGTGAATTATATATGTAGAAATAAACGTACTTTTTGCAAAATTATAAAACTAATACAATAAAACAAGCTAAAGGAACACAAGAGATTTTTACGAGAAAAAACTTATTGGGCCCAACAAAAAGAAACAACCTCGACCACTAGGGATTTCAAACTCAACTCTTTCACTAATTAGGCCAAACAACTCTGTTACAACCTAATTCTACTCACGGGCTACAATTTGAGTTCCTAAACTCAAGTTCCTGAACAACTGTTCCCTTAACAGTTGTTCCTCTCAACTTCACTTGAATTTTTCTCACTTTAATTTGCTTCACTCAAAGCTTCTCTCATACAGGACTTCACTCAAAATCCCCCTACCCCAAAACCAAAATTACAATGATCAATGAACTTAGTGGAATAGAGTAAGAAGGCAAAGAACAAATGGCTTATAAGAGAATGAAGCACTGACACTTTAATTAATTAAACTCACTTAATCACTTGGTCAGACACAAATTGGAACTTAATTAGACTTATGTATTTATAGCAGTCATTAAATAAAACGTAGGATTAAAACATGTGATAGTAAATTAACCATTATCCCATGATGTTCCTCAACTAGAGGAACATGTTCCATTATCCACCCATGAACCTCACGTTCTCTTTGAACATGATACAAGATTAATATTGCTTCCTAAATTTTAGCATTTACTTGTGCAACAATCATAAATCTGATTTTTAATTAAAAAGTATTTTAATTAATAAAACCAAAATGAAATCCTTTTATCAAATAATATCCTTAAAAGATATTTCTTTTAAAATCAAAAAGGATTTAAAAGGTTGTTTCCTGCAAAAAGTGGCATATAAAAGGTCTGTTATAATAAATTTTCCTAATAATTTATATTTTAAATTAAGGTCAGATTAAGGATTTATTTTTTTAAAATTTCTTCAATTTATCAACTTAGTTTGTTCCTAGTATCCTTTCCCCCTTTATCATCCTCCAAAAGATCAAACTCTTGGTGATTATATGGGAAGACTGAGTTTTGCAAGACCTTGAGACCATAAACAAGCACCAAAAAAATGGTTAAGTGAGTAAATCAAAGGGTAAACTTGCTCAAACAGCAATCACATAATATAAGCCATTCCAAGTAAGAAATTATGCAATCTTATAAAAAACAAAGACAAATAGCAAAGTTATATTTTTATAGCACTTGTTCCAAAAGGTTACAAAAGAAAAAGAAGGAAAAGATAATAAAGGAAAAAAACTAACACTAGTGGAAAAAACTGCTTTTGCTACTTATCAAATGCTCCGGTTGACTAATCAACCCAAGCATTTGTGAAAATTTCAATAAAAAACTTATAAATGCTCGGGTTGATTAGTCAACCGGAGCATTTGATGTCAATTCAGGAAACACTGTACCTATTTCTAAGATATTTTTATTTCGACCCTCCTCATTTTTCCTTCCCTCGATTGTTTTCCCTCCCTCCTAAGTCCTAACCCCCCCTCGATTGTCAATTCAGGATGCAGTTTTCTCTCTCTTCCCCTCTCCATAAAACTACTTCTCTCTCTCTCTTCCCCTCTTCACTCTCAGTCCGCTCCTTGGAATACATGTCCAGGTAATTTCGTTCGAACTTTACTGCTGTAATTTTGTTTTATTGCTGTATTTTAGGTTTTTTTTTCCTAGATTTGGGGATTTTTTTTAGGGTTTTCTTTGATTTCGTTCAGGGTTTTGTTCAGGTCAAAAACTTTATCTCTTACCTCGATTCCAAAGCACGGAAGTAATTTCTCATACCTTCGAACGTTTCAAAGAATCGTCTCTCCGCAATGATTTCAATACATGCAACCGTCTTCTTTCTCAGTTCAAGGTATATGTTCTACCTCTTTTTTTCACGCTTCAAAACCCTTCCTTTTCTTTCGTCATTTTACGGCTTCATAAAAAAATGTTGGTTTTTCGATCGACATGATTTCCTAGTATTTTTTAGTTTCTGATGCTTTTGTGTTCGTTCAGTTTCATCTAGTGGAGTATCTAAGGTTCTTTAATTTGTGGATTTTATAGATTTTGCACTCAAGATAAGAGATTTAAGCAGATTGTGTTGTAAATGTTGGTCTCTTTTTCTTTAATTTTGTTACAACTATGTATGCGAGCTCTGATTATCTCAATTTACATTGAAATTAGGTTAGCAATTTATGATAAGATCAAAGATTGCGGTGATTTATTATTTGATACTAGTATAAAGTCAATGTCAAATTGTTAAATGTTGGCTGCGGTTGAGGTGTTTGTAGCTGAATAGAAGTTGGAGGAAATTGTAATCAGTAGATGATATGTTTTACTTCAATTTTGGGGATGGAAGTCTCAAGAAAATTATGATTAGGCGGACTTTGTGATTTTAATTTTTGGTGCTAGTGGCAGTAGTTGATTCAAATGTTGACTGGGGGTGAGGTGATTATAGCTGGATGGATATATAAGCAATTTGCATCTTTGGCTATTTTTACTGCAACTTTGGCGCTGGAAGGCTTAAGAATATCATGCAAAGCGAGATAAAAGAAGTTGATTTTTAGTGCTAGTGGTAGCAGTCGATGTCAAATGCTGGTTGCTGGTGAGGTGATTATTGCTGATGCTATTAGAGATGCATTCAAATTGGAGTTTAATGACGAATGTAATGTGAGTTCTCAGTAGTACTTCTTTATTTGGCCTTTATGGATCTTTATATTTTCTTAATTTGAATTTGTTGGATCTAAGAATATTATATATGAAGTTTGGGGTTGTTTTTGCAATGGATTACTATTAAATTGAAAAAAAAGATGACCCATGATTTTGAGTGGAAGATAACTTGATTGGCGGAAAATCTAAAGGGAGCATGCTGAATCTTGTGAGCAATACTTTGACAACAATCCGACTAAAAGCATACATTTTGGTGGAATAACTAGGATGCTATGTCATGCCTGCAAAAGTGGAAGTTTTTTCTACCTTACTCAAGATGATAGATTTATGATTAAGACTGTCAAGAAATCTGAAGTCAAGGTTAGTTTACCATTTCTTTGACTTGTGTTTTTTTTTCCTTTCCAGATGTTTCTGCTTCTAATCTGCCTGTTTAATTGTTGTTTGCTTTCCTTTTAGTTATAATATTGGCAGTTGGTATTGCTATTAGAATATTTAGGTGTGTCCTAATTTCTTGATTACAATGTTCAGGTTTTACTCAGGATGCTTCCAAGTTACTACCAACATGTTTGCCGGTACAGAAATTCACTCGTGACTCGGTTTTATGGTGTGCGTTGTGTGAAACCAAACGGTGGACTTAAGGTAGAATTCCTATTTTTATAGTGATTAAATGATTCATTGTGTGCTTGTTCATTGAATTTTTTAATAAATGAGTTGCCAGATTAACGATATTTTGTTTAATGTATTTGAACCAGACACGCTTCATTGTTATGGGCAATTTGTTTTGCTCGGAGTACCGTATTCATAGGTGATTCGACTTAAAAGGATCTCGACATGGGCGGACAACGCAGAAGCCTGAGGGTGAGATAGATGAAACGACTACCCTCAAGGATCTTGATCTTGACTTTGTCTTCCGCCTTCAAAGGAACAAGTACCAGGACTGACCAAGTGAGTTGAAGTCACACATCTTGTACAACCTTGTAATACCACTGTTGTGCAGCTTGAATTGATTGTAATCTATCGAAAATCAGGCAAATTGAGGGATTGCGAGTTCCATGAAGCAGAGAGAATTATGGATTACAGTTTTTTGGTCGGGTTCATTTCCGTAATGACAATACTGTGGATAAGATGGGCTTTTCTCCGTTCGTCCCCCGTGGTACTAAATCCATCCTTCGCGCATTGAATTTGCATTGTACTCGAGTAAATATATGAAATAACTGAAACTAAGTCATTTTCCTTTCCAGGTAAGAGGGATTCATATCAGAATGAAAAGTACTTGCGTGGACGTCGTTTCCTCGAAGTAGAACTACAAGATACGGATCGTGTTCTTGCTAGCAGGTGTGCTTTCTCGTCCTTGATTATTCAACTGTCATCATTGAATTGTTAAAGTGATTAATGATATGAGGTTCTAGAAGAAAAATGTTGTGGTCTTTTTGAGCTAATTATATAATCTTGTGATTAGTTTCTATGGACACTTGATAGCCAACAAGTTCTCTAAGAACAATCTGTCTTACTCACATTACTAGTATGCTTGATAAATGTGATTTATGACAGCTTCATCTTATTAAGGATATCCAATTATTTAAGCAATTGAATATGGCCATGCTGGAATGCATATTATTAGGAGTAGCATTGGATGTGTTTGATTTGATATGGATATAGTTCTATTATTTCCACATATAAGGTTGACAGTATGCATTGTATTTTTCCAATGTCAAGGATCAAATAAGTTTAAATTACAGAACTGCTCTAATAACTTTTTTGTTTTTCGAAATGCTACTTTCTATCAATCTATGCACCTTATTCTCTCCTCCCACACGGTTGGTTGTAGTTTATGTCAATTGAGTTCTTACTTTTCACTGGTTTTTTTGATAGGAGAAAAACATGAAATGCCTTTGATATTTCTACCTTAGTTTTTTATTTTTCCTTCTGTTTGGATTCTAAGATAAAGGTGCTTTAGTGCTAGGATTGAGGGGTTATGGAAGTGGCAATGGGGATTATTATACGGAGCCATCTAAGAAGTTGATGAATTCGTCTCAGATTTCAAGAAAGATCAGCCAGGGCCAGATTTCGGAAAGCGAATTCAACCCAGATGCGTGCTGACAATGGATATCCTGCTTATTTGGTTGCTCGTTTAGCTTCTTTCTACGAACGTCTTGGTATAGTTAATTGTCTTGGTGGTCCAGAGCGTAATGGTAGCGACTAATTGAGCTTCCCATGAACTTCTGCAATGACAAATCGCTAAAACCTACACATGAAATTCTCAAAAAAGGTCAGGATTGCCAAGCTTTAGCATGAATTTGTTTATGATATAAGCATAATATGCACGTAATACTGCATGAGAGTAGCAAAGTTGGAGGATTTGGTTTAATACTCTTACATGTCATATGAAAGTTGGGTTGTTGACGCTGTTTATAATGCGAATGTTGTAATACATAAGTTGCTTATTTTAGAGATTACTTTGGATAGCTAAGGTTAAAATTAGGCAACTTCTACTTAATAGATTTTACCAGAGTTATACTTTCGAGCTAATGCCATCTTTAGACAATTTAGTGTTGCTTCTGATTGCATCTCAGAAAATGCAGCATAAAGGATAAGTATGCGATCTCTTTGTTGTAACTTTGCTTAGTATCTGAAGAGAAGATATACTGATTGTTTATTTTGATGAAAATCTATTGTTCGCTATTGGTTTTCCTCCATATTCTCTGTTTTGATCTCTATAGCATATTACTCTATTTGTTAGTAAATATAGTCATTGTTATGCATGTTGTTTATAGCTGAAAATCTCGTCGTTGAGAGCATCATAACTCTTTATCGCTGTTATTTTGAGAGCGTCATGGATATTCATGTTTATTGTCCTTTCTTCCGCTGTCCTTTTTTTCCTTCACGCTTCTTTCTTACTCCTCCTTAACTCCTCTTTCTTGCTCCTCCTTAACGCCTCCCTCTTTCATATTTGAAATAAAATCAAGGGTCTTAGAACTTAGATCGAAGGTAGGCATTCAAACAACATCAAAAATTGATTTTTGGGTCTAAAATGCTTAGTACATTGGAAATGAGTTTATAATACTAGCATTTTGTTATTTTCAGGATAATAATGAGAGGGATTTACTGATTTGTGTCTCATACATGGAAATTATTTGTAATAAGAAAAGAACTTTGAGGAGTCATACCAAAATGCCAAAATGCCATTATACCAAAATTCTATTACTTTCACATTATGCAGGTCAGTCTTTAGTGGCAACAGAATAAGGTTATGTTTAAGTATAGTCACGGTTTTTTGTTAACTATGGATCACTTAGTTGTTGACTGCGCAGGAGCTTTTACCTAGCTTATGAGTTCCTGCCTAATTTAAAAACTCATGCTTAAGGGGAGAAGGGAGAAGGGTGTTTGGAGACCTGCGGTTGGTTGTTTGCAACTTATGGGTAGTGATCTATCTACGATACGGTTACCAACTTATAGAAGTATGTATTTATGCCACGTTGTGGTTGGAGACTGCACCTATACTCTTCTCTGACATACAAAGCCGAGTTTAGTATATGTGGAAAGCTCTCCATTCAGTGCAATACATAGCAGTCTCCGTAAAGTCATATGAAGTCTTTAGTGTGTAGGGGATGGAACTACGTGACTATCATGTTTGAAAAAGAGGGAGCATATATTTGAAAGTAAATCCAAGATTTTTCTTAATCTGCTTATGTGATTGCTTCTGATATTTTATCTTGTACTATGCAAGTTCTATTAGAGATGATTCTTCGTTATACAACCTATACCTTAGCTTATTTCTAGATACTGTCTAAGTTCTGACATGCAGTAATAGTTGCCTTTGTTGGAAACAATACTCGCATTGCATTCTTAAGCGTCCTTATTCTGTTGTTGATAAATTGAGATTTGAAATCATCACCATTACACCTTAATTCCTTTGATTTTTCAGTGTTATGAAGACATTGGAATCAGTGGACACAGTAGTATCATCGTTTTGGTGGGTATTTGGATTCTACTGCATTGTTTCATGTGGACAATACCTTTTACAAGATTCTCCCCGCCTCTATTGGTAAGCATAGATATCTTTTTATTTCTTTCCAATCTACCTTCTAAGTGCACCTACTTCATGCATCAAAAGAAATAAAAAGAGCTTTCTATCATGCATATTATAATTTATGAGAAATGACTGATATGAATAGGCTGAAAGAATTGACTTCACTCTAGAAAATACATTGTGGAGTTATATATTGTGGCAATTAAAAGTTTATAGCCACTAGCTAAGTTCAAGATTAAAGTTGCTCCTCCCCAAGCGATGTTAACCCATCTGGCTAGTAGAGGGCTGTGCTGTGGTGGCTTTAAAAAGTGCATCATTTGTATTTTCTTTTAGTATCTTCTCTTAAAATGACCTTACTCTCTAGTGGTATGTTGTTAGATAAGCTTACTGCATTTCACATGTTTTTAGTTGCATCAAATGCACGTTATGTATGGGTTTTTGTTGTGATGTTGTTCTTGCTGTTGCTGTGTAAAAAATGTATCATTTGTATTTTCTTTTAGTATCTTCTCTTAAAATGACATTGCTTTCTAGTGGTATGTTGTTAGATAAGCTTACTACATTTCACATGTTATTAGTTGCATCAAATGCACGTTATGTATGGGTTTTTGTTGTGATGTTGTTCTTGTTGTTGTTGTTGTGTTATTGTTCTTTAATATGCTACATCTGACTGAACTGGTAAGGCTACCTAGCACTCATGCTGGCAGTAGCTGGGGCCTGGGGCTTTTTTTATTATACAATACACACAAATGCTCCGGTTGTTAAGAAAAACCAAAGCTCTTGTTCCTACAAATGCTTCGGTTATACTTAAAAACCGGAGCATTTGTGGTATTTTACCTATGTAAAAAAGCTCAAATGCTCCGGTTTTATGCACAACTAGAGCATTTGAAAAAATAAATGCTCCGATTATCAACCGGAGCATTTGTAAAATGCTCAAATGCTCGTATGACGTCTACTACGGGTCAAATACGGAGCATTTAGGGGGGGTTTCAACCGGAGCATTTGACCTTTTTTCCACTAGTGTAAGAGTTCCTATTCCTTTAAGATAAACAAGTTAGGAAAGGAAGGGGACTTGTGTTCCTCTACTACTTCTTCTTCAACCACTTCCTCCAGTTTCTTCGTCACCTCCTCATGATGACCATCCACTTGCTGCTTCAAGGATTCATTGCGTGAACCATTTTCTCCATATTCTTTTGTTACTCAATAATCGTATCACTAAGGACATTTATAACCCCAACATCTTATCAGTTTTATTATTTAAGGTCCAGTGAAGATGGTTGTAGAATTTGATCATGTGTTGAGCAGGTAGACACACTTCATTTACCCACCCATACTCATTCGAAGGAACTTGTTCCTTGCCTTCGGAACCAGTTTCAATAGGGAGGTGGGTAGGGGTGTTCATGGGTGGTTAACCGTACCGAAACGACATTTCTGTACGGTAACTAAAAGTTTTCGGTTCGTTCTTTTTGGGAACCGTAACCGTAACCGTTTAGACCGGTTACCGCCTAAGCGGTTAACCGTTTTTTCGGTACGGTTTTCCGGTTAACCATTAACCGTTACTCAAGTTATACTATTATATTTTACTTAATGTAGATATATTTTTTCAATTTTTTGTGCATACATTTTATTATTATAAATTCTCTAATATAAAATGTATTATAAAGTGGGTAGTAAATCCATTGGAAAACATAACTAACACTAAGTATTCACTCCATTTCCTAATTATAGTGTTTATATTAGTACTAAAGTTTTCAAACAATCACATACTTCTTCTAATTCTTGTTACTTACTAACAAAAATTTAGAATAAACTAATTGTTGGAAAATGTTTTTCACAATAATTAGATAGAGAAAAAAATATTTCGGTTTTTCTGTTAACCGTTTACTCAAAAATCGTAACCGTAACGTTTAACCGCTACTTTTACCGGTTCGATAACCGTACCGTTAAAACTTTTTTTTATCGATCCGGTTACCATCCGTTTAGACCGGTTTTTCGGTTTCGGTTTTTTGTGAACACCCCTAGAGGTGGGGAGGAGGAACATGAGTGTTTTCTTTTGAGGGTCTCGCTGTTCCTATGAAAGGAACAAAGGGAGAGATATCTACATATTGGGAAGCGAGAAATGGAGGCGTTGGTGGCAGTTTATCAGAAGTGGAGGCAAAAGGGTTTGGGTCATTTATGGCAACCTTCATCTGTTCATAACTGGAAGGAACAGAGAAGGTTGAGGGAGAAATGGAAGGGAAGCTGGTGATGGTTATTGTAATCCCTCGTAATTTTATGAATTTCATAGATATATTTTAAGATATAGTTATTTATATTTAAATATATTTTAGCATTTTAATGATTTATTTCTTCAAATGTTGACTATTTGAAAGTCAAAGGAATTATTTTAATGATTTATTCAAATCAAATAGTTTTTTTAAAGTCATGCTTTGAAAGTATTTGAAATGTTTGAAATACTTATTTGATTTGGGAAAGGATTTTTAAGTGGGTGTGAGGAGCCCAAACACTCCTAAATTTGGAAAATGATTTATAAACCTAGCCCATTTACCTTTTTCCTAAGCCCACAAAGGGGAAACTATATAAACCCCATAAACCCCATAAACCCCAAATTTTCCCCACACAACTTTATTTTCTCTCTCCTCCTTCCTCCCACATTTTTTCGGCTTTCTCTCTCCTTTCGTTTTTCTTTTTTTTTTCGTTCGGCTTTTCCGTCCACCGTCGGACGTTGCCGGCCGCTGCTTCCGACCACCGCCGTGCAGCCACCGTGCTGTCGCCGGTCTTCTTCCTTCCTTCTTGCTTTGGTTTGGTTTCTTTTTTTCCTCAAGTTTTATTCAAAGATTGTATTTTTAGGTCTTGTTTTAATTTTTTTTTATGCTTGAAAATTATAAGTTGATGATTTATTATTGAATCTAAGTTATATAATTTGTTTATTGATGAAATAAATTTCAGATTTGCATATTTGAGTTTAAAGTAGGTTTTAATTAGGAAAAATTGATAAGAGCAGGCCCAACTATGAGCCCTCTTCCATAATAGATCCCAACTTTGGACTATCCCACACATGTCCCAACTTTAGGGTGTGCTTTACAAAAATGGTCCTAGCAGGTCACCTAACCTGCTACAACAGGTAAACTTACTAAACCACCACCCTTACCATCCCTGCCACCCTCTTCTTTGCACTCCCACCCCTCCCCTGCCCTCGAAACCTCCTGTCGTGCTCCGCCACCCCTCCCCGAAAACCGCACTATCGCCGGCACATCGGAGGCCCGCTACCCTCCCGCACGTCACCGACGCCCCTACCTCCTTCCCCCCTCTCCCCATGCTATTTGGAAGTCTCACTCATTTTCTCTCTCCTCTGCTACTACATACTCATCAATGGCGGACACCACAGAAGCCACTATCATCACACCCACTACTGAGCCGAAAACTTCGTCGGCAACTTCAACTTCACCGGAAATCAATCCGCCGGAAATCAAATCGCTGGAAATCAAACCGCTAGAAATCAAACGGTCTTGGGGAGACGAAATAGATGACGAAAAATTCACCATCGATCAACTCTCAATCAAAGATCGTTTTTTTTCGAAATTTATTTACTTTGCTTGAACTGATGTTCTTAAATTCGAATTGAAACCTTAGTTTTGGTAGGTTTGGGCATGGGCTTTGGAGATGGTGTTGGTGGGTTTGGGCATGGGTTTTGGAGGTGGTGTTGGTGGATTTCGGGCTTGTTGTGGATGGGTGGGGTGGTTAGGGGAGTTTCGGGGTGGATGATGGTGTTTTGGGGATGGCTGGTGGTGTTTTCGGGGGTGGTTGGTGAGGGTTGGGAGTGGTTAGTGGTGTCTCGGGGTGGCTGATTTCAGGTTGGTGGTGTTTCAGAGTGGTTGGTTTCTGGGTGATGGTGTTTTGGGGTTTGGTGGAGGTTTCGAGGTGGTTATGGTGGTTGGGTGTCGGTGGTTGTGGTTGTGGTTGGGTGGAGTTCGTGAATTAAGGGTGTGGTGTTTTCAAAATTACCGTTTAAACAGGTAACCGGTCCACTTGGACCGTTTTTGTAAAGCACACCCCACAGTTGGGACTACTGTGGGATAGTCCAAAGTTGGGATCTTTTATGGAAGGGAGGCCATAGTTGGGCCTGCTCTTATCAATTTTTCCTTTTAATTATCAAAGCATGAATTTTTAGGGTTTTGAAAGTTAGAAAAACCTAGTAGTTTATTATAAGTTATGAAAGTTATTTCCTTTATGTTTCTAAGCATGTTTGAATATGTTTTAAGGGAGTTTTAACTCATGTTATAATGCTGGAAATTTAAAGAGAGTGTTTTCATGGTGTTTTATGATGGATTTAAACCACTAGTGTAGTAAGAATTATGCTAGGAGGTTTAATAAACCAAGTTTTATTATTTGGGAAAGGTTTTAAACATGTTTAAGAAGGATTTAAAATATTTTATTATTGCTGTAAATTCATGAATGATTGATTATGAATTTATATTGGTTATTTTAGGCGGAGAATTCTCTCTAGGCGATTTTTAATACTATTAAAGTGGCCTATCAGTTTGTCTACACAAGGTACATACATATCTATGTGTTGATTGATATAGTATCATGATTTTAAGAAGGAAAGTTATGTAGTATCATGTATAGGACTATGTTGAGTTCATATATGATTTCTATTATGTTGGATTATGCATGTGTTTATGCCGTTGTGTAAACATGTTGATTTTGAGATTTATATTATGAGAACTATATCATGTTTGTATGGAAGATTGATGCAAGCATGTTGGTTGGGAACTTTAATTTTATTAATTCACATGGGGGAATTAATATATTTATTAGTATTGGATCATGATTGATCATTGTTCCCTTTTGAGTATTTCACTGCTTTATAAGGACCGAGTGCCTTATTTGGTAAGTTGATATTTTTATACCTATGAAAAAAAGGTAATTTGGTTGTTGGCTAGGTTCAACAAATAAGAAAGATTGAATTAAAGTTGGTACTAATCTTGGATTGTTGAGTTATGTGATCACTTATCTATTCCTAAGACAAAAAGAAAATTGTGATTGTTTGTTGATTTTGCTATTGGTGTTGCTTGTGAGTCATAACAAGAAATAACTGGTAAATCATGTAAAGTGAAACTGGATAGCAATAGCTTTAGACTGGTGCAAGTCTGAAGTGTTGGACAAATAGGAGTTGGGGTACATGGTGAGCGTGCCATGACTTTTTCTGGGGCCGGATTGATCACAATGTCCTGTTTTATTTAGAAAGGTTCCTCGATATCGTAGGTCATGGGAATACGGAGTCGCGCCCGTATTTCGTCTTCCAAAGGGAAGGCTGGTTTTAGTTAGACAACTCGGTCCATTGACTATTCCATTTAAAGTAATAAGAATGTTGTTAAAGTTTAGTTCAGTAAAAGTTATCTGCAAGTTATTATACTATTATTCTTTCATGCCTACTATTTATTAGTATCATGTTAGGATTGTTTACTTGTTTAGTATGTAGTACTCAGCTTTGCTGATTACGTTCTTTTGTTTGTGTATGTTGATCATGGCTATGCCTTATTGATCCTATGATGACCCATTTTGGTGAGCAGTCTCTAGGGATCAATAGTGCATTGTCCATCTACAGGTTTGAAGATGATGCATCATTAGGCTCGGGATTGGAGAGCTTGTGTAGTTTATTTACAGTACTTTTGAGTCATACTTTTCATAGTTGGTTTGGTTTGGTTTTAAGGTTGACTTTGGTTTCGTTGGTTGGTTTTGGAGTTGACTTTGTTGTTGACTAAGTTTTATTTATAAAGTTTATTATTATTGTTTTCCACTGCAAAATTCTGAATAAGCCGATACGTTTTCACACGGGCTATAATACTTTGATAATTCTCTATGTTTTAGAAAAGAGAGAATTGTCGGGAGTGTAGGGAACTTAGTGGTGGTGAAGAATGAGAGGTTTCAAGGTGGAGTGGAGAGGTGGGAGCAAGTGGTTCCTTAGGATGGTCCTCCTCATTAGAGACAACAAGAGGAGTATCCTCATTAGAAGGAACAACAACAGTTTTGGCCATTCTTAGTCGGGAACTCTTGCTTGTTGAAGCTAAGGAAGGAGTTTGCTTAGGGACAGGTTTGGGAGACTTTTTGGGTTTTGCTTTTTGTGTCTTTTTAGGCTGTTCTTCAGGGTCATCATTTTGAGGAACTAGTTCCTCCAATATAACTTCCACTGGTTCCTCTTCCACTGCCACTGGCAGTTTTCTCTTTTGAGAGGAACTCGAAGCAATTCTACCCTAAGTCAAAATCCCATCTTGAACAGATAAGTCCAAGCAATATAAAGTCTTTTCATTCACGATATTACCTTGTTTAATTCCCAGGGTAGGTCAACCAGTAGTCTTAATTTTGAAGTGATTAAGGAGAGAGGTGATTAATGCTCCATATCCAACAACACAATGGTTTTCAATATAGTGAGTGAGATGTTGGATGAAGAGAGAAGGAAAGTTTATTTGGATGTGGTGGTCTAGGCAGAAATGTAACACATGTCCAGGAGGCCAACTACATTCCTCTTTTCAATGCGAGGAATAAGTGCCCTCCATACAAGGTTGAATAGAATTTTATGGAGAGGGGATCGGACAGTGTGGTTCAATTTTATTTGCCCAGTTGTTCCCCCAAAGAATTGAACTACATCATCTTGGGAGAACTTGGGAAAGGACACAATTCCTTTCCGCTTGAAATATAAATCAGTTCCTTTACAGGGAACTTTGTAAATCTTTCCTAAGGTTTCTTGGGTAAATTTAATTTTATTCCCCTAACCTCAGTGGTGCACACTCCATCAGTATTAACAACATTGGAACAAAATTCATCCATTCCTAAAGGAACTAAAGCATTGTTAAACGCGGTTTCAAATAGGTATTTCATACCCTGTTCCTTTAAGATTTCTATCAGTTCAATGAAATTAACCTTCTTAGCCTAATCTATATCAACACAAAAACCAAGAACATACCTAGACACTTCTTTCCACTCGCTTCTTTGAGGAAGAAGTAGCAGTTCCTTTGGGAGGAACATGTGTTGCTTCTTCTTCCCCCTCAACTGATGCGGGGATCTCTTACTCTTCATCATCTTCCCCAATCAATTTTCTTCTCCTAGTACTTCTCCTAGGTGTATCAGATTTTTGCTTTCCTACTTCCGAATGTGTTTCTTAAATATTTTAGATTTCTAGGGTTCTTGGTGGAGAAGAGGGTTTTTCCATTTGTGAGGTTTTGGGAGATTTTTCTTTAGGGAAAGGTGAACTGAGATAGGTTTTTTCCATTTGGTGAAGAAAAATCACGGTTTTACGGTGTGTGAAGAGGTGCAATGGAGATGAAGAATGGTGAAGGTGAAGCGACTTAAAGGAACACGGTTTGTGAAGGGAAGAACGAAAAAGAAAGAAGATGCATGTTACAGTACACTAAGAGTCACACGCGGAAAAATAAAAGAAAAAACTAAAAATAAAGAAAAGATAAAGACGAATCAAGATTTAATAAATCTGATTCCTATATTTTTGGGATTTTCTGGTTTTTCGATTTTTATGGATTTTTAATTTATGGAAAAGAACAACAAACAAGAAACTTGTGCTATAGGAACAACTTATACTACTTATCAACAATTCATCAAATCTTACATTTTTCAATCACTTAGGAACAATAAGGGGAGCATTATGTGACATTTTATTCCTTTGAATACAACTTTATGTTTTGAACATTTCAATTTGCAATGGTCTTAGGCACTCGTTCACAGACATTTAATATCACATAGAGTAAGTCAATTCAATTCAGACATGGGGGATTGGAACAGGAACAATTACTTAAGTTTATTCACTAGTGGAAAAAACGCTATATGTCACAACACAACCGCTGCGGTCCTTAAGAGAAACGTAGCGATAAATCCTCGAAATTTTGGGTGGGAAAATTGGGAACATAAACCATTGCGGTTCTCAGAAAACCGAAACGGTTAACAGAAAACCACTGCGGTTCTCTGTTAACCGTTTCGGTTCGGTGAATCGCAGCAGTTAATACTGCTTTTTTTTCCCTCATCCCTCTCTCCTTCCACCCACAAAACCCTAAACTTCTTCAGTGCTCACTTGATCTTCGATCTCTCATCCAATCATCCCTCATCCCTCTCTCTCATCCAAATCTCTTTCTTCAATCGCTCCTTCTAATCCATCTTTCGCCGTCGCCGATCTCCTAATCTTCACGGCGCCACCCATCGCTTCTCTTCTCTTCTCTTCTCTTCTCCTAATCTCCTAAATGCAGATTATGTTTGCGTTGTTGCGCCAAACCTTTCATTCAAGTTTATCTACTAGTGCTACGAGTGTGACGAGAAGCGAGAGATCAATCATCACTTTGGATTTTCTCTCTCCTAGGGTTTTTAGCTCGAGGTTTCTTCCCTGTCGGTGACGAAAAAGGTAATCTTATGATTTCTGCACGTCTTTTTCCTTCAATTGCGCACATTCTTTTCCTTTCCGCCTTTCTCAGCTCTTTCTCTCTCTTGCGCTTGACTAATTCAATGATTTTTTAGCAACATTTTGTCGAATGTTTGTGTTATATGTTATCTCCAATTCTCAATCTAATTCAGTTTTCGAATCTTTCAATTGAATTCAATTTTAATCATCGAATAATCGTGGTTGAAGTGAGCTTTTTTGTCTTCTTTTTCAATTGAATTTATTCGCATCAATGTTTACCTGTTTTTCAGACGGTAATGTTTCATAATTTGAG
Organism: Beta lomatogona; assembly: GCA_947646795.1. Classification (NCBI taxonomy): domain Eukaryota; kingdom Viridiplantae; phylum Streptophyta; class Magnoliopsida; order Caryophyllales; family Amaranthaceae; genus Beta; species Beta lomatogona. The sequence goes on from CANSNZ010000072.1 coordinate 1,274,899, forward strand.
TTCAGCGTGTATTAATTTTTTAGAAATTATTTGAAGTAGAATTCTGATAGTAATGTGCTGAATGACAGTGGTTTGATTTTGTGGTAAATTATTGCGAGTTAGGTTTTGGAAGCTAGGAGCAAGTCGAAATTGTGCTCTTGATGCCTATCTTGGTTTGTGCTCTTGATGTGTAAATTTGTTGATGCTAAGTCCTAACAGGAAACCATACAAGTGGTTTTTCTTGCATCAGTCGAAAGGTATTCTGTCCGTTGTTTGAGAATTGCTCCTCTCTTTCTTGCAGGTACGACGAATGGCAGATGAAACTGGTCTAGATTTCAGTGATCATTTTAGTGCTATGGAGTTGAAATATCAACAGGTAACAACATATAATAAGTCATCTACCTCTTGAGAAGCATTGTCTTGCACCCTGTATCTCTTGCTTGCTTCATCTCTTTCTTTAATTAGCTGTAATGTTCATGCATCTTTGGACTATATATAGCTGTAGGAAGACTCCTCTGTTTACAGTCTGCTGATTTGCTTTCTCATGATCTTGTTGCTATTAGGCTTTAAAGGATCTGTATACCCATTTGACACCACATCAACGCTTAAATATTGCTAGACATCTCAACAGACCAACTGTCCTTGATCATGTGTTATACTATAATTTGGCAGAAATCTAAGGATACTGTTCTTATCTTTTCATGCATCTTTAAGGGGGTGGAACTCCATGGAGATCGTGCAGGCTATGATGATCCAGCTATTGTAACTGGTATAGGAGGCATTAATGGTAGAAGCTATTTGTTCATCGGGTATCAAAAGGGAAGAAATACAAAAGAGAACATTTCTCGTAACTTCACAATGCCAACTCCCCATGGGTATAAACAAATAAATTAATATCCAAGGATAACATCTCAAGGAATTTTTTCCATTGGTTTTTGATAGAAAGTATCAACTTTTAACTGGTACAGGAAGGCTTTGCGTATGATGAAATATGCTGATCATCAAGGTTTTCCCATAATTACTCTTATTGACACACCGGGAGCTTATGTTGATCTCAAGTCGGAGGAACTTGGTCAAGTAGGTAGAACTGTGTTTTGAAGTTTGTTTTAACACAAGTTGTGAAATTATGAAGATTAGTTGATGTGAATTTCTAAATACAGGGTGAAGCTATTGCTCAGAACATAAGGTCTATGTTTGGACTGAGGGTTCCTATCATCACAATAGTAACAGGTGAAGGTGATTCTGGAGGAGCTCTGGCCATTGGCTGCTGCAATAAATTGTTTATGCTTGAGAATGTTGCTTTCTATGTTGCTAGGTATTCTTCGAAATTATCCTTTTTAATCTGGTTATTCAACAGATGTGATATATAAGACTCTTTATCATTCATCACTTGTCAATACATGTTACCTTTTATTCTTTGGACGAGCCTAAAGCATGTGCTACGATATTATGGAAATCTGCCAAAGCAGCTCCAAAGGTATATGAGTTCCTCTCCTTGTTTGTCGTTAATAAGATTTTATACAGCCTTGTTAACTGCATCAAAAATTCTCAATTACGTGAAAAGGTCGCTGAAAAGCTGAGGATCACAGCCCAAGAACACCTCCAACTAAAAATTGTTGATGCTATCATTCCTGTAAGCAGTTCTAAACTCTCATATATCTTTCTGGAATTGACATGATGCCTCCCCCCCCGGTTTTCTTCTTTTGTATAATTTAGGCTAAGCGAGGTGACTAGAGTTCAACCTATAATTTCTTGAAATAAAAATTTCATATATCGGTGTAAAATCTAGCCTTAAGCTTCATTCCTATTCTTGCGACATCCTCATCAATGTTATAGTCTTTCTTTATGTGTATTATCATGATATACTTCCATTGAAGACTTTTTATCGCTTCTCTTCTCCATATTCCACGGAAATCTGCAACGTTTTTTTTTTCAGTTCGGAAAATCAGTTGTCTTTCTCGCCAATTGAAATTTCTTATGTTAGAAGGTATGTTGCTTGGTTACAGGAGCCGCTTGGAGCAGCACATTCTGATCTTATATGGGCATCCCAACTAATAAAAATCTCCATTTTACAAGCAATGGAGGTCAACATGTTTAGCTCCTTCTGTGCAATTTAACAAACTCATTAAAAATGTATTGTTAAATGCTAAACACTTATAGCTCAACAGAAAATGTTAACTTCCCATACTTGTTTGAGTCTTTGAAAGGATTCACAGTGATCTCCTAGAAATTCAATTGCTTAATGCCTGTATTTTCTATGATGATAAAGTGAAAGGGGAAATATAACAATATAAGTTCCAACTATGAAAAGGTAAATTGATGTTGTGTTAATCATGGAGGTTTGCCTAAAATTATGCCTATTAATTCTGCATTAAATCCAGGAATTGGGTAATATGAGTAATGAGGAGTTGCTTCAACATCGTATGCTCAAGTTCCGTCATATTGGCGGGTTTTAAGAAGGCATCCTTGTCGATCCAAAGAAGAAACGAAAAACGAAAGCTTCGGAGGTCAATGTGACAACATCTGTTGATATAGAGCTCGTGGAGGTTTTGAAGGCATCTAACTTGGAGATCGTGGGTACGAAAAAGAGAGGGTAAAAGAAGTTTACCTCCTGATTTGAACAAAAAGCTTTCGGGGCTGAACAGTGAGATTAATACAGAAATTGAGAGAGTTATAGACGAGGCTGGTCTTCGAGAGAAAATAGAGGAATTGAAGGCAGAGATTGCAGATCGAGCTCGGAAAAGATTAAAAGACTACAGGAAGAACTAAAGGAGAAAATTGTTGCTGCTATGAATGTCGAATCCCTGAGTTGGTGTCTTCTCCAGAGGCAGTTCTGCAAGGTAAGCTTGGTGCTGATAATGGAAGATCATGATCAGATTTCAAGTACAGTTCTTAAAATTATGAGATTGTGTATACATCGAATTATATATATAGCTAAGATTAATATCAGCATATATAATTAAAGCATGAAAAGTTGAACCATTTGATAACCCCATTGACAGCATATATTGTTTCATATGGAGGCTCACATTTAAGTTTTGTCATCTAATTAATTATGTTTATGCTTCAATTAAGCATAATATGCTTAATAAAATGAGTATTGATATATACTATTGATTTTATATCGATTAATAATGAAAAAATGAAAAAAGAAATTTGGTTTTTGGGGTGGTCAACTGCTGCAGTTTTGGGTCAAAACTGCAGTAGTTAACAAGTTAACTGCTCCGGTTTTCACCCAAAACCGAAGCGGTTAATGATTAACTGATTCGGTTGAGGACCGGATCAGTTAATCATAGTTAACCGCTGGAAGCCCAGCCCATCCGGACCAAAATCGGAGCGGTAAGCCCGATTTTGACCGGATTGGATGGGCTTTTGTGTACTAGTGATTAAACGTAACTCAAGCCTTAATTTTTCATATCTATCTCTTTGTAGGGGCTTGGTTAGTATATCATAAATTTGATGTTTTTCAGTTTGACAAAACTCAAGTTTAATCAAACCTTTTTCCACATTTTCTTTTAGAAAATGATGTCTGATATGTATATGCTTAACTCTTGAGTGATGCACTGGATCTTTTGAAATACTAATGGCACTTGAATTATCATAATAAATGGGAACGCAATTAAAGTTTATTCCATAATCACAAAATTGTTGTTTTATCCAAAGCATTTGAAAGGAACATGCAGCAGCTGCTACATATTCTGCTTCTGCAATGGATAAAGCAACCCAGCTTTGTTTCTTGGTGCTCCAAAAAACTAAACTATGACTAAGAAATTGAACCATGCCTGAGGTGCTTTTCCTATTTACAAGATCTCCAGCATAGTTAACATCAGCATATCCTCTTAACTCAAATGTGTCACATCTTGGATAGAAAAGTCCAAGATCATCTGTTCCTTTGAGATATCTAAGAATTCTCTTTACTGCTGTTAGGTGAGACTCTTTGGGATTTGCTTGTAATCTAGCACACAAACCAACTAAAAGCTATGTCTGGACGACTAGTAGTTAGATACAAAAGGGAACCAATCATGCCTCTATATTGTGTTTGGTCAACACTTGTTCCTATGGAATCTTCATCTAATCTAGTAGAAGTTCCCATAGGAGTGTGATTAATCTTTGAATTTAGAAGACCATATTTCTTCAACAATTCCTTTATGTATTTTTGTTGATGGATAATTATTCCTTTTTTAGTTTGCTTAATTTGTAACCCAAGGAAGAAATTTAACTCACCCATTAGACTCATTTCAAATTCATTACTCATAAGTTTAGAGAATTCTTTGCATAATGACTCATTAGTTGCTCTAAAGATAATGTTATCAACATATATTTGAAAAAGAAATATATCAATTCCTTTTGATTTCAGAAACAAAGTTTTATTAACCTTTCCTCTCTTGAAGTTGTTTTCTAAAAGGAACTAAGATAATCTCTCATACCATGACCTAGGTGCATGCTTTAACCCATAAAGAGGCTTATCAAGCTTGTAGACATGATTTGGGAAATTATTATTTTCAAATCCAGGGGGTTGTTCAACATATACATCTTCATTTAAATAACCATTTAGAAACGCACATTTGACATCCGTTTGATACAATTTGAATCCCATGTAGGCAGCAATGGCAATAAGTATTCTAATGGCCTCAAGTTTAACAGCATGAGCAAAGGTTTCTTCATAGTATTCCTTCTTGTTGATTATAACCTTTTACTACAAGTCTAGCTTTGTTCCTAATAATAGTTATATACTCATCTAGTTTGTTTCTAAACACCCATTTTAAACCAATTACTTTTTGTTGTTTAGAAGAGGGAACTAGATGTCGTACCTTGTTCCTTTGAAACTCATTTAACTCATCTTGTATAGCAGTGATCCAATCAGAGTCAGTTAAGGCTTTTTCATTTTCTTGGTTCCATCATTGATAGGAACGCATGGAGTGCACAAAAATTCCTTAACTGAGATCTAGTTTGTGTACATTTGGATATGTCACTTATTATGAGTTCCACTGGATGTGATTTTTTATGTTTCCAAGACTTAGGTTGAAATTCTCTTATAGGAACAGGTTGTTCTTCTTGAGTTTCTTGAGAGGATGAACATCCTCGTTCGTTTGTTCCTCTTACAGTAATTATTGAATCAGTTCCTTCAACATTTTCATTTTCAGTAGAAACAGGACCAACTCCATCTTCTTTAGGAATAGGAACCACATTGTTTTGAGTATTTTCATCTTCTTTGTTCCTTTCCTCTTTTTCTCCTTCTTCCTCTTTAATTGAATCTGCTTCTTTTTCATTTGGACGAACCAAGCAAATTTCAAAATCTTCAACCTACTTGCTTGGATCAAAGTTGTCAAATTCATCAAAAATTATATATACACTTTCTTCAACACACATAGTTCTTTTATTGTAAACTCTATAAGCCTTACTATGTGAAGAATATCCTAGAAATACTGCTTCATCACTCCTAGCATCAAATTTTTTCAAGATTATCTTTTCCATTAGTATGAACAAAACATTTACATCCAAATGTTCTGAAATGTGTAATATTGGGTTTCTTTCCAAAATAAGCTCATAAGGAGTTTTGTTAATTAACGGTCTCATCATGGCACGATTTATTATACGTTTTTTTCACCAAATACCCCTGACAAATCACGAAATTCACCATATACCCTCAATGTTTCAGATATTCACCATATACCCCTGACTTTTCAAAACTGTTCACCATATACCCTTTTTGGTAACGGACGTTAAGTCGCCGTTTGCGTTATTTACAATTTTGCCATTATTAACCCCTAACCCTAATCCTAAACCCTAACCCTAACCTACCCCACCCTCCCCCCCCCCCCCCACCCCCACCCCCACCTCATCCCCTCCCCTCCTCCCCCTCCCCTCCCCTCCACTCCACTCCACCGCCGCATCCCCCATCCCCTCCCCCCCACCATTGACCCCCCCCCTCCCCCTCGATTTCCCAGGCCCTCCCCCACCCTACCCCCTTCGAATTCCCCGGCCCCCCACCCCTCCCCTTCGAACACCGACGCATCACCGCGGCAACCAGACGACGCGGAAGCGTCTGGGTGGAGTTCTGACGACGCAGGGCTTTTGAGATGGTGCAGCAGCACCGGAGGTGTGGCGACCAGCAAGCGAGGAGAGAGAAGGACGTAGCGAGAGAAAGAAAGAGAGTGTGATGGGTGTGAGAGCACCAAAACAACAACAACGGGGAAACAAACAACAGCAGCAACGACATGGAGGCGAACACCAAGGCGAGTAAAAGAGAGAGAAACGCCGACAAAGCGGCAACGCATGTGTGAGAGAGGAGAGGGTGTAACACCCTAGAATTTCAAAGCGAAAAAGAAAGAAATAATAATAGTATTAATAGGACGATGGCGGAAACATAGTCTTCTGGGAATGTCACTACTACAAGAATAGTGTTTAAATAACTAAGTGATAAAAACAAACATAAGTAAGTACTATAAGTAAATTAATTACTTAGATTAAAATCGAAATGAGAAAACTATCTCAAACTAAAGAGAAGTCTAGAATTAAAACCCCTAATAGATTATTTCTCGCATCTCAACCCGAGCCCAAAATCAAAGAAAATCCCCATCAACAAAACCTACAAAATATACAACAAATATCCACAATCAGTGGGGAGTAACTAGCAGTTCTCCCAGAACAAAAGAAATCAAAGCATGATTCAGACATAGATTAATAAGAAAGGAAAGCATAAAGTCAAGTCAACTACAATATGCATCCACTTCCATATAACTCACAAATAACGCAAATGAATAATAAATAGCAAGTGAGTTGGATAAAAATAAATAAATCATCTCAAGAGTACTTTTATAAAAATAAAATATAGGTAAAACAAGTTATTGAGTCAGAAATCGAACGCTAGTGAATCGCAATTCACTTCCTAAGGTTTGTCAGATCGCAATCTCCAGGTCAGTCTATGGGCTTACGTTCCCCACTGTCTATGTCTAAGAATGGCCAAACTCCCGATGCAGGGTAGAACACGCAGAACTCCCTAACCTCTCGGACGACAACAATTAACCCAGGTGTACCCCTAGTTTGCAAACCATGTGGTTGGCATGTTCTTCACCGGGGACTACATCTATCCCACCGGATGTTCTTATCTCAAAATAAAATCATAAATATCATCAAAGTATCATTCATCTCAAAAATATTCGTCAAAAGGGATGCCACCCGGCCTTATACCCATAATTCATCAAAAGTAATTTTTCAAAAATCTTCAAAGTAGTAACTTACAAATTTACAACAAATATCTCAAACCACAATACTTTAAAAATCACTAAGCATCAACAATGATAGTGAAATAGTTTTTACAGCACTAACAACATCAATCAAAATGCATCACCAATGAACTCCAAGGCTTATTAAATAAATGAATAGTACACAATTAATCATTTTTACATAAATCAAAAATAAACATAATGATACCAATAATACTTACAGCAACCTACTAAACACCAGCATCCAAGAACATAAAAGATCACAAATTATTTCTGATTAACAAGCTCTCAAATAATTTACAAGAGTATCCTCAATTTCACAACAAAAACCCAATAATGATTATTAAACTAATAAGTTCGAGCAGTAAAATTACACAAAAATTATCACATGACCCTAATGGCCCTACTGAAATGGTACAAATTTTATTTATAATTTTCGGACTCCAAAAGTAATTTTAAAAGTTAATATACAGATTACTCAATAAAGCCAATATAATAACTACAAATATAAATAAACGCCCAAAAATTACTAAAAATTTACACAACATTCATAAACTCACGGAAATACATATTATACAAATAAATGAATTTTTCGGCCTCCAGAAATAATTTTCATGATTTATATACTGAGAGAAACGAAATTGGAAAAACAGATATATCAATTAAATAAACCCGTATACAGTAGGCAAAAATTATTCTAAGGCATGGAATACATACTACGCATACAACATGATCTAATAAAAATAATTTCAGCAATTTTAACATCCGTTTAATAATTATTATGCAATTTAGCCAAAAACGCAAAAAACACCAATTAAATCAAATAAATACCACAAATCATACGAAAATTATTTTTCTCTTTACATTAATCACACAGCATGCATCAAGTCTATTCATGTCAAATTTCGTCAATAATTTCATTCAAAAAGTATTTTAAATAATTCCTAGTGTAATAATCTAATACCGAATAATACCCTAATCTCTAGCGTTCTAAGATAACTAATAGTTACCTGGAACGTCGGGAGGAGAGCTGAGTCTAAAGAGATAGTTAAGAGCTACGCATACAATCCAATTCCTCTTCTAACCCCAAGGCACAACGAACGAGAATTGAAGCAACTAGTCACTAGGCATTCTCTTCTTGAACGTTGATAAATCTCATGTCACACTGCTCTGTTCCAACCATGATTCCCGATGATCAAAAGCTCAGATTATAAATATCTCCGGTCAGAGTGTAGAACAAGATGTTATAAACGTTTTGTCCAAATTTGAAGACGATCCAACTGTTAGATCTCCGGCTACGGTTATTTTCGTGAAGGTGTGACAGGAAAAACCGGGTTGAACCTTTCTATTATTTTCCTCTTCCTTTTCTCTCTTTCTTTTCTTGAAAACGGTGAGGGTTAAATGCAAATGATGCTGAACTTCTTTTAATAAAAATCAGAATTTTATGGCAAGGAAAAATGAAGGGTTTAGGAGAAATGATTAGGGGGGTTATGGGGGTTACAATCTACCAAGAGTCACCAATTAAAAGAAATGAAATAAAAGAGGAGAAACTTCTTCCTTCTCCCTCCCCATAACCAGCTGTCCAAGCCCAAGTACACCAAGAAGATTTAGGCCCAAGTCATCAAAGGTCCATGCATCAAAAGTCCGTCACGCGATAAATCGATAAATTCCTAAATCGCACCTAAACTTTGAAAATACTTAATATTGAAAATAACTCTAATAAATTATATTATAAATATAAATATAATAAACACATTAACACGCCACATGCGATGCAATATTTCATCACCCAAGTCGGTCCAACAACGTTACAAAAACGCTACGCGACAAAACTGCATCCTAAACGCCTAAACAAATAACGAAATTAATATAACCTTTAAAATAAATAACTAACTTAAAATAAATATATATATAAATATATATACACATTTTCACAACACGTTCCAAAATAATCTAAACAATAAATTATTTATTTTTACGAAAAATATCATTTTAATGTAAACAAACACCAAAAATAAAGAGTGAAAATTACGGGGTGTTACAGAGGGTGTCGGGGAGGAAGTGGGAGGCTGGCTGGCGGGGAAGGGGGTGAGGGGCTGCGGCGGAGGGGAGGGGGTGGGGGTCTGCGGCGGAGGGGAGGGGTTGGGAGTTGCGGCGGTGGAGGGAAGGGGGGGCTGGGGTGGGGTGGATGGGTGGTCTTTGGGGTATGGTGGAGGGGATTGGGAGGGGGAGGGGAGGGTGGGTTAGGGTTAGGATTAGGGTTAGGGTTAGGATTTAGGGGATTAGGAGTTAGGGTTAGGGGTTAATAATGGCAAAATTGTAAATAAAGCAAAATTCAACTTAACGTCCATTAGAAAAAGGGCATCTGGTGAACGTTTTCGGAAACTCAGGGGCATATGGTGAATATCTGAAACATTGAGAGGATATGGTGAATTTCATGATTTGTTGGGGGTATATGGTGAAAAAACCATTTATTATATGACAATCAGTGTTCCCAACTTCAGCCCAAAAGTTCCTTGGATGATCGCTAGTTATTAACATTGTTCAAGCCATCTCCTCCAAAGTCCTATTTTTCCTCTGCACAACACCATTTTGTTAAGGTGTTCTTGGAGCGGATAAATTATGGTCCAAGCAATGTTCCCTACTTAAATCATCAAATTTTCCATTTTCAAATTCCTCGCCATGACCAGATCTAATATGCATCAAATTGTGACCACTCAAAATTTAAACTCTTTTTGCAAACACAAGTAACTTATCATAAGTCTCATCCTTGCTAGAGAGGAAAATAACCCTAGTGAATCTTGAGTAGTCATCAACAATAACTAGCACATACCTCTTTACACTTCTACTTTGAATCCTCATGGGGCCACACAAATCCATGTGAATTAGTTCCAATGGCTTTGTGGTGCTTACAACAGTTTTAGATTTGAAATAGGATCTAAGATGCTTCCCTTTAGCACACGCCTCACAAACTTGATCAATATGAAATCTTATAGATGGTAAACCCAAAACTAGCTCATTTGATCGATGTTTGTCAAGTAATGAAAAGCTAGCATGTCCTAGGCGCTTATGCCATAAAAGAGGATCATCCTCAATAATACTAAGGCATGTCAAGTTGTTTTTAGGAACAAGATCAAGATCTACAATATATGTGTTCCCTTTCCTTGTTCCTTCCAAGATGACATTCTTAAAGTTATTGTTAATGATCAAACATATTTCACTATTAAATTTAACAATATTTCCCTTGTCACAGAATTGGAAAATACTTAAGAGATTGTATTTTAAACCTTCAACTAGAAAAACATTATCAATAGAATGTGATGGTGACTTACCAACCTTACCCATGGCAACTATGTTACCTTTCATGTTGTCACCAAATGTCACACTTCCACATTCATAGGTTGAGAGTGAGAGAAACTTAGATTTATGTCCTGTCATATGGTTAGAACAACCACTATCAAGGTACCAAGTGTTGTTCCCCCTTACTCTAACCTGCAAAAATCAACTAATTGTTAGTTATAGGAACCCCCTCCTTTGTGGGTTCCTGTTCTTGACTAGCATTAGTTTTAGCAACCCATTTCATGTTGCTCAATTTTACATTTTTGCTAATCATTCCATTTCTTAGTTGACATTGATTTATGTAATTTCCAATCTTACCACAATACATGCATATTTTATCATTAGGTAGGTCAACATATTTCTTAGGCTTGTTCCTTTTCTTGGGATTTTCGAAACCAAGACCTTCTTTTCTTTTTGTTTGTGGTCGTCTTTCAATCCATTTAGGAACAACCTTCACTTCACCTTTGTTTCTTGCAACTACAAGTTCCTTCTTGAGGTTATTGATCTGTTCCTTTAAAGCAATTTTTTCTTTATTCAAGTTTTCAATCTCAGATCTGTAACCTTTCAAAGGAGTTGATCTTATATCAAAGGAACGTAGAACAGGGACCAATTCCTTTAGGTGAGAAATTTCTAAATTAATTAGATAATTTTCATTTTTAACACTTTCATTTTGCTCCTTGATTTTCAAGTTCTTATCAAATAAATCAAAGAACATACTTTCAACATCTGTTCTCATTTTCTTAAGCCATTCTATGTGTTCTTTGCAAACTTTAACAGGTTGTTTAGTTTGCTCACGTTTTTCACGTTCATCTCTACATTCATGAATTGCATCATAAAGAAGACCATAAATTTCAGGCTTAGTTTTTCCGTCTAAGTCTGTTTCTAGAGAGTGTTAGATTACCTCAACACTTTCTTCATCTTCTTCCAGGTTAGTGTTTGCCATGAGGCAAAGATTTGCAGTTTCTTCATTTGGTTGTTCCTCTTCTTCCTCATTCTCTTAATCTCCCTAAGCTGCTATCATAATTTTTCGAACTTTTGCTTTAGAGAAAGGAGCTTTTGATTGTTTGTTCCTTTCAGCAAAATGTTCCTTGTTCATTTCTTTGGTCTTGTCGTTTTCCCAAAATGGACATTACTTGATGAAGTGATCTGTACTACCACATTTACGACAAGCAGCTTTGTTAGAATTTTTTTTGTTTTTACCTTTGAAGTTCCCATTCTTCATGTTCCTATACATCTTTCAAAAATTTCGGACCATGAGAGCTGCTTCCTCTTCTTCAGAGTCAGAGTCATCTTCATCATCAGATTTTAGGGCAATGGACTTAGACTTAGAGCTTTCACGATATTCAGTGTCAAGGTGTAGCTCATGAGTCATTAGTGATCCAGCTAGATGTTGCAAGTTGAACTTGGTGAAGTCTTTTGTTTCTTGTAAAGCAAAGACCTTAGCCATCTATCTATCCTTAGGAAGACTCCTAAGAACTTTTCGAACCTGTTCCTCTGATGAAATAAACTTTCCAAGGGAAGCTAACTCATAAATAATGTTAGTAAAATGAGTAAACATCAATCGTATGATTTCCTTAGTCTTCATGGAGAACAGTTCATATTGATTCCTTAGTAAATCAATTTTAGATCTTTTGACTTCATTAGTTTCTTCATGAGTTACCTCAAGTAAATCCCATATTTGCTTTGCGGATTCGCATCCCATGATTCTATTGTGTTCATGGGGTCCAAGTCCACAATACAAAAGTTTAACAACCATAACATTCACTTCCATTTTTTCAAAGTCAGCTTTGTCATATTTTGAGAATGGTTTAGGAATTACCTCATTTTTGGCATTAGTGGTTGTGATCTCAAAATCACTAACTTCAATGACTCTCCATACCTAGTAGTTTTCGGCCATGATGAATATCTCCATTATGTTCTTCCAATAGGAATAGAATTTCCCATTAAACATTGAAGGTCGTTGAGTAGAGTAACCTTCCTCAAGTTTCTCGATGGTATTCATGTTCCTTGGATCTTTTTCTCAATAGGGTTTCCTATATTTTGTGAGATCTAGCTCTAATACCAATTGTTGTTTCACTATGAAAACTACAAGAGGGGGGGGAGTGAATTATATGTGTAAAAATAAATGTACTTTTTGCGGAATTATAAAACTAAAACAATTAAACAAGCTAAAGGGACACAAGGGATTTTACGAGGAAAAACTTCTTGGGCCCAACAAGAAGAAACAACCTCGATCACTAGGGATTTTAAACTCAACTCTTTCACTAATTAGGCCAAAATACTCTGTTACAACCTAACTCTACTCACGGGCCACAACTTGAGTTCTTAAACTCAAGTTCCTGAACTACTGTTCCCTTAACAGTTGTTCCTCTCAACTTCACTTGAATTTTTCTCACTTAAATTTGCTTCACTCAAAGCTTCTCTCATACAGGACTTCACTCAAAATCCCCTTGCCCCAAAACCAGCATTACAATGATCAATAAACTTAGTGGAATAGAGTAAGAAGGCAAATAACAAATGGCTTATAAGAGAATGAAGTTACTAACACTTTAATTAGTAGAACTCACTTAATCACTTGTTCATACACAAATTGGAACTTAATTAGACATATGTATTTATAGCAGTCATTATGTAAAACGTGGGGTTAAAACATGTGATAGTAAATTAACCATTAGCCCATGATGTTCCTCAACTAGAGGAACATGTTCCATTATCCACCCATAAACCCCACGTTCTCTTTGAACGTATATACAAGATTAATACTGATTACTAAATTTTAGCATTTACTTATGCAACAATCTTACATCTGATTTTTAATTAAAAAGTATTTTAATTAATAAAACCAAAATTAAAGCCTTTTATCAAATAATATCTTTAAAATATTTTTCTTTTAAAACCAAAAAGGATTTTTATTTTTAAACAAAGATAAAATCATTTCCTCAAAAAGATTTTTATTTAAAATCAGATTTTAACCAAATAAAAAATGTTTTCCTAAATTTTAGCCTTTAATTACTCAACCGACACAAAGTAATCGTTGCACCATATAATACATGTCTATTTCCTTTGGTTTCTTTAGTTCCTTTAACTTAACTTAATAGTACCAGTACGTCTGTTCCTTTTCAAAGGAACAAACATACGTTCTCTTTCTAAGTTGCCATTGTTCCTTACCATAACTTGCTTGTTTCTTACATAGGAACTAAAAATAAAAGCCTCGCTTTGATTCTTTTGCTCCAATGCATCTCCAGTATCAGTTCCTTGAGCATCTTCAATTAGTCTTCAAAATCCAAACTTGATTTCTTCCTTAGACTTAGTATTCTCTTTGCTCAATGCAGTGATACCTTCCAAATTCCATTCACTTAACAACTTGTTAGTTTGTAACTTAGTTTGTATCTTTGTTCCTTTGTCGTCATTAAAACTAGGTTCAACATAAAAGTATTACTTGGGAGGAAGAGGTGGTAGGTCAGTGGTGTAGGGTTCGAATCCTCATCCCAACAATATGTTAGGGAGTCCTTTTATGGTGGCAGTGGGCCTTTAGGCCTGGGCTGTTTAGCCTTGTAGCTAGCCTCTAAGCTGGTGTTCCCTGCATGCCAGTAGTCTAATAAGGGTTGGTTTTCGTACCAATTATCTCTCCTAATTCAAAAAAAAAAACTAATACTTAGGTTTCAACATTAACTTAAAGTTTTGATTGGAGCCCCAAGATTGATTTTATACCCTATTTGATAGTGTAAAACTATTCTTTGGGGTTCAACCAATGACGTAAGATTTTGGTTGAAGCCCAAGGATTAATTTTATACTCTATCAAGAAGTGTAGGGTCGAACTCCACAAGGAAGTAGGGGGAAAATTAACTTACTTAAGGGGGAACCTTGCGAGTTAAAATACTTTTTAGTTGCTTTTATTTTAGTATATATAGTATAGATACTTGCAACACTTCTATGTTAATCTAGTAACAAAGACCCCTATTGGATGATAAATTTTAGTTTTCATTTTATACCTTGTTTGTGTTTAACAAGGTACTCGAAAAAAAATTTAGAATTGTCAAGAACATAATACGAAAAAGTGAATAATCAATCTTTACTATGCATTTTTATTGTACACGATAGTTTATGAATATCTTTGTACGCAACCTTGGTGTAAAAACTACCATGCTTGTATAAGGAAGAAAGCACCCAAAAAACTTGCATTTTCTTATTCTTTCTCCTTCACCCATTAACACGTTATGAGCATGAACAGTTCTAAGGTAAAAAAAAATCTATTTTATACAAATAAATTTACAGACTATTTTAAATATATTTGTGAGAAGCATGCTCTATAGTTGGCGAAAAATTTCTTCTATATTAGAAACTCGTAAGAAATTTTGTTGATCTTTTTACTTTTTTCTTCCAATTTTTCTATGAATTTGTTTATGCAAAGTAAAAATATATACAGCTTACCATTTGAATGAACCATTTTTTGTAGAACATCATGATATGATGATTAGAATGTAATTGGATGAGTAGTAATTTATTTTATTAGTCCCCTGCCCCACTAAATAGAACTCAAGAACTCAAATACTTTTATCAAGTGAAAAATTTATAATAAGAGTTGTTTTTAGCAAAGAAATATGGTGTTTGAATACGGGAGAATGAAGATTTGTAAAGATAAAACAATCTTCTTCTATAGTAGAGAGTAGTATATAACATAAGTATATGCCCATTTTTTTATATCTCATATTTTATGGTAGGTGGACAAATATCCACCACGCACTCTTTTTCTTCAAAAAAAAGAGGGGGAAGGTCAAAAAATTTTGGTACGAGTGTTTTTGCATGCCAAGACAACAAGTCAGTGCATCATGATGTACCACACAAATTACTACAAAATGTGTTTTTGTATTTTTCTTCTACGTTCTACCTTTTCTTCCTTTTGTTGACGATAAAAAAAAAACTAGAAAAGTTATTGTTGATTAATTGTGATTTTGTTTTTATTTATATTATTATTTATTATTGTTGATTCTTGCTATTATTATAACATTTTTATTGCCACTGATAATATTCTTATATGTTTAATATAGGTCATGTACCCTAGTTTCTCCAGTATAATTTAGATAGTTATTTGTTTAATTTCAAACAATATACATTTACATATTGTTAGGGGACGATTTTCCACTCACGTGGACTAGCAGTGTCTGAGTTAGTTTGCGGATCCAAATAATAGCATATAATAGGACGAGTCAAACGAGTAAGGATGGCTGACATGGCAAGCAGTTGGAAACCTCTTATAAATTAGGAGATGTCGTTGAATTGAGGAGAAAGTGGAGAAGATTGTAACTGCCTTCCTGAAGATACACCAAGATCCCTACAAAAGAGGATCGCACGTTTATCTCAACCATCAATAGCTAAGAAGAGTTGGACGGATATTTTTTATACTATAAATAGAGCTTGAAAACTCATTTTGTAATACATCATCATCACTACTATCACTCTAGCTCAATTCCTCTCTTATAACCTAAAGCATACTAATACTTAGTGAATTGGCAAGATATCATCCTCATGTGGTTTTTCCTTGATATTTCCAAAGAGTTTCCACGCAAATTGTCTTGCGTTCTTTCTTTTAATTTACACTTCATTTTGGTATTTACTTTGCTTATATTGCAAGTAAACTGTCAACCACCTTTCCGAGCAAACCGATCCTTTTGAAATTTGCCTAAAATAATTTGGCGCCCGCTGTAGGGCTGATAATTAAAAAAGTAATGTCGCCAAACCCAACAATGAAACCGGATCCCCAACAACTCGCAACAACCCTTCTAAGCAGCCTAACCAGGGAGCTATGACTGAAATCTTGGGAGCCATTGACAAATTGAAGAAGACCCTTGGAGAAGAGATTGTTGTCCAATCCATGCATTTCGAAAGAAAACCCGATGCTCTTCACACCCAGATGTTGTCTATAGCATCAATCGCTTTCAACTCTCGGAGGCAACGTCGTCTTGACATGGAAAGCATAGCCCTTCGTCTCGATATGGAGTAGGTCACCAAGACGAAGAATGCAGCAGACACTAGCAAGTCAACTAGGAAGAGCCTAGTACCCCAGTCTAAACCTCCAAGCCGCCACCACGAGACATCCGCCACACAACAAGAACTTCGGGTTCGACAACTCGCCAGGACAAGCATCCCCCTTGATTGGTTCCGCACCAGGATCAGAAGCAAGGCGTCAACAGCATCACACAAATATCCCAAACATCTTGCCAAGGCAAACCGCATAGGATTCCGCTTTCGCAAGCCCATCCGTCAATTCGTTTTACGAGTGCCTCAAGCATGTTGAGGAGATGATTATGAAGATCCATGCACAAGCAGAATTATTGCTTATTGCTGCGGCTGAATTGCTGCGGTCTTACCCATACGCAGCAATAAACCACGTCAAAAGAAAAGGAATTATAAAAAATCAACCTATTGACGCGGTTCTTTGTGGAAACCGCAGCAATTGAAGTCAACGGGAATTTTTCAAAATTATTTGACTGGTTTGACCAAATCTATTGCTGCGGTTCCAACCCAAAACCACAGCAATAGATTCAAACTATTTTTTTTAAATACAATTTTAATCTATTGCTGCGGTTTTGGGTGGAAACCCCAGCAATAGAACTAGATGGGTTAGATCTAAAAAAAATCTAGGGTTTTCACTTTTCATCAGTCACTCCCGCCTCTCTCTCATATCCTCTAACCCTCTCTCTCACATTGTCCCCCATCCTCTATATCTATCTCCACGACAGATCAGACCTCCTCTCATTCTCACCCATTCTCTCTATCTCTCTCTCTCTCTCTCCACGATAGATCAGACCTCCCGTCGCTCCATCAGTCTTTATCATCCTTACATCGCTGTCGTTGCATCCCTCTCATTCGTCGCTTGTGGCTCACCGTCTCTCTTGGCTCGCCATCCCTCGTGGCTCGCCTTCCCTCTTGGCTCGCCTTCGCTCTTGGCTCGCTGTCGCTCGTGGCTCGCTGTCGCTCGTGGCTCGCTTAGTAGCAACGAAGATCCAAGATCGCGTTCTCCTTCGCTCGTCCGCTCGTTTTCTTCTTCAGTTCGACGATGACGAAGACCAAATCTCGAGTTTCAGCGCAATTGGAACCAGATCTCGAGTTCAGCGCAATTCGACTTTGTATTTTTTTTTTCAATTCATTCGTTTGTTCTTCCAAGTCATGGTGATTTCATTTTGAATCTGTAATTTCATTCTTTGTTTTTGTTCTTTTCTTTTTGTCATCTTAGTTTGTAATCTTAGTCTCTTCTTATTGGTCGACGATTTGTTTTTGTAATTAGTCTGTTCTTCAAGTCTTGTTCTGTTCTAGTATTTATATTATAAGATTCAATGTTGTTTGTTGTAACTATTTTTTATGTAATTGCACCATAATGTTGGATATATTGCCCTAACTACTTTATTAAGGAGAACTACTGGATTATTTAACCAAAAAAGTGAATTTCTTTTTTTTGCCAGCACCTATTGCTGTGGGTTTCACCCACAACCGCAGCAAGAGATTAACATATTGCTGTTGTTTGAAAACCACAGCAATAGGTTTTAACTTATTGCTGCACCTTGATTTGCGGCGCCATGAAATCCACAGCAATAGGACTTTTTAAAACCGCAGCAAAACAACATTATTCTACTAGTGATGGAGTGCCAAGACCTGTCGAAAAATGTTGCCTTGACAAGCTACCTGAATCGCTGTTCGTAGATGCCATTACTCCAGTCGAAATTCCAATGCGTTTTGCTGTTCATGCCATTAAGCTTTATGATGGAGCGACTGACCCTAGCGAGCATGTCGCACAATACAAGCAACGAATGATCAGCATCCCAGTGCCACGAGAAACGTGCGAAGCTTGCATGTGCAAGGGCTTTGGGTCAACTTTATCAGTTCCTGTTCTTCAATGGTTCATTAATCTACCTAATGGTGCTATTTCTACTTTTGCAGGATTGGTGGACATGTTCAATCTCCAGTTCGCCAGCAGCAGACGCCTGGAGAAGCAAACCAGCGGCCACTACCAGGTTGTCTAGAGGTATGGCGAACCTCTAAGAGACTATTTCAACAGGTTCAACTGCGAAAAGGTTTCCATCCCAAGATGCGATGCCCCGACGACCATAGAAGCCTTCAGGAAGGATTGCTTGAAGAATCGAGTTGTACAAAGAGTTGACCAAGTACCCCTGTCCAACTTTCGGGGATGCTCATTAAAGGTAAAAGGGAAAGTAGCATATCCATTACTTGCTCCCCAAAAAGGAAGGAGCACCAAAACACACACACGGAGTATCGCTAAACCACTCCTAGTGAGCATGGTAACCAAACAAGTGAAATTATAACCTACTCCCATGATTAGGCACAAGAACTAACATAAATATTCAAGACTTACTTTCATAAGTAAGTAATAACATTCCATTCTTGAATCGTTTTAAAACAAACATATATAGCAGAATCAAGGGGCATCTTCAGCAGTCTTGTCAGCATCCAGATCAACAATGTTAGATGTGCCAAGATCGGAGGCATCCATTAGAGTAGAGGTATCATCAACTTATTGATTGGCCACTATAACAGCAGTAGCACCTTTGTAAGCATCCTCAAAGCCTCTTCTGTCTGCCACTAGGTCCGAAGTAGTATGGTTCCCCTTGAAGTACTCCTCCATCGCTTCAATCCTTGCCAACCATGTGAATTTACCCACTGCATGCAGATGCTCCGTCCACCTTTTTCTGCATAGCAGTTTTGCCTGCCTCCTCCAGTTGATGCACCTCTTGCTACTCTACCTTTACCTTTTCATCCAGTGCCTTGCCCTTTCCTCAGCATCTTCCTTCTCCTTGGAAAGGAAAATAACTTTCTCAACCATCTTAGAAGAGTTTTATTGAGGGGCAAGGAAAGGGTGCAAACACTGCACATAGCAAAGTCCTTGTCAAGTTAGAAAGGCAACTAGAAAGAGCAAGTTAGAAAGCATAAATAAGAGGGAAATACCAAAAGAGAACTCTAAAGACGAACCAAAGCAAATCAAGGTAAGTTGTGATGGCAAGATCAATGATTAAATAAGCATACTAGTAGACATGTTGGAACTTAAGCGCGCCTTAATACTTCATCTCCTTGGCGAGTTAGATGAAGGTGCTTAAATAGGTTCGTCTGCACCAACAAGAATGATGCAGAAGGTTATGTCCTTTGAGTCTTGCGGCAAGATCAAGTCTGTGTACCTGAAGATTTTTCGCGGCCATTGGAATTCAAGGAAACACCTGCCACGCAAGAAATGTGAGCAAAATGTTGAAACTTACAACGTGAGGTGGAAAATTAGTTGGCAAAGTACCTTTTGTCCTCCAAGTGTCCTCGAAGAATGATCTAAAGTCACCTACAGAGTCTACCCCCATGAAGAAGTATCTTGCCGCCCAACCCCTATAACAGCCCTTATCGGCGTTCTCAATCAAACCATCACTGCCCTCTCTGGTGCCCAAAGTGAGACGCCCGTTGCCAAAGGGTCTAAGGTGGTATGTGTAGGCTAAGTCTTCAATTGTTAACTCTATAGCCAAATTTTTACTTAGGCTTTCAACACCTGTCAGAATCGTCTATGCCCACGGCATAAGTTGACAAGGAGCCATGTACGTAGCAGCAAAAAATTGGTGAACAAAAGGGGAAAAAGAGAACTTGTGCCCTAATTTCACAAAGGAGTAATCATAAAACACCAACCAACCTCAGCAAACCCAGTGCATCCTCTCATCTTCTAGGGGAAACCTAATCACAACACCATCAGGAAACCCATAATTTTACTGAATATTCTTTAAATCATCCCTTGACAACTTGCAAGGAAGGTTATTTTTTATCGTCTAAAACCTTTAAAGGGCGAAAAATATTCACACCCTCTGGAGGGCAGCAGAACGAGCAAGTCAACTAGGAAGAGCCTAGTACCCGAGTCTAAACCTTCAAGCCGCCATCACGAGACATCCGCCACGCAACGAGAACTTCAGGTTCGACAACTTGCCAGGACAGGCAGCCCCCTTGATTGGCTCCGCACCAGGATCAGAAGCAAGGCGTCAACAACATCACGCAAATATTCCAACCATCTTGCCAAGGCAAATCGAATAAGATTCCTCTTCCGTAAGCCCATCCGTCAATCTGTTTTACGAGCGCCTCAGGCATGTTGAGGAGATGATTATGAAGATCCATGGAGTGCCAAGACCCGTCGAGAAAGCTGCCTTGACAAGCTACCTAACTCTCTGTTTGTAGATGCCATTACTCCAATCGAAATTCCGAAGCGTTTTGTTATTTATGCCATGAAGCTTTATAATGGAGCGACTAACCCTAGCGAGCATGTCGCACAATACAAGCAAAGAATGATCAGCATCCCGGTGCCACGAGAAATGCGCGAAGCTTGCATGTGCAAGGGCTTTGCGTCAAATTTATAAGTTCCTGCTCTTCAATGGTTCATTAATCTACCTAATGGTGCTATTTCTACTTTTGTAGGATTGGTGGACATGATCAATCTCTCGTTCGCCAGCAGCAGACGCTTGGAGAAGCAAACCAGCGGCCACTACCAGGTTGTCTAAAGGTATGGCGAGCCTTTAAGAGACTATTTCAACAGGTTCAACTGGAAAAAGGTTTCCATCCCAAGATGCGATGCCCCGACGACTTAGAAGCCTTCAGGAGAGGATTGCTCGAAGAATCGAGTTCGGAGAAGCTCATTAGAGGTAAAAGGGAACGTAGCATATTCATTACTTGCTCCCCAAAAAGGAAGGAGCACCAAAACACACACACAAAGTATCTCTAAACCACTCCTAGTGAGCATGGTAATTCCAAACAAGTGAAATTATAACCTACTCCCATGATTAGGCACAAGAACTAACATAAATATTCAAAACTTACTCTCATAAATAAGTAATAACATACCAATCTTGAATCGTTTTAAAACAAACATATAAAGCAGAATTAGGGGGCATCTTCAGCAGTCTTGTCAAAATCCAGATCAACAATGTTAGATGTGCCAAGATCAGAGGCATCCATTGGAGTAGAGACATCATCAACTTATTGATTGACCACTACAGCATCAGTATCACCTTCGCAAGCATACTCAAAGTCTCTTCTATCTGCCATTAGGTCCGAAGTAGTATGGTTCCCCTTGAAGTACTCTTCCATCACTTCAATCCTTGCCAACCATGTGAATTTATCCAATGCATGCAGATGCTCCACCTCTTTCTGCATAGCGATTTTTCCTGCCTCCTCCAGTTGCTGCACCACTTGCTATTCCACCTTTACCTTGTCCATCCAGTGCCTCGCCCTTTCCTCAGCATCTTCCTTCTCCTTGGAAAGGGAAATAACTTTCTCAACCATCTTAGACAAGTTTTATTGAGTGGCAAGGAAAGCGTGCAAACACTGCATATAGCAAAGTCCTTGTCAAGATAGAAAGGCAACTAGAAAGAGTAAGTTCAGAAAGCATAAATAAGAGGGAAATACCAAAAGATAACTCTAAAGACGAAGCAAAGCAAATCAAGGTAAGTTGTGATGGCAAGGTCAATGGTTAAGTAAGCATACTAGTAGACATGTTGGAAATTAAGCGTGCCTTAGTGCTTCGTCTCCTTGGAGAGTTAGATGAAGGTACTTAAATAGGTTTGTCTGCACCAGTAAGAATGATGCAGAAGGTTATGTCCTTTGAGTCTTGCGGCAAGATGAAGTCTGTGTACGTGAAGATTTTTCACGGCCATTGGAATTCAAGGAAACACCTGCTACACAAGAAATGTGAGCAAAATGTTGAAACTTACAACATGAGGTGCAAAATTAGTTGGCAAAGTACCTTTTGTCCTCCAAGTGTCCTCGAAGAATGATCTAAAGTCACCTACAGAGTCTACCCCCATGAAGAAGTATCTTGTCACCCAACCCCTATAACGGCCCCTTTCGGCGTTCTCAATCAAACCATCACAGCCCTCTCTAATGCCCAAAGTGAAACGCCCGTTGCCAAAGGGTCTAATGTGGTAAGTGTAGGTTAAGTCTTCAACTGTTAACTCTATAGCCAGATTTTTACTTAGGCTTTCAACACCCGTTAGAATCGTCCATGCCCACGGCAGAAGTTGGCAAGGAGCCATGTATGTAGCAGCAAAAAATTGGCAAACAAAAGGGGAAAAAGAGAACTTGTGCCCTAATTTCGCAAAGGGGTAATCATAAAAACCCAACCAACTTGAGCAAACCCAATCTATCCTCTCATCTCCTAGGGGCAACCTAATCACAACACCATCATGAAACCCATAATTTTTGTAACACTCCGTCCTTTTATAAACATAATATAAACAAAATGGAGCATTCTATTAAAAAAATGACGATAGCGAAAATATCGTTTGACCGAAATGTCACTCTAAATAAGGGTTAAATATAAACTAAAGAAAATAAAACCCAAACTAATTTAAACCAAATAACCAAAAGGAGGCAAAACAACCTCATAAACCCAAACTAACAAAAATAAGAAATAAAGTATGATGCCTTATAAGCCTAATAAGTCTCTATCTCACAACCCACAACCCAAAAGATCTACTCTTCATTTTTACCTGCAAAATATAACAACAACATCCACAATCAATGGGGAGTAACTAACAGCTCTCCCAGCCCAATTAGGATCCATATAAGAATTATAAAAGCCTTAATAATTAAGTCACACAAAAAAAAAAAATAGTTAACTTCAGATAATCAAATAAAACACTTAAACAAAGATAATACAACATGTTTAAATATAAATGCAGTATTGATAACAAAATAAACAAAATGGATAAACAACTTATATATATATATAAACTCAAGTGTCAATACCATAAACCATCAATGTTTAAAGTAATAAAAATAATATAATGAGTTTGAGAGAGAGAGCTGAACGCTAGTGGACATCCCACTTCCTATGGTAATGTGAGACAACCTCCAGACAGCCTATGGGTTACGTTCCCTACTACCTGTGTCTAAGAATGGCCAAACTCCCGATGCGGTGTAGGATTACGTCCCCACCGACCTCTCGGACGACAACAAAACCAAGGTATACCTAGGATTACGTCCTATATGGTTTGCATGTTCTTCACCTTGGGATTACGTCCCTCCGAATAATCTTGCTCTCAAACAAAAAATAATAATAATAATAATATAATAATACTCAATCACCAAATACATGAATGCCGTTAAGGCCTTACACCAAATCAACAGAAATTTTAGAGTCACCACTCAAGGCTTCCATGGCCCAAACAACCCTTCAAATAAAACACTCAATACTCAAAATAATTGTTTCTTCTTCATCTCAAAATAAAGATAAATATATATAAAAAAAAAAAAAGATAAAAGTCTTTAATATTCTTATAAAAAAAAACATTAGATAATAATAAATCAAATAAATCATCTATAATATTAAAACAAAGATACATAAATATCATTAAGATGCTACAAGCTATACTTTACATTGTTAAAGCTGCAAGTTCTGGTCAAAACTAAACACAAGCTTTAATATATAGTAGCAACAACACACGCAGCATCATACCACTATGTCCATATCACATACTAACATCATCATACAACCATACTTCACACATACTAACATGTCACAACAGCAGGTATAGCAAGGCAGCAAGGCGTGATATAGCAGTAGCGAAACAACAACACTTAGCAATTCTATAGTATGCAGATTAGTAGGTAGCAGCAACAAGCAGTGTCTATAGCATGAAAAATTAAAACAGTATTGCACCATGTAAACATGAGATATGGCGAAACTGTACCAAGCAATCAACACATGCTATAACTTCGTGCTCATATAACAAAATGGGTAATACTATAACATGATTTCCTACATCATACAACTACGCCAAGATTACATACTACCACATAACAAGAAATCATTTATCCTAAACATAAGAAATTTAAGCCCAACAAGAAGCATACATTAAACATAAAATGTACTAGCATCATATACATCAAAAAAGAAAAATACACGAAATACATCACCAAGTTACAAGAATAATGCACGGCATGATCAACAAAATGATATATGTATTACTCAATCTAACATGATACTACAACCCCAAATAACCCAACTATTAAAACCAGTATAATTCCTATGCGAATTCTAATCGATCTAGGGTCGCCGCTAGTTACCTGGGCCAACTGGAGGAGTGTAGAACAGCGGTCTAAACTTCTTCACGACGCGCGGCGTCTTCCTCAACGTGCTCCCGCGCTCCCTTCCTAGCAATTCAAACAATGATCTTGATGATGCGCAATAATAAGAAAAAGATGAAGAAATAAAAAAAAATGGTGGAAGAATAGTCTTATTTTGAAGAGTAAGCTTGGACGGTTTTCTCTTCCCTTTGGCCGGCTGATATGGGGGTTATGGACAGCAAATTATGTTGTTATAACAGCTCCAAGAAGGATAAGAAGAGGTGATGAAAGGGGGGTTACAAAGCCAAAATAAGGGAATTAAAGTGGGGGTTACAAGGGGGTTATAAACTCTGCAACTATTCTGAAAATAACCCTTCATTACTCAGCATTTTTCGCCAGCATACTTGTGTACGTGGAAAGTCGAACCTTGCTCGAGACATAACTGGTCCAAAACGCTACAACGTCGCTAAAATATAAAACGGAGCTTAAACACGTAGTTTAGCTACTATAAAATATATAATTTCTAATAAAATAATTTATAAAAATATAATATATAATAAAGTTGACAAAATACATATTTATACGATAAAAAAGTTTTAAGGATAAAATATTCTAATTTTAACGGTAAAAATAACAGTTAAGGAAAAAAAAACGCGAAAAAAAAAATTAGGAGCGAAATTTCGGGGTATTACAATCACTCCCCCTTATGAAAGTTTCGTCCTCGAAACTTGAAATAACAATCTTTTTGAAAGAAAGAA
This sequence comes from Beta lomatogona, assembly GCA_947646795.1. Taxonomy (NCBI): domain Eukaryota; kingdom Viridiplantae; phylum Streptophyta; class Magnoliopsida; order Caryophyllales; family Amaranthaceae; genus Beta; species Beta lomatogona. The sequence goes on from CANSNZ010000072.1 coordinate 1,300,295, forward strand.
CAAATGAGATTTACGAGAAGAGTACCAGAATTCACATCCGCCCTCGCACGAGTCATCACGTAGATTCGGTTCTTTGCAGGAGTAGAGGATCCATACGGCTTAGGAACCTTAGTGATGGCTGTCATGACATTAGGATTCTTTGGACACTGGGAAACCTTGTGCCCCTCCTCTTTGCAGTAATAACATGCAAATGTAGAACCATCGCAATTCTTGCCAGGATGAAGTGTCTTCTCACACTTTCGACACTTAGACGGATCATACGTCTGTTTAAACCCAAAACTCTGTTGATCTTTGCTATCGTTACCAGGATCATACCTTGGCTTCTTAGCCTCACTCGACACATAAGTCATTGCAGGCTTCTTAACAGTCACAACCCTTGTAGCCTCTTCTTCCTTGATAGAAGCATGAATACTCAAAGCGATCTCATACGCTCCCTGGAAAGTAGTAGCTCCAGAACTCAACACGTGGGTCCTTACTTTCGGATCCATCTTCTTGATGTACCTCTTCACCCTCTCAGCCTCGGTTGGTATAACAGTAGCAGCAAATCTAGACAACTCAGTAAACTTGTCCATGTACTCCTGAATGCTCAAAGTCCCCTGAGATAATGAGAGGAACTCCTCCTGTTTCTGCCAACGAAGTTCATCTAGGTAAAACCTCTCCTTCAGTTTGGTAGCAAATTTGGCCCACCCAAAACCAGGTGTAGCAACACAACTTTCTCGAACAGTACTCCACCAATTATCAGCCTCCATTTTCAAATAGTAGGTACCAATGGGAACCATCTCTCCAGCAGGGCAACCTGTAGCAGCAAATAGCTTCTCCATCTCCCTGAGCCAACTCTCTAAGATGACGGGATCAGCAACACCCGCATAGGTCGGCGGTCGATGACGGTCAAACCGATCAAAAACTGATTGCCCATTAGAAGGGGCAACACTATTGCTAGCTAACGATATGATGGCATTCTCCAATGCCTGACGCCTACGTCGTGCAGCTTCCTTCCGAGCACTCAAAATACGACGGGGAGGCATCCTACAAGGAAGAAAAATGGTTATTTCTTACAATCACAATCAATAAAGACACATAGCACGTTATATAACAAAATAGTTCCCAAGGATTTCTTCCTACCCAAGTAACTCTCACTAAGTACTTTTCTTGAAGCCTAAGATACTAATAATCCTAGATGCAACAACTACACATTTCTCATGGAATATGTAGCAACTCAATGAGAGTTTTTGGATCATTTGCTCTGATACCAACTGTAACACTCCGTCCTTTTATAAACATAATACAAACAAAATGGAGCATTCTATTAAAGAAATGACGATAGCGGAAATATCGTTTGACGGAAATATCACTCTAAATAAGGGTTAAATATAAACTAAAGAAAATAAAACCTAAATTAATTTAAACCAAATAACCAAAAGGAGGCAAAACAACCTCATAAACCCAAACTCACAAAAATAAGAAATAAAGTATGATGTCTTATAAGCCTAATAAGTCTCTATCTCACAACCCACAACCCAAAAGAGCTACTCTTCATTTTTACCTGCAAAATATAACAACATCCACAATCAGTGGGGAGTAACTAACAGCTCTCCCGGCCCAATTAGGATCTATATAAGAATTATAAAAGCCTTAATAATTAAGTCACACAAAAAAAAAATTAGTTAACTTCAGATAATCAAATAAAACACTTAAACAAAGATAATACAACATGTTTAAATATAAATACAGTAAAGATAACAAAATAAACAAAATGGATAAACAACTTATATATATATAAACTCAAGTGTCAATACCATAAACCATCAAAGTTTAAAGTAATAAAAATAATATAATTAGTTTGAGAGAGAGAGCTGAACGCTAGTGGACAATCCACTTCCTATGGTAATGTGAGACAACCTCCAGACAGCCTATGGGTTACGTTCCCTACTGCCTGTGTCTAAGAATGGCCAAACTCCCGATGCGGTGTAGGATTACGTCCCCACCGACCTCTCGGACGACAATAAAACCAAGGTATACCTAGGATTACGTCCTATATGGTTTGCATGTTCTTCACCTTGGGATTACGTCCCTCCGGATAATCTTGCTCTCAAACAAAAAATAATAATAATAATAATATAATAATACTCAATCACCAAATACATGAATGCCGTTAAGGCCTTACACCAAATCAACAGAAGTTTTAGAGTCACCACTCAAGGCTTCCATGGCCCAAAAAACCCTTCAAATAAAACACTCAATACTCAAAATAATAGTTTCTTCTTCATCTCAAAATAAAGATAAATATATAAATAAAAAAAAAAGATAAAAGTCTTTAATATTCTTATAAAAAAACATTAAATAATAATAAATCAAATAACTCATCTATAATATTAAAACAAAGATACATAAATATCATTAAGATGCTACAAGCTATACTTTACATTGTTAAAGCTGCAAGTTCTGGTCAAAACTAAACACAAGTTTTAATATATAGTAGCAACAACACACGCAGCATCATACCACTATGTCCATATCACATACTAACATCATCATACAACCATACTTCACACATACTAACATGTCACAACAGCAGGTATAGCAAGGCAGCAAGGCGTGATATAGCGATGAGCGAAACAATAACACTTAGCAATTCTATAGTATGCAGATTAGTAGGTAGCAAGCAACAAAGCGTGTCTATAGCATGAAAAATTAAAATAGTACTGCAGCATGTAAACATGAGATATGGCGAAACTGTACCAAGCAATCAACACATGCTATAACTTCGTGCTCATATAACAAAATGGGTAATACTATAACATGATTTCCTACATCATACAACTACGCCAAGATTACATACTACCACATAACAAGAAATCATTTATCCTAAACATAAGAAATTTAAGCCCAACAAGAAGCATACATTAAACATAAAATGTACTAGCATCATATACATCAAAAAAGAAAAATACACGAAATACATCACCAAGTTACAAGAATAATGCACGGCATGATCAACAAAATGATATATGTATTACTCAATCTAACATGATACTACAACCCCAAATAACCCAACTATTAAAACCAGTATAATTCCTATGCGAATTCTAATCGATCTAGGGTCGCCGCTAGTTACCTGGGCCAACTGGAGGAGTGTAGAACAGCGGTCTAAACTTCTTCACGACGCGCGGCGTCTTACTCAACGTGCTCCCGCGCTCCCTTCCTAGCAATTCAAACAATGATCTTGACGATGCGCAATAATAAGAAAAAGATGAAGAAATAAGAAAAAATGGTGGAAGAATAGTCTTATTTTGAAGAGTAAGCTTGGACGGTTTTCTCTTCCCTTTGGCCGGCTGATATGGGGGTTATGGACAACAAATTATGTTGTTATAACAGCTCCAAGAAGGATAAGAAGAGGTGATGAAAGGGGGGTTACAAAGCCAAAATAAGGGAATTAAAGTGGGGGTTACAAGGGGGTTATAAACTCTTCAACTATTCTGAAAATAACCCTTCATTACTCAGCATTTATCGCCAGCATACTTGTGTACGTAGAAAGTCGAACCTTGCTCGAGACATAACTGGTCCAAAACGCTACAACGTCGCTAAAATATAAAACGGAGCTTAAACACGTAGTTTAGCTACTATAAAATATATAATTTCTAATAAAATAATTTATAAAAATATAATATATAATAAAGTTGACAAAATCCATATTTATACGATAAAAAAGTTTTAAGGATAAAATATTCTAATTTTAACGGCAAAAATAACAGTTAAGGAAAAAAAACGTGAAAAAAAAAATTAGGAGCGAAATTTCGGGGTATTACAATTTTTGTCGAATATTCTTTAAATCAGTCCTTGACAACTTGCAAGGAAAGCTATTTTTGTCATTTAAAACTTTTAAAGGGCGAAAAATATTCGTAGCCTCTGGAGGGGAGTTGCTTCTACAGGAACCCCTAGGTTTGCTCTGTTCATAGCTAAATAGAAAAAGAAAAGGCAATAAATTGCAAGAAATTAGAACGAAACTGGAAAACTAACTAGAAAATTTGAAGAAAAATACATGAAGAATGGGGGAAGAAGATGATAAGTAACTGGAGATTAAATCCCAGATGAAGAAAAATTATCTCTAGCCAAGGAAATGCATTTATAGGAGGAGCGGGAAGTTAGTTGTCAAATCATGGCATGCAAATTTTGAAAACAAAACTGTCATCATGACTCGCGCTGAACGAAGCGGTTTCTTGTTTCAATTTAATTTTCCTCTCTGATTTGCCGCCCAAAAGAAATATTAGGGGATATTGTTAGGGGATGATTTTCCACTCACGTGGTGTAGACACAAAATCATGTATCCCCGTTGAGTACCCAATCATGAAACATACCGCCGTCCTGATTGATCTGGTCCAAAGGAAAAGCAATTGAACAAGATAAGCCCAAAAGCGTTCAAAAATATAAAGTCTAAGTATTACATCCGATTTATAAAGCTCAATTAATTATTCCTGATAATTAGTATTTTTAATATTTTAATGTTAATTATTCTTGATAATTAATTCTTAAAGGCTATTTCAAAAATCAGATTTTATTCCAAAAGAAAGCTGATTTCGGATTTCAAACGATACGATTTCATCAAGAATAAGAAGAATTTTAAAAGGAGTAAAAAACAATTAGATCAGCTGTGGTATCCGATTTTTTACTGCCTTAATTAACGGTCTGAATCCCACGAAAGTATCTCATTGGACTTTGAGTTTCAGAAAACTTGGAAGTCGCCACCCTATTAATATCTGAATAGGGACAGATTTATTTCATAAATCGTTTTAAAATCAATTTCAAGAAAAATCATTTAAAACGATGATGACTTCATATGGATAAGGCTTTTTTGAAAATTGGTCTTTCATACCATGAGATAGGGTTCGGGGTTTAGGTTAAGAGGTGCGAACGTCTGGAACTCGTCTCCTCTTCCATTCTAAAGAACAGGCTCTTACTAAATGCGTTATTTTTCATTTTAAAGTAATCATGGCTATTAAAAAGAAACAAAATAATGTAATTTGCACATATACACATTAACCATTTTTGTTTTGGACCAATATATCATTTGTACATGGTAGGTTTGAGCACTGAAGTTGCACTACGTACCAATCATTGCGGGATTGGAATCCACTCATGGATCAAAACCGTCGTAGTTCGAGCTTATGTCTCACCCTAAATGGTCAATTCCACTGGGGAAAGAAGAGGGGGAATAGATTATGAATAGCTCACTTTAAGAATTAAACAAATCTATTTTAAATGAGATAATCACTCCAATTAGTGATTGAAATGAGATTAAGATAATCACCTTAATTAGTGATTAAATATGAAGGATTAAGATAACCACCTTAATTAGTGATTAATAAGGAAGGAAATAAGTAATCACCCTAATTAGTGATTATTCAAGGAAAGATAATCACCTTGATTAGTGATTAACAATGAAGATTAGGAAATAATCTCCCTAATTGATGATTATTGAGGTTTAAGACAATCACTCTAATTAGTGATTAAATATGATGAAAGGTTAAGCTAATCACCCTAATTGGTGGTTAACCAAGTTTTAAGATAATCACCCTAATTAGTGATTAAATGAGGAAAATAATCGTCCTAATTAACGATTATTAGGGTTTGAAATAATCACTCTAATTAGTGATATAAAATGAGAAGAATAATCGTCTTAATTAACGAATATTAGGGTTTTAATGTAATAACTCCAATTAGTGATTAAAAGAAGTTTGTGTCAACCGCTCTAATTAGTGATTAATCGGGGATTGAAATAACCACATTAATAGTGATCACGTTTATGATTTTCGAGAGGTCTTAGAAGGTTTGCTTCCTAATTGAAGGCTTTTGAGAAATAATCTTAATTGAAGATTATTAAGTCATTTGGAGAAAAATGATCAATTTGAGATTGAATTTGGAGATTTGTGTTTGGCTAATTGGAATTTGGCCATTTAAAGTGGGACACGTGAAACGGCCTAAAATCAATTCGAAGGTCATAATTACCAATCTAATTATGTCAAATTATATGATTAATCCATTTGAATATGGAAAACATATTTTTAAAATGTAAGATGGATCATCATACAATTTAACTTAGTTAGATTTGCAATTTTTCCTCTTAATTGAGATTGGGTCATTTGATTCATATACTATGATATATTGGCCCAACATGCAATATTTGTTGCATTGGTTGCTCATTTTATTAGAAAGAGTTGTGGAATTATTTATGAAAATTATGCATAAACATCTCCATGTTTTTTTTTATTAATTGAGTGATGCAATAACTATTTACAAAGAATCATTATTACAACAAAATGTACAAAACCTATGATCTATACAAATCTTCAATCTTCATCTTCACCATGATGCTCCTTGATCTTCATTTCCTTGAATGGGCTTTGGAATTCATGTTTATTTGTGAACTTGAGAAAAATTAAAGATTAATTAACCTTTTTGTTTTTGATTTTTTATGACAATTTTTATTGATTTTTATTTACATGATAAAATGAGTCATTTTAAGATAAACTTAAAGAATTCATGATTTTTTATTCACATTTTCATATGAAAAGAAAACATTTTTTTTCTATGAAAGTTGAGTTAATCACTTTATTTCATTTTTCAGATTACCTTTTTGTTCTTATATTGACTTACAAAAATCATAACTTTCTGTAAAAAGTGTTAAATTGAGCATATGATACATATATGGATATATCAGGGAGTTCTTTATGTTTTTTCAAAATTTTACAAGTTTTTAGTGAACACTTGAATTATGGTGAATTTTATGTCAAAACTGGTAAAAACAGGACCTTTATTCAATTTGTTCTTTGAGATCCGACTTATTGAACTTATTTTGAAGTGAAATTTGGTATGAACATTATAGACACGTTGAAAGACTAGACTAAAAATTTTTACTTGAATTGGACATTTGTAAGACCATTTGTATTTATTTTCTTAACTGAAGAGAAAATCAGTATTCTGAAATTTAGTGAATTACATAAATGGTTTTGTAAAAATGATGTAAAATTGTATAAATTTATATGAACATGATTTTTATATTTTTGAAAAGCTACTGATGTCTTCTTCAAACTTGGTGTTTTTAGTTTTATCTAAATGGTTTTATTTTTTGTTTTATTGAGAGGAACATCCTAGGTGGTACTGGACAAAATCAGTTTTGCACAACAAAGTTGCATGATTTTTAGTTATTTACAAAAAAATCGTTTTTTAGAAATTCCAAAGCCCAATTGCTGGAAACATCTTGCACTTCATAGGAAAAATATTAAATCCTACGAACTAATTAGTTAATGCAGACGAAAAAATGAACAAATATAGGAAAGTAAAACTGACTATAATTACAGCATCACATTTTCTTTTTATGGAGATGTTTATGTACAACTTATCTTGAATTTTTTTATGAAAATATTTTTGGTTATAAATAACAACTTGATTAAATAAAATCACATAATCACATTGTTTCCTAAGAGTCACCCCATTAGAGGTGACTATTCTAGGTGGGTGATTTAAGGTTGGGAACCTATTAGGACTTCCACATACCCAAATCACTCCAAAGATTAAAAAAATTATAAGAAGAAAACAAGGAGAATGTTAGTAGATGATTAAAAAGATAATAAAAAAAATAAACAAGAGTTTCCACTTTACCTTGCTAGCTCAATGTTGCACTTCGTTTTTGCAAATTTTTCTATCTTTTTTGTGATTTTCTTAATTTCTAAGTGAGTTTCTAAATCCACTTAATTACTAACTTAAACTCTTTTTGTTTTTGTTTTCTTCTTTTGATGAACTTCTTTTACTTACTTATTAAGACTTTTACTTAGATGGAAAGATTAAGGAGGAGAAGAGTAGTAGAGAAGATGAGAGTGAAGTTGAATTTTTAAGTTGAACTCTTTTCCACTTGGTTTTGAAGTGGAAAAAAGGAAGGTATTTATAGAGAAATGAAGGAGGTGAACTAGGGTTTCAAAGAGGTAGAAAATCAGATTTTCCACCTAAAAATCTGATTTTCTTCATCCTTAATCACCCTAATGACATCACTCTACTGACCTCACCCTAATGACATTATCAAATCTCTTTGGAAACAAATTATAAAAAAAAATCTCTTTGGAAACACAAATATTCTTATTCTTTTTGGATTCTCTCATAAGTGAAGCAAGATTAGATTTTCAGAAACTATTTTCCCTAAACATCCTAATACGTAAAAAAAATGCATCGAAAAACGTGCAAAACAAACTGATTAGGGTGTTGCGCCTAGCACAACATCCTGCGCTAGACACAGCACCGTGCGCTAGGCGCACAGTCCTGCGTCTAGCGCAGGAGCCTATTGTGTGCTAGGCGCATGACCGTGCGTCTGGCGCATGGTCATGTGCCTGGCGCACAGTTTGAATCTTCCGGAAAAAAACGGATCCTTAGCTCTTACACTTCGGATTTAATTCTTATTCTTATTCTCTTTCATGATTTTATTCTCTGACTAATGGATAAAGCATGGGTTTAGTGAATAAAGAATATATTCTTATTCTTTATCCAATGAACAATGACTTGACCATCAAGAAAACTGATTAATGCCGGTTTTGGGATACGACTAAAATCTCGACGCCTAATCGCAACTCGTTTTCATTTTTCCGAAAGACTAACTTAAGACAATTAACAAAAACTCGTTAAATTAATAATGACGAGCATGATTATACTATGAATCATTTTATTAAAATGTTGGTTGTAGGTATTGACTACGACTCACGAAAATTATACTTCTAAGTTGAAACTGTATGACTAATACGCAAAAAGGGAAAATCGTGCGACGGAATGAAACTCGCGCTCCGGGGTGCGCACTCCACGATGCATGACGATTTTGTTATTTTTATTTTTCAAAACCTTTATTTATCCGAAAAAAGGGGTTCAAAATTTGGTGTCTACATCAGCATTGCGTCTGACGCAACATATTGCACGCGCGTAGTGCAGATGCCGTACCAAATATAGAAAACGCAAAGCCAGTGCGCGAGAAGCACATAACTTGTGCCTAGCGCATAGCCTGTGTGCCTAGCGCACGAGCTGTGCAATGGACCTGCGCAGTTTTATTCTATCGCTTCGCTTCGTTTTCAGTTTCCTTTGCATATAAATAGCTGAGTTCATTCAGACGTTTTCAAAACACTTTTTACATGGAATTTCCTACGAATATAATACCTCACACTACATAAAACACATTCAACCTCATTTTAAACTTCAAATTTCCTATTTCAAGTTTCAAGATTTCTCATCCTGAAGACCGTTGCATAAGACCTAGGCGACAAAAGTATAATTCCTGAGGGTCCATTCTAATTAATCTCTTGTTTTACTAGCAATTTACTTGTCATAATTTAGATCTTGAAGGAATTAACGCTATATTGTACATTCTTCTCTAATCCCTTCTTTCTTTATATCCTATATTAGATATTCATATGCAAGATTGTATATTTTAATGCTTTAATCACCTTACATGATTATTATTGCTAATCAAAACCTAAAGAACTGATTTAACACCTAATAAGATAATTGGACAACTAGTTAGGAACCGAGTAATTTGATTGTTTTAATAACATGTCTATGTGTTTCATTCCTGATCTTATTCACACCCTCACCCCCGAACTCAATCTATGGTTCATTGACCATCTATGGAGTCATGACGGGGAAATCTACACAGGATAAGTCCCAAAATTGTCCATATGGTTTGCCAATATCCAGTTAGGTTTAAAAGTTGTCGTTTAAAGACATGATGGCGAGTTCTCTCTATTTCAATACATTTTTCAATAAAACCTTTACAATGAGGTATTCAAATATGCGTTCATCCTGCGTAGGCAATAAAAACATGCCTACAATTTAGCGACTCTGCTGGGGAGGATTTTAGAAAACCCAATTTTTTTAAATGATTGGGTGAAAATCGAAAAATACGATTCATAATTGTTTTATGCATCTGAATAACAATACAATTTTGCATATGCATGGCTATATATTTGGGCAACTATAAGGACAATCGTTCCTGCCTCACTCCCGGGGGTTTGCGCTGAGCAATAGTGTTGGATCTTAGTCATAAGCAAACCTACCCAACTATGACACTGTTCTCTTGTTCCTAACTTGAGAATTGGAGTTCATCTTACACGTTGCCACCTTTTTACACTAGAGTAAAAAAGTCCAAATGCTGCTTAAAAAGGATTGCGATTAATGCAAAAACTGCATCCCTTATATCAAGGGCTGCGGTTAGCCCAAAACCGCAACCCTTTAGTGATAAAGGGATGCGATTTTTGGGCTAACCGCAGTGAGCAGCCTTAATTAAGGAAATGAACTCCCTCCCTTAATATCCCATTCTCCCGCACCGCACCCGCTTTAGGGGGTATTTGGTTCAAAAAAATAAGGTATGAGGTATAGGTTTAGAATGCCTAAAACCTATACCTAGTGTTTGTTTGCAAAATTTTAAATTTCTAAACCCATACCTCAAACCCATAAGGTATGGGGTTTGGAAACCCAAGGGGAGAGGTGGGTATGACTCATACCAAACCTTCAGGTATAAAAATAAAAGGAAAAAATTCATTCTAAGATATATCCAAACACATGGAATCAAGTATCAAGTTCCAACCCCATACCACCCCAATTCCATTCCTTATTCCAAACCTATACCACTTCGTGAACCAAACACCCCCTTTAGGCCCCGTTCTTTTGAACTTATTTATACTGAAATTAAATTAAATTAAATTAAATTAACTGAACTGAAATTAAATTAACTGAACTGAAATTAAATTAACTAAATTGAAATTATCTAAACTGAACAAAAATAAAATTAAATGAACTGAAATTAAATTAACTGAACTGAAATTAAATTAAATTAACTGTAAAAAGAGAGAAGCTGAACTGAATTGAATATTTAATTTTCTAAAATAATAATTATCGATAATAATCAATAAGTATTAACATAGTATTATCAATACTTATTATTATTATTATTATTATTATTATTATTATTATTATTATTATTATTATTATTATTATTATTATTATTATTATTATTATTATTAGTATTATTATAATTATTATTATTATTATTATTAATTTTTTTTATTATTGTTATTATTATTGTTGTTGTTATTATTATTATTATTATTATTGTTATTATTATTATTATTATTATTATTATTATTATTATTATTATTATTAGTATTATTATAATTATTATTATTATTATTATTATTAATTTTTTTTATTATTGTTATTATTATTGTTGTTATTATTATTATTATTATTATTATTATTATTATTATTTAATATTTATTATTTATTATTTATTACTTATTATTTATTATCTATTCTATATTATTTATAATTTATTATTTATTATTCATTATTTATTATTTATTATTTATTATTTATAATTTATTATTTATAATTTATTATTTATTATTTATTATTTATTATTTATTATTTATTATTTATTATTTATTATTTATTATTTATTATTTATTATTTATTATTTATTATTTATTATTTATTATTTATTTATTTATTATTTATTATTTATTATTTATTATTTATTATTTATTATTTATTATTTATTATTTATTATTTATTATTTATTATTTATTATTTATTATTTATTATTCATTATTTATTATTTATTATTTATTATTTATTATTTATTATTTATTATTTATTATTTATTATTTATTATTTATTATTTATTATTTATTATATATTATTTTTTATATATTATTTATTATTTATTATTTATTATTTATTATTTATTATTTATTATTTATTATTTATTATTTATTATTTATTATTTTTTATTTTTACTTTTATTTTTTATTTTTTTTTTTTTTTTATTTTTTATTTTTTATTTATTATTTATTATTTATTATTTATTATCTATTATTTATTATTCATTATTTATTATTTATTATTTATTATTTATTATTTATTATTTATTATTTATTATTTATTATTTATTATTTATTATTTATTATTTATTATTTATTATTTATTATTTATTATTTATTATTTATTATTTATTATTTATTATTTATTATTTATTATTTATTATTTATTATTTATTATTTATTATTTATTATTTATTATTTATTATTTATTATTTATTATTTATTATTTATTATTTATTATTTATTATTTATTATTTATTATTTATTATTTATTATTCATTATTCATTATTTATTATTCATTATTTATTATTTATTATTTATTATTTATTATTTATTATTTATTATTTATTATTTATTATTTATTATTTATTATTTATTATTTATTATTTATTATTTATTATTTATTATTTATTATTTATTATTTATTATTTATTATTTATTATTTATTATTTATTATTTATTATTTATTATTTATTATTAAATATTTATTATTTATTATTTATTATTTATTATTTATTATTTTTTATTTTTTATCTATTCTATATTATTTATTATTTATTATTTATTATTTATTATTTATTATTTATTATTTATTATTTATTATTTATTATTTATTATTTATTATTTATTATTTATTATTTATTATTTATTATTTATTATTTATTATTTATTATTTATTATTTATTATTTATTATTTATTATTTATTATTTATTATTTATTATTTATTATTTATTATTTAGTATTTATTATTTATTATTTATTATTTATTTATTTATTATTTATTATTTATTATTTATTATTTATTATTAATTATTTATTATTTATTATTTATTATTTATTATTTATTATTTATTATTTATTATTTATTATTTATTATTTATTATTTATTATTTATTATTTATTATTTATTATTTATTATTTATTATTTATTATTTATTATTTATTATTTATTATTTATTATTTATTATTTATTATTTATTATTTATTATTTATTATTTATTATTTATTATTTATTATTTTTTTTTATTATTTATTATTTATTATTTATTATTATTATTATTATTTATTTTTTTATTTATTATTATTATTATATTATTATTATTATATTTTTTTATTGTTATTATTATTTATTATTTATTGTTTATTAATAATTATTTATTATTTATTATTTATTATTATTTTTATTATATTATTATTATTCTATTATTTTTATTTATTGTTTATTAATTATTACTATTGTTATTTATTATTATAAATTTTTTTATTATTATTTATTATTTACTATTTATTATTTATTATTTATTATTTATTATTTATTATTTATTATTTATTATTTATTATTTATTATTTATTATTTATTATTTATTATTTATTATTTATTATTTATTATTTATTATTTATTATTTATTATTTATTATTTATTATTTATTATTTATTATTTATTATTTATTATTTATTATTTATTATTTATTATTTATTATTTATTATTTATTATTTATTATTTATTATTTATTATTTATTATTTATTATTTATTATTTATTATTTATTATTTATTTTTTTATTTATTATTATTATTATATTATTATTATTATTATATTTTTTTATAGTTATTATTATTTATTATTTATTAATAATTATTTATTATTTATTATTTGTTATTTTATTATTTATTGTTATTTTTATTATATTATTATTATTCATATTATTTTTATTTATTGTTTATTAATTATTACTATTGTTATTTATTATTATAAATAATTTTTTTATTATTATTTATTTTTTATTATTTACTATTATTATTATTTATTATTTATTTATTTATTATTATTGTATTTACTATTATTATTAATTATTATTATTATTATTATCATTATTATTATTATTTATTTATTATTATTATTGTTATTATTATTATTTATTATTTATTATTTATTATTATTTTTTATTATTTTTTATTTTTTATTATTAGTATTATTATTATTTATTATTAGTGTTTAGTCATCTCCTTGTCCAACAAGTAAGCTGTAGGCTGAGCTTTCTTGTCTAGCAAGTAAACGAATGTCCCTTAGATGTTCTTCCGGAGACTTGTGCAACAATGTCTGAATCAACTTTGTCCAAGCCTGAGCTTCGTTCCCGAACCTGCAAAAAGGGACCCACCCTGGAGGTTTGGGTGGTGGTTCCCCCTCCGAAGCTTAAGTCAGATATCAGGAGTGGTAGAGAGAAAAGTAGATCTAGAGAGAGAATGTGATAGAGTATTTTTACAGAGTAACTTTGCACTGTTTGCATTGAATGATCTTTCTCCTGATTTCAGGGGTATTTATAGTGATAGCAAGATGACAGCTATCCTTAAAATCTGCCTAGAATAGTGGCATCTGATTGGCTAAGGAATCATATCATGACACGTGGCAGGCCATGATTTGTGAGGGTTTATCAACCTCTCACTTGCAGCCACCTCCCAGGGCTGGGCTCGACTATCTTTTGGGCCAGGAGAAGAACCTTTTCTCCCAACTGATTATACTATGAATCATTTTATTAAAATGGTGGTTGTAGTTATTAACGACGACTCACGAAAATTATACTTCTAAGCTGAAACTGTATGACTAATTCGCAAAAAGGGAAAGTCGTGCGACGAAATGAAACTCGTGCTCCGGGGTGTGCGCTCCACGATGCATGACGATTTTGTTATTTTTATTTTTCAAAACCTTTATTTATCCGAAAAAAGGGGTTCAAAATTTGGTGTCTACATCAGCATTGCGTCTGACGCAACATATTGCACGCGCGTAGTGCAGATGCCGTACCAAATATAGAAAACGCAAAGCCAGTGCGCGAGACGCACAGAACTTGTGCCTAGCGCATAGCTTGTGTGCCTAGCGCACGAGCTGTGTAATGGACCTACGCAGTTTTATTCTATCTCTTCGCTTCCTTATCAGTTTCCTCTGCATATAAATAGCTGAGTTCATTCGGACGTTTTCAAAACACTTTTTACATGGGATTTCCTACGAATATAATACCTCACACTACATAAAACACATTCAACCTCAGTTAAAACTTCAAATTTCCTATTTCAAGTTTCAAGATTTCTCATCCTGAAGACCGTTGCATAAGACTTACGCGACAAAAGTATAATTCCTGAGGGTCCATTCTAATTAATCTCTTGTTTTACTAACAATTTACTTGTCATAATTTAGATCTTGAAGGAATTAACGCTATATTGTACATTCTTCTCTAATCCCTTCTTTCTTTATATCCTATATTAGATATTCATATGCAAGATTGTATATTTTAATGCTTTAATCACCTTACATGATTATTATTGCTAATCAAAACCTAAAGAATTGATTTAGCACCTAATAAGATAATTGGACAACTAGTTAGGAACCGAGTAATTTGATTGTTTTAATAACATGTCTATGTGTTTAAATGAACCAAGGTATATTAATTTTAGATTGCATTGATATATACTTGGTTGTTTATTTGCATAAATCTTGACCTGAATAGTTATATATTAAACAGAGGCCATCGATGGGCGAATTTCATTCCTGATCTTATTCATACCCTCACCCCCGAACTCAATCTATGGTTCATTGACCATCTATGGAGTCATGACGGGGAAATCTACACAGGATAAGTCCCAAAATTGTCCATATGGTTTGCCAATATCCAGTTAGGTTTAAAAGTTGTCGTTTAAAGACATGATGGCGAGTTCTCTCTATTTCAATACATTTTTCAATAAAACCTTTACAATGAGGTATTCAAATATGCGTTCATCCTGCGTAGGCAATAAAAACATGCCTACAATTTAGCGACTCTGCTGGGGAGGATTTTAGAAAACCCAATTTTTTTAAATGAGTGGGTGAAAATCGAAAAATACGATTCATAATTGTTTTATGCATCTGAATAACATTACAATTTTGCATATGCATGGCTATTTTCTTTGGGCCACTATAAGGACAATCGTTCCTGCCTCACTAGCGCTTTTTCTATGCGTGAGGCTACTCCCGGGGGTTTGCGCTGAGCAATAGTGTTGGATCTTAGTCATAAGCAAACCTACCCAACCATGACACTGTTCTCTTGTTCCTAACTTGAGAATTATAGTTCATCTTACACGTGGCCACCTTTTTACACTAGAGTAAAAAAGTCCAAATGCTGCTTAAAAAGGATTGCGATTAATGCAAAAACTGCATCCCTTTTATCAAGGGTTGCGGTTAGCCCAAAACTGCAGCCCTTTAGTGATAAAGGGATGCGATTTTTGGGCTAACCGCAGTGAGCAGCCCTAATTAAGGAAATGAACTCCCTCCCTTAATATCCCATTCTCCCGCACCGCACCCGCTTTAGGGGGTATTTGGTTCAAAAAAATAAGGTATGAGGTATGGGTTTAGAATGACTAAAACCTATACCTAGTGTTTGTTTGCAAAATTTTAAATTTCTAAACCCATACCCCAAACCCATAAGGCATGGGGTTTAGAAACCCAAGGGGAGAGGTGGGTATGACTCATACCAAACCTTCAGGTATAAAAATAAAAGGAAAAAATTCATTCTAAGATATATCCAAACACATGGCATCAAGTATCAAGTTCCAACCCCATACCACCCCAATTCCATTCCTTATTCCAAACCTATACCACTTCGTGAACCAAATACCCCCTTTAGGCCCTGTTCTTTTGAACTTATTTTTACTGAAATTATATTAAATTAATTGAAATTAACTGAACTGAAATTAAATTAACTAAACTGAAATTAACTGAACTGAACTGAAATTAAATTAACTGAACTGAAATTAAATTAAATTAACTGAAACGAGAGAAGCTGAACTGAATTGAATATTTAATTTTCTAAAATAATAATTATCGATAATAATCAATAAGTATTAACATAATATTATCAATACTTATTATTATTATTATTATTATTATTATTATTATTATTATTATTATTATTATTATTATTATTATTATTATTATTATTATTATTATTATTATTATTATTATTATTATTATTTATTTATTTATTTATTTATTTATTTATTTTATTATTGTATTTATTATTTATTATTATTATTATTATTATTTATTATTTATTATTTATTATTTATTATTTATTATTTATTATTTATTATTTATTATTTATTATTTATTATTTATTATTTATTATTTATTATTTATTATTTATTATTTATTATTTATTATTTATTATTTATTATTTATTATTTATTATTTATTATTTATTATTTATTATTTATTATTTATTATTTATTATTTATTATTTATTATTTATTATTTATTATTTATTATTTATTATTTATTATTTATTATTTATTATTTATTATTTATTATTTATTATTTATTATTTATTATTTATTATTTATTATTTATTATTTATTATTTATTATTTATTATTTATTATTTATTATTTATTATTTATTATTTATTATTTATTATTTATTATTTATTATTTATTATTTATTATTATTTATTTATTATTTACTTTTATTATTACTTATTATTTATTTATTTATGATTATTGTTATTTACTATTATTATTAATTATTATTATTATTATTATTATTATTATTATTATTATTTTTATTATTATTATTATTGTTATTATTATTATTATTTATTATTATTTTTATTTTTATTATTATTATTTATTATTTATTTATTATTTATGATTTATTATTATTTATGATTTACTATTATTTATTATTATTATTATTATTATTATTATTATTATTATTATTATTATTATTATTATTATTATTATTATTATTATTTGTTATTAGTGTTTAGTCCTCTTCTTGTCCAACAAGTAAGCTGTAGGTTGAGCTTTCTTGTCTAGCAAGTAAACGAGTATCCCTTAGATGTTCTTCCTTGGAGACTTGTGCAACAATGTCTGAATCAACTTAGTCCAAGCCTGAGCTTCGTTCCCGAACCTGCAAAAAGGGACCCACCCTGGAGGTTTGGGTGGTGGTTCCCCCTCCGAAGCTTAAGTCAGATATCAGGAGTGGTAGAGAGAAAAGTAGATCTAGAGAGAGAAAGTGATAGAGTATTTTTACAGAGTAACTTTGCACTGTTTGCATTGAATGATCTTTCTCCTGATTTCAGGGGGTATTTATAGTGATAGCAAGATGACAGCTATCCTTAAAATCTGCCCTAGAATAGTGGCATCTGATTAGCTAAAGAATTAGATCATGACACGTGGCAGGCCATGATTTGTGAGGGTTTATCAACCTCTCACTTGCAGCCACCTCCCAGGGCTGGACCCTGACTATCTTTTGGGCCAGAAAAGTAACCTTTTGGGCTAGAAAAGTAAGCTTTTCTTCCAACTGAGTATAACCCAAAAGTTAGAACGTTTTTCCTCTATTTATTAGGAGACGACACGTGTACGGCTCTGATGAGCCCAAGTGTCTTAAAACAAGCCGTAGATGTTAGGCCACAACATTTGCGCCTAAAAGGGTTTTCACTGTTGGCCCATCTGACGGTTAATACCCTTTTACCCAAGGTATTTTTTTTCAAATTCAAAATGAAGGCAAGGACGCGCCTTTTCCTGGATTTTACCCGGTCATAATCGGCCATTTTACCCTTTCTTCGGTCATCCTTGACCGGCTCCACAGGTTTCTTACTCCTCTATATATAACCTTGGTGTGAGGACATTAAATCATTTCACACCTTGAACGAATTTTTCTAGAGAAAGAAGCTCTGCAAATTTTTCTAGAGAGAGAAAGAGAGATCGCCCAGCCTCAGCCTTCTTCACCGAATCGTCCAGGCGCTTTAGCAGGTATCTTTTCTTTATTCTTTTTACTCTCCTTTATTCTTTATTTTTTCTTAGAAAATCAATAAAATGGAATCTTCTTCGTCAAATAATCCTAGCCGACCAAGAGCTTGTCTTGACCCTAGAACCGATACTTCTTCTTCGGCACATTCTAGAGTTGGGCCTCTTCTGGCCGAGTATATATTTTTTTGTGGTTTTGGCCGAGAAAGTCAGACGACCCAGTCTTTACCTGTGCAGGGTAATCTGGCGCGCGTCAAGCAAACGGCCCGTCTAAGACGAAAGGTAATACTCCCTTCACATAGCTCAGATATGGAGGAATCTACTGGACGAGTTCCAGATGAGGCAAGGGGGGCTCAAAGTGCTGAGCCTTTTGTCGGGCTTCCTTCCCCTGACCGCAATTTAGAACACTCCGAAATAAACCCTTAAGGCCAGTCCTTCTAACAGGGACGTCAATATGGAGGAAACCGGCGAAGATAATAACGGCAGTGAATCTGACGCTGCCGAAGAATCAAACGAAGCCTTTACTACCTCGTCTAAGATTAGAAGACGCTTAGGTCCTCTTTCAGACCCCGCCTTTATTTTGGTTAATCGTAAATGGCTAGAGAAAATAGGGCCAGACCCTAGTTATTTATCCTCCTACATGCCCATGCTGGGCTTCTCTTTTGTCATCCAGAATAAGGACACGACGATTCTGAGTGCCCCAAAGAACCACTTCGCCGTCTACAAGCTGGCCTTGGACGCGAGATTAAGGTTCCCCCTTCACGAGTTTATAGAACAAGTGCTGCAGTACTACAACATCGGCCATAATCAGCTGGCTCCAAATGCTTGGCACAACGTCCTGACGTTTATTGCCGTCTGCGAGCTGCGAAGCCTTCACCCATATTCACTATGCGGCTAAGGTCCCTGGGGCCTTGGACGGGGCATGGCTCAGCATCTGCAACCGCCCCGGCTTCATGACCGCTTGGGGCAAACCGTTGAAGATGCACGAATGGAAAGTTGACTTCATCTTCTTACGGGCGGCCAACAACTATGCCACTGAGAGCTATAGGTTCTATAATCGATCTGTCACAAATACTGGGCGGAAGCAGTCCTGGCTGGAGTTGGAGGACAACTTCGACGAAGAGGTTGTGGAGTACTTCATAATAAAGGAGTACTCCAGGCCCGGCCAACGATCATTTAAGGGGCCAGCTAACTGGATACCCTTTAAAGAAATGTTTTACCATGATGACTTCTTAGTCGCCGCCGGCTTGCGGGTGGCCGATGATAGATGTATACATTCAAATTCTCCAAGTAAAACTCTTCGTCCATAGTATATATCGGACTAACCCTTGTTCATTTTTTTTTTGCAGACTCGGCCAGAACACGTCTCAAGGCTTCTTGGACGGGAGATATAAGTATGTCTAAATTCACAGACAACTTATGGAAGGAATACGCCAAGAGCAGCGCCGAGAAGAGGGCGGAAACACTGGTAAAATATAAATAAATTTTTTTTTTTTTTTTGGACGAGGATCATTTTGACTCGTCAAGAATTTGCATCCAACCCTTGGACGAGAATTACCCAAAGAAGGAAAGCGTCCAAGCATGGACGTCCACCTTCTTTGGGCCATTCTCGTATGAGATGTTGGAAGTCTTTGGACGAGTACCATTTGGTCTCCTCCAAGCCGTTGTTCTTTTCTCTGGACGAGAATCACTTGAAGAAGGAAGGCGTCCATGCTTGGACAGCCATCTTCTTCGGGCCCTTGTCGTCTGAGATGCTGAACGTCTTTGGACGAGTACCATTTAGGCTCGTCCAAGTCGTTGTCCCTTTCTATGGACGAGGATAACCTGAAGAAGGAAAGTGTCCATGCTAGGACGGCCACCTTCTTTGGGTCATTCCCGTCTGAGAGGCCACCTTCTTGATTTCCTGTCTTTGGACGGGAGTCATTTTAGTCCGTCCACTTTTAGACGACCTCCTTCTTTGCATCAACTTCGTCTGTATTCGGAAATTTCATCGGACGAGTTTATCTTTGGACGAGATTCCCTTAGGAAAGGAGGTGTCCATTATAGGACGCCTTCCTTCTTTGGGTGACTTTCGTCTGAAGCCTTGTAATTTGTTTTTAGCTTTTGTTCTTTGGACGACCATTATTGTAACTTGATCATTTCTTGCAGAAAAATGCTCCTACAAACAAACTTCCACCTGAGAAGTCTTCTTCGTCCAAGAAGAGGCCTACAGCGGCCGCGGATCAGCCTCCAGCAAAAAAGCCTAAGGGCTATACAAGAAAGAGGACGGAGAAGACTACTCCGGCTGGCGGAGTTGGAGAAAAAACAATGCCTCCCCCTAAAGACAAGGTCCTGAAAGAGGAGCCTTCTGCTGATGTCCCTGCCGAGAGGGAAAAAAGTCCTGACTCTGCTGGTCAGCTGGACATTCTTCCTGCGAATTGTGCCGAGATCAAACCAGAGTCGGCTTTGGCTTTGGTCATTCCGGAGCCGGAGACGGCTAATGGGAACTATCCGGGTTTCAGCGGCCCGGTAGCCAAGCTGGTTTCACAGATGCTGCTATCTGTTAGGATGGCATCCATCTCGTCTGGTGAGTCGTATTATCCGAACATAGTTAGGACAGTGCGGGTCGACGGACGGTCCATGAGTCTGTCCAATAGACAAGTCATTGTCCTTCCAATCAAGATAACTGACCCCTCCCCCCCTCTTTCAGATAAGGGCAGAGGACCAGCTTTACCCTCAGCTACTCCCTCCCTAGATTCGGACGAGGAGTCTTCTTCTGCCTTTGCTAAAATGTCCAAAGTAGAAAGAGATCGGCTTAAGCAGGAGCTCTTCAAATGTTACCCTGAATCCTATATCAAGGGATTAAGGAGAGCATCGGTCGGGCATGTGGGCTACATGTCTCAGCTTGCTGCTGAGGTATAACTTGCTGCCGCTTTTATTTTATACTTGTACAAATTTATGCTTTTTTGTATCTCGTCTAATGACTTGTTTGGTTTTCCTTGTTTCAGCTTTTTGCTCGCAGCATGCTAACTGAAGAGTGGGCAAGGGAGCTTAGAAAGGAGAACAAGCAGCTCGTCCATCTTGCTACAACGGCAGGCGACAAGGCCATCTATGACATTGACATGGCCAACACCCTCCATCGTCAGTCGCTGGAGGCCTTGGAGAAGAGATCAGTAACCCTGGAATCCGAGAACAAGAAATATCTTGTTTTCATCAACCAGCTGTACACGGAACAAGACCGGCTGAAAATGATCTTAGACACCCTCTCAGCTGAGTTGAAGGGTGAAAGGGATACTGCTCTTCTTACCGCGGTCGAACTGAGAAGGGAGAATATCCTCCTAAGGGCGAGAAATGCCCGTCTGCAGAAGGAAGCGGCCAAGTCTTTTGAGGACGCCAAAGAAGGCTTGGCTCAAGTCGTCGAAACGTCCAAGGACTGGGCCGTCAAGGCCTTTGAGATGCTGGCTGAGCCTACTGAGGTCCCCAGCTTCATTCGTCGTCTGGAATATCAACAGAGTGTTCATCGTGCTATGGTATGTGCCGAGGAACCTCCGGAATTTTTGGACTCGGACGACGAAGCTGTGGTTGAGGAGGAGAACCCTGAAGACGACCAAGAAACTCATGCTGAAGATGATGCCTAGTTTTAGGTTTAGTTTCCTAAGTTTCTTGGCTTGTTTGCCGTTGTAGCTTTATCTCTTCTCGTCTTAAGTTGTAAATTTTTTGCCAAGTATATATGAAAGACTTTTTGCCAATTGCTTGTCTTTTCTTCTCTTGAATTCCAATTTTGACTAAGTATAAAATGAGCCTCGTCCTAAATGTTGGACGATCCGCACTGATGTTTAAGGAAAGAGCAACGTCCTTGCCTTTAGACGATCATAAATCTTTTGAAAACTCATCCAAGTACAAGAAGAGACTCATCCTCAACTTTTGGACGGTCTACAAAATTTAAATAGAGCAAGCTTGCCAACCCTGATCCTTGCCCTTGGACGGTCGAGAGTCTTTACAAAATATAGCCAAGTACAAAAAGAGACCCGTCCGGGTATTTGGACGATTTGCAAAACACATATAAGAGAAGATTGCCATCCTTATCCTTGGACGATTGTGAATCTTTCCAAAAAGTATCCATGTACATAGTGAAATTCGTCCTGGAACTTTGGATGGTTTGCAAAATATATATAGGGGAAGATTGCCATCCTTGTCCTTGGACGATCGTGAATCTTTCCAAAAAGTTTCCAAGTACTTAGTGAGATTCGTCCTGGAACTCTAGATGGTCTTCTCATTCAGACGAGTCTTGCCCCAAAGGGGAAAGCAGCCAATACATATGGTTTTGTGGACTAGCCACGTTTTAGCCGTTTTTCTCGAGTTGGTAACACCCGTCCTGCAGTATTGATCCATCACAAGGGCATCTATTGCCTAGTTCGTCCTGGCGTCCTATAGGCTTGTCCCATCCCCCCCTTCTTGGGCTAAGCTCAACCATATATGATGGACGAGCCATAGTCCAAGAAGGAGAGCGGCCAACATTGGCCAAGCCTGCTGAAATTGCTAAGGACGAGCTTTTAGATACATGGTCTAACCATGTCTTAGCCGCCTTTCTTGAGGGAGCAACACTCGTCCGGAAGTAGTGATCCCTTACTAGGGTCTTTACTACTTAGCTGCCCGTGTATTTGAAAAGTATCCTTTACTAAGGGCTTATTTCTGGTCAGCTTTCTCTTAGAGATTTTAACGTTTCCCTTACTAGAGATTTTGTCAATTTGATTGCCATTTATGTATTGTCAACCTTTAGGTTGTTATACTTTTGGCCGGTCTCTTCGAGAGAGTGATGTTCGGCATAGAAGTGAGTATTTTTGACGCTCTATTGTTTTTGTATATTTGCCCCAAGTTATTGTCACTTTTAGACTAGTAACTGATTTAATGCCCCAAAGTGAACTAACTTGGTGAAAATAAACAAAGGCGATAAGAAACTAGGAATTGTATTATATAAATTTTGCTTGACTAAATGCCAAGATACATGTATACAATTCTTTTTTTTTTATCATGTGCCATGGCACTTTGGACTTACTACAAACTACCAGCTAGATTCCTGACGAGGAATTGAGTTAGACGTGGTACTTCTTCAGATTATCTGAGTTCCAAGTGCGCTGTATAACTCGTCCATCCAGATCTTGGAGACGAAAGGTTCCACTGCGCAGCTCTTGGATAATCAGATAAGGTCCTTCCCAGTTTGGTGTTAGCTTCCCCATCGCTTTAGCTCGTCCAACCGCCTCCATCTTCCTTAGAACAAGATCCCCCACCTTGAGTGGTCGTCTAGCGACTCTCTTGTTAAACTCCCGAGCCATTCGCAGTTTGTACAATTGCATTCTTAGCAAGGCATTGCCCCTGACTTCTGGTACTTGATCCAAAGCCGTGCGCAATGCAGCCCAGTTGGCATCTTCTGTGTACAACATGACTCGCAGGGTGGGTTCTTCAATCTCAATGGGCAAGACGGCTTCAGTGCCATAAACTAACATGAAGGGTGTCTCCCCTGTAGAATTTTTGGTGGTTATTCTGATGGACCATAACACTAGCTGCAGTTCTTCAACCCATTGTCCCTTAGCATTATCCAACTTCCTTTTGATTCCATTGGATAGAATCTTGTTGAAGGACTCTACTTGCCTATTGGCTTGTGGGTGGGTGACTGCAGCGAAGTGAGCCTTGATTTCTCTTTCTGCCAACCAATCTTTCAGTTTAGGCGTTTCGAAATGTGGGCCATTATCAAAGACGATGGACTGTGGCATGCCAAAACGAGTTATAATGTTTTTCCAAATAAAGCCCTTGACGTCGTTTGTTGTTATACCTCGCATGGCTTCAGCCTCTATCCATTTAGTGAAGTAGTCCACAGCTACTATCACAAACTTCTTTTGCCCTACGGCCACCGGGAAAGGTCCTAGGATATCCATGCCCCATTTGGCAAAAAGCAGAGGGAACATGATGGGACTTAAATAGTTGGACGGTTTCTAATGCAGGTTACCGTGCTTCTGACAACTGTCACACTTCTTTGCATAGACGAGGGCATCTTCCTTTAATGTAGGCCAGTAATACCCCGTCCTTGGAGCCTTTTCTCCCAATGCTCTTCCCCCAATGTGAGATGCACAAGCTCCTTCATAGAGTTTCTTCAGAACCTCTAGACCATCTTCCCTGGTGATGCACTTGAGGAAAGGACGATTGAATGACTTCTTGTAAAGAGTCTCATCCCATAATTCAAACCACTTGTCTCGAGCCTTCACATACTTAGCCTCCACAGGATCCAATGGCAGCCGTCCTGTTTTCTTGTATTATATTATGGGCTCCATCCAAACTGCCCCTCGGCTAAGAAACATGATTTGTTCTTGGTCAATGCTCTTTTTGGGTTTGACTTCCCAAAACACTGTTCTTGGCGCATCACCTTCAGCCGAGCTGGCCAATTTTGAGAGAGCATCTGCTTGATGATTTTCTGATCTTGGTACCTGGTCGAGAACAAATCGTTTCAAAGGCTCAATCTCATCTTTGATCAGACGCATATATTTGCCCATCGATGCTTCTTTACATTCAAAGTCTCCATTGACTTGACTGACGACCAAGAGAGAGTCCGATTTGGCCTCGATCTCCAGAGCTGCTGCCGCCTTACACATTTTGATTCCAGCTAGAAGTGCTTCATATTCAGCTTCATTATTGGACGCTTGGAACTGGAATCTTAGCGCATATTCGAACTTGTCTCCTTCCGGAGATTGATAAACGATTCCTGCCCCACATCCATTGACGGTGGACGACCCATCAACCATGAGCGTCCAATGCTTCCTTCCTTTAACTGGATCAAATATTGGCTCTATAGTTGGCCGAGTAATTTCAACTATAAAATCTGCCAAGGCTTGCCCCTTAATGGCTTTCCTTGGTTCAAATGATATATCGAACATGTTAAGCTCAACAGCCCACTTTAGCATTCGTATGGCGGCTTCCATCTTTTGCAGAACTTGCTTCAGAGGTTGGTCAGTGTAGACGAGTTTACTGTGTGCCAAGAAATAGGGCCTTAACTTTCTGTTGGCCATGACGAGGGCCAATCCAAACTTCTCGACTGGAGTGTACCTGTTTTCCGCGTCCTTGAGTACATGACTCACAAAGTATATCGGAACTTGCACGGACACTCTTTCAGCCAGCAGAACAGCACTCACAGCCTGAGTGGACACAGCCAAGTATGCAAACAGTTTCTCCCCCTCAGCTGGACTGACCAACCTAGGTAGCTGCCGAAGGTGATCTTTAACTTGCTGAAGCGCTTGCTCAGCCTCTGCTGTCCATTCAAACTTGGCCTTCTTCTTGATAGTAGCGAAGAAGTGATGGCACTTGTCACCAGACTTGGACAAGAATCATCCAAGGGCAGCCAAGCAACCCGTCAGTCGCTGAACTTCCTTTATCTTTGAAGGGGATTTCATGTCTAAAATAGCTTGGATCTATTCTGGGTTGGCTTCTATTCCCCTCTGATCTACCAAGAAGCCTAAGAACTTCCCAGACAAGACTCCAAATACACATTTGCTGGGGTTCAATTTTAACTTGTATTTTCTAAGAGTCTCGAAAGTCTCTCTCAAATCACCAACATGACTTTCTTCTTGCCGACTCTTGACTATCATATCATCCATATAGGCCTCCATGTTTCTTCCCAACTGCGGTTGAAAGACGGTATTGATCAATCTTTGAAAGGTGGCCGGCGCGTTGCGTAGGCCGAATGGCATTCTCAACCAGCCATACAACCCCTTTTCAGTAATGAAGGACGTTTTGTCCTGATCCTCTGACCACATGGGGATTTGATGAAAACCTGAATAGGTGTCCATGAAGCTTAGCAAAGCATGGCCGGCTGTGGAGTCTACCAGACGATCCAACTTAGGCAAAGGGAAACTGTCCTTAGGACAAGCCTTGTTGAGATCAGTATAGTCCACACACATCCTCCAAGTGCCATTAGGCTTTGGTACCATGACCACATTTGCTATCCATTCTGGATTATAGGTTTCTCTGATGAACTTTGACTCCAACAACTTCTGAACTTCTTGGTCGACCGCCTGATTTCTGGCCGGTCCTAAATGCCTTTTCTTCTGACGAACAGGTTTTAAATTGGGATCAACATTCAGCCGGTGGACGGCTATCTCTGGATCAATTCCAGGCATTTCTTCAACACAATAAGCGAACACGTCTTGAAATTCTTTCAGCAAGCTTATTAGAAGGCCCCTTAAATCAGGAGGGAGGGAAGAACCAATCTTTAAGGTTCGCTCTGGACGAGCCTCATCCAGATAGACATCTTCTGGAACTTCCACCGTCTCAAGATGTTCTATTGCTAGTCCCATGATGGCCATCACTTCGTTAGACGAAGGAGGTTCTTCCTTGACGGGCTCATACTTTCTTTTCTTGCTGGGGAGATGTTCAGACGTTTCCCTTGAGGGGGCGAGAGGCGTCTGAGGACTCTCAATTGCCAGCTTCAACGAGGCCACTTGGTCCTTTACACTTTCAGACGTTTTCCTTTCGCCAGCAACCTTTGTCTTATCTTTCCCAATTTCAGACGTTTTTCGTCCGCCACCGATCTTCGTCTGGTCTTCATTGCATGCTTTCCATGATGACGGCTTGAGGGTGGTTAGGTAACATTCCCTAGCCGCCTACTGGTCTCCATACAAGGAGCCAATCTTGCCATCATCACACTCATACTTCATAAGCATCAAGTGAGTTACTATTACAACTTTAACATGATTCAAAGTTGGTCGTCCAAGTATGACATTGTAGGCTGTCAAATCTCGGACAACCAAGAATTTGATGAACAAAGTCCGCGAGGCCTCCTTCCACTAGTGGAAAAAAACGGAAGGGCTGCGGTCAAAACAGCCCAAAGGGCTGCGTTTTTGGCCAGCAGCCCTTTTCGTAGCAGCCCTTCACTTTTAGTGAAGGGCTGCGTTTTTAAACCGCAGCCCTTCACAACGAAGGGCTGCGGTTGAGGCCCAAAAACGCAGCCCTTCTTTGTACAAAGGGCTGCGGTTTTTGACCAAAACCGCAGCCCTTTTGACCCAAAAAAAAAAAATTTTGCATTTTTTTACTGCTAAATATATTAAGAAATTTACAACAGGGAAAATAAAAAAAACGAATCTATTACAATTATATATTAACAATCAACAAGAACATCAAATTACAATTTACAGTCAAAAAATAAGAACGAAAATACAAAAAAAGAGAAATAATTGTAGATCTGAAATTACAGTAAAAAAAAACGAACGAAATCTACAGTAAAAAAAATGAACGAAAAAAAAAGAACGAAAATACAATTTTATGAACGAAAATACAAAAGAGAGAAGATATTATAGATCTGAAATTTTATGAAGATTAATCAGAACAAAGATCAAGAAATTATAGATCTGAAAAACGAAAAATTCTCACTTGTTGTTGTCGTTGCTTGGCGAATTGACGAACTCCTTTCCCCCTGCTCGTGTGGCTTCTCGCCGGAAACCCAAGCTCGTCGTAGTTTCCCCTTCCATCTATTCGCGACCCTGCTGTCGTGTGTCGTTGTTGTTGCTGTGGTGTGGTTGTTGCTTGCGCTGCTGCTAGGTGGTGTTACAAAGTACCGTCGCTCGTTGCCACTCCCCTTCTTCCTCTCTCCTCCTCTTCGTGCTGCTGCTGTCGACGCTGCTGTTGGGTGGCGCTCTGCCACCACCGCACGCCGTCACTGCTACCGCGATGTTGCTGTTATTGCGTCGTGGTGCTGCCGGAAGGAGGGAGAAGGGTGAATGGGAGGAGGGTGAGAGAGATGGGAGGAGGATGAGATTTGTTTTTACGTGAGATTTGAGCCCGCTAATTTCTTTTGAACATAAAAAAAAAAAAAACCCCATAAAGGGCTGCGGTTAGCCCAAAACGCAGCCCTTTATTACTTATAGGGCTGCGGTTTTGGGCTAACCGCAGCCCTTCACTAAAAGGGCTGCGGTTTTTGGGCTAATCGCAGCCCTTCACTATTAAGGGCTGCGTTTTTTAAAAAACGCAGCCCTTGCACCGCAGCCCTTTCGTATTTTTCCTCTAGTTTTCTCTCCAACTCGGACGGGCAACGTGACTGTTCCCATGGGATGGATGACTCCTCCCCCAAACCCTATGATGGGATGATGAACTGGGACCAAGTTCTTTTCATCAAACTTCAATCTGGACAAGCAATTAGCACTAATGATGTCCGTCGAGCTTCCGGTGTCGATCAGAATTCTTCGTACTCTCAAATTTGCTATCTTCATTTTCACAACCAAAGGGTCATCATGGGGGGTCCTTATCTTGCCCCGATCTTGCTCACTAACCACCACTTTTGGGAAGGGATCGGCCTATGTCTGATTAGTCAATAAGACTTGGCCGAGCTCCCTGAGGTAGTTTTTGTGCCCTCTATTGGTTGGCCCTCCAGCAGCAAATCCTCCTGAAATAACGAGGACGACATCTTCGTCAGTGCTTTCACTCTCCTTCTTCTTGCTTTGACGGTCATCTCTCCTCTGAAACTTCTTTCCCCCTTGGGGTAAGTATGAATTTATCTTTCCTTTTCGGGCTAGATCCTCCAGAGCTATCTTAAGGTGTTTACATTCATTGGTTTCATGATCGCAATCCTTGTGAAAATGACAATACTTGCTCTTGTCTCTGTTTTTGTAAGGAGTCTTCATCTCGGCTGGAGCCTTCAGCTTGTATTGGTCCTTTATCTCCCTGAGAATGGAGTATTGGTCCTTGCTGAATTTGATGGGGTTGGATGAAGAAGGCTCAGATTCTTTCCTCTTGCTTCTTCTGGACGAAGTAGTGGTAGAGGTTATGGCCCAAGTCTCGGCCTTTTAGGGGTTGCTTTTCTTTAGCTGAGCAACCTCTTCAGGCTTCTTGGACTCGGGATGCTTTGCCTCAGCACATACTTCAGTGGCATGTATAAAAGCTTCGGCTTCCTTTAAAGCTTCGGCAAGAGTATTGATTTTCTTCTTTACAAGGTCAAACTTAAAACTTCATGGCCTCAGACTCCTGATAAAGGCGTCAAAAGCCACTCCAGCATTGACATCTTGAATTTGAAGGGCTTCTAGATTGAATCTCTTAACAAAACTTCTAAGAGCTTCTTTTGGTCCTTGGACGACCTTGCCTAAGTGCATGCTTATCTTTTGTTCTTGGCGATTTGCAACGAAATGACTGGTAAATAAGACACTGAGTTCGGTGAAATTGTTGACTGAATTGGGGGGTACTTTTGAGCTACACCCTTCAGGGTAGCCGGGAAATTCTTACACCAAGTAGCATCATCTACTCCTTGGACGTACATCTGATGCTTGTAAGCGGACAGGTGATCATCAGGATCAGTTGTTCCATCAAAAGGCTCTATTGTTGGGAGTTTTACCTTTGGGAAGGGGGCGCCTCCATGATCTTTGTCGAGAATGGAGTAGGCCAATTGATCCGGAGGGCTCCCAGCTGTCCCTCGATGGGTATGAACTCCTTGCGATATTCCTTCAACACTGGATTAGATGAAGTGTTTGCTGGTACTGGTCGCTTATAGACCATTGGTTGAACTACCGTCTTCTCTTGTCTCGGACGAACTATCGAATGACCCAGACTTCTTCCCTCTGTTCTAGATGGTATCCTTAAAGGAGGATCTCTTATGTACGGGGTAGAGCCAGTAGCCGACCGTTGCAATGCTGCAGCTCTCTTTGCCTCTAAGTAGTCCCTGGCATCTGTTTCCATTCGGTGCCCACTCGGACGAGCTTGATTTTGGGTCCTAACCACCAAATTCCAGTCCATCTTCCTTCGCTGCTCACTGCCTTCTGGTTGTTTTCCT
Organism: Beta lomatogona; assembly: GCA_947646795.1. Taxonomy (NCBI): domain Eukaryota; kingdom Viridiplantae; phylum Streptophyta; class Magnoliopsida; order Caryophyllales; family Amaranthaceae; genus Beta; species Beta lomatogona. Next base: position 1,330,754 of record CANSNZ010000072.1, read on the forward strand.
GTAGCCACCCTCTTAGAGGGTTCCTGACGAACAGGTCGACTAGGGCCTGGACGATTCTCTTGGGAACGTCCCCTAAGAGGAGCTTGATTGTTGGCGGTTGGCTCCGGATTATGGTGGAAAAACATCATGTTGCTCCTAATCTGTTCCTCGACGACTGCTGCCATCTTCGTCTGAAAGTCATTCAGGACGTTGTCTAGATGGACAACTGTCACTGGATGTTCAAGATTTTCCTGGATGACAGGCAGCTGGCTTGGTCCAGGGACATGGACGATGGTAGGAGGTCTATCCCTTCCTCGAGGCGGTCTCTCATGATCTACTGTGTCTTCGACATTGATCTGAAAACTTCGATTTCTGGCGACGTTGGACGATTGACAGTCAGTCATCGTTGCGTCTCCCCACAGACGGCGCCAAATGTTTAGTCCTCTTCTTGTCCAACAAGTAAGCTGTAAGCTGAGCTTTCTTGTCTAGCAAGCAAAACGAGTATCCCTTAGATGTTCTTCCTTGAAGACTTGTGCAACAATGTCTGAATCAACTTAGTCCAAGCCTAAGCCTCGTTCACGAACCTGCAACAAGGGACCCACCCTGGAGGTTTGGGTGGTGGTTCCCCCTCCGAAACTTAAGTCAGATATCAGGAGTGGTAGAGAGAAAAGTAGATCTAGAGAGAGAAAGTAAGAGAGTATTTTTACAGAGTAACTTTGCACCGTTTGCATTGAATGATCTTTCTCCTGATTTCAGGGGTATTTATAGTGATAGCAAGATGACAGTTATCCTTAAAATCTGCCATAGAATAGTGGCATTTGATTGGCTAAGGAATCAGATCATGACACGTGGCAGACCATGATTTGTGAGGGTTTATCAACCTTTCACTTGCAGCCACCTCCCAGGGCTGGGCTTTGACTATCTTTTGGGCCAGAAAAGTAACATTTTCTCCCAACTGAGTATAACCCAAAAGATAGAACCTTTTTCCTCTATTTATTAGGAGAGGACACGTGTACGGCTCTATGAGCCCAAGTGTCTTAAAACAAGCCGTAGATGTTAGGCCACAACAATTAGTATTATTTATGATTTATTATTATTATTATTATTATTATTATTATTATTATTATTATTATTATTATTATTATTATTTATTATAATAATAATTATTATTTATTATTAATATTTATTATTAATATTTATTATTTATTATTTATTTTTTATTATTATATTAATATTCATTATTTAATATTTATTATTATTTATTATTGACTGGTGTTTGTTGTGCTTTAATAAGAAAATATTGCAATTTGCTAAAATTATAGCTTTGATATAATTAATGATTCATAACAATAATAATGACAATAATAGCAATAAAATTATTAACAAAAAATATAATACTAATATACTGTAATTAACAAAAAAAAAAAAATAATAATAATAATAATAATAATAATAATAATAATAATAATAATAATAATAATAATAATAATAATAAGAACAACAACAACAACAACAACAACAACAACAACAGCAACAACAACAATAAATATAATAATAATAATAATAATAATAATAATAATAATAATAATAATAATAATAATAATAATAATAATAATAATAATAATAATAATAAAAAGTAATAATGACAATAGAAATATAAAAAAATAAAAATTATCATTATAATAATAATAATAACAACAACAATAATAATAATAATAATAATAATAATAATAATAATAATAATAATAATAGTAATATTAAAAATAAAAATAATAATTAAAATATTAGATTAGATTGAACTAAACTGAAATTAACTGAACTAAACTGAAATTAAATTAACTGAACTGAAATTAAATTAATTTAACTGAAATTAAATTAAGTGAACTGAAATTAAATTAATTAAACTGAAATTAAATTAACTAAACTAAAATTTACTGAAATGAATTAAAATTAAATTAACTGAACTGAAAATAAGTTCAAAAGAAGAGGACCTTAGTCTTTACTCCTTTCATTGCCTCGCTCGTTGCTCCTTCGCTGAACCCCACTTCTCTCTCTCCTCCCAATTCCCATTGACCCACTGAGGAGACAAATTTGACATCTACAAACAATGACAGCGCTACCACTAGTGCTGAGAGCTTTGTGAGAATGAAGTTGGGTCTCTGGGAGAATCCAACCCAAGTTTGCCGGAGCTCGATGACACCTTGTGGGCTGAGACTGCTATGACCCTCGGATTTCCGCCTAGGGTTCGCAAGGGTCTCGGGTTCGCAAAGGTTGGTGGTTTGGCAACCTCGCTGCTGCCTCTCATTCCGGCGACCTCCCTGCTCTCCGCCTTGTTCTTGGTATTTCTGCTCTTTCTCTCTCCTACTAGTTCTCCTTGCATTGCTTAGTGAATTGAATGGTTTTGATTGTTATTTGAAGCTGAAATTATGCAGCATATTTTGAAAAAATAGATCAAAATGTTACTTTTAGTAGGAAGTATACTTTAATTCCTCATATATGACGAAAAAGTGATTTAAGAAGGTAGAAATCAGCTTAATCGTGGGATGAATGTTGTTTGTAATAAGATTGAGGAAAAAGAATCTGAAGATACCCAGATGAATGATGACAGAGATTCCAACTCACAAACTGAGGTTGCTCCTGCTTTATTTGCAGTTCATCCCTTTGATCAATTCATTGCGCTGGCTGTTGTGTTGGGTCGGATCTTCACATTTTTAATCTCGCGTAATCCACTTTTTCCTTCACTAATTGCTTGCTTTTGGTGGCTAATTACAGATTTTGATGTCTTAATATGATGTTAATTATGCTTGTGGAAAGTTCTGTTTTTTGGGATAGTGAGCTGGAAGTTAATAGAGTGTGTGTTTTGCAATTTGAAAGTTTAGATAATCAGAAAGTTCAAGTCTTTCGAGTATGTTCACTATATAATTTAACAGTTAGGAACTTGCATATATTCATTTTTGCTTGTGATTTTATTGTTCTTTGTAATTTTATCAAGTGAGGGACTAATATTAAGTAAATAATGTTATTATTGCTGTTTAGATGTTTGAGTTACAATTGTCAATTTGTAAAATTTTGATGCTTGAAAACTGAACTTATTTTATTTTTCATTATTGCAGAAAGAATTGTTGTGTCTCTTTAGCAGATGAATCCAAGGAAATTCTACATAGAGATTATATTAGAGCTGTATTGAAATTTTTTGGTTTGCTTTATGTCTGGATATCCTCTCTCTTTCTTCTGATCATTTTGGCTTGCTTTATGTCTCCTCATGCTTAATAGCATCTAGATAGCTCTACTCTATTTCTATTGCAAGGCTTGGTGTTTAAATTGATCTGAGTTAAGAAACTCATTGTACCAGCAACAAGAATTGGCTTGTTTCGTTTCCATCACTTTGGCTTTAGCTATGTAATACTTGACGGTCTTCTTCTGTGCTTGTTTCGTTTCCATCACTTTAGCTTTAGCTATAGTCGACTGGGGACAGGAAATGCAAAATATGCACCTCAGATGGAGTTTTTCCAGTATTGGTATATGACTCTTCTTTTATTAATTATATAATTTGTGGATTACTGGATACAGGATGTTGTTTGGACATTGCTCCATGAGCAGAATACTCACGACTTGATGTCATGTAAGTTTCAGGTTGATACTATTCTTGCTCTATGCTTTACGACGTGCCTCCCTCATGAAACTGCATGGAGACGATAATCATTTTCATTTTAAAAGAAAGGGTCTCTAATTGGTAACTTCTCAGCTTCGCATTATCTTGTCCTAAACCTGTCAATGTTTTAAAATTGCCTTTACTCATTTGTTGTTTGTGAGAAAATCAATGATTCTCAATCAAAGTCAATCTGATGATATTATTCGTATACACCTGTAGCATCAAATATTGGATCTGTAATTTTCCTTTTAACCAATTGGTTAAGTAGGTCAAAACGGCAGATCATCCACCATGTGTTATTTTTCTTTTGCGACATAAGTAGAGTAGGGGGCTTGGGCTTTGCATTTGCTCAAGTATTTTTAGTTGTCACTAGATACAGTCATACAGATACAAAGTAATATGTAGTATTGTTTTGTGTATCATGATAAGCGAGCAAATTTAGCATTTATATTTGTATAAAAAAACATAATTTGCAATGAAAATGATACTTTTATATGTGTATAACTCTTTGGGGGCCATTTTTTTTTGTTGGGTCACAAGGGTTGCGTGTTTTGCTAAAAACCGCAGCCCTTAATTGACTAAGGGTTGCGACTTTTAGCAGAAACCGCAGCCCAATTGTTAATGACAGCCATCCCTTCAAAAATGTGAAGTGCTGCTAGACCAAGGGTTGTTGTCGAAAAACTCAGCCCTTTGGCCACTTTTGACCGCAACCCTTGGCCTTTTTTCCTCTAGTGTTAAGCAAATGTACAAAGCGTGGGATCAATCTCTTAGTCATGGACCCTTTCAAACCTTAATCAAAACCTCACTATAGTACTAAATATAGATATTGACTTTAGATAAGAACTGCATACTATTCTTGCCTATATGACGTTATTGATTGTCTCTTAACTATTTTCAACATGCTTCCCCTTGATTTTCCTCTCGAATTAGGCTAGAATTCATTGAAAACAACCAATACATCGTCGAAATGAAATACTATTTCGCGACAAAATGTCACACACAAGCCATCCTGCAACTCTGCGGTTCGTTTTGTCGGTTTATTTGCTAGATTTCGATCTATCTCTGCATCATCGTTCATGATCACTCTTAGGTCATATTTTTCGAACAAAACTCATCTAATCCAAAGATAATAATTGATCTTTTCGTACATATCATCTAAGGCTGAGTATATCTAAAAAAGTGGTCATGATACAGTAAGAGTCGTCATGCATTTCTACCTCCGCCTATGTTATCCTTTCTATCCAACAAATATTCCCTTTCATATCTACCCTATCATATTCCATCAATTTCAAAAACATGTCTTTTTCAAAATCAATCATACACCTCCTCTATTCTATCTTTTTTCTAAAATCTTACTAATCATTATCCTACCATGCCTACAAAAAAAAAAAAATCAAAAATTAGTCTACACTTAATTAATCCATCATCTTTTTCAATAAAAGATAAAAACAAAGGCTCCCTTTTAAAAATGAATTTCGAAAATGCTAAGCCCATTTCAAATATTTTGATCCAATCCGATCTAATACCAATCAATCCAATCCCTATCTACTTGCATTCATCTTAGGTCCATGTGCATTAGAGTCCATCTATTCATATTAAGCCCATTTGAGTCAATGCATTCATATTAGGCCCACTTGCATTAGAATTCATCTTAGGCGAAATATAAGTTTAATCCCAGTCCATACCTATCTAAATCCAAACCTAGTCCATTTCCAAAGTTAATCCCATGTGCATCTCTCAGTCTAAGTCAAACATAGATGCTAATCCCAGTCCAAGTCCAAACTTAAGCCCATTTCATCGCAATTCATATCCTAGGTCTAGCTTGCATCTCCATGTAAGCCCTAGTTAAGTTTTCATTACTATAAAATCCCAATCCTAGGTCTAGTTTGCATCTCTATATAAGCCCTAGTTATATCCAATTCCAAACCCATATAGGACGAAATCCAAACACTAAACCCTTGAGTCTAGCAAAGCTACCATTCCTTAAAGACCATAATGGCGCCCTTAGAGTTTAGCGAAGCTACTCTTTAAGACCATAACAACACCCTTTGACCCTAAAGAAGCTAGTTATCCATAAGACCATGATGGCATCCTTAGAGTTAAGCGAAACTACTCACCTTTAAGACCATAACGACACCATTTGGCCTTAGTGAAGCTTGTCATTCCTAAGACCATAATGATACCTTTTGAGTTTAGCGAGACTACATACTCATCTTTAAGACCATAATGGCACCATTTGACCCTAGTGAGGCTAGTCATCCCTAAGACCATAAAGGTGCCCTTTGAGTTAAGCGAGGCTACTCATCCTTAAGACCATAACGACAACCTCTTTCAACCCAGTGAAGCTAGTCACCTCTTAGACCAAAAAGGCACTCTTTGAGTTTAGTGAAGCTACTCCTGCCTTAATTCCACAACGGTTCAAATCTTCTAACCTAGCGAAGCTAGTCCACCTTAAGTCCATAATGGCCCAATACTCGAGTTTAGCAAAGCTACTCCCTCTAAGTCTATAGAATCTTGAATCCATAAAGTCTAGCGAAGTTAGCATTCCTTATCAAAGCCCAGCCATTGAGTCTAATCTGCTTGCATTGTCCAGTCTAGTTCATGTCTGCAAATGCATATAGTTAGGCCCATGTCAACATCATGGTCAGTTCCATACTAGTCCAAATCCATAACCATTTCCAAAATCATTTCCCATTTCTCATTTCTCATTTCTCATTTCTCATAACCCATTTCCATTTCTCATTCTAAAATCATTTCCAACTTACAAGTAAGGTCCACTCGATTTTTTTCATGACCGGTTCAGAGATTACAACTTAGGAGCGGCTAATGGAGGAACAAAAAGGTGAGCCCACTCTAAAGCTCATCAAGCGCACTATCACCACTCCGACGTCATATAGAGTCATGAAGGTTATTTTTTACCGCCTTCACAATAGAGGCGTGATCACTTCTATAGGGTTTATTCCGAACCCTACACTTGAAAGAAAAATCCAAAATGAAAGCTAAACTTCTACTGCAAATTCAACCTGACATCTAGTGTCAAATACCATCAATGTGCAGCGAAACATGGTCGATGACAATAGACTTCTAATACTTGCAACAACGAGAATCAGCATCACTAGCAACCCTTTTGCGCAGTGCATCAACAATTCAAAAGGTCATAGTCTTTTATTTTTTATTTCCTAGGTTGAGTCAGAGAGTCTTTATCCTAAGACATTTTTGTCCTTTCCCATCGAGTCTATGTCACTTTAGGACTTCATTTATTATAGCCTTTCCATTTTTATTTCATTTTATTTTTATTTTTATTTTTCATTAGCCTTCCATCATTTCATATTTATCCTTCGAATTTGATGATGAAACCTAAATCAGATTATCTCTAATGACCTTGATTAATAAATAAATAAATAAATAAATTCCAAAAATGGACATACTTTGGATTATGAGTCATTCCCCTCTTCCCTCCATCATTTTCAAAAACATCATCCATAAACCATCTTCATGCAACCATAATAAAAGAAAGCCAAAATCCCCTTAACCACCATCTCCACAATCCTTGGCCAAATAATCTTTCAAAATAAAGCTCCACAAAATAGCCTTCAAACCTTCCAATACCTAAAACCACATAAACTTGTGTGCAAGCCTCAATACATAAAAAAATAAAATAAAAAGTGAAAAAATTCAAAGTGTGAAAAAATAAAAAAGCAAAAGCAAAAGAAAACGTACAAAGCAATGCAGAAGCAAAATACAAAGAAAACGGAAAACCCAAAGGCAAAAGAAAGAGAAAAAGTCAAGCTAAGGGGCTTGTACACAAGTTGTACGGTTGTACCCCTCATTCTAACATCCTTCAATCCATCAAAACCTTAACCGTATAATCTAAATTCATGATCCTTACCTTAGACTACACCCAATTAAATCTTCATCCAAATCCCTAAACATCAAACCTTAAACCTTTTAACCTTTCATATCAATCCCAACTTCTTCTTCAAGGTATGTCCAAGCCCGCTAGGATGAAAACCCGAAAGGGCGGCCTAGGTAAAAGTTAGGGCACAAACATAAGATAATCAAATCTAGTACTACGAATGATCTAATTCCGCAAGGATACGTAAGAATCCTTATCTCGAGGTTCGAACACTTCAATAAAATAAAATTAATAAAGGTCTAACGATTTGACTTTTTGGAATTCAGGAGCATACTCTTTCTAGATCTCGACATAGACTCGAGTCTGAACCTAGCCACGTCAAAGCCTTTTCCTACCTACACTTATATGAGACACAAAACTAAACCTTTCATTCAATCCAAGCTCTCCTTGTCTCTGAAGGCCTCTCCGACAATTTCATGGTCTCTGACGATATCTGGCTTTGCCTGTATCAACTCCCCAAAGAAGAATTCCCATTGAAGAACTCTGAATGCTCAATACAAATCAAGCATCTTTTAATATAGGATCAGAGTGCCTAATTCAAGACAAGCTTACCCAAAGTGGAGGTTTCTTATATATGTGGTGGTTCCTCCAAATCAAACTCCCAAAGAGTTATAATCTGCATATCTCACTTGCGGACCCTGATTTCTTATCAAAACGGTTTTTGAAAATCAACCCATCTATCTCTTTCCATCCATAATTGTTCCTAGCTCTGCAAAACCCTGAACTTGCATGACATCGCCTTCACTTTGTCCATCTTTAGCTTTGCATAACCCTAATCCTGCATAGCTTCTCATGCATCCTTAGAGAGTCTAAGTTTTCATTATTGCATCATTATATGCATTATTATATGAGTTGTTTGCACCTATCTGATCTACCAACATTCTCTCCTGCAGGTAATCAGATTGCTTGTACTTATCTTCTTGCAGACTAACTCTGTTTTGCAGAAAATGGCGATATATAGATCAGTTATAAACTGAAGAGCATTTAGAATTGTTCTCCGTCCCGACACATGCAACTTTGACTTTCTGTTTCATGAACCTCAATTAAAGTAGGGGCTTCTGTCGACACAAAATCGTGATTCTCTATTGAGTACTCAATGATGAAACATATTGTCATCCTAATCGTTCTGGTCCAAAAGAAGAGTAATCGAACAAGCTAAGCCCAAAAAAGTTTTGTAAATATAAAGTCTATTTATTCAATCAAAGCCCGATTTTTAAATACCAATTTATTATTCTACATAATTAATTGTTTTTTTCTAATATTTTAATGTTAATTATTCTCAATAATTAATTCTTAAAGGATATTTCAAAAATTAGATTTTTATTCTCTAAGATAGCTGATTTTGGATTTCTAAGGATAAGATTTTATTACGAATCCAAAGAATCTTAAACGAGCAAAAAACCGGTCAGATCAGCATTGCATTTGACGCAACATATTGCACGCGCGCAGTGCAAATGCCGTACCGAATTATGAAAAACGTAAAGCTAGTGTGTGAGACGCACATACCTTGTGCCTAGCGTATAGCCTGTGCGCTTAGCGCACGAGCTGTGCGGTAGACCCCCGCGGTTTACTCTATCTCTTCACTTCATTTTAGGTTTTCTTTGCCTATAAATAGCTTAGTTCATTCGAACGTTTTCAGAACAATTTTCACATGGAATTTCCTATGAATACCATGCCTCATACTAAATAAAACATATTCAGACCTTCATATCTCCTATTTCAATCTTCAAGATTACTCATCCTGAAGACAGTTGCATAAGACCCTAGGGAGAAAGTATAACACCCCCACGACCCCTCCTTATATATACTAGGAGAAATTACGGGAGTGTTACGCCACGTATGATAATACGTAAGGCTAATCAGAGAATACATCGGAAGTCTTTTAAAGTAACCTGGAAATACTTTAACACAACTGAAATAAGAAAGTACGTAAATGATTTACAAACTCGGAAACTATCCCATAATAGTCCCATTTTCAAAACAAGTCAAACCTTGACCCCAATGGTCGAGTAAAGTCAAACATACAATTCAAAATAACTTAAATATATAAGAAAGTACTCGTATACCATAATTCCCCTCCAAATGCTTATGATTCCCATGCACATCAAGAACTTGTACCTGAAACTTCTCCTCTAAGCTCTGCTCGCTAAATGGGTCATCACAGGGTTGTTGAGGAAAAACAACAACCAAAAGAAAACAAAGAAACACATACATCAGCAACGCTGAGTACATAACATAACTAACTAATGCAAATAATGATGCATGCAATCCTCAAACAACTTCGGCTTGCTCTTCTTGTGACAGTGACACTATATGCGACCAGCACATAACTAAACTTACTAAATACGTTCTTTTATTATTATTTGGCAATGAACGGGCGCCGTCATCCTCTTGGAATCATACGGGCTACTATTCCTTGTGTAAGAGATTCCACACCTCTTACTAAAGTTCCATGAACTTTAAATAACTTGACTCGAGAATTTTAAGCTTGTTAGTAATGAAAGAGGGTGAGAGTGAGCCTCTAGACTCAACATCTCAGAGATACTGAATACGAGTGACACCTAATCCACTCAAAGATCTTGATAATTGGAATTCCATAAACTTGCTTGATAAAATAAAAGCATTAGCATCGTCATGCTAAGCTTTATGCAGGAGTGTAGTTTCACACTAACTCCCCCCTTATGTTCAATACTCATGGGGGATCCATCCCAAGAGTTTTATTGCCAAAGCCAATTATGTGAGACACAATCACATCAATAATACATCTAGCAAATACATTAATTTCCTATCTTTCTTTAACAAGTGAATGCAACAAATACCATAAATAACTCGATTCTAAATCCTTTGAGACCTTGCTCATCTTATTACTTTAATGACTCCATGAGTCCTTTCTTACTTTATTCAGGATCCATAATCCAATCAATTGAGTCCTTGCTCAATGATTCAAATACTCGTGAGACCTTGCTCAATAACTTTAAAACTTGTGAGACCTAGCTCAACAAATATATAACTTCTATTGAGACCTTGCGCAATAAAACATATAACTGCTAATGAGACCTTGCTCAATAAAACATATAACTTCTAATGAGACCTTGCTCAATAAAATATTCTCATGCAAGCCCTAGCTTCAAGAATAACATTGAATAACTTTAATCATGCTCAAAAGCAATAATCATCAATCACATGCTTTTCAAATATAGGAATAACTCAAAAGTTCCATTCCTAATCTCCTTTCTAAGTTCTCAACATGTACTCAAACAATTATAAGGCATAAGCCTCTCCTTACTCCTCATGCTCAATAAATAACCTTTAAACACTAAAGTCAAAGGTCGAAGTGTATGTACCTTGATAACACGCAAAATCAACAATTCAAAGGTTTCACTTGCTTTTATTATGCTTGAAACCTATCAAGAACAAAGTACTATCAATTAGTACTTACCAACAACAATTCAAGGCTACTAATAATAAAAATCAGCACTTTTAAAATTAATAATAAAGCTGATTTTTCTTTTAAAAATGCTTTAAAAACTATTTTTGAACCATAACTTAAAAACCTTTACTAGTAGGCAAAACCCACTACAAATTAATACTTAAAACTTCATAAAACTTAATAATTTGTTACTTAATTACTGCTGTAAATTATTTAATAAATAATAACAAATTTTTTTTTTTTTTTACATGTGGTTCGAAAACCACAAAAACTCAGAAAAACAACAAACCGGCAGCACCACCGGCCAGCACCACCGCCGACCAGCAGCGCTGCCGGCGCTGCCACCACTGATGTTCCCAGCAGTGGCCCACGCAGCCACGCCAGGTCGGCTGCTGCCACCAGCAGTGGCCCATGCTGCCAACAACCTCACGCTGCCACCAAGCCGCCGGCGAACCACCGTGGTGGCCGGAAAACGCAGGGGAGAGAGAGAGAAAAAATAAAATCAGAAAAACAACTAACTTCTTTGCTTCCTTTTGATTATTTGCAAGATCCTCCTACAATTTTTCAAAAACAAAACTAAATCAAACTTGAACTTTGAAGGAAACTTGAGGAAGTAGAACTAGAGTTGAGAGAGGAAGAAGGAGTCTTACTCCTTTGTTGAAGAAAAGTGGCTGGTGAAGGATGGAAACTTAGGGTTTCCTTCCTTTTTTTTTTTTTATTATTGTGTGGTCTTTTGGGTAAAAGACTAAAATACCCTTACTCATCAAATTACCGAAATACATTTGATGATAAAATTGCGAAACTAATCTTCCTACTAATATAACTAAAATACTTTCTTGAAAAGACTAATATACTTCTTTGTGAAAATACTCAAATACTCTGTTGGTAAAATGACCAAAATACCCTTTTGCTCTGAAATACTGAAATTAAATAGCTTTAATAATTCAAAAATGATTAAAACTATTTAATTAAATATCTTAAAAATATGGGGGATTACAGAAAGGTATAATTCCTGAGGGTCCATTATAATTAATCTCTTGTTTGAATAACAATTTACTTGTCATAATGTATATCTTGAAGGAATTAACGCTATATTGTACATTCTTCTCTAATCCCTTATTTCTTTATATTCTATATTATATATTCATATGCATGATTGTATTTTTAATGCTTTGATCACCTTACATGATTATTATTGCTAATAAAAAACTAAAGAACTGTTTGAACTCCTAATAAGATAATTGGACAACTTGTTAGGAACCCAATAATTTGATTGTTTTAATAACATGTCACACAAAAATTAGTCTTTTATGTGTTTAATGAACCAAAGTAGATTAATTTTAGAATGCATTAATATTTTACTTAGTTGTTTATTTGCATAAATTTTGACATGAATCGTTATTAAGTACAGACCATCAATGGGCGAATTTGATTCCTGATCTTATTCATACCCTCATCCCTGAACTCAATATATGGTTCATTAAACATCTATGGAGTCATGACGGGCAAATCTACATTGGATAAGTCGCAAAGTTGTCCCTATGGTTTCCCAGTATCCAATTATGAGTATTCTTTTAAAGACTTGCTGGTGACTTTTCTCTATTTCAAAACATTTTTCAATAAAACATTTACAATAAAGTAGTCAAATACGCGTCGTTCATCCCACGTAGGCAATAAAGACACGCCTACACGTGGCAACAGTTAAATAGTATTGTGTGTGTTAGTTTGCGGATCCAAACAACATCATATAATATGACGAGTCAAAGGAGTCACGATGGCTGACATGACACGCAGATGAAGACCTCCTACAAATTAGGAGATGGCGCTGAATTAAGGAGAAAGTGGAGCAGATTGTAAATGCCTTTGCCGAAGATACAATGCCTACAAATGAGGATCTCACGTTTATCTCAACCATCAACCGCCAAGAAGAGTTAACGGATATTTTTTTGTACTGTAAATAGAGCTTGAGAACTCATTTGGTAATACATCATCACCATTACTATCACTCTAGCTGAATTGCTCTCTTGTAACCTAAATCAAACTACTACTTAGTGAATTGGCTGGATGATTCTCCAGTGGTTTTGCCCTCTTTCCAAAAGGTTTTCACGTAAAATTATCTTATGTTCTTTCTTTTAATTTGCACTTTATTTCGCATATTTACTTTGCTCATATTGCAAGTTAATCGTCATCCCCTCAGAGCAAATTGATCCTTGTGTGAAATTTGCCTAAAACACATACTGTAAAATATTGTCTGACAATTACCTCAATAAAAGTTAGATCACCCGTATGTCATAACCACACGGCACTTATTTTATCCTCGCTTTTTATCCAAAATATTACCTCCTCACACTCTCTTCTTCCACCCTTCGACCCTCATTTCTCCGACCACCATGAATCCCAACAACAACAATCAACCAACCAACCTTCTTCCTTATCTTCTCCTGTTGAAGAGGATTTTATGATGTTGTGGTTATATTTATCCCTTATTATGCTTTAATAACTCTATTAACGGAAATAATTATTTTACCTGATAACACAAAAGAAGAGCCAAGAACAGCAAAAATACCCGGTGAAATAGTCCAAAATTTGCATACAATCTTCATTAGTTGTGCATTTTACTAGATTTTTTTAGTTGTTGCGTATCACATATTCTTTTGGTGTTGTTAGTGGTAGTTATAAACTAGACTCTTCAAATGTAATATATATTTGTAATATTTATGTTTATAATATTTATAATGCATGATATATAAAGGGGAGGCAGGTAGTATATATGATCTATTATAATGTAATATTTTTCAATATTATTTATTCACATAATTGTAATCAAATGGGAGAAATAATGAAAAGACAATTTAACATACTAGATTCATCTAGGCATAAATTTTTGGAATGGACTGTAGATGCCCAAATGAATTTAAAGACCCGGGGTTTCAAATATACGATAATTAGAACTGTCAGAGGACAACACAAGGATGCAACTACATAACAACATCAATTAAAATCACATACGAATTACTTGTTCATTTAGAGAGGAACTACAATATCATGGAAATAAACAAAACAAATCTTGACAACCATATCTGGAATCATGTAGTATTAATCATTCTGTATAAAGCAGGACGAGAATGTGTGTGGCTTAGGTCAATGACAAGTCAAATTCGAGAAGAATGTAGAATTCAATCAATTGCAGAAAATCCAATTGTGATCTATGAAAACACTGCGTGCATAACCCAAGTGACCGAAAAATATATCAAAGGAGACAAGACCAACCATTTATCATCCAGACTTTTCTTCACCCATGATCCTCATAAGGAAGGGAATATCGAAGTTCAACAAATTCAATCATGTCATAATCTTTCAATAAGGTTAATTGGAATGTGCTTCCTTCGTGAAATATTTTAAGATTAGAGGGAATATCACTTGCACTGCGCTCTTTTTTCCTTCGTTTAGGTTTTATCCACTGGGTTTTTCCTGATAAGATTTTTAATGATGCGGTTTATTAAAGCGTATTTTGGACTGAATATTATACTCTTTTATCAGGAGGGTTGAGAACATAATACACATGTAAGTGAATATTTATGTAGTTGTGTTGTACACAATAGTTTATGAATACCTTTATAAGCAACCTGTATGAATTACCATACTTGTATAAGGAAGAGAGCAATCAGAATACTTACACTTCATCTACTTCTCTTATTCTTTTTTTCATCCTTCAACAATTGTTTTTTGTATGGAAAGAAACTAGGTTGGGTCCCAAGCGAAAGGTCACCTAAAGCATCCTTTCAAATGGTTACTGAAAAAGAGAAATTCGGCAACTCAAACTAGTAATAGAGGGAGTGAGGTTTATGGCCCAGATGAACCATCCAATCAGCAGCTTTATTCGCGTCCTGAAAAGAACTTTACAAAGACTATAATTAAACATAACTTTACAATTCCTTAAAAAAAATTTGTTGTGCCTTATATATTTAAAAAATAAAGTGCTAAGCTACTAATTGTTCCTCAAAATACACCATGTCGCTTCTTGTAACCACCATTGTCTTTCATAACTTATCTGCTTGTGTAGCATGTTGCATTCCACTAATTATATTAGCAAATTGAAGAATTTTTACAGTTTTCTTAATATCTTTAAAGAAGAGAGAAGAAAGTTGGAATGTCTTTGATATTCTGTTTTCCACTCATTCTCTATCATACATATGATGTACTTCAATTTCTTTTCAATTTAAAGACTCTAAGTTATAGGTGTCATGATGCCATACGAGACTTTAAGGCGATAATTATATGATCCTATCTCTATTATGCAACTGTGTGCTTTATTTATATATTCGTTAATTTTTATGATGCTTTGGTTTTAAAATAATGAACTAGTTAGTTGGGACGAGATGAGCATGGGTTATTTGGCAAGACAAAATGATGTAATTATTTGGATTAACATTTTTGTCACAAGTATAAATTGTAGCTTGAGAGTTTGGGGTTGGATAATGACTTGCACATTAGATAACCAAGATTTCGACACATCTTACATATATTTTTTCTTGGTTTTATGAGTAATTGAAGAGTTTACAATGAAATGTCATGTCATATGGTGACTTGTGGCGATGCCTCAAGTCATTTTGTTTATCTTTATTATATGAGGGAAGATGAGAGGACTTTGTTTTCACCCCAAATTATAAATATACCCTCAAATAATAGTCAATTAAACCCATCTTTACGATCGAGAGGTTCTCTCTTAAAATTTTTTCTCTCTAAAATATTTTTTCTCCTCAACGTAGTTTCTACTAAGGAAAAACTCATCTACCCGTTTAAAATTAGTCCACAATTTTTCCAAATCCTAAATTTTCTTACACTCTTGAAGCAATAGTGTATTCAATTCTCTTGCGATCTTGTATTTGTTCAATCTCATCTCAAATGATGGAAGCTATTCCTAAATTTGTATCGTAAATTCTGCTTGTTAGCTTTAAATTATTGCTTATATTTAATGGAGCGTTCAGAATCTGAATCCATGTCTAGATTTGTTATATTCCATCGGAAGCAGGTCCCGTTTGTAAAACCTCCTATAGAAGATATGGGCACTCCTATAATTAATTTGTCTTCGATTCTGGTGGGTAAGTTCATTGATTTCAGGGAGTTTGTGGTGACACATGTCCAAGAATGGGTGGATTCATAGATAACAAAAGGTCGAATTACTATTACTAAGGAGGGGAAGATGTTCTTCTTCCATTGTAAGGAGGTGGAGGATATGAAGGATATTCTGGGTTTGCATGGGACTATGAATTTCAGGGGCGCGCTTCTTATTCTCAAAGCCTGGAAAATTTTCGATTCTTTTAAATCTTTTCATTTCTCGGAGACTGCATTGTGGGTCAAACTAGAAATCCTCCCTATCTGGTTTTTAGCTCCATTTTTTTAGATAAGCTTCTTCTATACAGAATTGGTCATGTTCTTAGATTTAATGAGTAAGCTAAGTGATTGGGCCTGAAGAGGTTCTACCGTGCTCTTGTCTGGGTAAAGACAAAGTCGTCGTTGTATCTAGGAGTATTTGTTGAGGTTAATGAAGGTAAGACGATATTTGTTATTTTTTTAGGTATGTAGGAGTTTTTGTGTTCTGTAAGAGGTGTGGTCGATCGTATAGGACATAAGAGCTCTTCATGTGCTAATTCTTGGGAAAAGGCCAAGGGTGAAGTTGAGAGTGCAATATCTAGAGCATGCAAACCAGATGTTCCAGTAATGTTAGGTCAACCAAATGCCCCATTGCATATGAACAAACTAATCGGGCTGCCTAACATTCCCCAATTCCAAACTACTATTGTTATTGGATGAACTAAGAAGAACGCTGGAGTCCTGAGGGTCCAGTACTTGAAGGGAGTGAAGACGGATATGGCGATAATGGGAGTAATGGAGATGAAGTTATGAAGGATCTAAGTGGCTCAGATTGCTCAAACTTGAGAGTGGTAGAAATGGCTTTGGAGATGGACCCAGCCCAGCAAAAATAATATGTGTTGGAGGGCCCGGTAACCGGGTCTTTAAAAAATGGGGAATGTAGTAAAACAATAAGGAGTTGGGATTCGCAGATAGGCCAGGAGGATATAACGGATCACTGGCCTTTTGTGAGGAGAAGGAGTTTAGTAAGGGTACAAAGGGAATTTCAATCAAAAAGAGGGATTATAATAAGTCAAGGAGGAAAAAGGGTTAGACAAGACTAAATTTTGAGCGGCCAAAATTTTTTAATGACAGCTCCTACAGCTCAAGTTTGGTGGCTGAACATGACCAATGCTTGCGTGGCAATTCAGGAATGTCCTTAACATATGGGCATTTTAATAATGTTGCTGAGCTAAAGCATTTAAATCATTGTTGTGATAATAATGGTTGTTCAAAATTATTTAGTTTTTTACTGAATAATTATGAGGTCTTGGGTGAAATATATTTCAAATGTCCATATAAACAATTGCCACCTCACTCCGTCTCACGAGATTCTCTAATCTCAGTTAATATGGAATCATCTACCTCATTTCCTTTCTCATCAAACCCAACCAACCAACCATTACTTTTACCATTATCTCCCTCCTTTTTTGCTAACAATGACAGCTTCATTCCTCAAGAAACTTCCACCGAGTCTAATGTTAGGCCTATTGAAAATGAGCCCACTTTGGTTCATCATGGGAATATTGAACATGAAGACCTATGAGCATCTTGGGAAAATAAGGTGTTGGTATATTTTCGACTCGATTTATTTCTGAAGAAGGTGGGGAAAATAGGTGGGCCCAGTCGATTGAGTCACTCCCCATTAGTGGGTCAATTGATTGGTCCCACAAGCTCAACTAGAACTTCCTGGGTCTCACTCCTCTCTTCAAACGGGTTGTTCCAGTTCGTACCATTCTGCTGTTCCTAGGTTACCGACTGGTGAATTTAGTGATCTTCACATTCATTCTGGTGTAGGGAACGCCTGAATTCCGAGGATATATGGAGGAGGTGCCATGTGCACTGGCCCCAGGAAAAAGTAAGGCAGAGTGCCTGGGTAAGCAGAGCATAGGAGAGACGATTGATGATGAGGAAGTGTTGAAGTCGTCATCAGGTATGGGCCCTAACTCTAAGTTATTGAAGTTTGGCACAATTGATTCCTTGGACAATGTAGAAAAGGAGGCAACCAAATCTCACAAGAAGAAAGGTGAGACGGAGAAATCGGCGATTGGTGCAGCCTTTTGTGAAGCCTTTATTCCAAGAAGGCCCGTGTGCTGGCCTCTGAAGCCCAAATGGGTGGTGGTACAGTTTGTAGATGATGTAGCAAAGGAATTCAATGATTGGCTAGTAGCTAAGAAAGAAGCAGTGATGTCAAAGTTTAAGAGATTTAAATCCATGATGTTTTTCAGGACTCAAAACTTGGAGACTGGACCAAAACATTCTCAGGGTGATAAATGAAAATAATGTCGTGGAATTGTAGGAGTCTAAACTCGAAGGACTCCCCTATAATTCTTTTCTGGGTTGGTTAGTCCCCAAAATTTCTCCCCAAATCTTATTTCTGATTGAGACCAAGGAAGATGGGGATCTTATGTATCTAAACCCCTACTTTGCTACTGGTTTACTCCGCCCAGCCTTGGACAGCTGGAATCGACCGATAGGGAGAGGAGCTAATAGCCACTCGACGGATAGGAAGAGGAGCTAATTTCCTTGTGTAAGCTCTATGAACCATTTTGCTTGTAATATACTAGATGTAACTGAATAGAAGTTGCTTTTATTGTATGGGTCGCCGTACTTAGAACATAGAGAAGGGTATGGGAAAAGGTCAGCGAGGACCTTATTCAAAATGCTCTTGATTATATGGTAATGGGAGATTGTAGTCAGGTGGAATTCTTGACTCTGAAGATGGGAGGATCCATGAACATTCTAGGTCAGACGTATTTCTCATAATGGAAGAGTCAGTTAGGACTTTCTGAAGTGAGTTTTCATAGGCCAACGTTTACTTGGTGCAACAATCGTTCTGGAAAGGATATATGAAAGATTGGATAGAGTTTATGGTTTATAGAATTGGTTTCATAGCTATCCGGATACAACAACATTAAATTTACCTATTCTTGTCTCATATCATAGCCCTATTATTCTATTCACAAACCCTGAGGTTCCGAAGAGACAGGATCCTATTAGAATGGTTGCCTGGTGCCTAGATTACCAAGAGTTGAAGGAGCTAGTCCACAAGCAGTGGCATGAGTGTAACAATGGATCCCTTATGTTCAAGGTGGCAAAAAAGTGTGCATGCACAAGGTTCAGTATCTCTTCAAATGGGGAAACAAACTTCAAAAGAGGAACAATATAGTTTGGGAGGATCGGCTTGCTGAATATGAAAAGATTCAAACACGGTTGCCTGAGGAAGGGGTTGATGATATTGATAATCTTGTTATAAGATATCAGATGAAAAAGGTGTTGGTGCAACTCAAGTACTGGCAGCAGGGAGCTAAAGGGGAATGGTTGGCTTGGGAGGATTCAAACTCCAAATGGTTTTTCAGGAAAGCAAAAGCTCGAAAAAGGAGAAATGAAATCCTAATGTTGAAGAACAAGGATGGTGTTTGGGAGACTGGAAAAGAAGGTGTTCAACAAATTTTGGTGGACTATTTTAGAAGTATTTTTTAAGGTACTCAGCAAATTAATGGTTTTTGGGAGGGTTTGGAAGAGATAGGGGAGTTAGTTCCGCTGTTAACTCCTGATCATGTTGAGGCTTTGCAAAGGCAAGTTAGTAAGGAGGAGGTGAAAGGGGTGGTTTTTCAGATGGAGGTCTAAAGACTCCAGTACCTCAGGGGATCCTAACCATCTTCTACCAGAGGTTATGGCCGGTGGTGGGAGATGATATTCTTTTTGGCGATCTCTCATTTTTTGAGAACGGATATCTGCTTAAAGAACGGAATTTTACTCATATTTATCTTATACCCAAGGTTGAGAGACCTGATGAAGCAAGCCAATTTAGACCTGTAAGCCTATGCAATCACTAGCGGAAAAAACCATCGGATGCGGTCAAAACAAGGGTTACTGATCAGTTATTGGGCCGGAACGGGTAGCCTAGGAGTAGTTAGAAGAACTCAACTGATTCGATTTTGAACCGGATCAGTTGACCATAAACTGATTCGGTTTGGTCAGAAAACCGGACCAGTTAATGACTTTAACTGATCCGGATTTCTGACGAAACCGGATTAGTTGAGGTTCCTTTGTAAACAAAAAAAAATGTGCCACCATAAGCAGTCAGTATACATAGGTCCCAAGTTCCCAACCAGAAAACGAACATAACATTATGAGACTAATTAAACCAACAAACTAATAAAGCTTGAACAAAGCTAGAAAATAAAATTCAGGACATTACAAATTGTGATGTTACAGCACTGCAGACACATAATCGTTTCTCCCCATTTAAGGACCCTATGATGAAACATACTGATGTTTTAATTGGTCTGACCCAAGTGGAGAGCAGTCGAATAGCCAGACCCAAAACTATTTTAAAAGTGTATAGCTTATTTATTTCCAATAATGATCCAAAATCCTATTTTAAATCCCAATTAAGTATTCCAAATAATTATTTGTATTTTGATCCCATAAAAACAATGTTTTAAGCCCAATTAATTATTCATGATAGTTATTGTTAATATTTTCATAAAGAAATAAATATTTTCAAAGATATTTTTAAGGTTGAAATCGGATTTTATCTTGTAAAATTGATTTCCGGATTTAAAGGATAAAAGAAAATCATTAAAAACACGTTTAAGAAAAAGACTGCCAAACCGTGTCTGACGCAGGCGGTGTGTCTGGCGCGCCACGTGCGCCCAACGCATTGGCTGAGCCGCGTCAGGCGCACCAATCTGCGCCTGACACATGTCTCTATGAGTCACGCAAAGTCCTGCGCCTAGTGCACTCTTAGCGTGAAGCGTAGTTTGCTTTTCTATCTTTTTTCTACTATTTTTGCTATAAATAAGTCGTGATTTTCCAGATCTAAAAAAACACTTTTGACATACGCTCTACGAACACTCGAACACTTACGAATTCTCTCTTACAAACACAAACATATATTTGCAACCCTACAAACACATACTTTCCAACACATATACTGGTATTTCAATCGATCTTCAGGCTTCACGTTTGCTCCTCCTGAATGTCGTTATTCTCTCATACCCAAGCCACACCGGTATATTCTTGAGGGTCCTTGAATAATTTTTTTATTTTTATATTGAAGTTACTAACGTGTTCTTTCACAATGTAGATATTTAATATAAAAGTCGTTCTTTTTTTATATTCTAACCTTTCTTTTTTTATTTATTTTCTTATACATACTGTTACGATTGTCCTATTCATGCTTTAATCACCTCACATGTTATTATTGATAATGAAGACCTAAGGAATTGTTCTAATATTAATCAGATAATTTGGACAACCTATTAGGAACCTTGTAATTTTGATTGTTCAATAACTTGTCACTAAAAAATAGTCTTAAATGTGTTTAATAAACCAATTTAGACTAATATTTTTTTAGATGTTTCAAAACATTATCTGGTTATTCTTTTGCATAAAACTTGACATGAATCGATATTTAGTAGATGCCATCAATGGGCGAATTTGATTCCTGATCTCATTCGGACCCTCACCCCTGAACTCAATCTATGGTTCATTGACCATTAATGAAGTCATGACGGAGAAATCTACATTGGATAAATCCTTAAGTTGTCCCAAGTTTTCCAATATCCAATTAGGTTTATTAGTCTTCCTTTAAAGACTTGTTGGCGACTTTAAAACGTTTTCAATAAAACCATTACAATGAGGTAGTCAAATACACACTCATCTCGCTTAGGCGAATAAAACACGCCTACAAGCACTAAGAGGACAAATTTAAAGATGAAACTAAAAAAGATAACCACATAACATTATCAAAGAACATTAATTAAACTAAAACACCTAAAATGAACATAAAATATATAAATTACGAAAAATAACATGAATTTATCTAAATTACGACCTATAAAAAAACTATATTACGAAAAATAAATTATATTACATATATTACGAAAAATAAATTAATTAACAAAAACCTAAACTACAGAGAATAAATTTATTAACGAAAAAATAAGACATTAAAAACGAAAAAGAAATTAAACTAATCCTAGATCTAGTATAACATGAAATTACATGATAATTAATCACAACGAAAATTAACAAATTAAACTAAAAAATGAAAAAAAAAAAAACCAATAAAACTAATCCTTTGGCAAAGAATTAAATGAAAATTTCAAGCTAATTCTAGATCTAGAACTTCTTGTTGCTGTCAGCAAAAATGAAGATTGGTTGTTGTCTTCTTCTCTTCATGGTTGGCGACGGCGAATTTCGAAAGTTTTTTGAGCTTCTTCGTCGGTGGCAAAAGTGATGGTGGCGATAAGAAGAGTGAGAGCGGTGACGGCGAGGTGAGGCGAGGGAGGAGGAGAAGACTGATGAGAAGACAGAGAAGAAGAAGATGATGTGAATCGACCGAGTTGAATTGCCGGTGAAAATAGAGAGAAGAAGAGGAGTGAGAAGACTGATGGATTTAGGGTGAGAGCCTGAGAGGGGAAGAGAGGACGGCGTGAGGAGTAAGAGGGTGAAAGAGAGAAATAATGAGTAAACCCTAGGTGGTGAGGGTGAATGAGAGAAATAACGAAAAAGCGCGCGTTTTATTTAACCATTTTACTGATTTGGGCTGGTGAGCGTTACTTTGGGCCACACTTACTTGGGCCACATTACTCATCTGGTTTGATAAATGATCGGATCAATTTATTTAACTAGATTTTTGCGCCAATAAAACTTGAACTAACTGATCTGATTTGATAAATAACCAAATCAGTTAACTTAACCAGATTTTTGCGCCAATAAAACTTGAACTAACTGATCTGGTTTTTACTAAACCGGATCAGTTGTCTTGTGTCATTTAAGGTTTTTGCCTCTAGTGAATGCTATTTATAAAATAATCTCAAAGATCATCACGATTAGACTCAAGTCGATTTTGAAAAGCATAGTATCTCCGTTTCATAATGCCTTTGTCCCTGGAAATGTTGGAGATTTAGAGTCATGAAGGTTTGCATCGATATGGTTGTTTGAATGCTTGGCTAGGGTATTGTAACTTAAAAAACCATATGATATATTTTATACTATATGTGTGTAACACTTCATTAATCTAATCACAAGTTGCGATGTATTATCGCAAAGGAAACAATGAGTTTTGAGTGCGTTGCACCTCGTGAGGAATATCGCACCTTGTGACCCAAAAGCTCACGCGTGCAACCCAATGGATGAGTTGTGTTGTGAGAGTCAGAAATTGGTCGCACCTCGCGACCAGTGTCGCACCCGCGACGGACAGCATTGGGCAGGTCGCACCCCGCGACCTGCTTTTGTCTCGCGTTGTTTCGCGTGAATCTAACGGTTATGCAGAGTATTGTTTCGGTGTTTTCCAGAAGCGATATAGTATAATATATATATGACTAGTCTCATATGATGATGGTGATGAAAAGAAACTCTCTGTTTCATATTTTCTCTGAACTTTCAAGATCAAAACTTAAATTATTCTTCATTACAAATCTCACAAACTCATTTTCAATTGATAGTGTTCATAGTTAGCGTGACCACTATTGTTTTCTTCTTTGTATCTCGAAGGTGAATTCCATGAAACCCATGTTATACGAATATGGTCGGAATATTACTTTTCGGAAAGGGTATCACGCCTAGAAGATGGTTCATTTTGTGACCCTTGTTGTTTTCGTAGTTTCCCTAACAATCCAAAAGTAATATTTGCAAGATGGGTACAATCCGTGAAATGTTTGAGAATTTTTCACGAAACTTGATAAGTTTGAAGGTGTTTGTTTTCGAAGATGGCAAAAGAAGATGCATTTTCTCCTTACTTCTCTAAGTGTGGCGTATGTTCTAACCACTCCAAAGCCCGAGGAAGTGGAGAATGAAACTGTTGAAGCAATTAGGAAGAGAAACAAATGGGAGAATGATGATTACATATGTCGTGGTCACATCCTTAACGGTTGTCCGATGCTTTATTTGATATTTATCAATTTGTTCACTAGTGGAAAAAATCTTCAACACAACAGATCAGGTTTTGACAAAATCGGATCCGTAAATCGTCCATGTTTTGGGACGCAAAACGCGGTAAATTTACTGATCCGGTTCTTTAGTGAACTGGATCAGTTAACAAAAAACTGATTTGATTTTCTGTTAACTGATCGGGTTCGCATAACCGAATCAGTAAATTTGCGTTTTCAGCCCCAACTCACCACATAAATCGCTGGCCCAACTCCCCAAAACCGCTGGCCCAACTTCCCCTTGAAGCGTTGGCCCAATAAAAACTAACCCTAAGCAACTCATTCAACCTTCCTCCCTCTCTCACGGGCTAGGGTTACTCCATCTCCTCTCTCCTCACCTCCCTCTCAAATCTCAGTCTCCATCTCCTTCTCCTCTAATTTTACCTTTCATATTCAAAGTTTTAATTTGCTTTTGCTCGATTGTTGTTTGTAGGTTTGAAATTAAGGAACAAGGATTATCTAATACTATCGTGCATGGCAGAGAGAGATTCATCCTTTTTTTTCAAAATTCGAACTTTCCTAATTTGAAACCAAAAAGCTAAAAATCATTTTGATGGTGGTTCGATTGATAAAACAAATTCAAGATGATGATTATGATTAAAGGAGGTGTTTGGAAGAACACCGAAGATGAAATCCTTAAAGCTGCTATTATGAAATATGGTAAAAATCAATGGGCTCATATTTCTTCTCTCCTTGTTCGTAAATCTGCGAAATAGTGTAAAGCTCGCTGGTATGAGTGACTTGACCCTTCAATTAAGAAGGTATTCTCTTACTTTCTCTCTCCGCATGTTCGTGTTTGATTTTTAGTGTACTCGTGATATTATTGCTGTCAATTTTATATTTGCATTTTGAATTACTTCGCAATTTTCGATCTAGAACTATAACATATTTAGAGGGTCTAGGTTGGGTTATGTTGGAGGGGTTTGTTTGTTCAATTATTTTTAAGGATTTGGAAGAAAGAACTATTTTACATGATTATAGACCTAGCAGAGCCTTTTGTGATCATGAAATATCTTTAGTTGCTCTACTGTAATTACAGATTTATATTACAAGTAGTTGCGCTTTTGTTGTTTTCTCTAATCAATGGCATAACCGAGATAGAAACATTTTGTATTTCATTATAAGATTAAAGTTTATTGCTAAATTTATGCTCCTTATTTTCCTATTTGCATGTTTATTGAATTAAAAGTATGATTACACTGTCACGTACTCATGTTGGTTATCCAATTCCATTGGAAAAGTTTGATGATTTTGGAGTATGGACTTGCTTTCTAGTAGCTGTTCTTTGTTTGTCTATTAGCTTCAGTTGCAGAGCTTTTGTTTTTTTTCTGGTTTGGGAAGATATTTTCTTCTAGATCTCCACTAACAAGGTGGATGTCAGTATGTCACAGTATTGTAATAGGTCATTTTTCATCCTTTTTTTGATGTTTTTTCTATAATACTCATGCATCATGAGGAATGTCTCGGTTTACGGTTCTCTATACTCACTTCCCCCCTTTCCCATTATGATGCATCCTCTCTTGTAGAATTAGTTGCTTTGGATGCATAATGGATTAGATATTGTGTGTATAATGGATCCTACATGTGGTTGTACGTTGAGAATTAGCAAGCAACTTTGTTGTTGCAAATTTTGAGATAATGTAATTAGATATCAAGCTTCTAGGTTATTAGGAAATTTTAGGCGCTTCTCCCGATGTTAGGACAGTCATGGATTTATTTTCTTTAAGTGCATTATTTGAAATCAAGGTGTATTTTTTGAAAATAGCTAAATAATTCTTACTATTTTAGTGCTCTTAACTAGCAATAATTGTAAGTTTTCTAAACATAGTCCTGAACTTATTTGATTTCAACTTATTTTTATGGTCTAACCAAAACTTATTCGATTTCACCTCTTAAATAGAAAGTGAAACTCAGCTTAAATAGAATAGAAAGACTGCCTCATTTGCGATGATGTGAAAGTTTAATTTTGTAACTTGAACGATTAAAGTTATTTTGATTCCTCAAGGTCCTTTTGAACCGTTGGGAAGTGGGTATTTAGATGCAGTTTGTCTACTCTCTGACTCGTCAAATGGGTCTTTCTAATTGAATAGTTCTTATTTGAGTGAGTTTTTCTGTATAATTCAGATTGCTATTCGAAAGCTTTCTTAACATCTACTTTAGTTGTAAAATTAATCTTTTGCATATTCAGTGCAGTCAAAAGACACCATTTTTTTTTCACTTTTTTGTATTCTAACAGACTAATCTAAGTTGGCTTATTAAGTTCCCTGCAGTTCTAATTTGTTATGAGATGATAGTTGAATAATGGTTTAAGAGTTAATGGGAAATAGCTTTTCTATTACTGTAAGGGTCAGCACATTTAAGCTCCTTCTTATTGCAGATTGGAGGAGCTTGCTTAAAGAGGCATTTGGGTAGTGTTGACGTTTATATTATATGTGGTAGTGCCTGTTAGTTGTGATGGAAACAGAGATAATATATCATTCTTTTCAAGGCTGTTTCTATTCCTAAAGATATTAACTCCCTAAAATATTAGGTAACTGTGTTGTTGTCACGCGATAGAGTTGGAGATCGGGTATGCACAAACTACACATTTGGTTTCCCTGTTGACCTGGGTGCATCATGGTAAGTTTCATACAACTTGAATACTAAAATTGGTATGCATAACTTCCGGCGTTCCTTCAAGCAGGTTTCATGACTAAATAAGTTGCGTTTTCCTTAATGCCTGTGTGATGTGCTTTGGCTGTTGGAAACTTTGAGCCTTATTTGCCTGCATAATTAAATAGGTGCTCTTCTTAACCACATTGGAATACAATGTTTAGGACTGTGCACTCTAGATTTGTTGTGGATTCAGTCGAGGTGTATTTTTGGTTTGCACCTCCAGATTAAAGAGAAATAAAGGAAGAATTTATTTGGCTACCTACATGCCTTTTTAGTGTTGTGTGTGTTCTGGTAAGAGAGGAAGTATTTTATTTTAGCTCCTGTGCAGTACTCTTTCTTGTTTCTCTTTGGTGCTATCGTTTAGGTTTTTCTCTGGGTTATCTTTGGTTGAACTTTGGCTCACATATAACCTTTATCTTAATGAAATATATGTGATTGTAGGTTCCTATGGGTGTAGAGGTTTCCTTCGACCTCTTGGTGCTTCTGTACCATCAGGTGAGCTTCACTATCAATATTATGTCTCATTCCTTGCTACTTATAAGGTGAATTTAACCTATTTTGCTCTAATTGTTTGTTAGAAATGCTAAAATAATGTGAATGCAAAAGGTTTAGTTCTTAAATAATATGAAATATCTAGTTTTGCATACATAGAAAAGCTTTTGCATTTCTTGTCATTTTCTATGGTTATATTTGACTCATTCTTCTTTCTAACAACTCCAATCCTTTCAAGCAGCATATGTCAAACAAGATTATGTATCTGGTTAAGATAATACAACGATGGTGGCTTTTTAAGATGGACTTTGACAAAGTTGGCAGTCTAGAAGATGCTATTAAAGCTAGTTATGGCGAGAGCTATGTATTTTTTATGCACTGAAATGGCAAGGTTGTAAAGTGAAGGAAGCTAAGACTAAGCTTGCTACTTTGTGACAATAATTTATTTACTGATGATGTTAAGGTTGACTTGTACAGTTGTACTAACATGAGAATACAGGCCTCAAAGCTGGCAGCATTTTCTTTTTAATTTAAAACATTACTAACTGATCCGGTTCTTCCAGAAAACCGGATCAGTTAGTTAACATGAATTTTTTTTATATATTAAATTTATATTTAACTGATCCGGTTAAGTCTTATCTGATCCGGTTAAAAACCGGATCATTTGACTTTCCCTAACAGCTTCGCCTCCAAGTGTTCCGGCCCAAAATCGGATATGTAACCCCTATTTTGACTGGATCCTTTGATGTTTTTTCCACTAGTGGTTGAATCCGCTAAGATTCTTTGGGATGAACTAGAAAGTAAGTATATGGCCGAAGATACTTCTAGTAAGAAATTCCTTGTTAGTAATTTCAATGCCTTTAAAATGGTAGACTCTAGGCCGTTGATGGAGCAATTCCATGAAATTGGTAGAATCTTAGGGAGTTTTAAGCAACACAACATTGTAATGGATGATACCTTTGTTGTTTCTTATATAATTGACAAATTGCCACCTAGTTGGAAGGATGTTAGAAATTCTTTAAAGCATAAAAAAGATGATATGAATGTTGAATAATTGGCTGCTCATCTTCATATTGAAGAGGGCATTCGGGTCCAAGATGGACAAAAGGATGTCAATCCTAATTCCTCCACCGTTAACATGGTGGAGGATGGTAAGTCAAACGAGTCTTCTAATCTTAAGAAGAGGACTAACAATATCACCAAAGGCAATAATGGAAAGAAGCCTAAGTATGGTGGAGGTGCTCAACGAAGTTGTTGGGAATGTGGTAAGTCTGGTCACTTCAAGAAGGATTGCAAAAATAATGGTGGGAATGGCGAATCTAGCCAAGCCCATGCCAAACAAGGTATGTGTACACAAGTTTCACTTAATTCAAATCTGAATTTTGTGTGTATGATTTCTGAAATCTTTTGTATACAGGATGATTGTTCATGGTGGATCGATTCGGGAGCATTAAGACATTTATGCAAGAAGCGGTCTCTATTCAAGACCTTCAAAGAGGTTGAAAATGGAGAAGTTCTTTACATTGGAAATGATTCTACGGCTAAGGTTCTAGGTGTAGGACAAGTAGAATTAGTTTTTAGTTCCGGTAAGCCTCTTATTTTAAGAGATGTGTTGTATGCTCTAGAACTTAGGAGAAATTTAGTCTCCGGTGCTACCTTGAATCAATTAGGCTTTAAAAATGGTGTTTGAAGCGGATAAATTTTTATTATCTAAGGGTGGTATATTTGTAAGACTTGGTTATCTTTGTAATGGCATATTTAATCTTAGTATCTCTAATGCTTTGAAAGATACTTTGTTGTTAATGACAATTCTTCTCTATGGCATAATAGACTTGGTCATGTTAACTATAAAAAGTTGTATTCCATGTTTAAACATGATTTGATTCCCTCATTTGATCCAAGTATAGAGAAGTGTAGAACATGCATGTTAACAAAGATAACTAGAAAATCTTTTCCAAATAATGTGGAAAAGGATACTTCATTGCTTGATTTAGTGCATAGTGATTTATGTGATTTCCATAGCACTCCTTCCTTAGGGAACAAGAAATACATGATAACTTTTATTGATGATTATTCTCGGTTTTGTTATGTATAATTGTTGTTTACTAAGGATGAAGCCCTTGATAAATTTAAGATCTATAAAGAAGAAGTTGAATTGCAACTAAATGACAAAGTTAAATGGTTTAGAATCGATAAAGGTGGTGAATACTATGACCCAAGTTATTTTCAATCTACGGGCATTATACATGAAACAACCGCAGCTTATACACCACAACAAAATGGTATAGCGAAAAGAAAGAATACAACTTTGCAATAAATGGTAAATTCTATGTTAACCTATTCGGGTTTAAGTGATGGTTTTTGGGGAGAAGCTGTTTTAACGGCTTGTCATATTTTAAACCGAGTTCCAATGAAAAAGAACTAGGTTGCCTTATATGAACTTTGGTATAAAAGAAAACCAAACTTGAACTATCTTAAAGTTTGGGGATGTAGGGCAATTGTGAAAGTGCCGGAACCCAAACATAAAAAGTTGGGTGAAAGGGGAGTTGGGTGCATCTTTATAGGGTATGCTCTTCATAGCAAATCCTATAGGTTCTATGTAATAGAACAATGACATTTGGTCAATTCACTCTATTGTGGAGTCAAGAGATGCAATATTTGATGAAAATAGATATTCATCAATTCTTAGACCAAAGGATATTACTCCTAATACCAATGTTCAAGAAATTAATCAAACAAACATTGATCAAGAAGTTGATGAACAAACTTTTGATGAGAAAGTTGCATCAACATCGTCACAACCTTGGAGAAGTAAAAGGGCGAGAAAAGAGAAATTTTTTGGCCCGGATTACCATGTATATTTAGTTGAAGGATCAATTAATTCATTAATGACTAAGTTTCCATATATATTTAATGTGGAAGAAGATAATTTAACGTTCAATGAGGCTATGAGGTCTCAAGATGCCGCTTTTTGGAAAGAGGCTATTGATGATGAGATGGATTCCATCATAGGAAATAACACTTGGGTTCTAGCTGATTTACCTCCTAAGTGTGAACTAATTGGGTGTAAATGGATTTTCAAAAAGAAAATGAAAGTGGATGGGACTATTGATAAGTTCAAAGCTCATCTAGTGGCTCAAGGTTTCTCA
Organism: Beta lomatogona; assembly: GCA_947646795.1. Classification (NCBI taxonomy): domain Eukaryota; kingdom Viridiplantae; phylum Streptophyta; class Magnoliopsida; order Caryophyllales; family Amaranthaceae; genus Beta; species Beta lomatogona. The sequence continues at coordinate 1,361,103 of CANSNZ010000072.1, forward strand.
CAAAAATCGGGTATTGATTATTTCGATACATATGCACCCGTTGCTAGAATCTCCACCATAAGGTTATTAATAGCTCTTGCGGCTATTCGTAAGCTTGTGATCCATCAAATGGATGTCAAGACGGCGTTCTTGAATGGAAAACTAAAGGAAGAGGTTTACATACGACAACCGGAAGGGTTTGTTGTGAAAGGTCGAGAGCATAAAGTATGCAAGTTGATTAGAACCTTTGTATGGGCTAAAATAAGCACCAAAGCAAGGGCATCAAAAGTTTGATGAGGTTGTGTTGTCTAATGGTTTCAAATTGAATAATTCAGTCAAGTGTGTATATAGCAAATTTGATGACAATGGTAATGGTGTCATGATTTGTCTATATGTAGATGACATGTTGATTTTTGGAACGGATTTGTCACAAGTTGAGTGGACAAAATCCTTTCTATATTCAAAATTCTCCATGAAAGATTTGGGGGAGGCAGATGTCATCTTAGGTATAAGAATTAAGAGAAACAATGGAAAATTAATCTTGTCACAATCTCATTACATCGAGAAAGTGCACAAGAAGTTTAATGCTAGTGATAGCTCTCTTGTTTCAACTCCTATGAACCCAAATGAAAAATTGTTACCAAATGATAGTAATATCGTGTCTCAACTTGAGTATGCGAGGGTTATGGGTTGTTTGATGTATGCTATGATGAGTACTAGGCCAGATATCACGTTTGTGGTGGGGAAATTAAGTAGATATACTAGTAATCCTAGTATGGAACATTGGCAAGCTATTCTTCGAGTATTAAAGTATTTGAGGAAAACCATGGATAATGGTTTGTCTTATAGTGCATATCCTTCGGTATTGGAAGGGTATACGGATGCAAGTTGGATCTCTAATAGAGAAGATCATTCATCCACAAGTGGATTGGTATTCCTCCTTGGGGGAGGTGATATATCTTGGGCTTCCAAGAAACAAACTTGCATTGCTGATTCTTCAATGACATCGGAGTTTATCGCTCTATCATCGGCAAGCAAAGAAGCCACCGTGTGGTTAAGGAATCTCATGTTTGAGATACCTTTGTTGCCAAAACCAATATCACATATTGCTATACATTGTGATAGTGATGCAGTATTGGCAAGAGCCTATAGTCCAGTGTATAATGTTAAGTCAAGGCACATTGGTGTGAGACATAGTTATGTCCAAGGAATTATCAAAGATAGTGCTATCACTGTTGACTATGTGAGAACTACGTATAATCTAGCGGATTTTTTCACAAAGGTATTAGCTAGAGATACGGTGAAAAGGATGGCAATCGGTTTAGGATTGGTGCCCATTAGTAATCACGAGTAGGGGAATCTTAACGTAACTCCCAATAAGACGTTGTGTCTTGAGTTAGTAAGATTAATTTCCTTATTTGATGATTGAAAGAACTTATTTAAACATCCAAGGTAAAGTTCTTTAAATTTGTGATGGTTTAAGAGGTTGTTTAATCTTAATAGGTCTCTTGACATTATGCTTTATCACAAGAGCATGTTTTTCTTAGAGATCTTCCTATGTAAGTGCGAAGTATAGCCACTTCAAGGAGCTAGTGGGGCATAGCTTTGATGCACTTGTGAATTGATATGGACACATGGCTTTTTATGTCAAGTATATATTGGAAATGAGTAGTTAATCTTGTGTGTGTAATATCTTCAAGTGTTCATTATGTGTTGCTAATGGTTCAATCATTTATTAACACCATTTGGATACGAATTCTTGGAATGTGTATTATACTAAGTGGAAGTTCAAGTCTTTGTACACTTTCATTTATGCATGAGATGTTTTGTAATGATGATGTTTGAGATATAAATCTTTTATATATTCTAAATGGGGGAAGATTGTTGGAGATTTAGAGTATAATGAAGGTTTGCATCATGATATGGTTGTTTGAGTGCTTGGTTAGGGTGTCATAACTTAAACAAACGTATGATATATTATATACTATATGTGTGTAACGCTTCATTGATCTAATCACAAGTTGTGATGTATTATCGCAAAGGAAACAATGAGTTTTGAGTGCGTCGCACCTCGTGAGGAATGTCGCACCGCGCGACCCAAAAGCTCACGCCTGCAGCCCAATGGATGAGTTGTGTTTGGAGAGTCAGAAACTTGTCGCAGCCAGCGACAGGCAGCGTTGGGCAAGTCGCACCCAGCGACCTGCTTCTGTCTCGTGTTGTTTCGCGTTGTTTCGCGTGATTCTGACGATTACGCAAAGTATTGTTTCGGTGTTTTCTGAAGCGATATAGTATAATATATATATGACTAGTCTCATATGATGATGGTGATGAAAAGAAACTATCTCTTTCATATTTTCTCTCAACTTTCAATATCAAAACTGAGATTATTCTTCATTACAAATCTCACAAACTCATTTCCACTTGATAGTGTTCATAGTTAGCGTGACCACTATTGTCTCTTTGTATCTCGAAGGTGAATTCCGTGAACCCGTGCTATACGAATAGGGTCGGAATATTACTTTTAGGAAATTAAAGTGCATCACGCCTAGAAGATTGTTCATGTTGTGACCCTTGTTGTTTTTGTAGTTTCCCTAACAGGAAAAGGATTCTTTCCGATAATGCCTTATAGCTCATGAGATGGTGACAATGATTAAATAGCACATGAAGGGAGACCAGTTCCTGGCAACGTTGAAAATGGATAGGTTCAAGGCATATGATAAAGTCGATTGGGAATTTCTTGCCTGGTTACTAGATAAGATGGGATTCTCAGCTAAATGTAGGCAGTGGGTTATGCAATGTGTCACTACAGTTGCTTACGCAGTGCTGCTTAATGGTGAGCCTTCTGAAAGATTCCAACCAAAGTGTGGGCTGAAGCAGGGTGATCCATTGTCTTCATATATTTTCATCCTAGTAATGGAAATGTTATCTCGGATAATTATCAAAGCTGAGCGGGCAGGGTTATTTCAAGGCTTGAGGTTGGCACGTGGAGGTCTTTCCATATCCCATTTGTTCTTCAATGACGACTCTTTATTCTTCTTCAAGCCTACTCCGGATTCGTGTTAAGTGATCAAGGATATATTCTTTAAGTTCAACAATCTTTCAGGTGAAGTGATTAATTACAATAAATCTCTCATCATGTTTAGTCAGAATACTCCGAGTAGATTTAAAAGGTTTCTCCGAAGCATTACAGGTACGCCTTCTGCAAATATTGTAGGTAAGTATTTAGGTTGTAATATAGAGGTGGATGGTAGAAGTTCTGGAAAATTCAAATCGTTAGTTGAAAAGGTGCAACAGAAAATGAGTAGATGGAAACACATGGCTTTATCGCATGCGAGAAAGGTACTTTTAATTAATGGTGTTCTAGCTACTTTGTGTCAGCATACCCTGGGAGTCTTCCTCTTACCTAAGATGACTATTGATAAACTGAATTCAATGTTTGCCAGATTCCTGTAGGGGGGGCATCTAGTTTGAATCTAGACCTATCTTTTGGAGAAGAAAATATATAATTGAACTCTCCACAGGAGGAGGGGGTTAGGGATTACGAATGTGCATTTTTTCAACAAAGCTCTTCTGATGAAACAAGCAGTTAAGATTCACATAAATCATAATAGTCTAGTTGCTCGAGTGCTTCGTTCGAAGTATAAAGCTTCTTCGGTTGACGAAGGAAGTTGGGGAGAGCGTCATGGGGCTTTAGGGGGTTATGCAAATCAGTTCAGGAGTGTCGGGATGGCTTTTTAAAGATGATAGGAATGGCTCCTAAACCAAAGTCTTGGCAGAAAAATGGGTTAGGGGGGATCCAATCTCAATCAGAGCAAGGGTGTCCTTAATTAAAGAGGGTATTGACAAAGTTCAAAATGTAATGGTAAAAAAGGCGGAATTCACCGCTTATCTGAAGAGTTTTTCCCAAGGATTCGGTATTTTGGATCCTTTCGACGCATATTCCTTTGGAAGACACTCCAGGCAAATTTCTATGGAGTGTGTCGACAACAAAAAAAAGGTGAGAATCAAGGAGGTTTATGCTTTTTTGCTCCAACAGGCTGGAAGATTGAAAACCTCTAAAGAGGATCGGAATTTTTGGTATAAGGTGTGTGTGATAGGCCACCCTCTTAGGAGCTTAACCCTTTCCTAATCCTACTTTAATCTATCAATTAAGCATGTGAGTTAAGGTACTAAACATGCAGTTGTTACTAGCGGCTACTTCCCTTCCTAGGGAAGGAAAGTACCTTGATGCTATCAAACTACTTTTTAATTATCTATATTTTCTGCTATCTTTGAAATGGTTTGCATATTTGAATTTAAACTCCTAGAATAGGTTGTAATAGTTAATTAAGTATTTTTAAGATGTTTATTATAATAGTAGCTATGATAGCATCAAGATACTTTCCTTCCTTAGGAAGGGAGGTAGCTGCTAGTAACAACTACACATTTAGTAGCTTAACCCATGCTTAATTGATAAATGAAAGTAGGATTAGGAAAGGGTTAAGCTCCTAAGAGGGTGGCATGTTACAGTGTGGCCTTTAGAGGTTCGGCCTAAGTGGAAAGCTTTTGTGTGGAGACTGTTGAATAGGGCTTTTGCACTGAACATTAATTTGAGAAAGTGGAATATCCAAGTCCGATAGAATTGCTATTTATGCGAAAGTCATTTGTTCGGGGAATATGAGGTTACGTCGCGTGTTTGGAGGGGTTGTCCGTTGGGTATCAGAGTTCAAAACGATGGTCATATTCCTTTTAATGATTAGGTTACAAATTTTATAAGGTTGTTCTGTAAAGAAGATGGGTTTAACTCTATGAGGGGTAGGGAATTCATATCGACATTATGGGAAATTTGACTGCATAGGAACGACGTAGTTTTCAGGAAAACAATAACTAACACGGTCACGATTTTAAAACTAAAAGACATGTTAACTCCAGAAGAGGATAGGAATGCGCTGAAGAAAGGACATTTCAGGTTAATGGTTGGTAGGGGCACTCAGAGTAGTGATTTAGTAATCAGAGAAGGGATATGTCAGGGTGTGGTTTGTAAAATCATTGTGGATGATGCTTGGAAAGGTAATAAAGGGAGACAACCTAAGGTGGGAGTAGGATGGATCGGTTATATAGATGGGCGAAAGGTAATTGAAGGTAGTGGTGACGCTTTTGCTACTTCTACACTGCAGGCAGAGGCTTATGCCCTCATATGAGGTGTCATTGAAGCTGAGGAAATAGGATCTAGGTGCATCAAGATTTTCACTTACTCGCCCGATCTCTTGCAGGCTTTCAGGAGAGGGGTGTGCTCCTTTTGATATAATAAGTATTATTTTTGACATCATCATAAAATGAACTAAATTTCAAGTTTATGAGTTTAGCAAGGTCAATAGAAGTAAGGTGCAGCCGACCCATGTCTTGTATGTTAGGGCAAGGCAGGGAAGGTAGCTTCACTTGTAGTTTTTCTTTTTTTCTCTTGTTTATACTTGTTGCCAAAAAAAAATCCATCTCTACCAATTTTGAGTAAACAAAAAAAACAAGGCTAAATGACACGATAGTTCCATCAAATTTCAAGGGAGTTTCTAAACTTGATTAAGTTTCTTTTTTAGTTTAAAACAAAAGATTTGGATAGATTTAATTACTCAAATTAACTGGGTATTTAATTTGTTTTGCACGCATCACGTGCATATAAGACGAGTTTTGTTATGTGCATATAGATTATTTGTAGCTTAACTCTTGAGTTCCATAAAAAATGCTAATCATAATGTTTTTTCTATTATAATGTTAAAGCTTGTGATAAATTCATTAATAAATATGTTTACTCCACTAGTGGAAAAAAGCCCATTCGATCCGGTCAAAATCGAGCTTACCGCTCCGGTTTTGGTCCGAATGGGGTGGGCTAGCAGCGGTTAACAATGATTAACTGATCCGGTCCTAAACCGGATCAGTTAATCATTTACGTACCGCTCCGGTTTTGGGTCAGATAAACCAAGTGTTGACTTGTAATCTTAACGAATTGCAGATTATGGCAACCGCGTAATATTAACTTTAAGGCCAGGAAAGTGTTTCAGTAATAGGGCAAAGTCATAATTGTCCAATTGAAACCGATCCAGCTCCAACTTCTTCATATTCCTACAACCCACCAGCGCAATGTCACAAGACTCCTCAAAAAAACTACCGTGATACGTATAACTACGGTTTTTTCATCATATACCCCTGACAAATTTTTTTTTGCACCGTATACCCTTTCAACTTTTCAAATTCACCATATACCCCTCACGTTTGAAAAAATACATCCACTTGTCCTTTTGACTGACGGTGTTACACTTCGGTTAGTTATTAGGCCCTAATCCTACCCTAACCCTAATTAACTAACCTAACTCAAAACCTAATCCTAACCTTAACCCTAATCTAATACACTAAACCTAACCCTAACCCTAACCACCCCTCTCCCACCCCTTACCCCTACTACCACATCACCCCCTCACCACCAACCCCCTCATCCTCACCACCACCACCCCTCCCCTTCCCCCTGACCCCCTCCCCTCCCCAACTGCCGACGCTGGTACGACTGTCGCGTGTCTACCAAAAATAAATCTAACTCGAACCTCCTAATAATGTAGTAGGGTAAGCTAAGGTCGATCCCACAGAGAATTGGGTTTATCTTATTATTTCTTATGTTAGTTAAAAACCCCTGTTTTTTTTATAGAATATATGAACTAACCAAGTGCTATAAAAATTACTACTATAAAGATGAAGGTAAAATATCTACTAAATAACTGAACTAAGCAAGAGATAATCAAAGATACTAAAATAGGGATCGGGAGATATATATTGGTATTGGAATATTAATCGATCATTGAACTAATTAAATCACGCATATACTTTGACGTTAACTCAAGAATGCAGGTAGACACTCTAAAGTTTCTAAATTGCAAATAAACCAAACAAGCTCTTGGAATATTGTCTAACTAATTAATAATCTAGAACAAGCTCTCTAGACTCGATTAACTAGCAGCATTGAAACTGTAGAAATAGTTAACTTAAGCCACAATCTCACAAGCTCGGATTGTGCAACTTAAAAGATTGATAATCTGAGGTATTATGACAAGTTTTAGTCACTAATCAAACACCTAATTGCTACAAACGGAATTAACAAGGACAATTACGTATCACAAGTCAAGTCCTAGCAATAAAACTAGCAAATTACACAAAGATGGACAATCGAAAGTATAATCACACTAGTTCTAAACAATAACACAAAGTATCAATCCAACCAAAGCATAGACATGAACAATTAAATATCAAAAATCAAAACTTTGACATTCTCACAATTCAATAATCCAATACTAAATATATCTCCCTACCCTAAAGAGATTTAGCCTAACATATTAAGAACAAAACTAAGACTAAGAATAAAAATAAGAAGAAACAAATAATCCATAGTTAAATCTAAAAACTGTAAATAAATCATATAATTCAAAGTTCTAATACTAATTATACCAATAACTTAAATTAGCAAATCAATTAATTGTAGCAAGACAACTTCGTTGTTGCTATACTGTAAAGAATCGCTGATGCTACCCACTGTTGTCTGTAATCTGATGCTGCGTACTGGTGCTGTTCTTCTACTCCTCTAATTCGTTGCTATGCTGTCCACCTAATTCCACGCTGCTGCCCTCCTCCCTTTCCTTTTCTCTACAATTCACTGCTACCAGCTATTCCTCTTCACCAAAAAGATCTAAGTTTCCTAAACTTCCTTTTTTCCTTCCTAGATTGCTAAAGAATTGAATTTAATCTCCCCAAAATGAAACTCACTTGTTGTTGTCTTTCATACACGGCTGTTTTCTCCCCTAGAAGAAAGAAGACTTTTGAGGTTTCAATTTCTCTTTTTTTTAGTGATTCCTTTGTCTTTTGTGGCCACCAAGGTTATAGTACAATTCTTCATCTTAGAATAATATCACAAGCCCAACATGAGATCTTCTAATTTCTCACAAGATAAGCCCAAGTAGGAAAAGGAACATGGGCTCCCAAATGCAATTGCAAATTTGTTGCCCAAATCATCTTCCTGCAGACAAATAAATAAAATCGTAGTAACTCGTGTCTCGGAAGAAAAATAACTTGAAACTCCTTGTAAAATATAAAACACAATATTAAACTAAGGGTTTAAGATAATAAAAATACACACTTTTACGATCCTATCAAACTCCCCCAAGCTTATACTTTTGCTTGTCCTCAAGCAAAGACATGAAAAACAAGGAAAGTTCAACTCTTGACAAAGGATGAGATGTAGCTAAACACAGCAAGCATCTAACAATAGTATCAAACTAGCATATAAACATTCCATGAATTCTTTAGGCCACTTACAAATTCTATGAATCAATCATAAGTTACGTATGCTAAATAGTAGTGAAACAACCTCAAAGATCTTCAGGACTTTAATCAGGGATGTAATGGGGTTAAGGTAAAGAAAGGTGTGGAAAGTATTTAGGAAAGTGGTGGTAAAAACTCTAAGACTAGTAGAGCGAAGCGGCACCACAAACAAATACAAAAAACACACCAACTTTATTAACTTGATAAACCATCTCACTAAGTTTCATGACTCTAAATGTTCTATCTTTGTCATGTAGCTCTTGTAACGAGATTTCAACTAGTGACTCCCGGTCCAATTGGCCCAAGGCACTAGGTATGAAAATACCCCCAACGAGTCTACTCACTCGAGCTACCTAAACAAAAGATATAAACACTACACGTACATATTTGGGCTCATTTTTTTTTCCTTTTTTGCATTCTTTTTGACATCAGAATCACTTTCATATTTTGTTTTTAGAGTTTTCAACTTTTTCTTTTTTTTCATGCCCAAACATTGGTACGCAGAGCCTTCAAAATATGAAACTTTCTTCTTTTTTTTTTTTTTTTCAACATATAAACATCACCACTCAATTAGAACAACATTCCACTTCACAATTACAAATGCTCTACTAATCTTAGAGAAGGGTAAAACACTTGTTTTCTGGTAAAAGTTTATTTTGTGAGAGTAACATGAAGATAAGCTAACAAAGCTCGAAGTTGGCTCACTAGAGGAAAATGTCATTGGTAGGCTTTTTGGCTCAATGTGGTGGTACAACTTAAATGCCTAAATCATCTCTTCTTTTTCACTTCACTACACAAATAGCTTTAGCAAAACGATTGAAAATTCACAGAGTTATGACTTTTAGAAGTTCATACAAAGGCATATACACAAGTCCAAACACCAAAGTCAAATATAGTGGAGCTAAATTTTGCAAAATTTCGGCAGCATCTCCCCTAAAACTGGACAAAAACCAAACAACTAATAGTTGTTTTCAACCAAAAAAAAATATCATACCAAAATCCCAGCACAAACATTTTCAACACAACCACACATTCTCCATGAATTCAAGCATGATTCCTCCCCCCAAGCTTAGATCACACATTGTCCTCAATGTGGGGAAAAAAAAAAAAAAAAAGGAAAGGAGTAGAGCTCACCGGATTAAGGAATATGTTGAACTTCGAACCTTTCTCCCCCAAGCTTGAAGCACATGACCGAGTGTAGTTGGTGCTGAAGTACATGACAGAGTGTTGTTTGTGTGCTGTGAAGTGCAGCAGGGAAGTATGAGGTCACTACAGATCATCGAGCACACTGTGTAATGAAACAGGCTGCAAGTTTCGTCAATGCTGCTGATGCTCTTTACATATAGCTGCCATAGCCATGGCTGTACCATTCAGAACTGAATGTCGTCCCTCCCCCAAGCTTGGACGACTGGAAGTGTTGATATCAGATGCAAAGAGAAGATGTTCCTGACCAGGATAAAGATAACAAGATGTTCCTGACCAGGATAAAGAGAAGGTGTCGGGGGGAAAAGAAACAAAGAAATAAAAGACTAATTCCTACAAAACAAAAAAAATTGAATCTAGCTAAAGAGGATGGATAGAAATCCTAGAATGAAAAACAAAACTCACAGAACCTAAGAAAAGAAACTATTTATGTTTTTTTTTTCATAAAAAGAAGTAAAATACGGAATAAAAAGAGGGCAAAAAAAATATAATTAAGAAGAAAAGGATCATGGAAACAGGAAACTTGGGTTGCCTCCCAAGAGCGCTTCATTTAACGTCGTTAGCTTGACGTCTTCATTCTCAGTATACATCGTAATTCGGAGCCTCCAGCTCCACTACTTCAATGTTTTGAACCTGATGCCCCTCATGATATGGTTTGAGTCAATGTCCGTTCACCTTGAACTCCTTACTTGTGTCTTCACTTCGAATTTCCACTGCACCATGAGAAAATACCTTGGTAACAACAAATGGTCCAACCCAACGGGAACGGAGTTTGCCAGGGAACAACTTGAGTCTCGAATGGTAGAGCAGAACCTTCTCTCCAACAGCAAATGTTTTCCTGGTGATTCGCTCATCATGAAATGCCTTAGTTTTCTCCTTATAAATTCTTGCATTCTCAAAAGCATCATTCCTAATCTCCTCTAACTCTTGTAATTGAAGTTTCCGATGCTCACCCACTGCGTCCATGCTCATATTACACTGCTTCACAGCCCAAAATGCCATGTGTTCCAATTCCACGGGCAGGTGGCAAGGTTTACCAAACACTAGTCGTAGGGGAGACATGCCAATGGGTGTCTTATAGGCTGTTCTATACGCCCACAAAGCATCATCAAGGCGAAGGCTCCAGTCTTTTCGGTTTGGATTAACTGTCTTTTCAAGAATCGATTTGATTTCGTGGTTTGAAACTTCTGCCTGCCCATTGGTTTGCGGATGATATGCTGTGGAAACTCTATGGAACACATGATACTTTCTCAACAGAGCTTCAATTGTCCTATTACAGAAGTGGGTACCCCTGTCATTGATTATAACTCTCGGAAACCCAAATCTAGCAAAGATATTAGATTTCAAAAATTCTGCAACCACTTTAGAATCGTCGGTACGAGTGGCCTTAGCTTCCACCCATTTCGAAACATAATCGACAACAAGCAATATATAATGAAATCCAAAAGAAGAGGGAAATGGTCCCATAAAATCCATACCCCAAACATCGAAAATCTCGCATATTAAAATTGGAGTTTGGGGCATTTCATTTCTGGGACCTAATGTACCTGTCCTTTGACAATTATCACAAACTTTGCAAACCTCATACACATCTTTAAATAAGGATGGCCAGTAGAAGCCGCTTTCCAGAACCTTGCGAGCTGTCCGCTTGGGTCCGAAATGCCCACCACAAGCATAAGAGTGACAGGAGGTTAGTATAGAAAGAAATTCAGTTTCAGGTACGCACCTTCTAATCACTTGATCAGCACAATGTTTCCATAGATACGGATCATCCCAAATGTAGTGCTTTGCTTCACTGCGCATTCGATCCATTTGGGCCTTGGTAAAACCGGCTGGAAATTTTTGAGAAACTAAGAAGTTCACCAAATCTGCATACCATGGAGTGCTCGAGCTCAAAGCATGCAACTTCTCATCAGGATACTCTTCATTAATTGGATTTTTATCTCCATCAACCCCGACTAATCTGCTCAAATGATCAGCAACATTGTTGTCAGAACCTTATTTGTCTCTAATTTCTATGTTGAACTCTTGAAGCAACAAAATCCAGCGTACTAGTCTAGGTTTCGCCTCTTTCTTTGACAAAAGAAACTTTAACGCTGCATGATCAGTATAAACAATAATGTTAGTACCTAGAAGATAGGACCTGAATTTATCTAAAGCAAAAACTACAGCAAGAAGTTATTTCTCAGTTGTAGTGTAATTAGCTTGAGCCTCATTCAAAGTTCTTGAAGCGTAATAAATGGCATGAGGAATCTTTCCAACTCTCTATCCTAATACTGCTCCTACAGCATGGTTGGACGCATCACACATCAATTCAAATGAGATCTCCCAGTTTGGAGGCTGTAAAATAGGTGCAGTGACCAACTTGTTCTTCAACTGGTCAAACGCTTTCTTACACTCCTCATCAAAAGCGAATTCCACTTCTTTTTGCAACAGTCTACACAAAGGTTGTGCAATCTTCGAAAAGCCTTCGATAAACCTACGATAAAACCCTGCATGGCCAAGAAAAGAACGAACTTCTCGCACAGAGGCGGGGTAAGGCAGTGAGGTAATAAGATCTATTTTGGCTTTATCGACTTTTATTCCATTAGTAGAAACAATATGACCTAAGACTATACCTTGTTGAACCATAAAATGACATTTTTCATAATTGAGCACAAGGTTGGATTCCAAACAACGTTTGAGAATTAAAGTGAGATGATCTAAGAAATTATCAAAAGAATCGCCATGGACAGTGAAATCATCCATGAAGACTTCAATGAATTTCCCAAGATAATCTGAAAAGATGCTTACCATACATCTCTGAAAAGTAGCAGGAGTGTTGCATAACCCAAAAGGCATGCGCTGGTAGGCAAAAGTACCATATGGGCACGTGAAAGTTGTTTTCTCCTGATCTTCCGGAGCTATTGCAACCTGCACATAACCAGAGTAACCGTCAAGAAAACAGTAATAAGCATGACCAGCAAGACGTTCAACCATTTGATCAATAAAAGGTAAGGGAAAATGATCTTTTCGGGTCATGGAGTTTAATTTCCTATAATCTACACAGACCCTCCACCCATTTTGCACTCGAGTAGGGACCATCTCTCCCTTGTCATTTTCTACCACCGTCACCCCCGACTTTTTCGGAACCACTTGTAAAGGGCTAACCCAAGGACTATCAGAGATAGGGTATATCACCCCTACATCAAGAAGCTTCAATACTTCTTTCTTTACAACCTCCATCATAGGTGGATTAAGCCGCCTTTGCACTTGTCTTGCTGGTTTAACTCCCTCTTCTAAGAATATTCTATGTGTGCACATGGAGGGGCTAATCCCTTTTATATCTGCAACCGTCCACCCCAAAGCTGTCTTATGAACCTTAACAAGCTTTTTCTCTTGAATTGGAGTAAGATTACTTGCGATTATCACCGGAAGGGTATCATTTTCTCCTAGAAATGCGTGTTTTAGATGGTCAGGCAGTGGCTTTAACTCTACTTCTGGAGGCTGCACAACAGAAGGCAACAACCTGTGAGTATTAGGAGGTATATTAATGAATTGAGTCGCAAATCTTCCTTGCTTAGTGGGCAGTGATTCCAAAGCAAAGAAAACTTCCTTTACCTCATCTTCGACCGCAAAAACTTCCTGCAAATTTGCATAACTTTCTTTCTCCATTGGGTTAATTAAAACAGATTCCAAAGCATCATTACCACAAAGAAAGTACACTTGCTCAGTTAATGAATCAATGATATATATGCTAGAAACAGATTTGCAATCAGATGGATATCTCATAGCATCATATATATTGAAACGAATAACCTCTTTGTCAAATTCCATGGTTAATACGCCACTGTGAACATCAATCTTAGTGTGAGCAGTTTTGAGGAAAGGTCTTCCTAATAATATAGGAGAAGAATTAGAAGCTTCATTATCATGCATATCTAACACATAAAAATCAGCGGGGAAGACAAGCTCATTAACCTGTACTAAAACATCCTCAATCACCCCTTTGGGGTATGCATTAGAACGATCAGCAAGTTGAATTATAACACGAGTTTCTTTTAAAGGACCTAAATTAAGAGCACTAAAAATAGATAAAGGCATCACATTAATTGAGGCTCCTAAATCTAGCATGCATCTCTCATACCTCGTGTTACCTATTCTGCATGGTATCGTGAAAATGCCGGGATCTTTACACTTTGGAAGGACTTTTCTCTGCAAAACAGCAGAAACATTCTCACTGACATTTATTTGCTCATCACCTTTCAGTTTCTTCTTATTAGTGCACAAGTCCTTCAAAAATTTTGCGTATCGCGGCACTTGTTTTATAGCTTCCAGTAGAGGTATGTTCACTTCTACCTTGTGAAAAACATCTAGCATCTCTTTCTCATGATCAGGCTTCTTGTTCTTTGATAATAACCTGCTAGGAAAAGGTACAGGTGTAAAAACATTGTTAGTTTTAACAGAAACATCAAAATTGGCCTTGTTTTGTTGCTGCTCATCCTTTTCTGTTACAGTTGCCTCCTGTTCTTCTTCTGGAATTATCACCAGCTCACTCTTCCTTCTCACTGGAGTCTCTAATTGCTTGCCACTTCTAAGAGAAATAGCACTGGCATTCTCCTTAGGATTTCTCTCAGTTTGGCTAGGTAGTTACGAAGAATTTTGTGTTTGCAACCTGCCAAGCGTATCAGCTAATTGAGAGACTTGATTTTCAAGGTTCCTCAATCCACTTCGTGTTTCTTGCTGAAATTGCAAAGTGCTGGAAGCCATCGTCTTCACAAGGTCTTCAAGAGTCATGCCACCAGGTTGTTGTTGTGGCATAGGTTGCTGCAACGGTGGTCTAGGTACATACGGGGTTTGGGTCGTGTGGAATCCAGGTGGAGGAGTGAATGCTTGTTGTTGGTGGAGTGGTGGTCTGAAATTAGGATTTCCTTGCTGCTGATTGTTGCCATACCTCAGGTTCGGATGATCCTTCCATCCCGGATTATAGGTCTGAGAGAAAGGGTCATACCTCCGTTGTTGTCCTTGAAAACCCCCAATAGCATTCACTTGTTCATCTTGTAGGCTTGGACACATATCAGTAGCGTGCCCTACTGTGAAACATATCTCACATGCCTTGGCTTGGCCTTTTCCTATCACAACTTGTTCCACTAAGGAGGTGAGTTTGGCTACCTGCTGCTCCAGCTTAGAAATACCCACCTCCTTAACATGATGAGATGGAGCTGGGACTCGATTCCTTCTTCCAGAATATTGAGAGTTAGCTGCCATGTTTGCTATGAGCTTCATTGCGTCGGCAGGTGTTTTATCACCTAGTGATCCACCGCTTGCCGCATCAATTATATTTTTATCATTGTACTTTAACCCTTCTATGAAATACTGAACTAAAAGTTGCTGACTGATCTAATGGTTAGGGCAGCTGTTGCATAACTTCTTGAAGCGCTCCCAGTACTCATGAAGTGTCTCTGTATCATCTTGCCGAATCCCGCAAATATCCTTACGAATGTTTGCCGCAAGAGATGCTGGAAAATACTTCGATAAAAATACTCGTTGCATTTCATCCCAAGTAGTGATGGATTGTGCAGGCAGATCATATAGCCATTCCTTTGCAGCATCTGATAACGCAAATGGAAATGCCTTCAACTTCAGTTTATCAAGTGTCACTCCACTCGGTTTCATTCCGGAACAAGCTATATGAAATTCTTTAAGGAACTTGTTTGGATCTGTCATGTATGCAGAACTTAAAGAGCCATTTTCTTTGAAACCCGTGAAAGTGGATAAAGCTCGGATAAGGCCTGGTTTTATCTCACATTCCGTCTCCTCATTTGCATAAACAATGCACAGTAAGTTGGGATCAAAACTAGGAGCTGCTAACTCCTTCAAGGTGCGCGCCATCTCAAATTTAACTTCTTCTTCCTCCTCCGAAGATGAACAATCACTAAGAGGCAGGGGAATATGACGCGCTTGCTCAAGTTGTTGTTGAGCACGAGTCCTTTCCGCCACTATGATTCTTTGGTTCTTTGCTGCAAAATCTCGCAAGCGTGTGTGCTTAAAGTTTCTATTAGACATGCACAACAAAGAAACTAGATCACAAGTTAGTAAGAAAAGTTAGTAAATCACACAAGAAATAATATAATAAAAACGCCAAATTCCCCAGCAACAGCGCCAAAATTTGGTACGAATGTCGCGTGTCTACCAAAAATAAACCTAACTCGAACCTCCTAATAATGTAGTAGGGTAAGCTAAGGTCGATCCCACAGAGAATTGGGTTTATCTTATTATTTCTTATGTTAGTTAAAAACCCCTGTTTTTTTTATAGAATATATGAACTAACCAAGTGCTATAAAAATTACTACTATAAAGATGAAGGCAAAATATCTACTAAATAACTGAACTAAGCAAGAGATAATCAAAGATACTAAAATAGGGATAGGGAGATATATATTGGTATTGGAATATTAATCGATCATTGAACTAATTAAATCACGCATATACTTTGACGTTAACTCAAGAATGCAGGTAGACACTCTAAAGTTTCTAAATTGCAAATAAACCAAACAAGCTCTTGGAATATTGTCTAACTAATTAATAATCTAGAACAAGCTCTCTGGACTCGATTAACTAGCAGCATTAAAACTGTAGAAATAGTTAACTTAAGCCACAATCTCACAAGCTCGGATTGTGCAACTTAAAAGATTGATAATCTGAGGTATTATGACAAGTTTTAGTCACTAATCAAACACCTAATTGCTACAAACGGAATTAACAAGGACAATTACGTATCACAAGTCAAGTCCTAGCAATAAAACTAGCAAATTACACAAAGATGGCCAATCGAAAGTATAATCACACTAGTTCTAAACAATAACACAGAGTATCAATCCAACCAAAGCATAGACATGAACAATTAAATATCAAAAATCAAAACTTTGACATTCTCACAATTCAATAATCCAATACTAAATATATCTCCCTACCCTAAAGAGATTTAGCCTAACATATTAAGAACAAAACTAAGACTAAGAATAAAAATAAGAAGAAACAAATAATCCATAGTTAAATCTAAAAACTGTAAATAAATCATATAATTCAAAGTTCTAATACTAATTATACCAATAACTTAAATTAGCAAATCAATTAATTGTAGCAAGACAAATTCGTTGCTGCTATACTGTAAAGAATCGCTGATGCTACCCACTGTTGTCTGTAATCTGATGCTGCGTACTGGTGCTGTTCTTCTACTCCTCTAATTCGTTGCTATGCTGTCCACCTAATTCCACGCTGTTGCCCTCCTCCCTTTCCTTTTCTCTACAATTCACTGCTGCCAGCTATTCCTCTTCACCAAAAAGATCTAAGTTTCCTAAACTTCCTTTTTTCCTTCCTAGATTGCTAAAGAATTGAATTTAATCTCCCCAAAATGAAACTCACTTGTTGTTGTCTTTCATACACGGTCGTTTTCTCCCCTAGAAGAAAGAAGACTTTTGAGGTTTCAATTTCTCTTTTTTTTAGTGATTCCTTTGTCTTTTGTGGCCACCAAGGTTATAGTACAATTCTTCATCTTAGAATAATATCACAAGCCCAACATGAGATCTTCTAATTTCTCACAAAGGAACATGGGCTCCCAAATGCAATTGCAAATTTGTTGCCCAAATCATCTTCCTGCAGACAAATAAATAAAATCGTAGTAACTCGTGTCTCGGAAGAAAAATAACTTGAAACTCCTTGTAAAATATAAAACACAATATTAAACTAAGGGTTTAAGATAATAAAAATACACACTTTTACGACCTATCAGACGCGATCCCAGTCCCCTCCCCAGCTGCCGTCGCTAACCCCCCTCCCCTTCCCCGGCTGAACCTCCGTCCCCTTCCCCTGAACCCTAAACAAAATTCGAAATTCGAAGTGGAGGGAGATTGTGTGTCGAAAATCTGGATTTTGTTTCGAAATTCAAAGGGGAGTGCTGTGAAGAATCGGTGGTGGGGACGGGGTGTTTCGAAAATCTGGGTTTCGAAATTCAAAGTGGGGCGCTGCGAAGAAACGGTGGTGGGGAGGGGGTGTTTCGAAAATCGGGTTTCGAAATTCAAAATGGAGCGCTGCGGAGAATCGGTGGTGGGGAGGGGTTACGGGTTGCGGGGGAAGGGGGAAGGGGGAAGGGGGGAGGGAGGGCTGGTAGTGCGCCGGTGCGATGCGGGCGGGGGGGGGGTTGCGGCGGCCGGGGAAGGGGGGGGGGGGGGGGCTGGGGGGAGGGGGGGGGGTCTTGTGAGGGGAGGGAGGGGTCTTGCGGGGCGGGGAGGAGGGTTGGGGAAGGGTTGTGGTGCGGTGGGGTAAGGGCTGGTGGTGCGGCGGGTAAGTGTGGGCTGGGGTGGGGGTGTTAGGTGTTAGGTGTTAGGGTTAGGGTATTAGGGTTAGGGTTAGGGTTAGGGTTAGGATTAGGGGTAGATTTAGGTTAGTTAGTGAGGTTAGATGGGGGATTAAGGGTTAATGACTAACGGAGTTTTAACGCCGTTAGTCATTAAGGGTAAGTGGATGTATTTTTTCAAACGTGAGGGGTATATGGTGAATTTGGAATGTTGAAAGGGTATACGGTGCAAAAAAAAAAAAATTGTCAGGGGTATATGGTGAAAAAACCGGTATAACTAAACTCCAACAAGCTTGGAGCATCTATTTCAATTGCTCTCAATTCATCCTGATACTTAAGGCTAACACGTACACTATCGATTTTTGTAAGACCGGAGATTTTGAGTCTTGTCAATCCATAGCCGCCTCCATAAGTAAACTCTTCAAGATTAGGACGACTTGCAAGTAATATTCCCATCACCATCTCATCTAAATAAACACTGCTAAGATCTAGCATCTGTAAATGAGGCAACTGGGTATCTGTCAACAAGGACAAATTCAACTCACACTTTTGCAGTCTCAGTTTAGTAATTGAACTAGCATTAAGTACACTCCTAGGCACGCTATATCGGGGACCTTTTCCTCGACCAATTTCCAAGACCAAAACCCTGACTCGGCATCCAACAGCGCAACTATGCCAATGGCCCAAGCGATCCTTCAACTATAACCCAAAACAAGGTACATAAAGCTTAAACTCATCTAGCTTTGTAATCATCCTAAAAGCTCGATCAAGGAAGTCGTAAAACCTCTCTCTCTTATGAAAAACTAACTCCCTCTTCGCTTTCGAGGCATCATCATCCTATAACATTCTTTCCATTAACATGACAAAAAACTTGACGAAAAGGCAAACTACTGTGCACATCAAAATGGTTATTCCAAGCTGCCAATTCCTAAATGGCTAAATTATCCCACTACAGCTTCATAACCAAGGAAAGTATGAAGATGATATCTAAGTGCAAATACATAACACGAACAACACTGAATTCACAAAATAATCAAAATCATTATCATTATCGATCAACACAAAAAGAATACGAACAACACACACATATCTAAGTGCAAATACATAATATAATTCACAAAATAATCACAATCATTATCGAGGAATTAGAAAATAGTTCAACAATTCTATCTAAAATTCACAACGAAATTATAGAAAAGATCTTAACCACTGAATTTGAAAATTAAAAAATAATACAAAAATCAACCAGATTAATCTCAACAGATCAAGCAAAAATTAAAAAAATTATAGAAATAAAATACGCCCTAAAAAACGTGAAATTAATCGTCAATATAATATCAACATTCTCAAACCCTAAAACGCGAAACTAACCAAAAATAAAATATGAAATTTCTCAAAATCAAAAAACGAGCAATTGATATCAACTTCAACGGATATAACAATTAATAAGTTAATTGAGTGAATTCAAATAAGAAAAACCTTGAATTTGAGCCCGCCATGAGAGGGATGAAGAGAGAAGATTGAAGATCAGCTCGTTGTTGGTGGTTGCGGTGTTGAGCAGTAATATGAGGCCTCCATCTTCATCGTCGAAATTGAAGATCAACCCACTGTTGGTGGCGACGGCGAATCCGCTTCGGTGGTGGTGGGGTTCAGTCGAAGCTTCGTGCGAATTGTGCGAAAAAGAAGACGAGTAGAGACGATGACCATTCGTGGTGGTGGGGTTTAGTCAAAGCTTTATGGTTGAAAGAGAGGGCGTGAGGAGAATGAAAGGGAGGTGTTGGTGTTGGTTGGTGGTGTTTGGGGGACAGCGACGAGGTGGAGGTGGAGGTGGCGTGAAAATCAGAGAGGAGGGAAGTTTGAGGAGAGAAGAGTGTAATGGTGAGCTTAGGATTTGAGTAGAGTTTCAATGAGGAGGAGAAGGGGGACTCCAACTGGGCTCAAACACGGGTGTTAGACCAAAAAAAAAGAAAAAAAAGAAGATTAACCGCTGCGGTCAAGAAAACTGAAACGGTTAATAGAAAACCGGACCGGTTTTTTATTAACCGGTCCAGTTCTCTAAGAACCGCAGCGGTTTGTGTTCCCAAGTTTCCCATCCAAAATTTCGAGGATTTACCGATTCGGTTATCTTAAGGACCGCATCGATCGTGTTGTGACATATAACGTTTTTTCCACTAGTGCTCGTAAATGGACATCACTGATAATGTAATTTTGCAAGATGCTTGTTTTTAAGGTAAGAACTTTTGCATGGGAAATGAGTGTTATTGCAGACATATGTGTCATGTCACATTTGACATGGTGACAAGTTAGCACTTGAGAGCAGAGTGACACGTAACAGGCTACAATACTTGCCCACACGTTTTTTATAATATGTATTGATATTGATGTTTTCAACAATTTAATCATTTGGATTTGGCTACGGACTCCTCCTTTTGATGCTTACTAATCCTTTTTTTAGAGATCTTACAAAATTGATTTTGAGTGTATTCAAATGCTTTGGAACATCATGACTAGGGATACTAATTGAGTTTAGCAGCTCGTGAGCAACTCGAATTCAACTTAGTCAAAATTCAATCAAAACTTGACTCCATCTCACACTCAACTCAATACGTTAAACTCAACTCAATAAGCTTATATGTTGCTCGATATAGTTTTAATCACTATATATATTACAATATTTTAAATGTCAAATATTTTTAGAAGAAAATATTAAACTAATTATTTGTAAATTACTTGCAAAGGCTATCAAACTATGAACTTTAAATTAAATACATAAGGTAATAGTTTAATAAAAAATAGATTAAGCTTTATTGCGATAATTTAGGGGAAGTAATCAAGTATATCTGCTCACGAACAACTCAAACTCGACCCGAAACTTTAACCAATAGAGTCGAGACTGAGAATTTCAAACAACTCGATAAGAAATAGCTCGATTCGATACCTTAACAAGTAGAGTTGAGCAAAAGTCAACTAGTCACTGACTCACTCGGTAAACACCCCTAATTATATGACACGTATTTACAATTCTCTTGAGTACCTCAAGTTAATTTATTCGCTTTGTTAATTTTCTCACCCTACAATATGTTACCATATGCTTCCTCTCTTTTATATTAGTTGATCCGTTTATTTAGGCACACATGTCAAGGCTCTAATTTTAACCTTAATATCTCTAATTATCAATAAGAAAAAATTACAAATAGTTGATACTTTAAAATATATATTGAGGATAATCTAACAAAAATCCCAGATGACTATATTTTTCCTTAATTACAAATCACAATATATAGACAAAGTCATGTATGTGAATCGTAAGTCAAAATGAGTCATCTAATAAAAAAAAACGGACAAGTATGCTTCAAGTCTTAATTTGAGTATATCTCATTCCTGACATATAAATAATGGTGTAGTTGCTAACAGAAAATAATGAAGGGAATAATACCTACAAACTTAGAGTTAGAGAGGATTACTCTCGTATTTATTCACATTGTTCTTTTCATATGACACATGATATTCGAGGGAGAAGTTATCTGAAATTTGAAATCAGATAAGTTCTCAGAAAACCAGTAGAATATTCATTCAACACTCAACTCTGGCACATTGGAAGTATATTTAAGCAGACTTTCGTACTACGCCTTGTGCAAGCCCCCTCCTCTATCAAATATCAATTGAGATGTAGCACTCAGCCACTCACTACAACCAAGTAGTTCATACTATCCTTTCATCTACTTCATCGAAGATTGGATAGGGCTTACTGATTAGATAATTGATTGATTTCTAATAAATATGAAATACAAAATTTAGTAATCGCTTCCAGATACTTTTTCTGAAAACTGTATTCAAAGACTACACTCCGCCTCTAGAGCGCACAAGAGAACATCGAAGAATGATGTTGATCACCATAGGCCAAGTTTGGCGAGCAACTCGCTCCATCTCGGAGTTTCTTCATCAAATATATAGGTGAGAGGTGAAATGAGGACTCCACTGCCACCAATCTGCATTAGAAAATTGCTGATTCAATCAATAGTTAAATAACAGGTTGGAAGACTAGAAGTTGAAGAAAGAAAACAAGGGCAAACTGATATGCTTTAAGGAAGAAAGAGGGCAGCAGAACTCCAAATGAACCAGGAGAAAGTAATTGTTTCTTTCTAACAAAATCGATGTGCAGACAAACTGCGGCTTTCATGTTTGAAGTTGAGGGAGCTTGCAAGGTACATATGGAAGTTATATCACCAATGTATGCGTAGAAAATTGGCCATAGGAACTTGAACTTAGTGCTATGTATATGTAAGTTTCACAAGGCTTGTTTAACGGATCAAGCTTGATTTGAATGAGCAAGCTCAAGCGGAGCACAAGCTAGCAGAATGCTTGACAAGCCAAGCTTGAATACGGATTCGAAAATATCGTTCAAACTTGAGCCATTCTCTAACAATAAACTTCTTATCAAGGTTAGCTCAGACATGCTAAAACTCGACTTTAACATATACATTACCAGGGAGAGGGCTGTATTGCATGTGCAAAAATTTGTTAGACTACTTCTACAAGTCATTCACTTCTTTATTTCCATAATTGAATAAAAAGACAACCACCAAACATAAATCAACTCAATACATAAGCGTCCCAAACATGCAGGGTATAGCTCACGTTTATAACGTGTTACCTTATGCCAGAACGGATGCATTAATGTGTTACTGTTTTCTTCAGCTCTTTAAAAAAGATCAAAGAGATAAAAATGACGATATAGGTATGCCCAAGAAGTCATTAGCAACAGGTTTATGATAAAGGGACAAAGAAACTGAAGGATCAATGAATTTCATAATTGGTATAGTTGGAGGAAGAACAATCATCTTGGACAGCATATGGAATACATATTACCCAAATTTGAGAAGCTAAGGGAAAAAAATATAAAAGAAAAATCTAACAGTAGAAGTCAGATGGAATAATTAATGGTTTTGCTAAGAGTGCACCTAGTTTCAATATATTTAGAAGTATGTCAGGGAGAAGCTTTTCATACAGAACCGCAATAAGAAGTCACTGAAATCGCTTTAGGATACCCCCATAATATAGAACACAAACTTCAACGTCCAGAAGGAGAAATTTCAGGGCAAAGTTGTTCAGAGTTTGAGAAATAATGCAAGCACCGCAAACACACTATTGAAACAAAACTTCCAACTGAAACCATGCATGTAACCTGTGCAACGAATATCAACATCAATATTCGGCACAATCAGCTAATTCCATAACCAAAACCCATAAGCTATAACAAAAAAAAATTTAAAGGTTAGAAATTATGGTAACTATTGCAGCTGTACTTGAGAGTTAAGTTGATGAAGAAATTGCTAGCTAACAAGTGCATGAAAATACCTCATTCTTGTCATTCAGTTTACATGAAGTTTTGCTTGAGCCAGTTACATGGAGTTTTACTTGAGCCAGTTACAAAGGTTTGCGTGGGGGCTTAAAAATTGTTTAATTGATTATGGCCCTGATATTTTGATTTTTGGACCTGATTTTGTTTGGTGATTGGATGAAATATTGGCTAAAGACTTAATCGCTTGGGCGCTAAGTGCATCCTATCCATATGGATTGTCATAAAAACTTTTCAAAGATCTCCAAATCTCCAATGATTGGTCGGACACTTTTCTTTAAGCAAATAGATCCAAAAGAAATCAAAGCAAAAATGTTCTCTTTATCTAACTCTTCTCCATTCTCCACTTTTGAGTAAGATCTTGGCCAATTCATCCACAGGCCTTTAGTAGTTTCATCTTGACGAAATCTTCATGAATCATTTCAAACCATAGGAAAGAAGATTCATGCAGTAATTGTCTTTCTACAATCACTTGATTAAGCAAGTTCCAATTGCATGACAATTTTCCAGCTCCCCAAAGGTCAAGACACAAGCATGATGATATTCAAGAGATGTTCCGAGTAGTTGGGACATGGAACTATCATCCCCAACAAGTGATTGAAGGATTGGCCACTGCGCTCTCCCTTCAAATCCAAAAGAAAACAGCACAAAAAGGGAAGGGGGCATGAAACACTGGCCAAACTCAATAAATATAAGAACGTCAACTATCCGCACAGCTTAGAAAGTGAACTTAAGCATATCTCCTGGTAGCTACAGACATCAACATGAAATCATCCACCAAAAACCGCGACAATATTAACCAACAATGAGGTTACACCTGCTTAAACATAACATTGCTATGCTTCCATGAAGAATAAATGAGAGTTCAACAAAGTAGCACAAACAATAAAGTGCTTGAAAAGAGAGTCTTACAGCTCTTAGCTGCTTAACGGACGTATAGAGGTCCTTTTTAGGTACGCATATAACTATAGCATAATAATCTGCTGACACCCTTCCATCTCTTTTACAGAAAACAGGACTAATAGTGGGTCCCTGCACAAAAGTACAAACAGCATTGAGAGGGTTGGTAGTACAAGTTACTTTTAGAGCTGCTAATTTATATAGCTTCCTACATAGTTTGCTCCTGCTACCGGAAATTATAGCCACAGATAACATTTTCAAATTTCTAGACAAGTTGCCACCCTTCCTGAAATAAGAATGGTCTGTTATTTTTATTGAACGGTGGAGAGAGTAGGCATGGCCGATTCTTTCACAAAAATCATGTCATATCCTAAGATACAAGGAGTTGTAACTGGCACTTTAAAAGTAAATACATCACCTGCAGTCCAGACAGAGATGATTGGCTAAGGATTCTCCCAGCAACTTCCTCTGCACTACTGCCCCTCATGTTTGCCGTTACCTAATATGATTAAAGATGAGCAATAGAGAAGACGACAAAAATCATACAGGGGAAAAGAGAGAACTCGCGCACCGTAAACTGATCAACTGCTCTGAGGTGCGCCTCAAATCTTTCTAATATCTCATGGGTTGCTTCAAGAACACCATTACGATGGATCAAGGATTTCCTGCTTGCAACAAGCACAGCCTTGAAAATATGTTGTATCAGAATGAATTGTTCGGAGGTGAGGAAGGGAGAAAGGCATTGAAAAGAGGGCGTAACTTCAGAACACAAGAAAGTACCTGACTCTGCAACACAATACCACCTTCAATTTCTTTCAAATTGTTCTCTTTTAAAGTTGTCCCACTACTTACAAGGTCCAATATTGCATCAGCGATCCCCATCTGATGGTCAAGGAAGGACGTTATGTGTTGAGGCAATCACAAAAGTCAAGCAGCTTCATGAAGATTAAAATTAAATTCCGTTTAGTCTACAGCCCATCACCAGAAGGCATTCTAAATTGCAGTCTTACATGTTCAAGACTTCAACTTCAGCCTTCAACATATAAATTAATACTATCCAAATACCAATGCCTCTAAGGAGGCTCCCACATTAAAAGAGCTATGTACAAACACCTGTACCCATACTTGTGATAGGTTGTTTCAAGTTGATCCTTGATCTATGTTACTCAGACGACGACAGACAGCGGTATGTGTGCAAGTGTAAGACTCACCTATTTGATGGAGATACTTTTACGTTTCTAGTCTAAATTGAAGTGTCAAGCATCCACACCCATGTTGGAATGTCGAGGATCCAACACTGATAGTTTGAAGTGAACCAAAAAGTCTGAGTAACATAGCCCTTATCCACTATTCCAATATCTAATAACTGTTTGCTCTTTTGTCAGATAAAAAGCATATATTAAATTAGCTATTTCCGTATGGTCAACTATGATAGGCTAATAGCCTTTTCTCTCCAGCGAGCATGATATCAACTATAGTCATGTGCGCATTAATTTTTCCATGACACGCACAATATCTTAAGAAAGAACATAACATACTGATATGACCTTGAAAACGTAAACTGGCAGCCTCACAATTATATATTGTAATGGTGCTGGACACAGAGATGTCATCTAGCACTATATTGTAGAATACATGAAACTTCACTACTGCAGAGGAGTCCAATACCCATGACATATATGTATCCATGTTTATATTAGCTAGATCTTTCGTGAAAACTGAGATGTAGAGCAGCAAACCACAGCAATCATAATATCCGTGCACATTGCTAGGTACACCATACACCTTTAGAACGTAAAGGTTTCTGGCTTTTCCATATTTACATACTAAGCTCAAGTGTTCCCAAGCTAAGAAAATGATTCACATAATATATAACAATCTTACAGCAGGGGCAGCCTCAAGTGCTCCATCTGCAGTTGAAAAAGTAACATGCTCTATCCCGTTATCTTTCATGAACTTCGGACCCAGCTGTATGTTAAACATCAAAGGTAACCATTCAAACCCATGAAATATATTGAATTTACACTGAAAGCAGACAGTAGAACCTCTATTGCATGAAAATCCCCAGAAATATTCTCAAGCCAAACACCTCCCCCCCCAACCAAGACAATGAGACCTAATATCTCTAGCAGAATCATAACAAATCAATGAAAAGAATAACAAGCAGCTAAGATTTTGTTACATAAGTAAAACCAGTTGCGACTCGCAGAGGTTTGTCAGCTGTCCATTGGGGCATTTCAGCAAGCTCCTTCAGGGAATTTATGTTCTCAAATATGCCATATTTAGGAATCTGTAAACAATAGATGGGCAACTACAAATTAATATTATAGTACATTTGACCATCTGGTCAGAAATGAGAAAAACGAGACCTACTGCAAGTGATAAGTGGCACTCCCCATACTCCAGAGCATTGTGAACAATAACGAGATCTTCGCTGCCCTACAGCAAACAATTTGTGTGCTCAGTCATGCAAGATGCTTTTGTCGTTGTTTGAACAGAAAAATTAAACAAATAAGTCGTTCAAGAATATAAGACCACAAGTTATTAGACCACAAGAGGGCAGACATAGCATATACATACGCATATGTACATAAAAGAAGCCTCTCTCTCGATTACTACATTGTTTTGACCAGAAAAGTCGTACAAATAAGTGCTTCAACAATCTAAGACAACAAGTAGTTTGTAGAGAAACACATAGACGTAACA
Organism: Beta lomatogona; assembly: GCA_947646795.1. Lineage (NCBI taxonomy): Eukaryota > Viridiplantae > Streptophyta > Magnoliopsida > Caryophyllales > Amaranthaceae > Beta > Beta lomatogona. Next base: position 1,387,922 of record CANSNZ010000072.1, read on the forward strand.
GACAAATTTATGGAAATCGCCTAGGATGAGAATGGGACAATTAAAAACCAATTATAATCTAACATGGCTGTCGTTTACCTAACATAGACAAATGGGGGGATTTTGAAACATATATATGGGCAAGATCACGTGAGAAAATATCATATGTGAGAAATGAGAAAGGTTTGAGTCACAACACTTCTTCATTAAAGTCACGACACAGCCACCCGCCCCCAAAAAAAAATTATTTATTCATTTATTTTTTTTAAAGGTTGGAGTCATAACACTTCCATTAGAGTAACAATAAGGTTAAAAATGATTTTTTTGCATATTTTTTCATTTCTAAATGTGCCTATTCTTTATCATGTGCATCTTTTTTCTCAAGATATGCATGCAATTCCAAAATAGAAATATGCAGCATTTTGTGTAGATATGTCTTGTGAGTTGTAAGCTTACAAGAAAAGGCGCCAAAGAGTCCTCCAATTAAACACTTGATCTGTGACACCTTAGAGAAAATTTAACTCATGAATTCTAAACAACACAATAAATTCACCAAAGGGTTCCTTCTAAAGTGGAAGCTCCAAGACATTGATACACACATTCTTACCAGTAAGAACTAGCATTAGAAGCAAGTTGTACAAAAGATGACAATAAAATGAGAAGAGTTCAGCAAAGTCCTCCAGCTTCATCCCAAAAGTAATCCCCCCCCCCCCCCCTAACCCTTTCTTACCATAAAACTAGCATTACATGTAACAGGCATTAAGTGAACAACAGTATTTTGGGTAAAAAGGAAAAAAAAAGCTCCCTTGCCCAAGCGACTCTGCTCCCCCCTCCCCAAACAAAAAAAAGAAAAGAACTTCCCTTACCTCCCCTCATTTTACTAAATAGAAAAAAAGGATTTACATTGTGAAAGAGTCAGAACTTAACACTTGAAAGACCACCAGGAGTCTGCCAAAGACGATAAAGATGTACATCACTTACATAACCCCCCCCCAAAAAAAAAAAAAAAAAACCCCAGCAAAGATCTGCATCATGGTGTAATATAAAGGCCGTTACTGTTTGCTTTGCCCAAGTTGCAACGGATTTCAACTTTAGCGAACCAAAATCGACCCATCAGACCGGTGTTTCACAAAACTTAGTGAAAGTCCATTCAAACAATAGGTGTAGAGCCCTGTTGCTATGCTACAAGCTGATTAACAAACTTTCTCACAGCAGAAAACAAATAATTTGTGTCGATAGATCAAACTCCACTCCATAAGTGGGTAAATTCTTCAGTATACATAGCAAAATTAAAATCTTCAGACCAACAATCAAATAAAAAAAAAAATCACCACATTATCACCCATATGCCTAAAATGACTATAGCACAAGCACAATCTCTGAAAACATCAAAATGGAAATCATTTTTAATCCACAAATCATAGTTCATAGTTCTAACAGATTTTCTGCTTATCATGTAAAAACTGGCATGGCAATAACGGTATTTGGCCAAGAATTTATCTGCAGAAAACTTAGTATAAACTCGATATGCTTAAAAATTACTTTTAGTAGATCGAAATGTAAAGTGCACTTCTTTAAAGAAAAACAATCTCACGAAAGAGAGAATGTTTACATGCATGGCCATAATGCAACGTAGCATCAAATCTGCTACAAACCTAAAGTCTGCTTAAGCGATCCCATGAACTAACGAAACTAATGATCAAAGGTGCAATTTTTACGAACAATCAAGGTTATTGAGAAGAAGAAAGGAACTTCATTGTCTTTTCACAAAGAGATACATGATCATCCAGCATTGATCCTCAATGGAGCTTGAAATTGAACATTGCATTTCAAAGTATAGCAAATCACCTGTCCATACTCACTAAGAGTATCAAATCCTACAATACCGAGATCCAGATCTCCAGATAGCAACTTCCTTACAATATCTTTTGGGCGCTGAAACCAGACTTCCAAATTTGAAAGCTATCACAAGAAAGATAATACTGAGATTAGCATACTGGAACTGTAATAAGCCAACAGAAAACTGCACGAATATCCATCAGATATTCAGTAAAACAATCAAAATTTTAAGTATAGAAAGAGAGAACTGTGACAAGACTCATTAATAGCAGAAGACACCAAAAGGCAGTGTCAGATACAGATATTAAAAATTGCAAGAGGACAACAGCAAGTATATGTAGGATTTTTCCCCCTTTCACCGTGATTGAGGCAGAAGATGGGAGGGATCAATTTCCCAAAAGATAACCATATGAGCAGTTTGGTTTCGAAGTAAAAACGAAAAGGAGAGTATGACAAGTGAGAAGTTGAAACCCACTTCCAAGATCAGTACAGGATATAGTATATTACTAATTAGTAGTCTCTCTGTCCCCCAGAGCCTTTCCCATTTCTTCTGGGCAGAAGTATTAAGGAAAATTCATTGTGGTGGGCCCTTGCTGAGTTAAGTATAAATAAATTTTATGCAAGTGGCTTTTCAAAATAATGGTGAAGAGAGAAAGAAATGATAAAAAAAAAAATTAATGAAGGGGAAAGGACAGTATTATTTCAATTGATGGACCTGGTCCATAAAAGAAAACAAGCAATGTAAAGGCTTTGGGGGATTGAGGGATCACTTAAGATCAGAAAAATCTGATTCTCTCTAATTTTGTCCACTACAAATGTTTCCCAAATGTTCCTAAATACTTTTTCAAAATATCTCATCTAACATTCTTAAGCACCAATTACTCTTAGAATTCTCTATCGTTTTGCCTACAATGACTTTCTTTTAAAATAAAACAACCTCAAAAATCCACGAATTTTGATAGGAATATATACATCGGACAGCTTCAATTGATAGGAATAATTAATGTTAGAAGTCTCTACTGTTTTGTCAAATCAGCTTTATTTGATAGGAAAATATACATCGGACAGAGGGAGGACAATATGCTTTCCATACACCGCATATGCCTGATATTCTCAAGGCAGAAACAGTTAAACTGATCCACTCATCACTGTTTTCCTAGAGATTAGTATATACGTTCCATCTTTTGGTTAAACTATAAATCAAGAAAGGGTCTTAAACATTTTCGTAAGATGATGTGTGAGACAAATGCAAGGCAATATCAGTGTGGCACACTGATAATTGCAAGGCATCTTTTTGTTGCAGCAACAGTTAATTACTCAAGCAGATAGTAGCGGTATTGTCAAGATTTTATAATGTATAAAATTGTTATGTTGTTTTAGCTACATGTGCCAGACGGCCCAGACAGACACAGACATACTTCGTCGTCATGACAGAGATAACTGAGTGACAATATAAGGATGTATTCATATCATTTTCAGTTTTCGGTGTTTGGTTTTCTGCTTTCCGCAAACTGTAACTGATTTCTGCTTTTGAAAATTGAAAACTGATTAAATTTTTACTTTTCAGTTTTTCCAGAACTACTATAAAACTCCTAATCTTAATCTGTTGTGTCTAACGCTTCATAGTATCGATTGGACTTCAAAAATCCAACAATGGATTGTTCTTTTTGGCAATTAGAATTCTAAAATTCTACAATTCCACATGGTAATGAACATTCTAATTTAGAGGAGTATCTACAACAAAATTGATTTTACAACGCACAAGCCTAATTCATAGAAGCCGACAACAGAGACAAGAAAAGACATCCAAAAGAACATATGTTCAATTTCAAACAGCTGCAGGCGCACCCCTAAACCTTCAAAAACTGAACATTCAGTCTCCAGTCAAGACACCAACGAGAACTGATCAAGCTACAGCAACACTAGCACTGAACCTTCAGTAATTTGCTAAACAACACATAATGAAACTCACAGGTAAATGCCAATCATAAAAGCATATGCATTAGAATAACACATCTTAACAAAGCAAGCACCCTAGACAGAGGTGACAGCCACCAGCACAACCCAAAATGGAAAGACAGTAGACCAAAATCCAGCAAACAGCAAACTGAATGATCTCCAGAGATTACATGAGGATATAAGAACCCTCAGTCCTAATGCTGTTATTAGGGATCAAAGACCCAGCAAATACCAATGGGGGAACAACAATCACCATTGTATCAGCAACACGGCCCAGAACCCACTGCGCAAATATACTGCCTCACTTATAGCAGCACCAAAGCAACATCAACAAAAGGCACAGTGGCTACCGTAAAGCCAATATCTGCTGGTGGCGTGAATGCAGGAGGCCTGCAACGAGTGAAAATTTTGGCAGCAGCAGGCCCCAAAAATGAGGCAAGACACAGGGTGAGAAACTGAAAGAGGTGATAGGAACTTTGAGGCTCCGGGGTTTCTGTTTCGAGACCATTGGAACTTGAGAGGCATCAGGCTAGTGGAGATGAGCATTTTCCGGCGATAAAAGTGGTGGCAAGCTTGGCTACTGGTGGTAGTCAAGGCAGACCAAATACAAAGAGCAAGAAAGTGGGAGATGGCTGCACCCTGCAAGCTTTTCAAACTATAGTCTAAGATGGAGATGGGTGCTTTGGATCATCAATACAGCTGGCAGCAGTAAAAGAAAGATGATCAACATTGATGGAAGAAACAGAAGATAGTTTTGTACTAAGTAAACATTACAGAAATTAATATAGTATGAAACATTCAAGAGGCTTGGATGACTCCCAACAAAGTTAAATAAAATAAAAGAAGTCACAATAAAATTAATGATGCCATCTCTCTCTTACCTCCTCTATTCACAGAGAAACTAATTCTCTGTTTCCCTCTCTCTCCTCTTACTAACTCACTTTTCCTTGAAGCTAACCGTAAACAACTAAATATGCAATGCCTACACTACCCCTCCCAATTAGGCTAGTTCATTACTATAAGTGTTTAATCTTGCAAATTAATAAAGTTAATCTAGCAAATCAAGAAGGTTGGATAACTGGAGATCACAGATGGAGAGGATTGCTTATGGGGGATTTGGTGTTGGTGAGTTTCCTAGAACATTAAAATCTATGACAACTAAAAGTGGACATCACCTCTGTATTTGTAGAAACTAGACGAAGTTGTTTGTTTCACAGATATTGCCAAGCCCGTTTATGTTCTCATTTTTCAAAGGTAATCGGACAAAAAGGGAAACATAATACAATAACCAAGAACACCTTAGAGCCCATTCGGTATTAATGTGAGTTTCCAGTTTTTCGATTTTTCAAGTCATATGATATAGGTTGTATAATGAACTTATATTTAGTTAAACTCAAATCTATGATATGGGTTTATATATAAATATGAGAAGACAATTGAATTTAATACTTCCTCTGTTTCTTTTTACTTGCTCAACAGTTTGACTTTTACACTATTCACCAACTCTACTTAGTTTATCTTTGGTGATTTATAGGTAACGAAAAACATGTTCATGTGGGATCTTGTTAGATTTATTTCAAAGTATATTTTCCAAATATCTACTTTTCATAATTTTTAATTATCGGTAATTAAAGATCTTAATGGTTGAAGTTATGCATTGATAAGCGTGAAAGTCAAACGGTTGCAAGTAAAAAGAAGCAGAGGAAGTATTAGTTATAAGGGAAATTATCCAGATGACCTTGACTTTAGCCCATAACCATTTTCCCAAATAACCCTTACTTTTTACACCTCTATCTCCAATAACCCTTAACTTGTGTTTTCTCTTTGTATATGACTTTTGCTAGGTATTTACTATAAAGTTGGATGGAATATTTGATAGATTAGCGGTCTATTTGTAATGAAGAGATTTAATTTGTAAATAAAGAGATGTGGTTTGGTGGTAGAATGATGGCAACAGAAGAAGTAACACAAAATTAATTTTTCGATTTGAAGAGTGATTGGATACCATTTTTTTCTTGGATTCCTATAAGCTTCACTCGCTTATGTTCACCTAAGGGTTCAAACCAAGTTAAAGGCTTCAGCCACTTAAAACTGATTAATCTAACTATCTCGTAAATTAAGCTCACTCACTTAGCTCAAGGATTTTGAATTTAAATTCACTCCTTAAACACAAAAATGGAAAAGTACTTCAAATTTTCAAACAAGCTAAAAGCTCAATTCAACAAATTCTACTTTTACAAGTGGCTTACACGAGCTTAACCTTACATAGTTACATCGTAGAAGATATAAAGAGAACAATAGAAATATAAAGCTAAGTCACAAAGAAATCCCGCTCGGCACACATCTCCAGAAATGGAGGCTTTCTTGCCATTAGTTGCTTCCAAAGTTACTTACAACCACTAGGAGGGTTTCCCAGTCCCACACATGAAGATTGCTCCAACCAATGCAAAAATGGTGCAATTGGCTCAAGGAAAGCTGCTGCCCAAAAGTGAAGAAATCCCTTGTGGCGGAACCAATGAGGAGGTTTCCTCCTTGAGTGAGTAAGCTCCACAACAGAAGCACACACCTCAAGCACATAGGTGTCTACCTCAATGATACAAGGAACGAGAGTCGATGCGAAACGTGGTACGGAAACGGGAACGGGAAACGCTACCTTAGGTGAATCGGAAACGTTGAGTCATCGCGGTATTAATTTTGTTTTAGAGCAATCAAAGAAATATTATTTTTAAATAGATTTTTTTTGAATAATAATGATAATAATAATAACGGTTTTTTCACCAAATACCCCTGACAAATAAATTTATTCACCAAATACCCCCACTTTTTTTCGAATTCACCTAATACCCCTGACCTTTAAAAAAATTCACCAGATGCCCAAATGACTAACGGCGGTTAACTCCGTTAGTCATTAACCCTAAAAAACCCTAATTAACCATTATTAAACCCTAAAAACCCTAACTCTAAAAACCCTAAAAGCCCACCAGCCCACCACCCCCCAACCACCCCCAGCCCATAACAACCCCTCTCCCTCCCCTGCTGTCGGCCACCCACTCAACCCCTCCCACAACAACCCCTCCCCCCCCTGCTGCCGGCCACCCGCTCAACCCCCTCCCTCCCCACCTCTTTGTCGGCCACTAGCTAAACCCCTCCCCACCCCTTCTTTGTCGGCCACTCGCCGACCCCCTCCCCCTCCCACGATGTCGGCCACCCGCCGAAGTCCCTCCCTCCCCACTTGGTGTCGCCCACTCGTTGAACCCCCTCCCTCCCCACCCTTGTTGTCGGTGCTGTCGCGAATCCCCCTCCCCTTCCCTTCGCGGCCATCTCATGACCTCCCTCCCCCTCCCCTTCCCTTTGCGCACCCTCGAAACCCCTTGAAACCATCGCACCTGAAACCCCTTCAAACCATCCCACCCGAAACCCTTTCAAACCCTCGCACCTGAAACCCTTTCAAACCCCTTCAAACCGTCAATTTTTTGATGGGAAAGGGAAGGGGAGGGGTTGGGCGGCGTTTGCGGGGAAAGGGGGAAGGGGGGTTGTGCGGCGTTTGCGGGGAAAGGGGAGGGGAGGGGGGTTGCGCGGCGTTTGCGGGGAAGGGGAGGGAGGGGGGTGCGCGGCGTTTGCGGGGAAGGGGAGGGAGGAGGGTCTTGCGGGTATTCTTTGGGAAGGGGTGGGGAGGGGGTGGGGGAAGGGAGGGGCCGGCGAGGCTGCGGGAGTGGGGGAGGGAGGAGGGGGGGCTGCGGTGGTTGTGGGGGGGTTTGGTGGGGGCTGCGGTGGTTGGGGTGGGGTTGGGTGGGGGCGGTGGGGGGTGGTGGGCTGAGCTAGAGAGAGTTAGGGTTTACTTAGGGTTAGGGGGGCTGGGGGTTAGGTTAGGGAGAGAGAGAGAGAGTTAGGGTGTTTAGGGTTTACTTAGGGTTTAGTTAGGTTTAATTAGATTTAATTAGGATTTTTTAGGTTAATTAGTTAATTAGTTAACGGTGCACTAACGTCCGTTAGCCAAAAGGGCATTTTGGGTAATTTTTTTAAAAGTTAGGGGTATCGGGTGAATTTTTTCATAGTTCAAGGGTATCTGGTGAATTTTGAAAGAAGTGGGGGTATTTGGTGAATAAATTTATTTGTCATGGGTATTTGGTGAAAAAACCGTAATAATAATAATAACAATAATAATAATAGAAAATTAATAAAAGTAACGTATATACTGTATGAAGAAGTACGTACTCTAGTAATTGAGAGAATAAAACTACAACTTCCAAAAAATAAATGTAAAAAGAAAAAAGGAAAGAGAATGAGTTGTCCCACACTCCCTTTTTTTTTTCCTTTTTTCTCTTTCTATCTACCTTCTCCTTCTTTCTCTTTCTATTTTTCTATCGTGCTGCTGCAAGTTCTCATCTGAAACAATGGAAGCTACCACAAATTTTCGACAAACTCACGGATTCAAGCTAATTTTCCGATCTAGGTCGTGTTTGTTCCGCGATCGGGAACGAACGACCCAGATCGGAAAACGTGGCTCCGTCCCGCGTCCCTTGTATCACTAGTCTACCCCCTAGCGTCACTTGCTTGTTTACATAATCTTTAGCACTAATTACAGTCTTTCAGCTTATAAAAATTGGATTACAAGTGAACTACGCCTAAATAGAAGAAAACTGAGTTAATCAAACTAACTAATCTAAGAGTTTAAGCTTAAGTTAATTTATACATAATGGAGACTAGTTCTAATTAATTACAAAATGAAACTAATCCTCTTAATAAACTTAACAAAATTAAGATTAAGCTGAGCCAAAAATCAAAATGAGATGCAAATCCAACACGCATCACAATCCCTAACAACTACATCGGAATGTTGCCGATTGGTGAAAAACATTCCTTACAATTCCAACAAAGAAAAAACATATTCAACTTATTCGAATCATAAGCAATGCATAAAAGTGATATGAACACTGCAAGTTCCACAAGTCGATTCCTTGCCATCGGGCATCGGGATCACTCAATGGCCATCATCCTCCGATTTGTCACATATATTTTCCTGAGTAGATAAATTATGTAGAAACAAACTCTTATGAGGCTCCACCTTCTTGAGTTTTATCAACTTTCTCATGAACCGGAAGATGTAGCATGCCAACTTTTCCTCCTTCGCCAATTGAAAAAGTTGTGTGTAACCATTCATGTTACCTTGAGCATGTAATAGATCCCAACGAACAAATTGTGAATACGCAGTCCCAATTTCCCCTAATCCTTTGCCTCTCTCCATGGTTTTCCACTTATAGGTTCTTAGAAGTACATCCTTATTGGTGCATCAATTAGTCTTTAAGTATGGAGAAGCATCACTGTCAAAAAGAATCTTTACTGAAAACTCAAAACTCGTTCTTGAGCTTTTCAGTTCTGTGTTCGGAAATGGGCAAAATTGTTTGTCAAAAAAAAACACTTCCAAGTATAAAAAAGGTTGATAGTTTGCAACAATCCGAACTATTTTGTTTTGTTTTGAGAAACATTTTCACCCATTTCTGAATAGATAACAATGACATCACCACTTCTGAAAAGCCAAAGAACGAGTTCTGAGTCTTTTAACAGCGAAGCTTGTGGAGACTCAAAGCCTACTAATGCACTAATAAAGATGCCTTTCAAAGAACCTATAAGTGAAAAACGATGGAGAGAGGCAAAGGAACATTTAGATGAAATTGGGACGGAGTATTCACAATTTGTTCGTTAGGCTTCATTAAATGCTAAGGTAACATAAATTGTTACATGCAACTTTTGCGATTGGCAATGGAGAAAACGTTGGCATGCCACATCTTCTGCTTCATGAGAAAGTTGATAAAACTCAATAAGGTGGAGCCTCATAAGAGTTTGTTTCTACATATCTACTCAGGAAAATATATGTGACAAACCAGAGGATGATGGCCATTGGGTGATCTTAAAACCCAATAGTAAGGAACGACTTGTGCAACTTCCAGTGTTCATATCACTTTTTATGCATTGCTTATGAAACAGATAGGTTGAATCTGTCATTATTTCTTCTTCGGAAGTGTAAGGAATGTTTCTTACTAATCTGCAACATTCAAATTTATGTAGTTAGGGATTGTTTGGCTTTTGGCTCGTTTTTTTATTAGCTTAATCTTAATTTTGTTAAGTTTATTAAGAGGATTAGTTTCATTTTATAATTAGTTAGCACTAATCTCCATTATGTATAAATTAACTTAAGCTTAAACTCTTAGATTAGTCAGTTTAGTTAACTCGGTTTCTTGTGTCTAGGCATAGTTCACTTCTAATCCAATTTTTGTAAGCTGAAACACCTTAATTAGTGCTAAATATTATGTAAGCAAGCAGCACAAGGGTAGACACCTATGTGCTTAAGGTGTGTGCTTCAGCTTTTGTGGAGCTTACTCACTAAAGGAGGAAACCTCCCCATTCCATCCGCAGAAATGGTGACTGGGATTTCTTCACTTCTGGGCAGCAGCTTTCCTTGAGCCAATTGCATTGGTTGGAGCAATCTTCATGTGTGGGAAACTCTCCTACTGGTTGCAAGTGGCTTTGGAAGAAACTAATGGCAAGAAAGCCTCCATTTATGGAAATGTGTGCCGAGTGGGATTTCTTAGTGACATAGCTTTATATATCTTTTGTTCTATTTATTTCTTCTACGATGTAACTATGTAAGCACTCCCTATATAAGCTCATGTAAGCTACTTATAAAACCAGACTTTGTTGATTTGAGCTTTTAGCTTGTTTGAAATTTGAAGTACTTGTCCACAATTCTTCTCGTGCTTAAGGTGTGAATTTAAACACAAAACCGTTAAGTGAGTGAAGCCTAATTTACAAGAGAGTTCGATTAATTAGTTGCAAGTGACTGAAGCCTCTAAATTGGTTTAGAACCCTTAGGTGAACATAAGCGAGTGAAGCTTGTAGGAATCTAAGACAAACCATATCCAATTACTATTCAGATCGGAAACTTAAATTTGTGTTACTTCTTGTGTTACCATCATTCTAATACCAAACCACATCTCTTTATTTGCAAATTTGATCTCTTCATTAATCATTACAAATAGACACTAAATCTATCAAATACTCCATCCAAAATTATAGTAAATACCTTAGCAAAAGTAATATACAAAGAGAAAACACAAGTTAAAGGTTATAGCAGACACAGGTGTAAAAAAGTCAAGGTTTTTTGGGATAATGGGCTAAATTTTTTGGTTATTTGGAAAAATGAGCTAAAGTTAAGGTCATCTGGACAATTTCCCTTATAAGTAATATTATTTTCACTTAACTAATTCAATTTTATCCTCAATTAATGCATAAAACCATGTCATTCCACATTCAAGGAAATTCTATCTATCTGCTACTAAGTCCTCATGTACTTAAAAGGAATCTCATAAAATCCAACAAGAAAATATATAATATACATACTCCCTGAGTCCCTTAATAGATTTCTTATTTCAAATTTGGACACTATTCATAGGTAAAGAAAATCCTCAAAAAAAAAATCCAATATATAAGAAAAAAACATAGTCATGTGGGGTCTTCTTTATTCGTCTCATTGTGTACATTAGAAAAATCAAACTTTTATAATTTTTGCTAAAATGTAATTAAAGATATTAACAATACAAAACACGCATTAGCAAACGTGCATTGGGGGACGCAGAAAGCATATCAATAATATGATCAAATTTTTAAAAAATGGAAAGATCTATAGACCACAAAGATCAATAATTACTAAATTTTAAAAACCAAATAAATTATTTTTGGTAAAATGGGTTACAGGCACCTTTCGAACCGAATTCTCCTAGGGGTAGCGAATTCCGTTCCCGAATTCGTTCCGCATTCCAAAACGAATTGTGAATTATGTGACCCTGACGCAAACTGACTCGATGAGTCCCATGTTTCAAGTTAATAGCATGCTCAAGACCTCTACTAGGGGGGAGTCCAGGTGTCATGTCAAATACCTGTTTATAAGCAGCCAAATGGGATATAGGCAGCTTGTAACATCTACTTGCTCCACTGGTGGTGCTCCTTCTTCAAGCTGGGACAACTCCACCCAATAGCCACCACCTTCCTTTCTCAACATCAGGATCCTCATCATAGCCTCGAGAGAAATGTCTGTTGTGCTTAAAGGAGGGTCTTCTTTAAGTGACACAATGTTGTCATCTTGTTTAAATGGGAGAGTCTGAGTCTTCCGATTTGTCACCATATTCCCGAGCTTCTCCAACCATTGGATGCTATGTATAACGTCTGAATTTCCTTAGGGCAAGGGTTGATTTGATAATCTTCAACTACTTCCACCCCTTGCAACACCAAGGGCACCTCTTTGCACTCTCCTTCTCCCTGCACTTTGACCCTAGTACCCAATGATATCCCAACTGTCTTGGAATGTGAGACTGGTAGGTTTAACCTCCTTAATGTATTAAGGGAGATAAAGTTATGAGTGGCCCCTGGATCCACCATAAATGTAATGTGAGACAGGTAGGTTTAACCTCCTTACTGTATTAAGGGAGATAAAGATATGAGTGGCCCTTAGGTCCACCATAACTATATCAGGTTCTCCATGGATGTAGCCTTCTATTTGAGTGTCTTGGGGCTAGAGATTCCCATTACAGAGTTAAGGGAGATTTCGTTCTATTTTTTGAGTGCTTTATGGGCTAATAGCCTGGTCTAGTTAAATCAAGTCGTCCAATGATTCATACTCAAATTCCTCATCCTCGTGCCCCAATAAGATGCTTAAGTCCTTGCACCTGTGGCCCACGGTCTACTTATCATCACAACGGAACCAAAGACCCTTTTCGTGGTTAGTGTCTTATGATGAAGTGGGCTCGTAGTGGGGTGAGGTCACAGATGAGCTCGAACGTAGAGATTTTTGTGAGTGGGTTGAAGGGGTATAGGTTGAGTTGGATTGGTAGGAATGGACTTTTTTGTAAGGGATAAGTTGAAGGTCCGTAGGAATCGGCCGAGCCATAACAAGAATTACCCTTGGCCTCCTATTTTTTCTCGATCCATGGTTTAGTTTTTCTTGTTTTGGACCCCTAGATCCATTGCATGGTCCAAGGTCTTCGGCCCAATTACTCTTAACTCATTCTTAATATCTTCCTTGAGTTTGCTAACAAACTGGGCCTCGTCTATTGTTTCAGGGATTCACTAGTAGAAAAACGTTGATTTACGTCTGCTGAATTGCGTCGCACAACTGGAAAACTGACGCAGAAGTCTATTGAAGCATCATTTGCGTCGGATACTAAGGTTGCCCGACGCAAATTATGAGTCATGTGCGTCGGATATAAGGTGCATTCAACGCAAAACATTAAAGCAAATTGGTGCGATTTGCATCGAAGGTTCGTGATATGCGATGCAAATCATTGTATCCTACGACTTGCGTCGGATCCTCTTAGCCCACTCGACGCAAATCCTGGGCAGTTATAAAAGAGGAACTATGTGCGTCGAAGGTAAGCCCATCCGACGCACATCCCTCACCTTCCCCTTTTAATTTTCGAGTTATTTCAAATCCTCAAACCCTAATCTCTCTCTCTCTATCTCTCCCTCTCTCCTTCTCCCACTCTAACCGCCGGCTCCACCTCTTCTACTTTCCCTATCTCCCTAGTCCCTCCCCTTCTTCTACTTTCCCTATCTCCCTTAGTCCCTCCGCTTCTTCTACTTTTCCTCTCCTATCATTCGAAATTGAATCTCCTTGGCCCAAGAACAGCGAATGCAATTGAAGAAGAGCAAATGGCAATTCGACTCCTTATCATTCGAAACTGAAGAACAGCGAACGGAAATTGAAGAAGAGCACATGGCGATTTGAAGGACAACGAACGGAAATTGATGAAGAGCAAGAATGTCGGCATAAGTTAAAGAACTGAATTAAAAAAGAGCAAATGGCGATTTTTAGGGTTTTCTAGATTGCTTTTCGCTTGGATTTGGTTAGTTTATTTATAAATTGTTGTATTTGATTAGTTATTAAGAAATTTGTTTGTTGTTTCCAAGAATTTCTACAAATTCCGATTGATTTTTTTGGAGGAGTTGCAGATTTAAACCCTTCCCTTCTTAATATCTTTTGTTTTGGATTTGGTTAGTTTAATTTCTGAATTGCAGTACACATGTCATTGTTTTTGGGTGGCTTATTGTTTGTGGTCATGCTGATTCTTGTTGATGGATGGCATGAAATTAATTTTTTTTTAATAAAATGGAAGGGGTTCAAATCGGGGAAGATAGAGTTTTACCTTGAATTCTCATCAACCCCATAATTTAGGAGTTCGAATTTTACCAGTATTATTTTTTTAATTAAAAAAGCAACCATTTGCGTCGTTTATGGCACACCATCCGACGCAAATAACTCAGCCATTTGGGACTTTTGCGTCAGATTTGGTGTCATCATACCCGACCCTAACGCGTTGTTGCGAAATTGGCGAATCAGCATAGCTTTCATCTCGGACAACCTCAGTCGCCGGCCATTTTCCCAACTGGTACCACAATTAAGCATCTGCGTCCAACGACACCACCACTTTTTCTACTGTTCCTCCGCACTCAAACGATAGAATTTAAAGAACCACTAGTGGCCAATCTAGCTTCTTCGCACGCCAATATCCTCCTCCCCGATAACCACCGCCGAAACCCTCTCCATCAAAATCATCGAACTCATCCTCATACTCCTAATATCTCTCTTCCCTTCCATGGATTTAGGCCCCTTGTTTGGGATGCCAAATCCTGCTCCATTTCGCTCGACCCTCGTTTTGCCTCGTCCTTCCTCCAACGTGGCATTGCCTCTCTCGCGAACCTTCACGACCTCCTTTCTTAAGTGTTTGCTGCAGTGCTTCAACAGCCTTTCCACTGCCGTCGCTACTTCTGCGGTTAAGGAATCTCGCAATTCAGTGATGCCCTGCTCCAAGTGCTTGATACGCTAAGTGTTAAACGCTTCACCATTTTTTCCACCACCAGAATGCACCACTCTGATACCAATTTGCTAAATACGGACTCTCTAAGCAAACAGTAGAATGAATTAAACAATAAGAAGATAAGCAAAACCAGATGTACTAAGAAAAGATTAGTGAAATCCTTTTATTACATCCCTCACATTAGAGAGGTGAGGACTATCCCAAGAGCAATATTTCCCTTCTCAATTTTCTGAATAATCTCATTAAATGAGCTAAGCCCTTATTTATTTACAATTCCACTATCTCTCTCTTACTTTACTTTCTCTCTCTACTCCATTCCCTAACTTTGTTAGAAATATTCAAAGAATATTTCCTCCCTCCTCCATTCTGATCCTAGCTGTAGTGTGTTGAGTAGTTGCTTCTAGGCCCTTCTTATCCTTTCTCCTAGCATACGTGTACATAGGAGGGGTGTAATCAGGTGAGGTCTTAGCATAAAAGAGAGGTGGGAATGCTTGATGACAGAAAGTGAAAGGAAAAGAATAGTTTGCAAATGGAGAATTTGGACAAAGTGATACCCCTGTTTATATATGACTGCGTAGAAGGCAAAGATACTATTTGACTACTTGATACATGCAAGAGTAATTGGTGTTCACTAAAATAACACTACAAGCATCGATACATGCATTTGTATTGGTGAAATGGTGACGGAAGTAACTCTACAACAATTAACTGGATTTGAACTTTATTCAGTTCACACCTTCACGCACCGTTAAATACATGCAAGCTGGAAGTCTAATAGCATAAACAAACTCACTCACAATTCCCACTAAGATCATGATCGAATACGTTGCAATGAAAAAATAGGTTTAAGTCCATAAGTTCTAGAATTACCTTATAGGTGTAAGTCCATTGGCTAAGTAGTATAACCATAAGTTTAGGTCTATAGGTTCCGGAATTACCCCATAGGTTTAACACCATAGGCTAAGAACTACCCCTTAGGTTTAGGTTCATATCAATATCTAGTTCATGAACATTGCATTAATTGTTTTTAAAAGGCATTTGACTTCAAATAATTAGTTTATGATTACAATTTCTTTTGAATTCATTGTTCCTATTTTAGGAGTTTAAATTCCCTTTTACAAAAATCAGAAGTTTATTTTTAATATTTATTTATTTTATTTTATTTCCATGTTCTATTAACGTAGTTATTAATGTGCCAAAATCATAATTCTTTGCACTTTAAGCTTGGGAGGATTAAAATATAACACGTATCAGAACCTCATCCATCCCCTTATATCTTTTTTGTTCAGCACTTCTCCGATTATCAATCCACTGAATTTTTTAATCCACAAAGTTATCACAACTCCCTTGTCATTAAAACCCTTTCTTCATTTATTCAAAGATTTATGCGGTTTTACAAAGTTGATTGACAAGAAAAGTATAATGGCCAATAAAAAAGGAACTTCATAAGTTGGTCGATTTCTTTGGACCACCGTAAAGATAACACACTAGTTTACTACTCTTTAAAGTTGAAACGCCAAGGAAAGACACAACCTTTCCAAAAGTATTCTACCCATTGTTCCAAGTGAAAGCAATAATTCCTCACCAACTAAACACGTGACAACAGACCATAATGCGATAAAGTACGCAAGGGAAATAAGCCTCAAACCAAACATGGGACACCCAAAGGTTACTAAATAGCTTGTTCGAGTCTTCCTTGAATAAGTTGTGGTCCTATTGAATGGTTTCCTCCTGATGCCAGTGATAGCCAACATCAGAATGAGATGACTGGTGCTAAAATCCATGTGAATAGGAACTCGAAATTATTATTTGCCGTAAATTTTTTACAGCATATGATAGCTTGATTTTCTGACTCCCATGCCTGCCTTTTTTTGTTGTTTTGGAAATTTTTGAACACTCCAAAGATAGTCTCTAGAACGAGAAAAGAAGTGTGTTCCCATTGAAGCACCTTTCCACATACAGCGTATACTGAGGATAGATCCATTTCTTTCCCTTATCGTCCCAGCTTTATACAACACATTTGGATTGTTCGCTTTTTGCAACCTTAGATCCCATATTCAAGCTAGTGAGAGCCCTTCTAACATATGTGCTCCACTAACTCCTTCCATGTTTTTGTTTTGCTAGCATGAGTATCAACCAAAATCCAAGCACCAAGCATAGGAATGTACTCCTCTAACTCCCACCACGGTTTTCCTTTACGAACGAAGAAGCCAAAAAAAATATATATACATTCCTACAGATACCAAAAAGTACAGTAATTTTGTCCCTGCAGCTAAACATCATCAACTCAATAAAGTAAACACTTCACCGAAATTCCAAACACAACGCCAGCTAGTACCTCAAAGTCAAATCAATGAGTAGTTATAAATGGCACTTCCTATGAAAGTTCAGCAGTTTAACCAGTGTTTCTTCATTCAACACTTCTGAAGAAAGGCACAGTAAAAGAATCCCAATAGTGAAACAGCCATTCGGTACAAGGTATGCAGAAGCTTTCAATCTTAGTTTTATAGATCTTACTTTTGTTCGAAAAAGAGCATATTTATGCTTTAATAGTCTCTTATTCCTTTAAATATAATATCCATGGTAGATGTCGTATGACTTTCAATTAATGACTTTATTTCAAAAAGAATCTGAATAATGCATCAACTTCACAGAATCAAAGAATCACATGCTAATTGATTTACGCTACAGCGCACATTTTAAACATATAATATTAAACAAAGGAAACAATAAGAAACAGAACAATCTAAATGGAGAAAAACGCAGGTACGCACACACACACCTGAGGAATTTGAGCAACGTATTGCCGTGGATTCGCTTGCTTAACCGACAACTGACAATCCTGAAAATTAGTCACCAAACTCAGAATCAACAGTACAAAATCAAGGATAAAAAAAAAGAAACAAATTAGAGCAAAAATTGAAGACCTTAAGCAGGTCAAGCGTGTCGGATGCCATGCGACCTTTACTAGGAAGTCCAAACCGAATTTCAGCGCGCTCAATAGCGCTAAAATCAGCGTTTCCATTTACCACATTCATTGGAGAAGGAGATGTTTGAATACATGCATACACTCTTAGTTTCACAGAGAAACGAGAATATGAAGAAGACGACAAGGAAATTGAAGGTGAAGAAAGCGAGGAATGTGGAAATGCGGAGAGAGACGAACATTGATGAAGAAAAGGAGATAATTGTAGCATCGTCGCCATTTTTGAGCTGCGAAGTTTTCTCTGTTAGTGTTTGTTGTTACAGTGAGATTAAGGAGGGTGGCTTCTGGCTTGAGAGAGTCTGGCCAGAAAGAGATGTATTGTATAGACTATATTTGTCACTAAGTACTCCCTGTGATTTCGAAGGGGCAATTGGAATATGCTTTTGCGTTTTTTTTTTTTTGTGATTTAGTCAAATAAAAAATGGTAGGTGTGAATTGTGAGTGTGAGGTATGGTTGCGACTAGGGCTGTTCAGAGTGCGGTCTGGACCGCACCAAACCGCAACCCAAATCGTTTTTTCGCGGTTTGGGTTGGTTTGCGGTTTCAAAATTGCGATTTGGGTTATGATTTCCAGCAAACTACGGTTTGCGGTTTGGGTTGGGTTTTAATTTTTATAAACCGAAACCGCACCGTAAACCGCAATTTTACATGATTTTTTATTTTTTTTTTTGTCTATTTTGATTTTTTTTTTTAAATACACTTGCTGAAACAAGAAGTTTGAGTTAAAGAACTTGGACACTTTTGATAAATTATTATTTATGTTTAATTATGAAGTCAACTTCATATTTATTTGGACTCTTTATATTTATTAGCAATTTTTTTTTATTCTTAGATTACAAAATCAATGTCACGGAGGAAAAAATAGTTAAACCACAAACCAAACCGCACCAAACCGTTTTGCGCGGTTCGGTTTGGGTTGGTTTGGGCAAAAGTGCGGCGCGGTTTGGGTTGGGAAAATGTCAAACCGTATATTTGCAGTTTGGGTTGGGTTACCTCCCAAACCGCACCAACCCAAACCGCGAACACCCCTAGTTGCGACTTGTGCCTATGTTTTGTTAACAGCTGAAAATGTAAGTGGTTTTTTTTTTTGAAGCGATAGGGAATGAGCTTGAGAATCTTCTCCTCTTCCCCTCCCTTATTCATCATTTCAGCACCAATTCTAGCCCACAAACTCCTCCTCTTAGTCCTGCCCAGATTAAGAACTAAGAGCATCTACAATAACGTGGTTTAATTGATTTAAGAAAGTCAAAAACATGTCTTAAATGGCTTTATCATTGGGGGAACTCAGTCTAGTTTTGAGTTAGTCTCAATTGCTAGACCAAGGGTCTCTCAGATGGCGAGCCCTACAAGAAGCACAATACAACACGTGGGAATACAACGTGTGGGAATAAAACAGAGCACGCGGGTGCGTTGACGCAACGTCGATGCCGTTTACAAAAACAAAAAACGAGAAGCAGATGCACTAGACGCACGAGTCATGCGCTAAGTGCAAGGCCCGTGTACGGAGCGCACAAGCGATGCGCCTAGCACACGGTTTCATTTTATCCTTCGCGTGAATTTTGGGCTTGGTTTTCCAATAAATAGCTTTGTTTCTCACGTACGTTTTTCATACTTTTTTCCTACAATTTCAATACACTTTAAATACATACAACAAACACTCAAACTCATATTAAAACCACATTCAAACTCCATTGATTTGCATTGAAGCTTCAAGATTGAACCTCCTCCAAATCGTTACATAAGACCCAGGCGACAAATGTATTATTCCTGAGGGTCAATTCTAATTTAATTCCTTTTGTACTAACAATTTACTTATCACAATGTAGATCTCAAAATGAATTAACGTTATTCACTACATTCTTATCTAATCTTCTCTTTATTTTATTTTTATATTCATTACTCATATTCATATGCATGTTGTATGATTTAATGCTTTCATCACCGTACATGTTTATTT
Organism: Beta lomatogona; assembly: GCA_947646795.1. Classification (NCBI taxonomy): domain Eukaryota; kingdom Viridiplantae; phylum Streptophyta; class Magnoliopsida; order Caryophyllales; family Amaranthaceae; genus Beta; species Beta lomatogona. The sequence goes on from CANSNZ010000072.1 coordinate 1,407,509, forward strand.
TTGTTAATCAAAGACCTAAATAAATGTTGTAATGCTAAATTTATATAATTTGGACTATTGGATTAGGCTCCCTGTAATTTGATTGTTTAATTAACATGTCACCAAAAATTAATCTTTTATGTGTTTAATGAACAAACATAGATTAATTTTTGATTGCATTAACATATTAGTTGGTTGTTTTATTGCATAAATCTTGACATGAATCGATATTAAGTAAAGGTCATCAATGGGCGAATTTGATTCCTGATTATATTTGAACCCTTACCCCCGAACTCAATCTTTAGTTCATTGATCATTCATGGAGTCATGACGGGGAAATTTACATTGGATAAGTCCCTAAGTTGTCCCTACAATTTTTCAATATCCAATTAGGTTTATGAGTCTTCCTTTAAATACTTGTTTGCGACTTCTTCATTTCAAAACGATTTCCAAAACCAAACATTTACAATGAGGTAGTCAAATACGCGTTCATCCCTCGTAGGCAATAAAAACGCACCTACACAAACCAAACTCTAGGAACCTTGCTTGCTAAATATCATGTTATCCAAAAATTTCCACTGTCTACCATCCTCAAACCAATGGTCAAGCTGAAGTTTTTAATAGGGATATTAAGTCTATCTTAGAGAAGCTAGTGAAACCCAATAGGAAGGATTAGAGTCTAAGACTTGAGGAGGCTTTATGGGCTTATAAAACTACTTATAGAACACCTATAGGTATGTCCCTATATCGTTTGGTATTTGGTAAGTCATGTTATCTTCCTGTAGAAATTGAGCATGAATCTTTTTGGGCTATGAAAGAATGTAACATAGATTATGATTTGGTAGGACTGAAGCTACATGAAATTGAAGAAAATCGGTTGGAAGCCTACGAAAATGTGCAAACCTATAAGGGCAAAACCAAAATTTCTCATGATAAAATGCTTGCTAGGAAGAATTTCTCTGTTGGTGATAAAGTTTTGCTTTTTCACTCAAAAATAAAAATTTTCCCTGGTAAATTGCATCCTAAATGGATTGGTCCTTTTGTTGCGACTAACGTTTACCCTCATGGTGCAATTGAAATTAAGAGTTTAAAAATCTGATACTATTATGAAAGTGAATACTGAATAGGCACAGGTTGAAGCCTTATTATGAAGGTTTTTCTACTTTCCTAGTTGAGGTACTGAAACTCGAAGATTCCAATTGAAGGTAACTGTTTAGCCTAGGACATTAATAAGAGCACTGCTTAGGAGGCAACCCAAAGGCTTTTTCTAATCCCTCGTTTGATTGCTCTCTTAATATTTCGTAATTGAATAAAATCACGGCTTTTTCTAATTTTATTCTTAAATTTCAGGTTTGGAACTTACATTGGGAACAATGTAAATTTCAAGTGTGGGGGGAGGAACACTCTTAGTAGTAGTATTTTTTATGTCCTTATTTTGTTATCTTGAGTCTTTATTTTTATTTAGAGTCTAAAATTTAACTTTTGTGATACTTTTTTGTGTGAGTCTTAGTTCTCTTCCAAATTGGTGAAAAGAATGTGCATATGTGAGTTGGGTGTGATTGAAGTGGATGTACTTTGTGATTCTTACATACTGATAATAACTCCCTTGTATTCCTCTTGCAATATTCTTGAGTTTTATGCTGATTTTGATGAGATGGAAGTGTGATTGTTTAAGCCATTGTTCCTTGTGAGCTTTTGAGCCTTATATAGACTAAAACATTCATATCAGTCTCTCTTTTTCTTCATGTGTGATATACTCTTCCATGGATTTAAATCTCTAGAACTTGCATAGATTTTCTTTGAGTCCACATATGACTATTTTATGTTATGAAGATGATATAGGCACTTCTGTGTTGTTAAGCTACATAGCCAAAAGCCTTTCTGATTATTAGATCCCTTTTTTTGAGCCCCCTTGAGCTTTATGGCCTGTTTCTTTTGTTTGACCATATTACAAGCCTTGTTCTTATGCCTTACCTAGCTTTGAAACTTGTGGAGCATTGGCTGTTAGTGTTTGTATTACGGTTAAGAAAGGAACAAGTGTGGGGTTTACAATTTTTGAAGGAATTGGTTGTGTTGGAACTTTGATTCATTGATAAAATAATGTTGTTCCAAGAAAGTATAAAAGTAAAAAGTTAGAAAAATAAAGTGAAAAGAGAAAGAAAGAAGGAAAGCAAAAGTATGTTTATGAGCCATGTTCCTAAGGAACAAGTGGAACTTCAAAGGAACTGAGTTATGAAAAAATGTTTAATACTTGTTACAATTGCTGGATTGATTAGTGAAGATAATAAATTTTGGAGTTTTTCAAGTTTTTGCTCTTCGATTCGCATAAATGGCGGAGTTCCCTTTGTTTTTGCTTCACTTGTTTCTTGGCTTTCAGTCCACATATCAAAAAGTATATCCTACCTTGTCACAAGCCTCATTACAACCTCTAAAAGACCTTTTGATTCATTATGTGACGAATAGTTCTCCAGTGGTAGAGAATGCGATGCTATGCAAGCTTATGATAGATTATTTCCATTGGAATTGGGTCTAGAGTGGAACATTGTTAAGCCCTAAACACATGAGAGTTTTTGAGAGAAACACATGACTTGTGATGGTTCACATAATTGCATTAAAGTTGATTTGAAGGAATTGTATACTCAAGGAACCTAAGGGGTGGAGTTCAGTGAATCCAGTGAATGTTTAGTTGTGCTTGACTTGTATGTCTATAGTCTCGATCCTTTGGAAGATGCAGTCTCGTGTTTGTGTCTTGAGTATTTTCTTTTTGTGTCTTTGTTTAAGTTTGCCCGAGGGCGATCGAAGATTAAGTGTGAGCGTATTTGATAAGTGTCAATTATGACATAGTTCCTAATACTTTTACTTGTTCTTTGGTTATTCCTAGTGATTTTGGAGTGTTTTCCTATATTTTTGATATTATGTAATTTATTTCCCTTTTGTGTATTTTAATAGAATTTGAGTCATTTTGAATGAAGATGGAATGATCTTAATAAAGGACTTCATGTTCCTTATTTGTGTTCCTAACGTGTGTTCCTAAGTATGTGTTCTTGAGGAGAAGTTCCCATTTGAAGAAAATTAGTAAGCAAACTTCACAAATCTGAATGCTACTTTAAAGGAACACAATTCTGCTCCTTGGAAAGGACTTGCAACCGAAAGGAACAATGCAAGATCACTATAGACTGAAGAAGCATATCTCTCCTCCTTGCAAAGAAACTGGACTGCTGCATAAAGGAACAACTGATGGAAAATTTGCCAGATTTATTCCAGGTTGTTTTCAAATTGCAATTATACGAGATATTTGAATATTTTGGGGATTAATTCAGGTGGAAACAATATCTTATTAATGAAGGATATTATTCTTGGTGGTTGAAGAAGATATGTAAAGGATAAATATTCCATAATCTTATCTTGATACTATCATGATTCTACCCAAATTCCAACTCATCAAGGAGTCATCTATGGAAATCATTCTATTATAAATAGGCCACAAAATTACTTTAATGGGAGTCTATTTTTGTCCTTCCAAACCCCTCAAGGGTTGGGAGTCGTTTCCCAGTGATCTAGACACAAAGCTGCAAGGGAGCAAGAGCTAGAGTGCGAAAGGAACAACAGATTTGAATTTGTTGTTCCCATTGAGTTCTTCTTTTATTCTTCTTTGTTTTACTTTGTATTATAATTCCTTAGTTTGTCATGCTCAGTAGCTATCAGATTGAAGCCATGTAATTAAGTTTTTATGAGACATATATTTGTTCTTCATTGAATTACAATTATTATATTCAAGTATTTATGAATTATCTGCTTTATTTCATGAATGACGATCCTTATGAGTAGTGACCAACTATTTAATTTGAGTCGGATTTCTAATGCTAGTTAATTATGCTAAGTTCGTGTAATTGCTTAGACAATTAACAAAGTAGCAACCAGTTATAGGGAGGTCGTACCTCAGCACTTTATAACTCTAGGGGTTCATAATCTAGGATAAATCACGTGCCATTAGTAGTGTATATTGTCTTGGGTTGGTGATGTATTCCTATTTCTTAATGATGTCTTTGCGTTGAATTCCATGCTCATAGTAATGGGGCTGATTAAGATTAGTTCGCAGTCGTAAACGAACCAACTAAAAAGTAAGGGAAAACAGGGGAATTGTTCATGCAGTAAATGTACTCATAAAGATTAATTAAAGTGTCAAGGATTATACGAAATTACATGGCTAGTGTCTAACTATCTACTGAGTATTTTTCCTATATGATTGTTCTCATCTTTATTCGCTCTTTAGTATAATCATTAGTTTTGTTCCCTAGCTATTAGTTTTGTTCCTTAGATATTAGTTATAGATATCACGTTATCCCCCCCCCAAAACTGTTACTTTACCTTGTTTTCTAAATGCTTTCTGGTTATTAATTTCTATATAGTAATTTCTATACCAAGTTTGTAAAAAAGAGATTTGTTCTCCTAAGGTTCATGATTTAGGTTCTATAGAATATGCTTCTTGTACCATAGTATTTATAGGTATTGGTAACTTTTCAAAATATAATTTTTCTAAATACTGCTAATAGGTCAGGTGTTTCAGTTCCTAATTCATAATAATTCAGTTGGAATGCACAATTGTATCTTTTTAAGTCTTCTGGACACATTGAACATATTTTCATATTGTATAATAAATGCTTATTGCTGCGGTCATTAAGTGGCTTATTGCGGTGATTTTGGCCGCGCATCAATTAAGGGCGCAACAATAGGTAATTAAACTATTGCTGCGGTTTTTAACCGCAGCAATATTACAACGTATTGCTGCGGTTTCTAAAAAATAACCGCAGCAATATGATTATTTTTTATTAGAAAAATACAGTATATTGCTGCGGTTTCTAGAAAAAATCGCAGCAATATGTATTTTTTATTATTATAAAAATACAACATATTGCTGCAGTTTTTCCCAGAAACCGCAGCAATATACTGTATTTTATTTTTTTAATATTTTTATGCGCGTATGTTCCATCCAACCTCCTCATGCAAGAAGCAGGATGCAGCAAGCAGAATGAGCAGCTGCAACAATATTTTCTGCATAAATTTCGGCAGAGCTCCGTTTGTAAATTGGATAAACCCATAATTGGGAATTAACCTGTACAATATTATATGCAACAACCAACATCCATCATCCAAAATTCATCCAACAACCAACATTCATCATCCTCTAGAACCAATTTTCCTCCAACATCCACAATCCAAATTCCAAGTTCAACAAGAAATAAATACGATTCAATCCAACATAGATATCATGTGAATCCAACATATATATATATATATATATATATATCATATATATATATATACATATACATATATATATATACATATACATATATATATATCATGAAATCCAAGTCAATACGATAATGTTGGTTGGTACAAGTTGCACTAAATTATATTTGTTGTAAAGATAGAGAAACAAAGAAAATTAACATTAACTAACCTACGAAATGCAATTATCAATAAAGTATCTTGCCCACTTATTTTTCACCTCATTGATTTGATCTTCCTTATAAGGATCGAGGGTAAAGGTACAAGAAACCTTAAAATAATTCACCAAAGTTAGCCTCAAATAGTTAAATATATAAAATATGAAATGAATTATAACTGAACAAAAACTTACTTCATCGAAATCCTCCGAACCATAATATAAAGTGAGTACGTCAAAAATGTTAAGCATGACAAAATATTCGCATTTCGTGCCTCCTTGTTGATGTGGGCACTTCATCAAAAGTTTTAAGAAAATGAGGAAATTTATCGTATAATGAGAATAACATAAGCTTTTAATTGAATAAAATATGTCTGTTATACCTCAACACGCTTCCAAAGAAGCTTGTCCCGACGAACTTTGTTGCCGCTCAACCGAAACCTCCTAAAAGCACTACATAACACAACATCAAATGATTTACCCTTTATTTGATGTATATTATAATTTCAATTCATTTAAAATATATCAAACCGATCAACTTACGCTATCATAGGCGGTCTAATCTTTAACTTCCGCTCCTTGTGTAAGCTAGTAGAATCAAAGACATAAATTATCCTGAGCATGGGACATATGACAAGGAGCATTTAATGATGGCTATTGCAAGATTAAATAACAATAATTACTAAAAAAATTCACATGTCATGCAATAATCAATATTTGTGTACTATTAAGTTAGAATATTACTCTTGAAAGATTGGCGCGAAGATGATACTAGCACCAACAACGACGGATCCAGTCAAAGTACAACGAATGTAAGCTGTTACATTCTCCAATGCATTCACATCTGCGGTACTCTCCGGACACGTCCAACAAACACGAACAGCATCCCCAAATCCATCCAAGTCAGACTGCGTTGCCCTAAAAAAAATAGACAAATGTAAATTTTATGTGGAAAATACAACTATCATACAATCAAATGTAAAAATAAATCATAACTTTGATTATTGTTACCTCATGTACACTTGGATAATAGAAATATTAAGCATCTCCCCTTTCAGGAACTGACCAATATCCTCCTTGGTTAGATAAGCGGTGGCATCTTCTGAATAATGGAACAAGGAGCTCGGCAAGGAAACACCAACGGTGTCATCGTATGGGACGGCAAGGGCAAGCGTATCTGCTAACTCCCTACAGTCTTCAGTGAGGGATTCCAAGAACGATACATCATCGACAATTGGACTATAATGAGTAGCAGCACCTGCTGAAAGCTGCTGGCTAGGACATCTAACAGCCTCCCCCGAAATCCCCTTTTGTTTTTTAGGTGTCGGTGTAGCCTAATAATTATTTTTAGAACACGCATAAGATTATGTAACTTTTAAATTTAATGCTATTATTTTTACAAAAATGGATAAAATTTGAACAATTACCTCATCACCTAATATTTGCACTAAATTTTTTGGCCATTGCACCCACGTACCCAAAGCAGTTTATGTAGTGTCGATTTGATATGTAAGGACGGGGAAAGGTAGTGGCAAATGACCTTACTTCTTTACAAAACGATGAATTTTCACTCGAAGGTGATCATTCATCATTCTAGACCCATGAACTGTAGTGGTCTCATCAAAAGCATAAGAATGTGCATCTGCCAGTAGACAAGTCTTTCCACTAGTTGGATCTATCAAATACAATCGACATGGAGTCTCGTCCTAGCAATAACGTAAAGTTCTAATTATGTAAGATAATTATTTGTATAAAGCACATGTATATATAATAATTATCTGTATAAAGCACATGTATATATGATAAATATATGTACCTTCAACTCAAGAGAATGAGTGTCGGAAAATCCAGATAGTGGAGTACGTATCTGAGTGGGCTGTGAAGTAGATGGCCCAGTAGATGGTGAAGTAGATGATGGAACAAATGGTGGAAGAGTGGGATGAAAAGTAGATGGCCCATTAGATGGTGAAGCAAATGATGCAACAAATGGTGAAGCAGATGATGGAACAAATGGTGGAGTAGGTAGATGAATGGGCTATGAAAGTGCCACATTTTGCATATATGTTGCAATGTCATTTCTCCACCTTTCAGTCATTTTCTGCATGAATGCTTCCTCTTATTCCTGACTCGAGCTCTAATAGTTCCTAGGAGGTGGACGACCAAAAGCCTTCCTATAGCCAACATTGTAGCCTCCAAAACCATAACAACGACCCGAATGATCTGGCTTCTCTCCAAGAGCCATAAAAAGGACGTCTTTGTTACGTACCGGAGTGAACTCACCCTTGGCTTGCTTCTCCTTGTACTCCAACTGCCCAAAAAACAAATCACAAATAATAATGTATTTAATAAAGAAAAAACATATATATGTCAAACTAAAAGTTATAGTGATATACATACGTATTTGTCAGCTGCAATCTTTGTTTCCTCAACTGGAATAAATCGTTGTTTAGTGACAAGATCTTTCTTATGCATCACGCACCACCAGTCATCACCCCCGATTAATATGAGAGGACACCGAGGAGGATGGTGTACTAGATGACGATCCAGAATTAAAACTAGGTGGACAGAAGTTCTCATGCTTCCACAACTCTCTAGCATCCACATAGTTCCTTTGACCTAAGTTATGATGATGTGTGTTCTTTTTTGCACTCTCGAGCGCCTTTTCTCGCTTTTTCTGCAAAAAAAAAAAAAAAAAAAAAAAAAAAACATTAAGTTAGTAGAATATAATTTAAATTAATAAAACCAAGTTAATTAGATTATAAACTTACTACAGCCTCATCTGATGTCATAGCCTCTTTGACGGTAAGCCAATCCTCCATCTTGATGTGCTTGTATACATCTGGCGAAGTATCACCTAGCTTCTCTTTCTTTGATCTGACTCTGGTCATTGTGATCCAACCAGATACCAATTTGCGCTTAAAATCCCTCCATCTAGAGTTCACAACAGTCAAGTAGTGCTTCCTATAGCTTATCTCGTCCGGGAAGGTGAAACATATTCTGTTTTCCATCATAAACAAATAAATGAGCACGTTAGGTCATCATTAGTACAATAAATCGCAAAATTGTAAATGGTATAATTACAAAAATCATCAGCATGGTATCTTACCATAGTGTCTGTCCACATCAAATCCAACAGGGCAGGAGAAATGTTTCTCCATTTCCAATTGATGTTAAGCCTGCGTATAGAAAGACCGGCCCAAATATCATACTTGGCTCGCCACGGACCTAATAGAACAAACAATTAGAAATCCAAACATTAAATCGTAAGCATGATAAATTATAAATATCTTACAATCAATAATTACCTGTTGGTCTCCCTAAATCATCAAACTGTAAGTACATATTGTAATACTCCGTATTTTCGGGAGTTATTTTGCTATAAATAAGAAAATATAAAGTAAAAGTGAAAGTATTTTATAATATAGTCTAGGTAAGCCTGCAGTTATAATTTAAATATACAACCTAATTTCGTACCTAATTATATGTTAATTCGGTTTTTGTTAAATAATAAATCAGAATTCGACTTGGAAACAAATCCTAATAACCTAAGGTTTCTCATACTATAAACAAGAAAAGGAAGAGAAAAAAAAAACTAGAAAACCCTATTCACTTGTCATCAGCCGTTTTTGTTTACCAAAGAGAATTTTCTCTCCCCTCCCCTTTTCTTCTCCAGCGAACAACCCCTTCTACTTTCTCTTTCTTCTTCCCAACGTCTGGACACTCACTCTCCGGAGGTCATGCCTGCTCGTCGGAGGTCGCGCCTGCTCGCCGGTGCTGCACGCCGGTTCGCGGTTCGGGTTTCGCGCTGGTGTCAAGTGTGCCGGGGTCCTCGCTGGGCGTAAGTGGCTCGAGTCGGAGCCACGTCGTGCAGTGGTTTGCGGTCGTCGGAATCGGGTGGTGCTCGCCGGTGGTTCAGTCTCGCGCGTCCGCCAGTTGTGGTGGTCGGCAGTGGTCTCCGGTATGCTTTAAAAAAAAATTTCATTCTTTTCTTCATTAAATTAAATTATCAAATCTGATTTTGGTATTATTATGTATCCTTGATGAAATTCTATAATTATAATTAAAGTATAGAATTAGTAAAAGAAATCAGATTATAGTTGTTTTAGTTCTCTAGGTAACTTATTTCTCAAATCTAATTTTCATAATGCTTGTATATGTAATTGTTTAAGTTTGTTGTTGTAAACAGAGTATAAAATAAAGTTAAAGAGAAATCAGATTTACAAGCATATTAACTAGTGTCTAAATATGTTAGTTTTAATAGATTTCATGAAAAGAAATTTAAAACAATAAGATTGGTTAATTTTAATTTTCAAAACACCATATCTTACATAGTTGGATAAGCTGGTTTTTACTTTAATAATATCAAGGACTTAGCACTAAGGTATTTCTATTATTCGATTAGGTCCCAATTTCATAAGCGGAACGTTTAAGTAAGCAGCAAAGCTTCTACGTTACAAGGTACGTACGCGTACCAGTTCAGTTGCAATTACTAGTATCATGTTAGGTTGTAATTTACTCTATTGGAACCTAGAACCATGATAGGGAACAATTGTGATTGCTGAGATTGTTTGGTAATATGATTGTGATTGAAAATCGATATGTAGCATAGTAATGCGATATTCTATGGTATCATAAGCATGATTATTGGATTTGTATTCTTTGATCTATGGTGTAACAATTGGATTTGTATTCTTTGATCATGGTGTAACAAGGATGTTACAAGAAGTAAAGATTTGAGTATTATATCTAAAAAGGAATGTTAAATGATTACATGTTTAATGTGGTATGAATGGACAATACTAAGAAAGGATTTTGGCAATAAACTTGTAGTTGGATTCCCTACAAGTGATAAACAATGGGGGGAGTGTGAGACTTGTTCTACACTCCTACGCAGGCCTACTGTGACGACAGTAGTGTCCTTATAAATTTTGATAACTCAAGTAGGCGGAAGGTTCCGTACGATCTTGGGGGTATGCATACTAAGGTGATGGATGTGGAACGGAACGAAACCGTATTTACATTCCATCTAATAGACTAAGTTGTCTATTAAGGATTAAGTAGCCTGTATGATTCTAGTAAGATGACGGTGCCCGTTCGCTGCCAACTAAATAAAAAGTAAAGAATATAATGCTATGGTAGTATCATGTCTAGGAATGATCCTTATTGTTCTGTTTATGCTTTATATGCACTCAATGCTTTACTATGTACTCAGCATAGCTGATTGTGTGTTATTGTGTGTTTGTTGACCTGTGATGAACCATTGATGCTACAATGGGGAGCAGACTAGGTGTGCTGGTGTTGCTGCATGATGTTGAGCATACGGGGGATAGATCTTGGTCTTAAAACTTTAAAGTGTTTTAAATTAAGCATTATGAGACCTTTATGATTTACTTAATTAGTTTGTGGTTTGAATAAAAAGGGGTCCTTGGTGATTCCCGAGTTGTAGTTAAAGTAAACATTTTATTTCCGCTGCAATGTAGTTTTCTTAATAAGGAGTTGTAACGTTTTGATTTTATTATGCCTTGCGTTTTACCGCGGCGGTAACACTCCCAAAGTCGATGCAACGTAGCTTAGACGTGTATGGAATTTGGGGGTGTTACAAAACTGGTCATCAGAGCTAAAAGTTCCTATTTTCAAAGATGTTTTAAAAGATTTTAAAATGGGTAGTATGGAATAAGAGCATGTAGATTACTTTTGCGTGCATTAAATCATAGGAATGATTTTATTTGTACTGCCTTTCTTGCCTTTATTTGTCTGATTATATGAAATGTGGTGTGGTTGCTTGATTGAATTGGTGAAAGGTTCTTTGGAATCTTGGAAATGTGAATAGAGTAGGAGGATGTACAAGGATAGTGGTTGAAAGCACTAAAATTCGATAGTAAAATATTTTAACTCCCTAAAATTTCGAATTAATATAATATTTCAAAGATGTTTCAGAAATGTATTGAACTAAAACTTTATTTCGAATATTTTAGGAAAGAATCATATAAATTGTCATAAATATTTTGAACTTGGGATTCTAAAATTGAAAATAATCGTTTTACCTCTTATATATGTTTATATATAATGTATACTTAAAAACCTTAAATTCACAAAACTTAGACTATTTTCCTTCTTTAAATTCGCAGATGGTTTACGACATAGGTCCTAAGGAATACCTGATGAAACACCGAATAGCGGAAGATTGGGACATCTGGGCCCATAAAATGAAAGCTGCTATGGAGTATAGGACCTTACAGGGAGATACTAGACTAAAGACTAAAATGGAGAAAATATATTTTATGCTGCAGTACGTGCCTAAGGAGGAACCCTACCTTTTCGTACACCGTAGATATAGGGATATGTGGTCAGAAAATGGAGGTGTTAATAGGGCCAAACACAATTACTGGAACCAATACCTTCCTACTGTAGGACATTTTATTACTGATCTAAAATACTGTGAAAATGAATGGAGAATTCGTGAGAAAAGAAGTTGGGAGCCCTCTACCTCATCACCTTTAGTTCAAGGGACCTATCATGTGGGGGAAAGCTCGGGAATTAATGTGAATTCTGAGAACCCTAGAGTTAAATCTGAGCCGCAAGCGTCCTTTAGAGCTGCAAAAAGAGCTAGTTACCAAACTTTTGACGATGAGTTCATACCCGAGGACTACCACATAGCGGCAAACCTCAGAACTGTTACCTACATTTCCGATGATGAGGGGAATAATAGGACATTCATCGTAGTGATTGGGGAAGATAATGCTGTACCTATACTTGACTTGGAGAATGAGGAAGAGGGAGATCCTAATGAAAATGAGCCTGCTGAAGAGGGAGATCCTAATGAAAATTAGCCTGCTGAAGAGGGAGATCCTAATGAGACTGAGCCTGATGAGGAGGATCCGATCGAGGAAAATGACCAATAACCTCTGGAGGAAGATGAACCTATAGAGGATGACGAGTCTTCTGAGGACGAAGCTGACATGGAAGAAGGAATAGAAAATCCTAATTCAGATGACGAAGCTCACCATTATAGTCCCTAGTTTCTTTTGATTATATAATTAGGATTAGAATATTATTTTATTCGTTTATTTCAGTTTTAATAAGGCTTGCATGCCAAGTAGCAAACTAGTATTCTTTTATTCCTTTATTTATTCATATTATGTTTTCCTTGGAAACAATAAATTTTACTCTTTTTAATAATAATACAACAGTTTTATTCATTTATGTGATGTAACGTCTTATTTGAGATGTTTATATGGCAAGTCAATAGAGACTTAATGATTGTTTGCAATAAAAATGTGTTATATAAACGTGCCAATGTGTAGTAGTTAAATAATTAAACGACTATGTGCATATCGGCTGAAAACTTGGCCGTTGTGTCATTTTTCAAATGAGAATGGTTCGTCAAGGCGGCACGCCCGATACCTCTCTGAATGTCGAGCAATCGATTCGTGATCTAGTGCAGATCACAGCTAACCTAACCCAGGGTCATAACCGGGATGGGGACTTGTCTGAAAAGGTTGCCCGTAGGAACCCACCAGTGCTGAATGGGAAAGGGGGGCCAGAGGAACTAGAAAACTGGGTTGGGGAGTTTGATAAGCTGTTCTTTACCTTCTCCTGTCCAGATGATAAGATTGTACATGCCCTTAGCAAGCTATTACCTTCAGGGGGATGCTCTCTTTTGGTGGACCCAAGCTAAGGACAACCTCCTTAAACAACCTGACTTTGGGTGGGAAACCTTCAAGAAAGCCCTGAGGGATAAGTATTACCCTCCATACCTCAAGAAACAGAAAGCCCAAGAGTTTATGATGCTAGAACAAGGGAACCTGTCTGTTGAGGAGTATTATCGCAAATTCATTGAGTTGATGAGATTTGCTCCTGAAATTGCCCCTACTGAGGAAGCTAAGGCCTCACGTTTTGAATTAGGGCTCACCCTTGACCTACAAGGGAGACTCGGGGGAGATACTTTCACCTCGTTGGACCATGTCTTTGGCAAAGCTGCCCACCTATATGCCATAAGGAAACGAGAGGAAGGGGGTAAACAAGGTGAGAAGCGAAAGGAGAATCCAAACCCCGAGGTTCAAAGGTTTGAAAAGAAACACCAGGGGAACCAAAACAACCAAACCTTCCAACGAAACTTTGGTAAGGGACCCAACAACAACAACACTCAACATAATAACAATAACCGCAACAATAACACCAACAACCGCAGATCTGAGCGTGTGTACAGGTGTAAGAAGTGCCCAAACAACCATCCTGGGATAGATTGCGAGGGTAACAAAGTGGAGTGTCGTGAATGTGGGAAACTGGGGCATAGGGCGTATGAGTGCTACTCAAAGAATAAGGTTAACCCCAATGGTCAAAAGAAAGGGAACTATGGAGACAAGCCTAGAAATGGGAATGGAAATGGTGGAAATGCATACAATGGGTCAGGGAACTCTAATTATTCCAAACCACCAACTAATGCAAATAACCAGGCACCATCTGGGAACCATGTGACCAACAACAATGATAATAAGGGCAAAGGGAAGCTGTATATGATGACGGCTAGTGAAGAAGAAGCTCGTAGAGATGTTGTCACTGGTATTTTCTCTATTAACTCAATTCCTGTTAAAGTATTGTTCGATTCTGGAGCATCTTTGTCTTTTATTGGCCATACAATTGTTAGAACTCTAGCACTGGTTGAGTCCGATTCAATTTCTATGCCTATAATTATTCCGTCCGGGGATACTGTTAATTGCTCTAAGAAATTCCTGAATGTCTCACTGAAAATAGGGGAGGGCTTCTTTCCTTCCGATCTAATAGAGTTTAATTTATCGAACCTAGACATCATTTTGGGGATGGATTGGCTTGGGAAGTACAAGGCTAAGATAGACTGTGATGCACAGAAAGTGGAACTGAGAGATCCTTCGGGAAAAAGGGTGTCATATAGGAGAATACCTCAAGAACCTGGGATTAAGGTAATCAATGCCTTGCAACTTAAGGGTTATATAGGCAAAGGATGGCCTCTATTTATGTGTTCTGTGAGAAGGGTTGAGGATGATCCATTAAAACCTGAGGATGTATCTATAGTTAGCGAATTCCAGGATGTTTTTCCTGAAGAAATACCTGGTATGCCGCCAAGGAGAGATGTAGAGTTCACGGTTGACTTAGTACCTGGAACTGGACCTATCTCAAAAGCCCCATATCGAATGGCTCCAGCAGAGATGAATGAGTTGAAAAATCAGTTGGAAGAACTACTAGAGAAGGGGTACATTAGACCTAGTATGTCACCATGGGGAGCCCCTGTTTTATTTGTGAAAAAGAAGGATGGTAGTTTGAGGTTGTGTATAGACTATCGTGAATTGAACAATGTCACTGTGAAAAACAAATATCCATTACCTAGGATAGATGACTTGTTTGACCAACTTCAGGGTGCAGGGATGTTCTCCAAAATAGATTAAGGTCTGGTTACCATCAGTTGAGGATTGCTGACCAAGATATACCTAAAATTGCCTTCAGGACTAGGTATGGACACTATGAGTTTACCGTCATGCCTTTTGGGTTAACCAATGCACCTGCAGTTTTCATGGACCTCATGAATAGGATTTTTCGACCCTACCTCGATAAATTCGTAGTCGTGTTCATCGACGATATATTGATCTATTCAAGGAGCAAGGAGGATCATGAGGGACATTTGAGGCTTATTTTACAGACACTTCAGGAGAACCAACTGTATGCAAAATTTTCAAAGTGTGAGTTTTGGTTAGAAAAGGTGTCATTTTTGGGTCATTTCGTCTCTAAGGAGGGTGTGTCAGTGGATCCTGCAAAAATAAAAGTTGTGAGTGAATGGCCTACCCCAAAGAATGTCACAGATATAAGGAGTTTCTTGGGTTTAGCCGGTTATTATAGGAGGTTTGTGAAAGACTTTTTGAAAATAGCAAAACCCATGACTAACTTAATGAAGAAAGATTGCAAGTTTAACTGGACTGACGATAGTGAGAAAGCCTTTCAAACACTCAAAGAGAGATTAACCTCAGCACCTGTTCTAGCCTTGCCTAACGGGGATGAGGGGTATGATGTCTATAGTGATGCGTCAAAGAATGGGTTGGGTTGTGTTCTTATGCAAAATAGGAAAGTTATAGCTTATGCATCCCGTCAACTGAAACCATATGAGGTTAATTACCCAACACACGACCTAGAGTTGGCCGCAATTGTCTTTGCCTTAAAAATCTGGAGATATTACCTTTACGGGGTGACTTGCCAAATTTTCACCGATCACAAAAGCCTCAAATACATCTTCACCCAGAAAGACCTTAATATGCGACAGCGCAGATGGTTAGAGCTCATTAAGGACTATAACTTAGATATTCAATACCATAAGGGTAAAGCAAACGTTGTTGCTGATGCATTGAGTCGTAAGTCTAGCCATAGCCTGAACACCTTGGTAGTTGCTGACAAACTTTGTGAAGAATTTTCTAAACTCCAGCTTGAAGTAGTCCATGAAGGGGAAGTGGAAAAGTTGTTGAGTGCCCTAACCATCCAGCCCAACTTCCTAGATGAAATAAGGGAGGGTCAACCTGGGGATGTGAAACTTGAGCGGGTCAAAGCAAAACTTAAGGAGGGAAAAGCAGAAGGGTTTGAAATCCATGAGGATGGGAGTATACGCTACAAGGGTCGGTGGTGTGTGCCGCAAAAATGTGAGGAGTTGAAGCAAAAGATAATGAGTGAAGGTCATAATACGAGTTATTTCGTCCACCCAGGGGGGGATAAGTTATATAAGGACCTCAAAAAGATGTTTTGGTGGCCTGGGATGAAGAGGGCAGTAGCCGAGTTTGTTTCCAAATGTCTGACGTGTCAGAAGGTTAAGAGTGAACACAAGAGACCTCAAGGCAAAATCCAACCTCTTGACATTCCAACATGGAAGTGGGATTCGATATCCATGGACTTCGTCGTAGCCTTACCTAGGAGTCGGGGAGGCAATAACACAATATGGGTGATAGTGGACCGATTAACCAAAACTGCAAGGTTCATACCCATGAAAGACACGTGGAGTATGGAAGCCCTAGCCAAAGCATATGTTAAACATGTCATCCGATTGCACGGAGTACCCACGAGTATAGTGTCTAATAGGGATTCGCGATTCCTTTCGAATTTCTGGAAAAAGGTACAGTAAGCATTTGGTAGTGAGCTATTGATGAGTACCGCATTTCACCCAGCTACAGACGGTCAAACAGAAAGAACCATCCAGACCTTGGAAGACATGTTAAGAGCTTGTGCCTTAGAATACCAGGGATCATGGGAAGACCATTTGGACCTAATAGAGTTCTCATACAACAACAGTTATCATGCTATTATCAAAATGGCTCCATTTGAAGCGTTGTTTGGGAGAAAGTGTCGCAGTCCTTTGTGCTGGAACGATATTAGTGAGACGGTGGTGTTAGGTCCTGAAATGATTCAAGAGACTGTTGATCAAGTGCGAGTCATTCAAGAGAAGATTAGGGCTGCGCAGGACAGGCAGAAGTCCTATGCGGATCAGAAGCGAAGGGAAGAGAACTATGAAGTTGGTGAAAAAGTGCTGCTTAAGGTGTCTCCAATGAAAGGAGTGATGCGATTTGGGAAGAAAGGGAAACTAAGCCCTAAGTTCATAGGACCATATGAGATTTTGGCGAGAGTAGGCAAAGTGGCTTATCGCTTAGATTTGCCAAACGAGTTAGAAAGGGTTCACAACGTGTTTCACGTATCCCAACTTCGGAAATACGTACCTGACGAGTCGCATGTCCTAGAACCTGAAAACGTCGAGTTAGACAAAACCTTGTCCTATGAGGAGAAACCCATCAAGATCCTAGACCACAAGGTGCGTAGTACGAAAAATAAGGACGTCAAAATCGTGAAGGTGTTGTGGAGAAATCAGAATACTGAAGAAGCCACATGGGAAGCAGAGGATGTGATGCGTCTGAAGTACCCTGAGCTTTTTCAAGAGGTAGGCGAGTTACGAGGACGTAACTTTTTCTTTTAAGGGGGAAGAATGCGATAGAATTTCGCGCTTCCCCTAAAAGTTTGCTTAAGTTTGTTATTTATGTGTATTATTGTTTATGTGACTTGCGAAAACTAGAAAACGCTTGTGAAATTTTGGGACTTAGAAGTGCAAAAGTTCGTCGTTAAGACTGGCTACCTCAAAGTTTCGGGACGAAACTTCCTTTAAGGGGGGAAGCCTGTAATACTCCGTATTTTCGGGAGTTATTTTGCTATAAATAAGAAAATATAAAGTAAAAGTGAAAGTATTTTATAATATAGTCTAGGTAAGCTTGCAGTTATAATTTAAATATACAACCTAATTTCGTACCTAATTATATGTTAATTCGGTTTTTGTTAAATAATAAATTAGAATTCGACTTGGAAACAAATCCTAATAACCTAAGGTTTCTCATACTATAAATAAGAAAAGGAAGAGAAAAAAAAAATAATTAGAAACCCTATTCACTTGTCATCAGCCGTTTTTTTTTACCAAAGAGAATTTTCTCTCTCCTCCCCTTTTCTTCTCCAGCGAACAGCCCCTTCTACTTTCTCTTTCTCTTCCCAACGTCTGGGCACTCACTCTCCGGAGGTCACGCCTGCTCGTCGGAGGTCGTGCCTGCTCGCCGGAGGTTCGCAGTTCGTCGGGGTCCTCGCCGGTGCTGCACGCCAGTTCGCAGTTCGGGTTTCGTGTTGGTGTCAAGTGTGTCGGGGTCCTCGCTGGGCGTAAGTGGCTCGAGTCGGAGCTACGTCGTGCAGTGGTTTGCGGTCATCGGAGTCGGGTGGTGCTCGCCGGTGGTTCAGTCTCGCGCGTCCGCCAGTTGTGGTGGTCGTCAGTGGTCTCCGGTATGTTTTAAAAAAAAAATCATTCTTTTCTTCATTAAATTAAATTATCAAATCTGATTTTGGTATTATTATGTATCCTTGATGAAATTCTATAATTATAATTAAAGTATAGAATTAGTAAAAGAAATCAGATTATAGTTATGTTTTAGTTCTCTAGGTAACTTATTTCTCAAATCTGATTTTCATAATGCTTGTATATGTAATTGTTTAAGTTTGTTGTTGTAAACAGAGTATAAAATAAAGTTAAAGAGAAATCAGATTTACAAGCATATTAACTAGTGTCTAAATATGTTAGTTTTAATAGATTTCATGAAAAGATATTTAAAACAATAAGATTGGTTAATTTTAATTTTCAAAACAACATATCTTACATAGTTGGATAAGCTGGTTTTTACTTTAATAATATCAAGGACTTAGCACTAAGGTATTTCTATTATTCGATTAGGTCCCAATTTCATAAGCGGAACGTTTAAGTAAGCAGCAAAGATTCTACGTTACAAGGTACGTACGCGTACCAGTTCAGTTGCAATTACTAGTATCATGTTAGGTTGTAATTTACTCTGTTGGAACCTAGAACCATGATAGGGAACAATTGTGATTGCTGAGATTGTTTGGTAACATGATTGTGATTGAAAATCGATATGTAGCATAGTAATGCGATATTCTATGGTATCATAAGCATGATTATTGGATTTGTATTCTTTGATCTATGGTGTAACAATTGGATTTGTATTCTTTGATCATGGTGTAACAAGGATGTTACAAGAAGTAAAGATTTGAGTATTATATCTAAAAAGGAATGTTAAATGATTACATGTTTAATGTGGTATGAATGGACAATACTAAGAAAGGATTTTGGCAATAAACTTCTAGTTGGATTCCCTACAAGTGATGAACAATGGGGGGAGTGTGAGACTTGTTCTACACTCCTACGTAGGCCTACTGTGACGACAGTAGTGTCCTTATAAATTTTGATAACTCAAGTAGGCGGAAGGTTCCGTACGATCTTGGGGGTATGCATACTAAGGTGATGGATGTGGAACGGAACGAAACCGTATTTACATTCCATCTAATAGACTAAGTTGTCTATTAAGGATTAAGTAGCCTGTATGATTCTAGTAAGATGACGGTGCCCGTTCGCTGCCAACTAAATAAAAAGTAAAGAATATAATGCTATGGTAGTATCATGTCTAGGAATGATCCTTATTGTTCTGTTTATGCTTTGTATGCACTCAATGCTTTACTATGTACTCAGCATAACTGATTGTGTGTTATTGTGTGTTTGTTGACCTGTGATGAACCATTGATGCTACAATGGGGAGCAGACTAGGTGTGCTGGTGTTGCTGCATGATGTTGAGCATACGGGGGATAGATCTTGGTCTTAAAACTTTAAAGTGTCTTAAATTAAGCATTATGAGACCTTTATGATTTACTTAATTAGTTTGTGGTTTGAATAAAAAGGGGTCCTTGGTGATTCCCGAGTTGTAGTTAAAGTAAACATTTTATTTCCGCTGCAATGTAGTTTTCTTAATAAGGAGTTGTAACGTTTTGATTTTATTATGCCTTGCGTTTTACCGCGGCGGTAACACTCCCAAAGTCGATGCAACGTAGCTTAGACGTGTATGGAATTTGGGGGTGTTACACATATCTTCTGTGTTGTGGAGATTCATCGTAGGACCTCTTTTACTCTTTCTAGATGCCTTTGTCTTCCCACTTGACTTCTTCCCCCTCCCTTGTGCACCATAATATGCACTGGTCTGACGACGATCTAAGAATCAAAATAAGGAAACTAAATTAGAGAACAAACAAATAAATGACATATTCAATATTCACAATAATCAAATAAGCGCGAACCTGAGGGGCGTGGCTGACGTGGATCAGATGCCACCTCAATGCCAAGTAAAGCATCCCTATCAGCTTCTAGTCCCATTGTTTCCATCCAAGCATCAAACGCATATGCAGCACGATCACTGTCCTCCCCCTGGTCAGCCTCCTTTTCTGGGTGAAATGGTGCATCGGAATCCGATGACTGATCGCTCGAACCGTCACTAGCCATATCTGTAGCATATACATAGAAACAACAAAAAGTGTTAACAAAATTTAAAACAATATATATCAACACATTATTGTAACGAAATCTATTATAAGTACATCAATTTATAATTCAAAAACTCATATAGAACATATTTTACCTTTAATTTTGGTCAATAGGTTGCTCGATGACCGTTATACCTTCTTGGTGATCCATTCGCTTGTAACTATTGTCAGTATCAGACACATCCATCATATCATCATTTGGGATTGAGAAAGGGGGGGTATCATCAAACTTATCATATTCTTCTTCGTCGTCAACATCACCTACTCCTAAAATTCGCCTTTTACCATTAACAACAATGCACCACTGAGTGTCTACAAGATCAGATACATAAAACACTTGTTTTGCTTGTGATGCGAGGATAAAAGGTTCTTCAGTGTCACGCAGACGATTCATACCGACTAGAGTAAAACCGCACTCATCCGTTCGCAAACCACGTCTATTATCCGCCCACTTGCATTGAAAAATAGGCATAGTGAAGTCACAATAATCGAGCTCCCATATTTCCTGAATGATCCCATAATATGATTGTTTAGCATCAATCGGAGTTTTATCCTTTGCACTCGCATACTCCCTAGACGATGCAACCATTGAAACCCCACAATTAAGTACCACCTTTGATTTCTTGTCCTGACGTTCAGTGTAAAAGGTATATCCATTGATATCATACCCCTCATGTGATTTAAAACTGTCACGTGGACCGTATGCCAACCACTTAATTATATCAGGTACATGATGGTTGTTTGCAGACAATTCACCAATTACTTTATTGTGGAATCAATCAATGAAAGACTTGTTATGCTCATTCATCAACACCCTCTCCCCTTTTGACGGGTTTTTGTGGCGCAATTCACGCATATGTTTCTCGAAGTATGGATTAACTTCAGTAACATGGTGCAACACGAAAAGATGATCTTAATTCAACTCACTCAATGAAGGCGAAATATGTCGCATTCCGACCCACCCTTGCCTTCTAACCTTCCCTCGTGTCTGGACGTTGGAAGACCTATCGTCACAGCCTTAGCAAAATGAGAAGAACAATATCCTCCAACCTCTTCAGCAATTGTTCCTTGAATAATACTCGCCTCTGGTCTTGCTGGGTTGCACACTTTCTTTTTCAAAGAACCCATATGTCTCTCAAAAGGGTATGCCCATCTTAAAAACACAGGGCCACACAGTTTAATCTCCCTTACCAAATGAAGGACTAAGTGAACCATAATGTCAAAAAAAAGAAGGTGGAAAATACATCTCAAATTGACAAAGTGTGATCACCACCTCATTTTGCAAAGCATCCAACTTATCAGGGTCAAGTACCTTATTGCATATGGTATTGAAAAATGAACACAACCTCGTGATGGCAAGCCTGACATGTTTTGGAAGAATCATGCGTATTGCAATCGGCAATAACACTTGCATCAACACATGACAGTCATGGGACTTCAACCCAATTAATTTAAGATCAGTCATAGAAACAAGTCTTCTCATGTTAGATGAGAATCCAGTGGGAAAATAAATACTGTATAAACACTCACAGAACAATAATTTTCCTTGCCTAGACAATGTATAACAAGCTGGAGGCAAATACGTTGTTGTTCCATTTCATTTCTTAGCTTTTCCCTTAACCTTTGGCCATAAATTAGGCCGAATATTCAATTTCTCCATATCTCTAAGAACCTTCAGACTATCCTTAGTCTTTACAGGCATATTCAACAAAGTACCGATAATTGCATCACAAACATTTTTTTCAATATGCATCACGTCGAGACAATGTCTAACTGGTAATTATTTCCAATAAGGAAGTCTCCTGAATATAGACTCTTTTTTCCAAATGATACCATCGTCTTCCGAAGGTTTAACCCCCTTACCAAATATTGTGCCCATCCCCTTAACACGATTATAAAATTCTTTTCCGGTCAACGGTCTAGGAGCTGGAGCATTTTCAACTAACCCGTTAAATGGTGCTGTTTTCTTTCGATATGGATGAGAATTATGTAGGAATTGCCTATTAATGATATAATCATGTTTCCCATAATGTGGCAAATGTGTAGCCTCCATACCATTCTCACAAATGGGACATGCCTTTTGTCCTTTGACCTTATACCCCGACAAATTGTCATAAGCAGGATAATCATTTATAGTACAGAATAGCATAGCACGAAGCCTGAAAACTTCATTAGAATACGCATCAAACACCATAACACCTTCGTCCCGCATCTTTTTGAGATCTTCGATGAGAGGTGCAAGATAGATGTCTATATCATTTCCCGGCTGCTTAGGCCTAGAAATTAAGAGAGACAACATAATATACTTCCGCTTCATGCACAACCATGGAGGAAGATTGTATATCACTAAAAGAACAGGCCAAGTACTATGTTGATTACTCAAAGTACTGTAAGGGTTCATTCCGTTCGTGCACAATGCAAGTCTCAAGTTCCTAGCTTCCTGACCAAATTCCCTATATCTGGAATCTATAGCCTTCCATTGAGGAGAATCTGCTGGATGCCTAAGCATCCCATCTTTCTTTCTCTGATCAGCATGCCATCTTAGGTTCTTTGCATCTTCTTTGATAGAAAAGAGCCTCCTAAACCTTGGCACAATTGGAAGATACCACAAATCTTTTGCAGAAGTGTAATAGCCTAGTTTTTAAGCAGCTTTCATCAAAAGATAATTGTAATTATTATTTTAATTAGCTATCTAAAATCTAGAAATATACTTCTACGTTTAGCTATATTTTGGACTAAAGTAATATATTTGATCTATGATGTGATACTACGAAAATACCCTTATGAATTTCAAAACAAAAAAAAAAATAAAAGAAGTAAAAACTCATTTCTCTCTCTCTTCTTCTCTCGTGCCTCTTGTGGGAGCTCTAGAGAAATCTTGAATCTCCTATTATTCTCTTATAAATACTTCGAATTGAAGATCTTAAATTGTGAAGCATCCCAAATGATGAAGGGCAACTCAAACCCCCAAAACCCCATCTTTCTGGCTTCCTCTCTCTCGCACGCTCATTCTCTCTCTCATTTTCAGTCGGTTGTTAACCCATCGCTATGCAGCGAGCATCACCCTCGTTGCCGGTGTCACTGTTCTGCTAGCCTTCGCTCCTCCTCTTCTCTCCTTCGTGGGTCTCGTTTGATTTATTGATGTTGCTCTGCTTTTGAGAGTGTGTTTCGCTAGGCCACATTTTTCTCTCTCCTATCGCTATTGTGTTGTGGTGATGGCGCCAATTGTGTGATGGCGCTGCTACCGTCGTCTAACCGCTGCTGATGCTACCCATTCAGCCAGTCGTTACAATGAAGTTGCTGCCTAGTTCGTTATCGCTGCCAAATGGCTGCATGTTGTCATAAATTCGGCTCCTAAAATTCCTTGTCCTTCCCTTTACCGAAAGAAATCATGGTAATCATTCTATTCCATTAGTCGAAATTTGTGTTTGGTTAGCAAGAAGAACATTAATTTATTAATCCACCATTGCTCAGGGATTTATGTTCTGTTTTGATTTCTATTAGTTGAATCAAAATTGGTAATGTTTGATGTATTGACATCAATGATCGAAACTTTGTTTACTTTATTTGATTCAAAAATTTGTATTGGATTTCTTTCATCAGATTCTATTTTCAACTGAAGAATTCTTGAGGATTGAAGTTATATATAAGCTTTGTTGAGTTAGAAAAATGAAAGTGGGTTACAACTTGGAACTAGTATGATACGTTGTATTCTCATATTCAAATTTTTATTTCCATTTTGTTTGAAGCCTTGCCATTGTTCTTCTTTGAAACAGGAGTTAGTAGATTTGAAGGTTGTGATATGAAAATGATTAGTCTATCATGAAAGAGATAAGTTGTAAGTTGTGCAACCTGTTTAAGACAAACTAATTTGATGGTGAATGATGGATTAACTGGATATAAATAATGGTATGTAATAAGGAAAAGTTAAGGAGATAGGTAATTTAGTATAAAGGAATTTCAGCAAAATGGGTTCTCGAATTAAAGCATCACTTGAGGTGGGTTTGGTATTTGAGGGCTAAAATGCTAATTGTCCTTGTTGTTTATCATGTGAGATATACTGTCGTGAAACTCAAATATCATAGGGCATGGATGAGCAAAATTATGGTTTCTTGGAGATTAATTATGGAATGGAAGTGATGTTCAAGCATGATCAAGATACACATTGTCCCTCCACCTTATAAGTACACTTGTGTGCGTGCGCAACTGCAAGTTTTATGAATTTCATGATTTTATTAAAAGAAATTAGAGTTCTGACTTGAACTTGTTATGAATTTATGATTATAAAGTTCAGCTTGTTTGAAAGTGTGATTCTTAAGTACTAAGTTTTTCCGATTTTTCGGAGTTTATGATTTAACTCCAAGTGTTTGATTATATAGAGTTTAGTATTGATTTTTAATTTTGATTTGAGATATATTTATAAGTTTTGGCTCTGGAAGATAGTTTTATTCGAAAATTTAAAGTAAGTAAAGGTTACCCAATGATATCAACTTCTGCTACACTAAGTCAATCTGTTCTATATTGAAGAATATATTGGTTTCTGAGATCTAATAGTATAAGCTAATCAATGACCCACATTTTAAAATATTATATGAAAGTTAAGAATGTTATTGAGAGTCCGAATATATTGTAATGGTCAAGTGTTTTCTGATTCAAGCTAGTTATATACAAATTCTGAAATACGTTCAAGATACAAAGATTTTTAGTATATTGGTTTATCACCATCGAGGAATGTGGACTTGACGTTTCGAAAATATGAGTTTGAAAGCCTGACCATAATATTGGATTTCGAGATATACTTTATTATGAGTTTTTGCGTGCTTGGGATTATTTGGGTTATGAAAATTTCGAGGATAGAGATTCCAAAAGTAAACTATTGTTTGGAGATGGTAGGTATAGTACAAGTTACGACTTGTGGAAGATTTAGCTATATGCTTAGGTACATGATAATTACAGGGGTTAGCCATAAATCCTTGGCGATATTAGATGGAGTGTAAATTGGTAGAGTTATAAAGTAAGCTTTCTGATTCTGTTTTTGTAAAGAAAATAAGTTTATATCAAAAGTAAAATTTTATTATTTGGGGATTTCTTGGAAGAATCCTTAGAATTGAGTTTTATAAGATTAAAAAGTTGTGTTGGAATGGTCGTAGGTGAAGAGTTGTACTCTGGAATATAAGTTGTTATCTGAAAAAGTTAAGTTAGATAATTAAGTTTGTAAATGGGAAGTAAGTTTAAGAGTTCAAATGTCGCTTAGTAGATTAAAGGAATTTGTTACAGAAACTTCATGGGTCCTTAAAGCATGAAAGTTGTAAATTTTGGGATAACATGAATTAAGGATGAAAAAGTAAATTGGATTTGTGAAGTTGTTATTAGTAATTTGTGAAGTTGTTATTAGTAATATAATAGCTCAAGAGATGCGTTATAGATTGAAGGGGGCAGAAAAATAGTATAATGAGTCAAAGTACCTAAGTGGTGAGCAACTATATCTGAATTTCTACTATGAATATAGAGCGGGGACAAGTAAAAAGGTTTAGAGATGCTATCCTCTAATTGAAGAATAAGGTTAAGAGTGGGATGTTGGGGAAATATAAATAGGAAAAATTGACAACAGATGTTTCAACTTTAGGTGATAATTTTTAGGAAAAATTCACAACAATAATTCCAACTATGACCACTCTTCTCATATTAATCCTAACTACATGTTATTCCAGTATAATCCAAATTATATGAGTTATCTTCCCAAATTGATCCATTACCTGTTGTAACCTATTTAGTACGTTTTTTACATCCACATGGCATAAGGTGGTTTGTAGATTTTTTTTTTATTTTTTTTTTTAAGAATTTCTCTCTCTTACTTTCTCTCATTACCACCAACCATCCCCTTCCACTTGGTGTCCACTGTCCATCGTCCAAATACACCACCACCCCCTCCCCTCCCCAAATCCACCACCACCCCTTCATCATCAATCATCTATGTACCTTTGTAATTCAACAACAGCAGTAGCACGACAAGGAGAGATAGAGTAGAGCACCCAACGTCCCACGTCATCGCCGCCTCCTCTCTCTTTCCTCACGTCACCCACTTTCCCCCCTCTCTCTCCTATACCGCTGCATAATTGCCACGTCTTCATCTCAACCACTTGAATTGTGGATTTTTATGGTAGATTTACACCATGTAAACTCCAGATTTTGAGTTTATATGGTCGAATTTGACCATTTTAAGCTTTTGTTCAAACAATATGCAAATGAGTATCTCTCTCTCTCTTGTTTTAATTTATTTTTGTGTTTGAATGGTTGATTTGGTGGTTGGGTGGGTGGTGATGGAAGATTGTGTCAGTACAAGTGGTGGAGGAGGCAGATTTGGTGGTGGTTTATTGGCCAGAGGTGGTGATTTTTAGATGGTTTGGCCGGTTTAATTTCGGCGTGGTAGGGATGGTTATCGAGGGTCAAAGGTTGTTCTTAGGTGGATGGTGATGGTTTTCATGGGGGGAGGGTTTGGTTTCAAGGTTGTTCGACGAGGTGGGTTGGTTATATAGGGTAGGTTCTGGTTTTTGGTTGGGAAGAGCAGTGCTTAGTGGTGGTGGTTTCTGGGTTGTTTATGGTAATTTTCAAGGGGGTCGAAGGTTGTTTATATGGGGGGCTTGGGTGGATTTTGGTGAAGGTGGTTTATAAGGGGTGGGTTTTAGGCTAAGGTTGAGGCGGTTCAGGTGGTGGAGGTGGTTATGGGTGGTTTAAAATTAGATAGGGTGGTTTGGGGAGGTAGGGGCATCGGTCTAGATGGTTTTAGGCTAGGGTGCATGTGTGGCTAGATGAAGAGGGTGGTCAGGTGGTGGGTAAGAGAAGAAGAGAGAGAAAGGGTGAAATAAAAAGAAAAAATATAGAAATTTGTTTTTTTAACCTGTTTAACAGGTAGCTGGTCATATGGGATCATTTTGGGAAGGGGTACCATTAAGTTAGGATTATACCAGAATAAACTATAGTTGGGATTAATTTGAGAAGACTCTCAATAGTTTGGATTATTCCTGTGAATTTTTCCTAATTTTTAAAAAGTCTGAACTATTGATTAACCTGTGTATGTCCCAACTTTAGGTGGTCTTAACTTTTAGCGGGCCTAAGTGACTTGAAACTAGCTTAATAGTCATCATTTGTAAAACTTGGGTCACACCAGAAGGGTTAATTGAAGGAGAGATGTAAGAACTAGGTGAGATTTTTTTAAAAAAATCGTCAGTTTTAAGTCACCGAGGCCCGCTAAAAGTTAAGACCCGCTAAAGTTGGGATCTACACAGGTTAATTAATAGTTCAGACCTTTTAAAGATTATTACCCAAAGTTGAGACCTCTGTTGTCAATTTTTCCATATAAATATTGTATAACGGAACACTTAGGAACTAGTGAGATGATTTGATAATAAAATAAATATGGAGTTAACATTAATTTATTATCAAATCATCTCACTAGTTCCTAAGTGTGGGTTAAGGCAGGGTGATCCTTTGTCACCTTATTTATTCATTTTAGTTATGGAAGTTTTTTCCAGAATGTTGACTCAAGCAGAGAATGAGGGGTTGTTACAAGGTATTAGAGTTGCAAAAAATGGTCCTCCAGTTTCGCATCTCTTCTTTGCGGATGATTCCTTATTGTTTTTTAAAGCAACTCCTCAATCTTGTGAAGTGATAAAGGATATTATTAATCGCTTCAGTCAGCTTTCAGGTGAAGTCATTAATTTTTCAAAGTCATTAATCATGTTTAGTCCGAATACTCCGCAAAATTTAAAAATCACTATGAGAAGTATTATTGGAACTCCCGCATCGGAGGAATTAGGCGAGATATTTGGGCAACAATATTGAACCTGGATGGTCGTAGCTCTAGCAAATTTTTACCACTACTTGAAAAAGTTCGAGAGAAAGGTGGGTCATTGGAAACATTTAGCCCTCTCACATGCGGGAAAAATTCTTCTCATTAATGCGGTTACGGCATCGTTTGTGTCATCATGTTTTATCCGTGTTCCTGTTACCTAAAAGAATTGCGAGATGGTATGAATGCATTGTTTTCCGGATTTTTGTGGAGAAATTCATCGATTCAAAGGCAATCCATTGGGTTCGCGGGGAACAATAGAAATGCCAAAAGGAATGGGAGGTCTTGGAATTCGAAATGTTAGAGCATTTAATATGGCGCTTTTGGCTAAGCAGGCATTTAGGATTCATAGAAGGGAAGATTTCTTTGGTCTCTCGCATCTATCAAGCTAAGTACAAAGGATCACCTAGGTGGCAATTGGCTTAAAGCAAAAAAAATTGGTTTCAGCATCGTGGGGTTTTAAAGGTATGTGTACTACTGTTAATAACTGTAGACGAGCGTTCAGCAGAGTAATTGGTAATGGGGAGGATACTCATATTATCAGGGATCATTGGGTCGAAGGTAACCCTGTAGTCTTAAAAAAGGGATATGAGTTACAACAACTGGGCATCCAAAAGGTTAAAGATTTAATTTTACCTGACCCCAAGAGATGGAATGTGGCAGTCATCTGGAGGATATTCCCTAAAGATGTGGCACATCGTATTCTATCAACACATCTTCCAGCAGAGGATGTTAGTGATTTCTATGTCTGGAATAGAACGAATAATGGTGTTCTCACGGTTAAAGATGCATATCTTTGTGTTGCATTCGTCGACGGATGTCCAAAGTACTCGGTAATGGGGATAGTAGGTTCGGAAGAAATTATGGGCAACAAATATAAGGCCGAAATGGAAAGTTTTTGTTTGGCGAATATTGATGAAGGCTTTGGCTTTAAATCGCAATCTCAAGAAAAGGAAAATCCAAGTAGCTGAGCATTGCTCTGTATGTAAACAAGACGTAGAAGATGAAGCCCATTTGTTTAGAGACTGCCCAATCACTGCCAGAGTTTGGTGGGGGTCGTGGTTGGCAATCCAAGTGCAATGTACGAATCATGTGTCCATTAATTACTGGATTACTAATTTTATGCATAAATTTTGGAAAGATGATGGCCCTCAGAGTAATAGAGTACGGAGCTTTTGTGCAATTCTCGGGCTATCCGGAAACATCGAAATGGGGTAGTTTTTCGTAAAAGAACCCAAATCCATTAGAAATTTGCGTCTAGCGGAAGCAGGGATCGGGGAAGAGGAGGATAGGTTTAAGTATTATCGGGTGCATCAAAAAATTATATCTACTCATCGCCAAGAGATGGTCGTTCGGTTTGGCCGACAATACTGGATTATGTCATGTTACTTCGTTGATGGTGCTTGGAAAAGCGGGTTCGAAGACCTTGTCCTTCACTGGTATTGGTTGGAAAGGAGTATTGGCGGATGGTGGCGAGTTTCAAGGGAGTGATCGGATCAAAGCAATTTCAAGACTTCAATGTGAAGCATTAGCTGTTTTAAGAGGATTACAGGAAGGCTTTAAACGTGGCGTATCAGCAATGTCTGTACATACTGATTCCAAGATGTTAGTATGTATGTTAGGGCAGAAGCAATTTCCTTTTCAAATATGTACTATAGGGCATGACATATTAGCTTTATGTAACAAGTTTAGGTTTTGTGAAGTTAGAAAGGTTAATAGAGACGAGGTCGAGGTAAGTCATAATTTGGCTGTTGCTGCTAGGAATGGTGTTAATGTGTAATGTATAATGCTGCTTGTTTGTACTTGTTGTCAAAAAAAAAAAAAAAAAAAAAAAAAAAAAAAAAACATTAATATAACATTGAGTTCAGTATTCGAGAGGTATTGTTTTGAGCTATAAATTGAAGACTAAAGTGAACTATGAGTGTAAGTATGTTAAGTTAGAATAAATTTTAAACAGATACCTGGGTCATGGTATATCTATTCGTGACATGGAAAGATGAAGTAAGATATTTTTAATTTTTAATAATATTTATAGATGATTTATTATGATATAATATGGTCATGGAAGTATGGAGTATAGAGACGATAAGGTCGGGACAAATAACCATTTAGGTTAAAGTAATGTGATGTGAGTTCTAGTATGTTTAAGAATGTATGTGATGATAATTTAGATTCTTTGTTAGTTGGGTTACTGGAAGTTAGGAAGTTGAAGTAAGAAAAATCAAAATAATTGAGAGAAGGGGGTTAAACTTCACATTATGATAATGGAGTATAATCATAATATATATAAGTCCGAACTTCACAAGTTTTCACTTAAATTACTGATATACGTCCTAATTAAGATGTTTTATATTATGAGAATCAAATAGATGTGATATGATTTTAAATCTAGATATGAGCGATGTGGAGTTTGATGTTACTATATTTTGACTACACAAAGTTTATATACAATCTAAATTATATTTTGAGATTCTAATCTTTCGGGAAACTCTATGCTGTCTGAATTCAAATATGATAAGCTTGTAGCAATGAGGCTACATGTCTTTCCAAAGCTCGTAATTGAGTAGTTTTTATCACATAGATTTTATAAAAGGTTAATTTACAATAAGTCGTTGGAAACAAGAGCATATGGTGTTTAAGAAGCAATTTAAGTTTTATAGATAGAATACCTAAATACATTTGTGTTATGAAATTTGTGTATATCTGATTTGAGAATTATGAATCTGAATTTCAGAAAATATGAAATTATAAATTATGTATTCTGATTTTGTTTCTGTAAGGGGAAGAAGCCGCTGAGCGGTGATGAACAACCTTCTGTAATTTGCATTCTGTATATTCTGGGTACATGTCCTAAAAAGTCTTGCAAGCAGTACATAATGGAAGAGGGTGACGTCCCTTGTAAAAGTTTAGAGAATTCGCCTGGGAGGCAACTCTATACATGTTCTCTTCCCCAGTATAGTATGATTTCTGAAAGAAGGTAGGATATGTATTTGAATATGTAAATGGTTTCGTGAAAAGTTATTTCGAACTCTATTGACGAAGTAATGTTTTAGTACTCTCCCAAGTCCGAATATGGGAATGATTTATGAAGAAACTCGTGAGGAATTTATGAAAAGAATTAGATATGTTGCACATATTTGGATTAGAGGTAGCTATGTAGCACATATTTGGATTAGAGGTTATTCTTTTGAAACACAGAAGCGGGAGATATTGCTATATCTGAGAATATGATAGGATTAGAGTTGATTTGGGAGTACATATAGATTCTATGAATCCTCGAATTGAAAGTATATATTATTTATTTTGTGAGGTATTAATTCGCATTATTATTTTAAACAAGTAACATTGTAAATTGTATTTAAGTATTTTGTTATATGATTCTTTCATTATAACGTTTATGTTCCTTGCTTTCAAATGTCTCGCAAGAAAAGCTTAACTACGAAACTACGTTTTACGCCACCAGAATAAATTTTATGGTTGGACAGTGTGTACTCAGTTTGATTTTGTTCTTGGAACCTGTCCTGGTGGGGGCAGAGCTCATGATTAAGTGTTTTTGCAGGTATAAGGATTTGACAAAGAGTAATTCAAGGACCAGAAGCATAAAGGGGTAAAGTTGAAAGTGAAATGTCCCGGAGAATGTGATGGTTAATGAAGGATGATTTTTATGTCCTCTTATCATATACTCCGGGGATCCAGTATAAGATAAATTGAGTCAAGAGCATCTGGATATTTCTTTGTAAGGATTGTATTTCAGTTTATATTTTTGTTGTAAGTGAATGACTAATTATGATTCATTTCATGATAATTGAGATTTGTCAATGCTAAGTATGATTAGCTAGCAGCTCGGAAGTGCGGGCTATTACAAGAAGGACCCGTATTGTCCGGCTCAGGCTCAACCCCATCCGGCAATTTATAGCGGGACTTACCACACCTCCGGCATTCATAAAGGTTCGCATACTCATTTCGATACAACAAGCAATCATTCGGACATGCATCAATCCACTCATATTCTAAACCCAAAGGACACATTAATTTTTTGGCATAGTAGGTGGATTTTGGTAATAATTTACCCTCAGGAAACATATCTTGTAAAGCTTCTAAGAGTTCTCTGAAGCCTACAGCAGTCAAATTATGTTTCACTTTTATGTTGAAAAGGGTTAAAACCCCACTCATTTGAGTGTATTTTGTACACCCTGGATAAAGGGGTTTCCCAGCAGCTTTAGACAAACTGTCAAACACTCGTGGCCACTCATTAAAATGGTCACGGGCCCCTTCCAATATCTCACCTAATCGATCATCACCAAACTCTTCATCCTCAGTGTCACTATTATCTCCATGGTCATTTTCATCACCTACTACATCATCACCTTCAATCCTAACATGATCTTCAATCACAACTTCATTCTCAACCCCAACATTCGACATAACAATCTCGAATGAGTTACTAGTGCCAACATCAACAATAACCCTATCCTGAGTATATATTCCCTTCTCACCATGCCATAACCAAATATAATACTCAGCCCTAAATCCGCGACGAATAATATGATCCCTTATGGTCCTAATATCAGAAATCGTATTCACATTGGAGCAATCAACACATGGACAATAAATCTCATCCTCGCAAGTAAGTTGTTGAAGCTCTATAGTACTTTTACAAAACTCATTCACACCTTGTACAAACTCCAACATATTCCGCTTTCCATACATCCAACTTCGATCCATTTCTAAAACCCCCCACACATACATACATAAAAAATTATTATCAATTAAAAAATTCACATAAATACAACACAACAAGCTAATATTCAATGCATGCTTCCATTGGGTCCTTATCACTCCAACCTAACCCATCCTTAAACGTCCAATCCCACTAGTGAATGCATGTATCATATTTGATTCTAAGTTAAATTTGGCAGCATTTCCCTTCAGTTCTCCAAGTACACGATGAAGATAATTGCTTATCTTATATGTACCCGGAGAACAAATTAGGAAAATGACTAACCGTATTTCACTTAGAATCAAATAATCAACACACATTCACTACCTAAGTTAGATGCGACGTTTAATAACAGTCCCAAAACGGGGACTACTTAAGACTTACTCCTAATGAGTAAGTCTTGAACGGGTATCTAGGCATTATGATGTACATAAAAACAATCGCATTCAAGCGATTCCAAGTCATCACCAAACAACAATCGCATTCTAGCGATTTCAAGTTATCACCAAACAACAAGTACCAAACCATTCCTTAGATTTCCCTTCCCCTCCCATTGGTGAGTCTATCAATATGAAGGCATTTCATATCACTTGAAATAAAGCATTGCAAAAACATCACAAGAACTTAAGCAAAAACAATCCCGTATAACATTTTAGGACATACAAAAACTTAAGCAAAATCATCACAAAATTAGTTTTTAATCCTCAAATCTTATAACTAATCATATATATCTTTATACTAAGCATTTTAAACTACTATTTAAGCCAAATTTTCCTTTAAAACACTATTAATTAAGAAAACTACAAAATTTAAAAAAATTGTGAAAACTAACCTAATATGACAAGGAGAGGGTGGCGCCGGCGGTGAAGTACGAAAGTGGCGGAGGAGAAGGTGGCGCCGGCGGTGAAAACCCGAACCCACCGAACCAAAAACGCGAAAACCGCAAACCAAAAGTGTGAGAAGCGGAGGAGACGAGCGAAAAACACAAAACCAAACCCAAATCTGGCGAAAAACGCGAACCCTTATCGCCGGAAATCGGAACCTTTTCGCCGAAAACGTAACTTTTTTCGCCGGAAAGTGTAAGAGAGTGAGAGAGTGTGAGAGTAGAGAGAGAGAGTGTGAGAGTAGAGAAAGAGTCGAGAAAGAAACTGTGAAGGCAAAAAAAGAAACCCGTGTTTTTTTAGATCTGGCGCAGACATATTGCTGTGGTTTCTGACAAGAACCACAACAATATAGTAAAATAATATTTTTAATATTATTCTAATATATTGTTGCGGTTCTTGCCAGAAACCGCATCAATATATCTAGTCAAATAGTCAACCTTTTTTCAAAAAAAATTTCGTTGAAACAATATTGCTGTGTTTTCAGCCGAAACCACAGCAATATGGTTATTTTATAATTTACCTTTTCTTTTTACGTGATATATTGTTGCGTATGGGTAAAACCGCAGCAATCCACCGCAGCAATAAGCACTAATTCTACTAGTGTATAATAGTTTGAGATTAGGCATTTCTCTTGGTTCTCAAAGCCTATACTTCAGCCCAAAGAGCATAACATATAACGAAATGGGCTGAGGAAACAGTTAGGAAATTGCCTCGATCAGTGGCAGAGCAAACATAATGGAGACCCTATACACTTTCTTAAATTTGAGCCCTTCATAGTTCATAAAAGATATAAGATTTTCAAATTTAAAAAAAAAAACTCTGATATCGAAAATAATCTCCAATTACATCATCATATTAAAATATCTAATTATATTATATTACTTTGATATAAGCACCTTTTTGAGATTGAATCAATTGTTTTACTCTCTTGTTTTTTTTTTTTTTTTTTTTTTTTTTGCATTTTTCATGCCCATAAGGATATTTTCTTAACATATCAAACAAATATTTAGATATAAATAAAGAGGATTAATTAAATGAAAAGAGAGATAGATGACAAAACACCAAGAGTCAGGATTGCTTGATTATTGCTTCCTATTGAATAACTCTATCTGACCAATGAGATGATTCATATGGAATTGGATGAAATCAACAAACTAAAACGAAATATGTATAAAGAAAATAAAAAACACATTCAATTAGAATTATTTATTGAAGAACATAAAAACGTAAGTAAAATAAATCGAAAAAAATTATCCAAGCTGCTTTGCTTCAATAGCTTAGATTAGACTTCAGAGATACCTAGTGTTTAGAATTGGAAGCTTTTTAACCCAAAGACAGTTGAGAGAGAATTTGTTCCATTTAAGTTTAAGAGTAAATATTATTGGAAAATTGCAATTTATTTTAAAATATGGGAGGATGAGTAGAAATTAATGAGAGAGTTGGGAAGAGAAAGAATTGGAAAAAACAAGTAGCCATTAATGGGAATATGAAGATTTATCCATACATCATCTAGTATTAATAGAATCAAAAGATGCAAGAGACCTCTAGAGAGAGAAAGATAAAAAAAAAAAAAGAAAAAAAAGAAACCTAAAGCCCCAAAAAAATGAAAACCCACCTGAATCTCCAAAGAAAACTCAAAGATTTCCCCAAAAGGTTCTTTATTTAGCTTGCCAATTCTTCTACCCCAACACTGATTCCAAGTCTTTTCCTCAAAATTTGTCTTACTTTCAAGATCTGCTTTCCCCTCATAAAGGCCAATGTAGTCCAAAAAAATCACCGATTTTTCTCTCAAGGCAAGTCCCCAAATGGTAAGGATGTTGGCTTCACAATCAATGGAAGATCCTTTTTCGCCTTACTCGACAAGACCATGGTTTCGCCTCGTACCAGTACGGCATCGCCGAAGTTCGTTTGCTCTGCGTCTGACTGTGTGGTCCAGTATGTAATTGCTGGTGTCGTGTCCCGAAAGGACGACCCGTCGGAAATTTCGAGATCGGAAGATCGTACCCTACTCCACCTCCACGCTTGCTTCCAGGTAAGTGTTGTTCTCCTTTCTTTGATTTCTTATTGCTTATGGTTGGTCGTTAATACCATTTTGATGTTTGGATTTAGATTAAATCCATTTATTCTTATGAATTTTGCTCTGAATTTGCTGTTTAGATGGCTTGAGATATCTTCAATTGTATGCTTTACTTTGTTGATGGGTTTTATATGCCTAATTATGGTTGTTATGAAATCCCTCCTTTGGAGCTTGTCTAGTTACTGTGCTCAAGTTCTAGCTATTTGGATCTTCTCCATAGATTCACATCTCTCTTTCTTTAATGGGTCAAACTCATATGATTTCTTTTGCTCCTCTTACAATCGAGATTTCATTGCCTCCCTTCTGACAAACATCATTGTTAATTTCTTTCATGTTTTAAAGACTTATAATTATAAGATTATATTTGGCAAAACAAAATCATGGTATAAAATTTGCAGATTTTGGCCTACCCTTTATGAAATAAATTGGGTTGTCTTGTATAATTGCTTTAGCACTTTGGTCTCCCTAATTCTACCATATGGTCTAAGTAGTCTTAGTACTGCTAATGTTTTG
The DNA here is from genome assembly GCA_947646795.1 of Beta lomatogona. Classification (NCBI taxonomy): domain Eukaryota; kingdom Viridiplantae; phylum Streptophyta; class Magnoliopsida; order Caryophyllales; family Amaranthaceae; genus Beta; species Beta lomatogona. Next base: position 1,443,897 of record CANSNZ010000072.1, read on the forward strand.
CTCTATAATTTTAGGCTAAGAAGCTTTTTTCTCCATATTTTGCTTCGTATCTTTCGTTGTATTGATAAATACTTTTAGGATGTTGTTTACTCTAAATTTGCTCAATCTGTTCTTTATCTTATTTACCGCTTCTTACTAAAGGCCCTTATTATTCAATTATATGCTTGCTATTGGATACTTCTTATAGTGTTTGATTGTCTCTTCTCTATCATGACAATACTATTTTGTGTGATTCCTCCATATGATAAGGTGGTTTGTAAGCTATTTTTAGTTATGAGAAAAAGTTGGCCAGTGAACTATCATTATGAAGGGATGATTTCTCTTGGTAGTTGTTGCCTCCATTTCATCCCAAATTTGCTGAAGTTTTGCATCCTACTAATATTAATTCTTTTGGTGTTACATGTTGTGTGTAAAGACTACTTTATCTCTTCCCTCCATATTGCTATTTTTAGTAGTGCACATGTTTTTAATTTTAATTATCGCCTTCAATCGACTTGGTTAGTTCTTCGTAATCTTTGTGGAAACTCTTTGTGCCTTTTTCTTTTGTTTGGTTGGCAACTAGTTTTTGTTACGTTTGAGTTTTGTCTTCTAATTTTGGAAAGTATAGGTTGGTTTTGACGGTGAAATCTTGTCAAATGAGATGGCTTTTACCGAAAGATATTGTAATTTGGTTCCCAGATACTCATTGTTTACAACATTTATGGACTCGTCTTTGTAATGCACTTATTTTGGCTACAACTATCTTATTGAACCGGATGCCTAGCCATCCGCTTTGGAAACAGATGCTTGACATCTGCTATGAAAGATTGGTGATGTTCCCACTATTACAAAGATTACTTCATATAGTGTTGGAATAAGTTTTACAATCCCAAACGTACCGGTTGCTTTGCCACCCACTATGGCGCATGGGGGTTTAATTCACCCCCATTACAGTTTGCTTTTTCTTGTAGTAGACAAATCGGCAACACAAAATTATTAGGGATAATGGAAGTTATCTCTAAAGGTAGATGGATTACTACTAAGGTTATCCTTTGCGTAGGTACCCTACATCTTTGGTGTTTCGCTCGGGCTCATGGAAAATTTGCCTCTAAATGGCAACTCTTTAATTCGTATTGGTTGGCCCAAGATTTTTTTTATTCTAGGACGATGAACTTTGCTAGATTGGCTCTGATGTCTTGCTTATGTATTTTGTTTTGCTTTTTGCATTGCACTATCTTTCTTGCTTATTCTATTTTTCCTTTGTATTTCCTGATTGGGTTGTCTCAACCCCTTATGAACCGGATGTTAATCATCTGCTATGGTCTTTTCGTGCTCTCTGCACCCATTTTTGTCACAATGGTTATCATATGAAGATCCTTAGTTGGAATATTCAAGGTGGAAAGAAACCCGAAGCCCTTGCTGAGCTTGTGTTTCTAAGAAACAAATATAAACCGGACATCATGTTCATCCTTGAAACTATGACTTCGCACCAAAATAGTCAAAGAATTCTAAAAGCTTTACATTTTGATAACAAATTAATTATTGACCCCATTAATCATTGTGGTGGTCTTTGGATCGTTTGGAATAATAATAATATTGATATTTCTAGCCATTCAACCACAAATAGATGTGCGCATTTGCATATTACTTTCAAACCACTAAATCAAGCCTTTATAATTTCTGGTCTCTATGGACCAGTTCAAGAACAAGATAAGCCGGAGTTTTGGCATTATTTAGAAACTTTCATTCAATCGTGTACTTTGCCTTGGCTTGCCTTTGGCGATTTTAATGAAATGCTCTTTTTTGATGACAAATTGGGTGGTCGACTGGTCGTCCGCTATCCCCCAACCAATTAATAAGACTACCAAGGCCCTGTTCTTTTGGACTTATTTTCAGCAAAAATAAGTAAAAATAAGTTCAGTTCAGCAAAAATAAGTTTAGTTCAGCAAAAATAAGTAAAAATAAGTTCAGTTCAGCAAAAATAAGTTTAGTTCAGCCAAAATAAGTTCAGTTCAGCCAAAATAAGTTCAGTTCAGTAAAAATAAGTTTAGTCTTGCCTAATGTTGTAATTATTATTTTTTGTTTTCAATATTACTATTACTATTGTTGTTATTATTATTAATATTATAATTAAAATAAGATGAATTTGTATTTTTTATTTATTTATTTATTATTTATTATTTAGTATTTTTTATTTATTAATTATTATTATTATTTATTATTATTATTTATTATTTATTATTTATTATTACTCCCTCCGTCCCAGAATACTCTTGGCACTTATCAGGGCACGTAGTTTTAGGTGATAAGTTGTAGTTTGGTTATTAATTGTTATTTTATTGAAAAAGTTGATATGATAGGAGTTAGTAGGTAGTAAAAGTAGTATTATTTTATTTGGTGGAGAGAGAGTGTGGCCCAATGGTTAGAGTTGGTAGGTAGTAGGAGTGATATTATTTTATTTAGAGGAGAGAGAGTGTGGGCCAATGGTTCAAAGGTAGAAGTATTAAAATAATAGTTGGTCATATCCAAAAATAGAATTGTAAAGAGTATTCTGGGACAGATGAACAAGGAAAGTGTAATGAGTATTCTGGGACAGAGGTAGTATTATTATTCATTATTTATTATTTATTATTATTATTATTATTATTATTATTATTATTATTTATTATTATTATTATTTATTATTTATTATTTATTATTTATTATTTATTATTTATTATTTATTATTTATTATTATTTATTATTATTATTATTATTATTTTATTTTATTATTTATTATTTATCATTTATTATTATTATTTATTATTTATTATCTATTATTTATTTATTATTCTTATTATTATTATTATTATTATTATTATTATTTATTATTATTATTTATTATTTATTATCTATTATTTATTTATTTATTATTATTATTATTATTATTTATTATTATTTATTATTTATTATTTATTATTTATATTTATTATTATTTATTATATTTATTATTTATTATTTATTATTATTATTATTATTATTATTATTTATTATTATTTATTATTTATTATTTATTATTTATATTTATTATTATTTATTATATATTATTTATTATTTATTATTATTATTTATTATTATTATTAGTTTTTTTTATTATTTTTTTTTTTGTTTTTTATTATTTTTTATTATTTTTTGTTATTATTATTATTTATTATTTATTAATTATTATTATTAATATTATTTTTTATGATTTATGATTTATTATTTTTTATTATTAATATTATTATTTATTATTTATTATTTATTATTTATTATTTATTATTTTTTATTATTTATTATTATTTTATTATTATTATTATTATTATTATTATTTATTATTATTATATATTATTTATTAATATTATTTATTGTTATTTTTAATTATTATTATTTATTATTATTAATATTATTTATTATTATTTTTTATTTATAATTTGTTATATTATTTATTATTTATTATTATTTATTATTTGCTATTTATTATTATTATTATTATTATTTATTATTTATTATTTTTATTATTATTTATTATTTTTATTATTATTTATTATTTATTATTTATTATTTATTATTTATTATTATATAATAATAATAATAATAAGTATTGATAATATTATGTTAATACAGTTTAGTTCAAGAAAAATAAGTTCGGTTCAACCCAAAATAAGTTCGGTTCAAAGAAAATAAGTTCGGTTCGGCCAAAATAAGTTCGGTTCGGCAAAAATAAGTAAAAATAAGTTCGGTTCAAGTAGAAATAAGTAAAAATAAGTTCGGTTCAAGCAAAAATAATTTCAGTTCAGCCAAAATAAAATAAGTTCAGTTCAGTTTAGCCAAAATAAGTCCAAAAGAACAGGGCTTAAGGCCCTGTTCTTTTGGACTTATTTTCAGCAAAAATAAGTAAAAATAAGTTTAGTTCAGCAAAAATAAGTTCAGTTCAGCAAAAATAAGTAAAAATATGTTCAGTTCAGCAAAAATAAGTAAAAATAAGTTCAGTTTGGCAAAAATAAGTTCAGTTCAGCCAAAATAAGTTCGGTTCGAAAAAAATAAGTTCGGCTCGGCCAAAATAAGTTCGGTTCAAGCAAAAATAAATTCCGTTCGCAAAAAAATAAGTAAAAATAAGTTCAGTTCAGCAGAAATAAGTAAAAATAAGTTCAGTTCAGCAAAAATAAGTTCAGTTCAGCCAAAATAAAATAAGTTCAGTTCAGTTCAGCCAAAATAAGTTCAAAAGAACAGGGCCCAAATCTTCTCTCTAATGCCAATGCGCAAGACATCCCCTCGCTGCAAAATTCATTTTCTTGGAAAAAAGTGCTTTACAATTAGTCCATTTATGAAAGGCTGGACCGTGCAATAGCTAGTCTATCTTTTACAGTTGCCTTCCCGCACTGGCAAACGGCTTATGGTGCCTTCACTGTCTCGGACCATGCTCCTCTTATTTTTGATTCCATATTCAATATTGTGCCCAAAGCCCCCTGTTTTCGGTTTCAAAATGCTTGGACAATTGATCATCAATCACATCATATTGTCAAAAAAGTGTGGGCCCACTCCATTTGGGGCTCACGTTTTATTAGAATTCAGCATAAACTTTTCGCAAATTAAGGTCCATCTTAAGAGTTGGGCAAAGCATCGGTTTGGTCACACGAACAATAAATTAACTGAAAATAGTGAGAAAATTGTTGCTTTAGAACAAAGATTATGGGTTCAACCTTTTAACCCTTTCTTGGTACAACGAATTGATCGTCTTATTAGGCACAGAGAACAATTACTTCTTTTTGGCCAGTCTAATTGGGGCAAGTTTAGTCGCAAACAATGGCTTACTCAAGGAGATCGTAATTCACGATTTTTCCATAACAAAATGAGAAAATGAACAATCAATACTACCATCTTTCGCCTAAAGAATGATCTAAATCAATGGATTGATACGCCTCTGGCATTAGTTCTCTTCTCACTGATTCTTTCAAAGTAAGAGTTACTTCTACTTCCAATTCGGACCGGGAGTTTGATCTCTCCTTTATCAATCCTTTTGTCACCGATCAAGATGCAGCTAACCTCATATGCCATGTACACCCTCCGTTTGAGAAGTAAAGAACACGTAAAACCCGATTTTGCGCTTAATTAGTTGCTTTCCGAGTTAATAAACCCTTGTTCCTTTTGTTCCTAAAATGCTTTTGAGTGAAGAATGCCTACTGCCCTCTTCATATAATAAGTTGTAAACCAAAGCTTTGGCTAAACACAAGAGGTACAAGTGATTTTTGCATAAGAATCGCTATCCTTCCCCACAATTCTGCAATTTCTTCAAGAATCACATCCAAAGCTAAAATTACGTTTGAAAGAACGAAATGCCGTCATGTTTAAAATTTTCTTGTGTCGATAATAACCTTTTCTAAATATGGAAAGCATTCAAGTGGACCTATGTCATAATAAGGGCCCTCTTAAGAGTTTCCACTGTTGCCTCTGCCATGATAAACACTACCTTTAATCACGGTCTCTTATTCAAGCTAAAGCTCTCAACCTAGGTCATTTCGCCTTGGGAAGTTCACTTTTGCATCACGTCATCTTAGCCATCCAAGTGGATATTCGAGACATAATTGTGGAAGGCGATAATTTAAAGTCATCAACGCTATCAAGAACCTGGTCGGTCCATGGAAAATAGCCACATTATTGAAGACTAAGATTACTCTCAAAGTTAACATGTTATCATGGTTTGGAAATGAATGATTGATTGAAGTAGGTATTTAGTAGTGTTTTGTTTTGTATTTTTTTTTTTTTTTTTCCTAAGTTTTTTAGTATAGTTATAAAAGTACAAGTATTAAAGTATAAGTATTTAAGTATAAATATTTGAGTATAAGTATTTAAGTACAAGTGTTGAGTATAAATATATATGTATGATGACAAGTTTTGTTTTGTAAGGGGAAATGAACAACATTTGTAGAGCGGGTTTGCTCATTATCTGTTAGAGCGGGTATTGCTCTGGAGCAGGTATTGCTCCATTATGTACGGTCATGACCTAGAAGTCTTACAAGCAGGAAATAAGAAAGGTGGGGAGATGTCCCTCAAAAATCTGGAGTTGTGGCTTAGCCCTTTTCATTCATGTTCCTTCCTTGGAGTTATGATATGTTTTGTGATAAGTTTAAGATTATTAGTTGTGTTATATGGAGAATGATGTGTGATATCTTGAGATAATTCTTGGAAATTTCTCCAGTATATGCAAAAGTATTTCTATGGAAGTTTACAAGAAAGAACCAGCGTATTTCTGAGCAAGTATTAACGTATTTCTGAATAAGAATAAAAGTATCTCGAAAATTATAAGTTTATGATTTCAGTATAAGAAACGATTGCGTAATTTCAGCCATCTTATTATTTTGGAATCGGTGGGACTTGTGTACCAGACCTGTTTTGTTCTATGAACCTGTCCTGGTGGAGGTAGAATCATCTGTTTTGCAGGATTAGAGAGAATGTTCGAGTTAGCTCCTGTGTGCGAATGTGAAGTCATGATCAATGTGTTTAGTCTGCTGCTATGAGATAATCTATTTTATATAATGTTTCTTGGCAAGTTAAACATGTATTTTCGGTTTGTAATCTAAGTACTCAAAACATATTGTAATAAATAATTTATTATAACTTATTTTCATAATAAGCTTGGATACTATGTGATTTCCTAATTTTTCCCTAGCAGGGAATGTGCGAAAATCTGCCCAAACAGTCTATTTAATTAGCAGCTTAACTTCGTAATTATTAGTATTAAGTCTTAATTAAGCTGCTATTTGGAGCGGGCTGTTACAGATTACCTCTTGGTCATCAACGCCATTAATAATATTTGCTCTACTCCTTGGAATATTGCTAATATTATTGTTGATTGTAAGCTAATGCTCACTCATTTTGCCTCTTGCCAAGTCAGACATGTATTCAGGGAAGCAAATCGCGCTGCTGATTGGATAGCCAACGTAGGGCACCTAGTAATGTCTAGTTTTGTTATTTCTCCTTGTAATAACTCTTCTCTTACTTCCATCCTTGTATCCGACACATTAGGTATTCCCCTCGCGAGGAGGGTAGCCTAATGTTATTTTCTTACCTTTAAAAAAAAAAAACATCTAGTATTAAATCAACAAAAGAAAAAATAATGGTAAAAATAACCTAATGAATAGTGAATAAGCCACGTGGTATTTAATGTGAGTCATAAGGGGACTTTCCCAAAAGTAGATTTTAAATGAATTTTTCTCCTACCAAGAACTAAATCCACATCCTTGTCACCTTTTCCTTACTACTTTACAACTGATCTAAATGCTTTGCTTTTGTCTTTCTTTCAAACAATAATAAATATATTCTGGGGCCTATGCGTTTTGGGGCCTCATTCTGTCGCCCTAATTGTATGGGCCAAGAACCGCCCCTGGCCTTGATAGTCTCGTAAAACACCGCCTCCACCAGCAAGCTCTGGTGCGCCTCTTGCAGCCGTATGTATTAAGTGCAATCCAACCTTGTGGTGGTGAAGTCCACTTCACAAATATTTCAGTCTCTTGTTTAGTACTCTGTAAGACTGTAATTTGGGTAGTAACATCTATTGAGGCCCTGTTCTTTTGGACTTATTTTCAGCAAAAATAAGTAAAAATAAGTTTAGTTCAACAAAAATAAGTAAAAATAAGTTCAGTTCAGCAAAAATAAGTTTAGTTCAGCAAAGATAAGTTCAGTATTGCTATTAATGTTCTAATTATTATTTTTGTTTTCAATATTACTATTAATATTATAATTATAATAACCACGAATTTGTAATTTTTTTTATTCTTTTAAATTTTTTTTATTTTTTATCTTATTTTATTTTTTATTTTTATTATTTATTATTTATTAATATTATTATTACTTATTATTATAATTATTTATTATTAATTATTAATTATTTATTATTTATTATTATTTATTGTATATTATTCATTATTTATTATTTTTTATTGTATATTGTATATTATTTATTATTTATTACTTATTATTTATTACTTATTATTTATTACTTATTATTTATTATTTATTATTTATTATTTATAATTTATTATTATTTATTATTATTATATATTATTTATTATATATTATTTATTATTTATAATTTATTATTTATAATTTATTATTATATATTATATATTATTTATTATTATTTATTATATATTATTTATTATTTATTTTATTATTTATTATTTATTATTTATTATTTATTATTATTATTATCATTATTATCATTATTATTATTATTAATATTATTTATTATTGTTATTATTTATTATTTATTATTATTATTTATTATTTATTATTATATTATTATTCATTATTATTATTATTTATTTACTATTATTATTATTTGTTATTATTATTTATTATTATTATTATTATTATTTATTTGTTATTATTATTAATTATTATTATTATTATTTATTTTTATTTATTATTTATTATTTATTATTTATTATTTATTATTATTATTTATTATTATTTATTATAATTATTTATTATTATTTATTATTTATTATTTATTATTTATTATTTATTTATTATTTATTATTTATTATTTATTTATTATTTATTATTTATTATTACTCCTATTTAATATTTATTATTATTATTTAGCAAAAATAAATTCAGTTCATTAAAAATAAGTAAAAATAAGTTCAGTTCAGTAAAAATAAGTAAACATAAGTTCAGTTCAGCAAAAATAAAATAAGTTTAGTTCAGTTCAGCCAAAATAAGTTCAAAAGAACAGGGTCTGAGTTCTAATAGTGCCGAAAGATGACAAGGAGTAGTATGAAAATTCAGTGCAAAAGTAAGATACGGAATTAAAAAAGAAAACGAAAAAAAAGGTCGAGACATGGGTGAAATTAGATGAAAATTGAAAACATGACCCGGAATCCTATTCTTATTTGAGCAAACCACGTCTTCCCTTTTATATATAGTATAAATGACGAGAGAAAAAACAGCATGTACATAATGACGAGAGAAAAAACAGCATGTACATGATGCTAATTGATAAAGCCCATCAACAGAAGTCACATCCTAACCTGTTAAAGTCTCGAACATTAACAAGACATTCAGTGTTTGACAGATATCTCCAGAAACTGGTAGCAAATAATGCGAATAAATACTCCCTTACACTCAATTTTTATTCTCTGTTTAAAAAGGAAAAGAGCAATGAGGATAAGGTTCATTCGTTACCGGAAATTTCACAAGAAAATGATTTTACATTTTCCTCTAATAAATAAGATCATGGAGGCTTTATCAGTTTATCTGCTAACTTTATGACACAGTAGTGAGCATCCCTTTTCTTTACTGAAGCAAAACATCTGTGTCGAAGTCGTCACAAGAAATATTCGGATGTTTTCATATCTTTATTTTTCTGCAAAAGGCACGTAGATTACTAGCATGGGCAACATAGCTTCCTCCAGTAGTTGACTCTGCATCAAAGAGTAAATGGAGCTCATACTCAACCTTAATTACCTAAGCATCTCGCCAGAATTCAGAAGCAGCCCACTCAAAACTGGTGATATACTGAAAGGGTTACCGTCTCTATGGAAAGATGGATGCCCAAAAGGCATGGGCCGGTCTGAGATTTGAGGAACATCAATGTCACCTTCCAACATTTTGAGGGCATCTGAGATTGTAGGCCTTAATGCAACCATGACATGGGCACACAGGATACCGACACGAACAAACCGTTGCATTATTCCCCTTGGGTTCAGCTCCAAGTTATCCCCTCCTTTCAGCAAGAAAGCATCCACAACCTCTTCCAGTCTTCCTTCTTTAACCAAAGACCACGCCCAATCTGTTATTAAGACAGTGGTGGAGGACCCTAAAGCTGACAGATCAAGAGCCCTTCTCCCACACATTATCTCCAAAACAACTACCCCGAAACTGTAGACATCACTCTTCTCAGTTAGCTGCCCATAAAGTGCATATTCAGGGGCCAAATAACCATGAGTGCCTGCCACTCTCGTAGTGAGATGAGAATGGCCTTCCTTGATTTGTTTAGCCAATCCAAAATCAGCAACCCTTGCTCTCATATCTGAATCTAAGAGAATGTTTGTAGCCTTGATGTCCCGATGGTAGATTGCAGGTTTTACTCCATAATGAAGATAAGCTAGCCCTCTTGCCACATCCAATATTATGCATTTCCTTTGGGGCCATGTTAATGGTATTCTGTGTACCCCACTTTGGTTTGCAGAATTTTGAAAAAGATGCTCGTCAAGATTTCCATTCAGCATGTATTCATATACAAGGTATCTCTGTTTTCCTCCACACTCATCATCATTCTCACCCTCATCTATCATGCAACATCCTCTAAGGGGCACCAAATTCCTATGCCTCAAGTTGCTAATTATCTCAACCTCATTTCGAAAATCAGAATCCCTTTCAAAGTTGGGTTCAGTAATCTTCTTGACTGCAACTTCTGTTCCATCTGATAATGTTCCCTTGTATACCATTCCGAATCCACCACGACCAATAAAATTTTTAGGCGAGAATTTGTTAGTTGCCCTCTCAAGGTCTTCAATTTTAAACCATATTGCACCAGTGTTAGGTCGCATTATAGGCCTACTTCCTTGTTCCGTATCCAATTCCACTTCATTACCCTTATTCTTCTGGAGTTTCTTGTAATACCAGAAGTAAAAACCAAAAAGAGATATCATTACAAACACAACTACACCAGCACCTATTAGACCCAGATGCAGCTTCAAATGGCACGTACTGTTTGACCCAGTTGATGACACTAGTGAAAGTTGAAACATACATGACGTTGTTCCAACACTCTGTGGGCCAAATTTATTGACTATACCAGCTGCATATAGTATGGTGAAATAAAAGCAATCTCTGGCATGTGAAGTGTTCCCATCAATGGAAATCAACTGTGCCTGAACTCTCGTGCCAGCAGTGTAGCAGGTGTCACAGGCAGTTAGATCAGACAGGTCAGGTCGACAAGCTTCGTCTAAAGAAGTATTCGTGCCAATTTTATCAATCCAGTTTCGAGTCGAAACAATGCCAGCACAAACATCAGGAGTAATTACAAATTGTGTAGGACTAAAACATATCGACGTCAAATTTGGGAAAAGAGACAGAGAATTAAGCTTGGTTTGGAATTCAGAGAGACAAGATACTGAAGTATTAACATCTTCAATTCCAAAGAGGGAAGTTTCCTTCAGATTATGGGCAAGACCTATGCCAAATAAACTCAAAAGTGTTTGACAACAACTGGTTCTTGGATCATCTACTAGGGTTTTTCCATGGCACTTTGAAGTGTCCCATGGGAGTGTTTGAACATAATTTAGATCCATAGGACACTCTGATGCACCCAAAGTTGAGTAGAAACATGAAAAACTAACTATAAACAAAATTACCAGTACCCAATTCATTTCTGCAGCTATTCCCAACTACCCAATTGGCTACTGTCAATTTCAGATCATAAAAATTTCGAAACCCAGTTCATTTCTCTTCAAAAAATTTCAGCTAGAATCCCTTTATTTATATTAATAAATGAGCAAAATAAGAATCTTAGAGAAAGAGATAAAAATTCAGAATCTATAAGAGTAATTTTCTTTCCTTATAAGCTTATGCTACAAATTAGAATATCTTCATGAACCAAATTGCAAATTGTGATAACATGAAAATTCGAATAATTTAAAAAATTTACCTTGCTCCTTCGAATTGCCAAAAAAAAAAAAGGGGGCTAGTTTGCGGAGAGGAGGTGGAGCGAAAGGCAAAGTCAAGAGTGGCAGTTGGAGCTTGAGGATTGAAGAGTCGTGAACTTGTTTCCAAATTCAGTCAAAAACTTTCCCAAACTTTGGTTCGGGTGGTGGGATGAGCTGACGTCTTAGATATCTGATATTACAGTTGCATATTGTTGGCGTAACAGCTACGCGCAGCTATTGCTGAGTCTATTGCCGTTCGATGCAAGCACACTTCAGCAAGTTTGATAAAAGAGGGGTTTTGCTATTCGACACCCTAAAATTCCCTACTAACGCCCTAATATGTATTTTTATACTGTATTTTATATCTTCTTATTCCTTCTTTTCCTTTCTCTTTCTCTTTCTCTTTCTCTTTCCTCCCCTTCCCTTTGACTTCCCTTACTCCCCAATCCTTCCAAAAATTATTTTCCGCCATTACTGGAGTGAGTTGGAGTTTCCAAGAAACTGGAATGATTATGGTTGTATTCAAATCAATTTTTCAACTGAATCAAACGGTACACCTCTATCTGTTACAACTACAAAAATTATGGTGTGAAATCAAAAGCCCCAAATTTGACAATTTCAATTTTTCGGCGACTCATGACAGCCACCTCGACAACAATCACCATCTGTCATTCCAACAACCAGTCCACCACGTCCCACAGGCCCCCAAAACAAAAATCAAATCCACAAAATAAATCTCACAAATAGAAAATTTAAGATTAGAGTTTATGAGAAAAAATATATTGAATTTTTTCTTTTTAAAAATATGGTGAGCGTTCGTGGCGGACGCCCCACCATATTTTTAAAAACAAAATTCAATTTTTGGGTTTTTGGTGAAATGTCAAGCTCGTCGGAGGAGATGATGTGTCGCCGGAGTGGTTACATTCGCCGGAAAATTGGTAGTGGTGGTGGCTTCAATGGTGCTTTCATAATGGTGGACTGGTGGTGGAAGAAGAAGGAAAAGGGGAAGGGGAAGTGAGGGAAAAGGTAGAAATAGGATATACAAATAAAGTATAAAAATACGTATTTAGGGCGTTAGTAAGATATTTTAGGGCGGTATTTAGCAACTCAGTAAAAGAGAGGCGTGATAGATGAATATTACATACTCTTTTTTTAGTTTTTTAAATGGAAAAATTGACACTAGCCGTCTCAACTTTTGGCCATAATTTTTAAAATAGTAGGTCTTACTTAGAGGTGATCAACTTCAGCCTGGCCCGGTTTTTGGGCGGGCTTGGGCAGTTTTTTTTGGGCCTTAGTGACTTGCTACTGGCTTAATAAGTCAAAACTTTTAAATTGTGGGTCCCATGATTATTATTTTGTAAATAATCCCATTTTCCCATCCCAATCGCCGACCCACCACCCATTGCAGGGAAAAATTCCAGACTCATACCCGCCCCATCAACGTATTTAAACCCATCCCCTGCCCACCACTTGCATGGGTACCCGCACCCGCTTCGTAACCGCGTCATACCCACATTTATATTTTGCAAGATAAAATTATTAATAATATAAGTATATAAATAGAATTTTAATAATAACTATGTGGGGCAGGCGAGGGTGGGGCGGGGCGGATGGGGATGGGGTGGGTATAACATAAAATCCACACCCACTCCACCACCCATTCCGGGTACGATTTTAATCCCCATCCCCGCCCCACTTGGGCGGGGATGGGGCAGGTCCCTACTATATATACTTGCTTTGGGTGTGTATTTTTCTCTCTCATTTCAGTTCCTTTACTGTTCTTTCCTTGTTTATGCTGTGAGTGTATGAGTTCTCAAAATTGTGCTGGTCCTTTTATGGCTACCAATCAGTCTATTTGAAGATGCTATATTGTCTACCCCTTCTGAAGGGGGGGAATGTCTCTGGGTCCTTTGGCCCATGCTGCTGATATTTATCAGGTTGTTAGTCATCTCACCCCTAGTAATGTTTCTGCTTCCTCGCTTGATGTTGATGTTGATCCCCCTTTGTTTGTCAATTCTTTGAGTCCATAGTTTTGGATGAACTTTCTCAAGTTCAAAAAGATATAGATGAGTTGTCTAGGTCTTGTCTAGTTGAGAAAATGTTGGGTGTTCCTCTTGACATTTGGACTATTATTTCCAAGACTAAATCTGATTGGAAATTTGTTCAAGGTGTATTGAGTATATTGAGATGGGAAATCAATGGATTTTGATCCGTTTTGCTAATCCTAATGATCTGTTTCTTGTCTGGTCAGAGAGACCTTGGCATGTCCAAGGTGATTTCTTTGTGATTCAATCTTAGAAACTTGACTTTGACCCATATTTGGAGGAGATTAAATGGGTTGATTTGTGGGTGCGTATCCCCAGATTCCCTGATGAGTCTTTAATTTTGAATCTGTTGCTAGTTTGCTTGCTTCAAACAATGTGGGTACTTTGGTTAAGTTGGACTCTAGATCTTTGTTGCCTAACAAAATTCGATTTGCTATAGCTTGTGTTAGAGTAGATATTTCTGAGCCCCTTCTTGAGTATGCTGAGGTGAAAAGAGTGGGAGGCAAAACTGTTGGTTACATTGTATGGTATGAGGACTTTTTTGCCGGGTGTTCATTTTGTGGGTGTGAAGATCATGTTATTCAGAAATGTCCGTTGCTTAATGCTCTAGAAAAAGAAATTAGAGTGTGTTTATTGAGGAACCCTAAGCAGAAAAGTATTGCTGAGATATTATCTAAGGCTAGTAGGCAAGAAAATGCTGGTACTTGGGCTGCCAATCTTGTGCCAGCAAAGCCTAAGTCTTTGATGAGAAAACCTGTGTATCACTCTTTTGCTGGTTATCCTAATGGTCCCTATAAGAAAGTTCAAAGTCGACTTGGTATTGTTTTTAAGGATCGTGTTGATGTTAGTTATGCTGCTAAGTTGGTTTCTCATGGTGGGCATGGTAAAGGTAAGGGTAAAGCCCTAGTTGTTGTTGCTGCTATAGATGATCAGTATGACAGTGAGGCCACTTCTGATGATGACAGCTTGAGGTCCATGGCTAAGCTTTGCCCCTCTACTCGAGAGTTTCAAGCTAGTTTGCTTGAGTCCTCTCATGATTATGAATAAGAGACAGGTGAGATGTTTGCTTCATCTATAACTGGTAAGTAGTGATTTCTCCTGTTCCTCTACAAGTCATTTATCCTCATGAATTAGAAAAGAATCAGTTTGCTCCCCTTGTTGGGGTGAGCAGACTGGTCTCTCCTGCTTGAGTTTGATGTTGAGAATGAGACCTTGTTGCTGCCTGCTGAGCCATCATTGGATGATTACCAGTCTCAGCCTGGTAATTCTTTCCACTCCATAAACTCTGAGAGCTCTATTGTGCGCAACATTAAAGTTATAGGTGTTGAGCATGGCACTTCCCATGTCCAATTCTTCGAAGAGGAGGAAGAGCTATTGCAATGATGATTCAGCCTTTTCAGTGCTGAAGAAGAATCGTGCCTAGTCATTTCTATGCTAATGTGTAATATATATCTATGATTGTTGGATTTTGGAATATTAGGGACAGTGGAAGGAAGAATGCGCTTGTTGAAGCTAAAATTTTTTGTCTTGTAAATAAGCTTTCTATTTTTATGATTTGTGAAACTAAGTCTAAAAATGCTGCTTTATCTGCTTGTTTGAGAAGCACGGGGTTCAAATTTTGTGAAACCATTCATACCCAGGGGATGTATGGAGGCACCTGGTTACTTTGGAAAGAAGACTTTACTAATCCTTTTGAGCTAGTTATTGTTTATAAATCAGCCCAGTTTGTGGCTTGTAATGTTGTAATGTTAAATTTCTTATTCCCAATTTAGTGTTTATAGCTATTTTTATTTATGCTCCTGCTAAAAGCCAAGATAAAAATGATTTTTGGGATGAAATTATCTCTTTTGCTAGTTCTTTAACTCTTCCTTTTATTATTTTAGGAGATTTCAATGAAATAAGTGCTCGAAGTGATAAGCTTTGTTTTAAACTATTCTATACTTGCTCGCATTAATGATGTTCTAAATAGGATTAATTGTATTGAAATCCCTCACTATAGTAATCCGTTTTCATGGAGGAAAAAAAGGTGTGGTGATAATAATACATTTGAGCGAATTGATAAGGCCATAACTAGTCTTAGTTGGTTAAATTTATTCCCCTCTGCTTCTTTGTTTAATCATGTTTTTACGTCCTCAAATCATTGTCAATGTTTTCTGAATATTAAACTTGTATCTCAAGCTAAAGTCCCTCCTTTTAGGTTTAAGAAAATGTGGTGCCTTATGAAAGACTTTGATTCTCTTGTCTAAAAGACTTGGTGGACAAAGTTTAATGGGTCATTTGTGTTTTATTTTGTTCAAAAGTGTAAGCTTCTAAAAGGTCAAATAAAAGATTGGAATAAAGTAACATTTCACAACATCTTTCATCAAATGCAAGAGGTGGATGCTAAACTTAGCACATTGCAAAGCCGATTATTAGTAGATCAAAATAATGTTCAATTACAAAATTATCATGATAAATTACTAACAAAGAGAGCTAAGTTATTCTCATATCAAGTTACTTATTGGAAACAAAAGAGTCGAGAGAATTTCTGGCATACAGGGGATGCTAATACTTCTTATTTTCATTCTTCTGAACTATCCGGAAAAACAGGAATCAAATTAAGGAATTTGTCTCTAGTGATGGTAATTGTGTTAATAACCCTATTTCTATTGAACAGGAAACCATGCAAGATGTTATTAAACGTTTTACGTCTAATCAAGATTGTGGCTTTGACCCGGATCTATATTCTGATTTAATTACTCCTATTATTTCAGTAGAAGATAATGAGTCTCTGATTCAGGATGTCTCTAGTGATGAAATAAGGATAGCTGTTTTTGGTATGGACCCTAATAAAACACTGGGCCCTGATGGGTTTCCCCTTTATTTTTCCCAAAAGTATTGGTCATTGATAAGTGGTTCTGTTTGTCGGACTGTTAAGGCCTTTTTTCATTCAGGTTCTTTATTAAGTGAGATTAATCATACTTTTATTACTTTAATTCGTAAAATTGATGATCTTAAGTCGACAAATCATTTTCTCCCAATTAGTTTATTCTCTACTATGTATAAGATTATTGCTAAGGTTTTGACTAACCGACTTCAAGATCTTTTGGGTAGTATTATCCATCCTCTCCAGGGGGATTTTGTCCCGGAAAGATTGATCCAAGATAATATTTTAATTGCGCATGAAGTTTTCCACTGTTTTAAGAATAAAGGTGGTAAGGAAGGTTGGATAACAATTAAGCTGGATATGGAAAA
Source organism: Beta lomatogona (assembly GCA_947646795.1). NCBI lineage: Eukaryota > Viridiplantae > Streptophyta > Magnoliopsida > Caryophyllales > Amaranthaceae > Beta > Beta lomatogona. The sequence goes on from CANSNZ010000072.1 coordinate 1,460,827, forward strand.
TGCATATTATAGGATAGAGTGGGATTATGTGCTTGTAACTTTAGAAAAGCTTGGTTTTCATCCTAAATGGATTAAATGGATTGAAGCCTATATTACGTCTGTTTCTTTCTCTGTGCTTGTTAATGGGATTCTTGGTGAGAGATTTTTTCCCTCCAGAGGTCTCCGTCAAGGTGACCCTCTGTTAGTACGTGTGGACTTTATTGTTAGTAAGCATGTTAGTAAGTGTGGCTCCACGAGCAATTCTAAGAGTAATAGAGTTCCTAAGGATGTTTGGTTGATTAATCCTACTCAAAGTTGTTATAAGATAAATTTTGATGGTTCAAAGCTGAAGGATGGTAGTGCTTCTTGTAGTTTTATTATTAGGGATTGGAAGGGTGGCATAGTCGTGATGGGTGCCCGTGCGCTGCATAATTAAAAAAAGGCCCAGTTTACTTGCGGAAGCCTGGGGCATGCGAGAAGGTGTTCGTGCTGCTATTACTTACGGTCTTAAGAATGTTTTTCTGGAAGGTGATAATTTGGTTGTTATTAATTCACTTAAAATACAAAAGTCTTCTTTGCTACTATGAAAGAAAGACAAGCTAGAAATACTGCTGATGTGATATACACTGCTTCTGGGGTGAAGCTTACAAATCCTATTGACATTCAAGCTGAATTCAAGCTATTTTATAGCAATTTAATGGGAAGTTGTGCTGATAACCTTCATCCTACTCTTAGTACTGCTGCTAGGAGAGCTCTCATCACTCTTATCACCCTGCATGAAATTGATCAAGCTATGTTTAGCATTGATGGAGACAAAACCCCTGGGCTTGATGGATTCAATGCAGTTTTTTTCAAGAGTATGTGGAATGTTATCAAAGCTGATATTTACACTGCTGTTCTTGACTTCTTCCACACAGGTCAACTTAGCCCTTAGGTTAATATTGCTTCTATTACCCTGATTCCTAAAATTTCTAATCCTTCTTATGCTAGTGATTTTAGACCTATAGTTTGCTGTACTATAGTGTATAAAATCATAGCTAAGGTTCTTATTCATAGGATGCAAGATGTGATTGGGGAGGTTAAACACTGCTCAAGCTGGTTTTATACCTAAGAGACATATCACTGATAATATATTACTAGCTATTGATCTTATTAAGGGGTACACCAGAAAGAATATTTCCCCTAGATGCACAATCAAAATAGATCTCAAAAAAGCTTATGATTCCATAGAATGGCCATTTCTTCAATCCATTTTACATGAATTGGGATTTCCAACTATCTTTGTAACCTGGATCATGGCTTGTGTCAATACTGTCTCTTATTCCATTCTAATTAATAGAAAACCTTGCAAACCTTTTTATGCTAAAAAAGGTCTTAGACAAGGGGACTCTATTTCCCCTTTCTTGTTTACAATTGGCATGGAATACTTATTCAGATGCTTGGGTTCCCTTCACTTGAATCCTAGCTTCAAATATCATCCTAGATGTGCTAGATTTCATCTCACACATATGATGTTTGCTGATGACCTCTTAATGTTCTGTAAAGCTGACATCTCCTCTATTCAGTTAATTCTTGATGCTTTTCATTCATTCTCTAAAGCTTCAGGCTTGGAAGCTAATCTTCACAAAAGCAATCTTTATTTGGGGGGAGTTAACCCTAGCTTATGTAGTGATATTCAATCTGCTACTCAGATTCCTCTTGGTGATTTCCCATTCAGATATCTTGGAGTCCCTCTTTCCACAAGAAAACTCTCTTACCTTGCTTGTAAACCATTAATTGACAAGATCATGGCTAGAAAAAAACTTGGAGTGCTAAAAACTTATCATATGAAGGCAAGGCCCAACTTGTTAAAACTGTTCTCCTCAGTATGCAGATTTTTTGGTGTTAGATATTTATTACGCCCAAAAAGATTATGATGGAGATTCAAAGTCTTTGTAGGATATATCTGTGGACAGGTAAAGATGTTACTACAAAAAAAAGCTCTGGTGTCTTGGGATCAACTTTGTTTCCCTAAAATTGGGGGAGGGTTGAATTTTATCAACTTGGAGAACTAGAACAAAGCTACTATAGCTAAGCAGTTCTGGGCTATTACTATGAAATAAGATAAACTGTGGATAAAATGGGTTCACTTTTATTACATTTAGCAACTCAACCTCTAGACAATGCCTATTCCTCATACTATGGCATGGGCTTTGAAGACAATCATGAGTTCCAGAGAGATTTTTGATCAAGGGAACATAATTCAGGAGTTTACTTTGGGAGAGAAATTTTCTATAAAAAAATGTTACTCTGCTATGAATGTTCCTGTCACTCCAGTCAGTTGGAAAAGAGTTGTATGCAACAATAGAGCTAGCTTCTCCAAAGAGTATCTTCATCACTTGGCTGACTATTCTCAACAGACTTGCTACTAAAGCTAGATTAGCTTCTTGGAATCTTATTGCTGATGCCAGTTGCCCATTGTGTCAATAGGAAGATGAAGATGTCAATCACTTGTTCTTCAAGTGTATTTACTCTAAAACAGTTTGGCAACACTGTCTGCAGGTTCTTCAAATCACTAGACCTATTCTTCCTTTTATGGATGAAATCAACATTGCAGCTGAAAAGTGTAGACGAAGACAAAAAAGAAGCAAGGTTTATGGCAAGCTATTTGCAGAAGCTATGTATCACATTTGGATACAAAGAAATCAACAGATCTTTGAGAACAAGCTTATTGCTCTTGCTCAGATAGGTGATAAAATTCTCTATAATGCAGCTGTAGGCACCAATTTTGAACCCCTTTTTTCGGATAAATAAAGGTTTTGAAAAGAAATAAAAATAACGAAAACCGTTATGCATCGTGGAGCGCGCGCCTCGTCAAATGCATGTTTCACCCCGGAGCACGACTTTCATTCCGTCGTATGGTTTTCCATTTTTGCGTATTAGTCTTGTAGTTTCAGCTTAGAAATATAATTTTCCGTGAGTCGTAGTAAATAATTACAACCATCGTTTTAATAAAATGATTCGTAGTATAATCATGCTCGTTTTTACTAATTTGACGAGTTTTCGTTAATTGTCTTAAGTTAGTTTTGTTGAAAAGCAGAAAAAACGAGTCGCAATTAGGCGTCGGGATTATAAACGTATCCCAAAACCGGTAGTAATCAGTTTTCTTGATGGTCAAGTCATTGTTCATTGGATAAAGAATAAGAATATATTCTTTAACCACCAATCACATTCTTTTATCCATTAGTTAAGGAATAAAAATCATGAAAAAGAATAAGAATAAGAACCAAATCCAAATTGTAAGAGCCAAGGATCCGATTTTTTTTCGGAAGATTCGAACTGTGAGCCAGGCACATGACCATGCGCCCAGCGCACAACAGGCTCCTGCGCTAGACGTAGGCCTGTGCGCCTAGCGCATGGTGCTGTGTCTAGCGCAGGACTTTGCGTTAATCGGTTTTGATTTGCACGTTTTCCAATGCACTTTTTACGTATTAGGGTGTATTTAGGGAAGAATATTTTCTGAAAATCTGATTTTGCTTCATTGATGAGAAAATCCAAAAAGAATAAAAAATATTTGTGTTTCCAAAGAGATTTGATGATGTCATTAGGGTGAGGTCATTAGAGTGATGTCATTAGGGTGATTAAGGATGATAAAAATCAGATTTTTTGGGTTAAAAAATATGATTTTCTACTTCTTTGAAACCCTAGTTCATTTCCCTCATTTCTCTATAAATATCCTCCTTGTTTTTTTACTTCAAAACCAAGTTGAGCTAAAAACAACTGAACTTTACAACTTCTCTCTCTACTACTCTTCTCCTCCTTAATTTTTTCCATTTAAGCAAAAGTCATAATTAGTAAGTAAGAAAGTTGAAGAAAACTCAACTTAATTTCACTAATTCTCTCAATACTCCTCTCATCTTCTCTACTACTTCCTTCTTCTAAAAAAGTCTCATTCAAGAAAAAGAAAGTAAAAGTTAGGAAAATAATTAGTGAGTAAAGAAGTTCATCAAAAGGGAAAAAAAAACACAAAAAAGAGTTTAAGTTAGTAATTAAGTGGATTTAGAAACTCATTTAGAAATTAAGAAAATCACAAAAAAGGTAGAAAAATTTGCAAAAAGGAAGTGCATCATTGAGCTAGCAAGGTAAAGTTGAAACTCTTGTTATTTTTAATTATCTTCTTAATCATTTACTAACTTTCTCTTTTTTTTTTTTTTTTGATAAGGAAAGAAAACTAGGAGATGTCTACACAAGAGACACCCCCTAAATCACCCCATAAGGGTGGTTACAATAAGCTTCAAGTACAGAAATAACGAAGAAAAAGGAACACTAAGGAACTCGAGTAAATGCTCCGCCGCGGCATCACACCATCTCCCCAGGCCCAAATCAACGTCGAACCCTTCTCGGGGGGCAAGACAAACACCACCGAAAATGAATAAGTTCCCAAATCTTCACAAGATAAGCACAATTACTTGAGGCCACAAAAACAACCACAAAGCTAAACATCTAAATAACAAAAACTAAAAAGAGAAAATAAAATAAATGACAAAAAGAAGTTCACCGAAACCTTCACCGAGAGGAAAAAGAAACACCAACAAAAGAAAGGTTTAAGTTAGTAATTCCACCATCGCCTGGATAGGATTTAGAAAGGGACTCATTTTGATTGAAATTAAGAAAAATCACAAAAAATTTGGTAGAAATTGATCAATTTGACGAAAAAAAGGAAGCTTTGCATTTCGAACCCACCAAAAAAAAAAACATTAATGAAGCGAAAGACTTGAATATCAATAACATGACGAAGATAAATTCTAGGAGGAGAAAAGACTTAAAAAATAAAATTGGGGGGAATTTTAGGGGGTGGGTTTTTAAAAGGGGGCCCCCCCCAACTTTGATTTTTTTTAATTATTTCTTAATTTATTTACTAACTTTCTCTTTGTTTTCTTCTTATCATTTTTTTATATCTTTGGAGTAATTTGGGTATGTGGAAGTCCTAATAGGTTCCCAACCTTAAATCACCCCACCTAGAATAGTCAACTCTATTGGGGAAACTCTTAGGAAACAATGTGTTTATGTGATTTTCCTTAATCAAAGTTGTTGTTCATCACCAAAAAATATTTTCATAAAAAAATTCAAGACAAATTGTGCATAAACATCTCCATAAAAAGAAAACGTGATGCTGTAATTATAATCAGTTTTAATTTCGTACTTCATTTTATTTTATGTTTGTATTATGTAAATAGTTTGTAGGATTTAATATTTTTTCTATGAAGTGCAAGATGTTTCCAGCAACTGGGCTTTGGAATTTATAACAATTGAATTTGTACAAATAATTAAAAATCATACAAATTTGTTATGCAAAACTGATTTGTCCAGTATCACCTAAGCTTGTTCTGTCAATAAAGTTCAAAATAAAATCATTTAGATAAAACTAAAAACATCAAGTTTGAAGAACACATCAGTAGATTTTCAAAAATATAAAAATCATGTTCATATGAATTTTATACAATTTTACATCATTTTTAAAAAACCGTTCATGTAAATCACTAAATTCCAGAAAACTAATTTTTCTTTTCAGTTAAGAAACAAACCAAAAATGGTCTTAAAAGTGTCCAATTCAAGTAAAAATTTCTAGTATAGTTTTTCAAAGTGTCTAGAATGTTCATAATAAAATTCATTTAAAAATAAGTTCAATAAGGCCCTGTTCTTTTGAACTTATTCTGGTTGAACTGAACTGAACTTATTTTATTTTTGCTAAACTGAACTTATTTTTACTGAACTGAACTTATTTTGGCTGAACTGAACTTATTTCGCTGAATTGAACTTATTTTTGCTAAACTAAACTGTATTAACATAATATTACCAATACTTATTATTATAATAATCAATAAATATTAACTTAATATTATCAACATATTATTATTATTTTATAATAATAAATAATAATAAATAATAAATAATAAATAATAAATAATAAATAATAAATAATAAATAATAAATAATAAATAATAAATAATAAATAATAAATAATAAATAATAATAATAAATTATAATAAATAATAATAATTAATAATAATAATAATAAATAATAAATAATAATAATAAATTATAATAAATAATAATAATTAATAATAATAATAATAGATAATAAATAATAAATAATAAATAATAAATAATAAATAATAAATAATAAATAATAAATAATAAATAATAAATAATAAAATAATAAATAATAAATAATAAATAATAAATAATAAATAATAAATAATAAATAATAAATAATAAATAATAAATAATAAATAATAAATAATAAATAATAAATAATAAATAATAAATAATAAATAATAAATAATAAATAATAAATAATAAATAATAAATAATAAATAATAAATAATAAATAATAAATAATAAATAATAATAAATAAATAATAAATAATAAATAATAAATAATAAATAATAAATAATAAATAATAATAATAATAATAAATAATAAATAATAAATAAGAAAATAAAAAATAAAAAAATAAAAAAATAAAATATAAAATAAAAATTCATCATTATTATAATTATAATATTAATAATAATAACAATATTAATAGCAATATTGAAAACAAAAATAATAATTACAACATTAGACAAGACTGAACTGAACTGAATTTATTTTTGCAGAACTGAACTTTTTTTTGCTGAACTGAACTTATTTTTACTTATTTTTGCTGAAAATAAGTCCAAAAGAACAGGGCCTAAGTTAGGTTTCAAAGAACAAATTGGATAAAGGTCCTGTTTTGACCAGTTTGAGTATAAAATTCATCATAATTCAAATTGTCACTAAAAACTTGTGAAATTTTGATACAACATAAAGAACTCACTAACCTATCCATAGATGTATCACATGCTCAATGTAACGATTTATACAGAAAGTTATGATTTTTGCAAGTCAGTACAAGAACAAAAGTGCAATCTGAAAAGTGAAATAAAGTGATTAACCTAACTTTCATAAAAAAATATTTTCTTTTCATACGAAAATGTGAAATAAAAATCATGAAATTTTAAGTTTCTCTTAAAATGTCTCATTTTATCATGTAGATAAAAATCAATAAAAGTTGTCATAAAAAATCAAATCAAAGAGGTTAATTAATCTCTAATTTTTCACAAGTTTACAAACAAACATGAATTCCAAAGCCCATTCAAGGAGATGAAGATCAAGGAGCATCATGGTGAAGATCAAGGTTGAAGATTTGTATAGATCATAGATTTTGTACATTTTGTTGTAATAATAATTTCTTTGTAAATAGTTATTACATCACTCATTAATTAAAAAAAAAAGAATTTTTTCCTTCAATAATGCTAAAATGGGTATAAATTCCTGAAATGTGCCGAAGTTTAAATTAATTCCCTGGATACCGTCCACGTAGGATGGCACGCGAGAATTTTATTTTTTTAACAAAACCGCTACTCCAAGTAGCGGTTAATACCAACAATGTAAAGTTGACCGCTACTTCAAATAGCGATTATATGATGTCTCTAAGACAAGTTATAAAAGGCATGCATATAAACCGCTACTCAAAGTAGCGGTTTACTATGAAACAAAAAAAAAAAAAAAAATTTTTTTTTTGTTGCATAGTAAACCGCTACTTTGAATAGTGGTTTTACCTAGTAAACCGCTACCCCCAGTAGCGGTTTTACCCCATATACTGTTTTCAAATAACTTGAAGTTAACCGCTACTCTGGGTAGCGGTTTGCTTTGAAAAAAAAACAAAATTCTGGCGTGCCGTCCTACGTGGACGGTATCCATGGAATTAATTTGAACTTGGGCACATTTCAGGAATTAATACTCATTTTAGCATTATTCAAGGAAAAAATTCAAATAAAAAATGGAGATGTTTATGCATAATTTTCAGAAATAATTCCACAATTCATTTTAATAAAATGAGCAACCAATGTTACAAATATTGCATGTTGGGCCAATATATCATAGTATATGAATCAAATGACCCAATCTCAATTAAGAGGAAAAATTACAGATCTAATTAAGTTAAAAAGTATGATGATCCATCCTACATTTTAAAATTTGTTCTCTCCATCTTCAAATGGATTAATCATATAATTTGACATAATTAGATTGGTAATTATGATCTCCGAATTGATTTTAGGCCGTTTCACGTGTCTCGCTTTAAATGGCCAAATTACAATTAGCCAAACACGATCTCCAAATTTGATCTGAAATTGATCATTTCTCTCTACATGACTTAATAATCTTCAATTCAGATTACTTCTCAAAAGCCTTTAATTAGGAAGCAAACATCTTTTCCTAAGACCTCTTGAAAATCATAAATGTGATCACTGATTAAGGTGGTTATTTCAATCCTCGATTAATCGCTAATTAGGGCTATTAACTCAAACTTTTTATTTAATCGCTAATTAGGGTGATTATCTCTAATCATTAGTTAATCGCTAATTAGGGCGATTAACTCAAACTCTTCATTTAATCACTAATTAGGGTGATTATTTTAAACCCCGGCTAATCATTAATTAGAGTGATTATCTTAAACCTTAATAATCGTTAATTAAGACGATTATCTTTCTCATTTAATCACTAATTAGAGTGATTATCTTAAACCTTAATAATTGTTAATTAGGACGATTATTTTTCTCATTTAATCACTAATTAGAGTGATTATCTTAAACCTTAATAATCGTTAATTAGGACGATTATTTTTTTCATTTAATCATTAATAAGAATGATTATCTTAAACCTTAATAATCGTAAATTAGGATGATTATTTTTCTCATTTAATCACTAATTAGAGTGATTATCTTAAGCCTTGAATAATCAATACTCAAGGTGATTATCTTTCCTCTTAAGTTTAGTTACTAATTGGGGTGATTATCTTAACCTCCATTTCTAATCACTAATTCAGGTGATTATCTTGATCCTCCTTCATATTTAATCACTAATTAAGGTGATTTTCTTAATCTCATTTCAATCACTAATTGGAGTGATTACCTCATTATTCTTAATAGATTTGTTTAATCTAAAGGTGAGTTATTCATAATCTGTTTCCTTTTCTTCCCCCAATGGAATTGGCCATTTAGGGTGAGACATAAGATCGAACTACGATGGTTTTGATCCATGAGTGGATTCCAATCCCACAATGATTGGTACTTAGTGCAACTTCAGTGCTCAAACCTACCATGTAGAAATGATATATTGGTCCTAAATAGAAATGGTTGATGTGTATATGTGCAAACTATGTGATTTTCTTTCTTTTTAATAGCCATGATTACTTCAAAATGAAAATAAGGCATTTAGTAAGAGCCCGTTCTGTAGAATGGAAGAGGAGACGAGTTCCAGACTTTCGCACCTCTTAACCTAAACCCCGAACCCTATCTCATGGTATGAAAGACCGATTTTCAAAAAAGCCTTATCCATATGAAGTCATCACATTTTAAAATGATATTTCTTGAAATTGATTTTAAAATGATTTATCTGTCCTTATTAAGATATTAATAGGGTGGCGACTTCCAAGTTTTCTAAAACTCATAGTCCAATAAGAGACTTTCGTGGGACTCAGACCGATAATTAAGACAGTAAAAAATCGGATACCACAGTAGCATGTAGATGTTATGATGATCTGAGGAACCTTTTGTATAGATAGGTTTTTCCATATTGTTTTTTTTTTGTTGCTTTGTTGGCACTAAGTTTGTTTAGTGCTTTTTATGATCTTGTTGAGTTGGTGTTGCTTTAGGAAAGCACATGAAGAGTCTATTTTTTCAACCCTTCCTAGAAGGTGGGCTAAAATAGATACTGATGCTTATCTTCCTTTAGCTTGTTGAATTGGTGGTTGTAACTCTTTTTTTGGTTATCAATAATAATTTTGAATTTCAAAAAAAAAAAAAAATTCACTTAAAAAGGTGTGGAAAGTTCCGTGGGAAATTGAAAACTTAATATATGATGCAGGTGTCGATTTCTCTAATCTTGGGACTGTCTCTTTTTTACATTGTTTCAGGGAGGCAACTTTGCAGCGGACTTTTTGGCTCACCGAGGTCATTCATGTTGTTCTCTTCATCAGTGGTTTGAACTTCTTGATCTCCAATTTCTCTCTATCATCCGAAAGGATTTTTTGGTTGGTCTTATCAGAGGGGCTGATCTAGGTTTTTTTTTCTCATTAAAAAAATATATATACATATTTTTTATAAACCCATTAACAGACCCGCTTTCCCTTGTAAAATTAACTCTTCTCTGTTTATCTTCCTTTTTCCACCTACATCAACATGCATCTCAGTTTCAATTTTTTTCTTTTACTTTGTTCTGCATTTCCCTCTTTTCCCCTGTCATTTGAAGACTTTTTCTTGGAAGTAGGACAACAGCTAGTGCATCTACAAATTTCACAAAGTTGTAGAAGATACGAAGCACATGAAGATAACACAATTGAAATAAAGCAAATGTTGATTTCCTCTTCCTGGTGTGAAAGTAACCATCATTAGCAACTCAAAAATTGCAATTAACTAAAATAAAACAACGAACATTGAAATCAGAGCACCTTGAATTGCTTGCCTCGTTCTTGGCTCCGGGAAACCCCTAATGACGGGGAAAATTGCAGGGAACCAATCAGAGACATTCTTTAACGATTACTGTGCTCAAAACACAATGACAAAAGTTAAATCACTTACCCAGATCCAAAAACTTCAATTTATTGAAAATTATGGTAATTTGTTTTGTAGTTTTCAGTTCAATTTTGAAGATATTGATTGCTTAGTTTTTTTTCCTAGGGCCAACCCCAGTTAGGAAAAATTTTGGGTCTCAATTATTTTTGGATGTTGAATTCTGGGTTGTTGTGTTCTTGAGAATCGCTTGAGTCAACTGAATACAAATGCCATAACGGTATCCCATCTATGAGAATAGTGTTGGGAATCGTTGCTTCACTTTTCAAATTGATAGATCTAGCGCACCAGATTTTTACCCATCTATGAGTCAAAACGAAAATACGCAGAGGAAGATAGAAGGGGTAATGAGAAAATGGCAGGGGAAGCTTTATAAGGAGAGAAGGAGATGGTTGAGATTTGACATAAATAGGTCAATTCAAATTCACGTGACTCTTTAATGAGGTCACGTGAGGTATTGCCGGTTGTACTAGGTAAGGGAACCTACAAGGCCCACCAAAAGTTAAGTCCCCAAAGTAGGGTTCTATACAGGTTAATTAATAGTTCAGACCTTTTAAAAATTATGGCCAAAAGTTCAGACCCCTAGTGTACAATATTTACTTTTTAAATTAAGAGAGAAAAACTTGGTGTGACCAAGGAAATAATAGTAATGTGACTTTTTTAGTAATTTACCGACTCACTATATATATAATGTGCTAGGAATGTGTATAATAGTGAACTGGATGGTTCTTCCAAGTACTTATAGGATGTGATTTCCAATAAGTAATTTACCGACCGACTACGAATTACGAGTTACAAAGTATAACTTATGAGATACGAAGAAGAAAATAGTAGATCCTAATTAGTTGTTGTCAAGAACTATTCCCATAAAATATTTGTATATTGAAGTAATCTTAAAAAAAAGATAATTCCAAAAATAGAACATCTATAAGCAAGTAAAACAATGGTTTTATATGTTCTCTACATGCGATATACCGATGCATAAGCAAGCATAGATTCATGTCCTTGATCAATTCTTGGATTACTTGGATTGTTCTTGGAGTTAATTAGAGTTCTTTAACAATGAGATTTATTCTATTTATGTTACATTTTTAGTGTTTTTAGCTCTTAAAAATCTAGTATAGTTAGAAATCTATTTGGCTTACAAGTTATTACTATTTTAGTTGGAATAGGGTTTTATTGTTTAACTAGGAATATAATAGATAAGGTTTAGTTTTTCCTGCTTCTAGTTAGATCAGGATTAGCATAAACCGTGTTTATCTTTATCCTTTCACACAGTTTGTTTATGTTTTATTTGTATCATTTTATGTTTCTGGTTCCTAATAGGATTAGGTTTGTAATGCCTATTTAAAGGCATATTTATTATTCAATATAGATGAAGATTAGAGAATTGAAATTGTCGAGAGTCTTTTGAGTTGAGCAGGAGCTAACTATTTGATCTTGCGAGTAATAAACCAAAATCAAACAAACGAGACGTACTTGATCACTTTTAACCGTGACTAAAGAATTTCGATTCATCTTATTCACATACCCCTCTGAATAGTATAGGAGAAATACAAAAGAAAAAAAAGTATTATTTCGCACTAAAAGCACACCAGAAATGCGCTAAATAACACGTTAATTCACCAAGGTGTGGGTGCACTAATGCTTGTACTTGCGCACCAATTCTGTTGTGCGGGAGCATTATATTTTATGCCAACCTTTGGATTTACGGACAACTAGGTGAGGGTGCACCTGCTTAAAGCTCGAAGAGGATTCTTAAATTATATTACACTTAAACTCCTCAACACCTTAGTGTAAAAAACATATGTATATCTAACGAACACATTTAACTATAAATCTTCCAACAAATGTTCGCTTATAGTAATAGTGCGCCTTTCGTATAAAAGGTGACCTTTTGTCTAAAAGTTACCATTTTAGTCATAAATTGTCCTTTCACTTTAAAACTAACCCTTTTTAGTAAAAAGAGAGGTGATTTTACCATAGCTTTATTATAAACAGTTTTATATAAGACTTACTACCAAACTAAAGCATTCTTACAGATGATAGAGTTAAATAAAGAACTAGAAAGTAGTTACAATAGCAAAGAGTATTGATTGTGGGTGCAATTGGGAAATATATTAAAGTAGACCAAGCTGCTATGAACAGGGAAAAATTATTGTATGCAAGAGTATTGATTGAGGTGGACATTGATCAATTTTTTCCTGATGTAGTCAAATTCAGGAATGAAAAGGGGTGTGTCATAGAGCAAGCTGTGCTTTTATGCTTGGAAGCCTATTGTTTGCCTGAATTATAAGGGTTATGGTCACTTTCAGCAATAGTGTATTAAGAAGCAGTAAAAGAAAGCGAATAAGAAGATATGGGTTGTGAAGAATGCTCCTAGGGTGAAACAAGGTGTTGTGCCTGGGAGTAGTAAGCATGCTGTGATGCAGAGTAAGAATGAGGAGGTGAACAAGATTACCGTGGCTCTTGTTCAGACACAGCAGGTAAAGGCTACTCCTGTGAGAAATCAATTTGATATTTTGACCTCTGCCACTACTGAAGAGTTATTCTATGAGGTGCATAATGATGAGATGCAGGGGTTAGAGGCCGCTGAGGGTCATGGATAAACATTATAGCTTGGAATGTTAGGGGGTTGAACAGGCAAGCTAAGCAACTTGATGTGAGGAGATTTATCTCCATGTATAAAATTGGCCTATTTACCCTCTTGGAGACTAAGGTAAAGATGTCCAAGATGGGGACTCTTTACCAAAACCTATGCTTAGGATGGTGTTTTACTGCTAACAAAGTGTGGTGGATAAAGGCAGAATCATAGTGGCATGGCTCCCTAGCTCATTTACTCTGTCAGTGGAGTTGATGACTGATCAGATGATTCACTGTAAGGTGGAACCCAAAGGTCCTTTATTTGCTTTCATGTGTTCTTTTTTGTATGGTTTGAATGATAGGAATGAGAGAAGATTACAATGGCAGTCCCTTAAGCAAGTGAAAACTCAGTTGCCTTGGATTGTGATGGGTGATATTAATGTGATTTTGAATCTGGATGAAAGAATTGGTTCTACTGTAAGATGGCATGAAATTGAAGATTTCAGGGCATGTGCTGAGGATTGTGAGCTGGTAGACATCAAGGAAGTAGGAAGATTCTTCACTTGGTCTAATAAACAGGATGGAGACAGTGGAGTCTTCTCCAAAATAGATAGAACAATGGCAAATGAGGCTTGGAAGAATCATTATGAAGATGCAATGGTTACTTACTGTTCACTGCCCAGGCTTGGTGAGCATGCATAAAGAGCACTAGGGTAGGAAGCCTTTTTGTATTTTCAATATGTTGGTGCAGGCCCCGGAGTTCAAGAATATAGTGAGGAATGTGTGGTAGACACTTATTGATGGTTGCTTAATGTATAGAGTTACTCAAAAGTTAAAGCTCTTGAAGGGTGAGCTTAAAAAATTGAACTAAAAAGGCTTCTCAGATGTGTAAGCCTTGGCTAGTCAAGCTGAGATGTAGATGTTGAAGATTTAGGAGCAGCTTCATGCTTGTCTAGGGGACAATCACTTAGCTACTGAAGAGAAAAATGCTGTGATGGAATATAGGAAGGCTCAAGCAATCTATCTTAGCTTTCTCAAGCAAAAATCTAAAGAAAGGTGGATTAGTTATGGTGATGATAATACCAAACTATTCCACTAATCTATTAGAGCCAGGAGGACTAAGAACAAAATTTATGGAATTTAGGATGGCCAAGGGCACTATGTGAGGGAGGATGCTCAGGTCAAGGAAGCTTTTGTGGACTTCTATAAAGGCCTCTTAGGCACTCAAATGAATGGAAGATGCTTTGTAAAGTCCTAAATTATTGATGAGGGAATGGTCTTGAATGTGGATTAGCAAAACATGCTAACCTGTCACTTCAATGCGGAGGATATAAAGCAAGCAATGATGTCTATTCCTAATGATAAGGCTCCAGGCTTGGATGGCTATAATAGTTATTTCTATAAGTAATGCTGGGATATCATAGGGTAGGAGGTTACAGCTGCTGTTCTGGACTTTTTTAGCTCTGGAAAATTGTTGAAATCAGTCAATGTGACATCCATCACTCTCATTCCTAAAGTCAAGAGCCCTACACATGTGAGTGATTTTAGACCCATCTCTTGTTGTTCAGTTCTGTACAAATGCATTACTAAGCTACTCTGTGCAAGCTTAAGCATGTGCTTCCTAGTTTGATTTATGATACACAAGGTGCATCTGTGTCAAGTAGAAGCATCCTTCATAACATTTTATAATGTCAGGACATAATTAAAATGTATACGGGTAGTCAAAAGCAAAAATGTTGTTTGCTTGAAATTGACATTCAGAAGGCCTATGATATTATGAGCTGGGAATTCTTAGAAGAAACGTTGAATGCTCTTAGGTTCCCTAAGAAATTTGTTTAGTTGATCATGCTTTGTGTTTGTAGTTCTTTTTCGTTGATGGTGAATGGGGTGCTTACTGGATTCTTTCATTCTAAGAGAGGGTTGAGACAGGGTGATTCTATGCCCCCTCTTTTATTTGTGCTTTGCATGGAATATCTATCTAGAGTGATGAAATACATTGGGAAACAAAATGGATTTGGCTTCCATCCAAGATGCAAATCTTATGATTTGATCCTCTTCAGCAAAGGTGACCATAGATCAATCACTATTGTTTCCGCTAAGAAATTAAGGATTGTAATAGGTTGATAGATTTGATGTGGGTCCCAAGAACGTTCACCTGAGCTCCGTTATCCGTACGCGAAAATCCTGAAAAAGAAGGTTAGACTATCCCGGGTGTGTTTCCGAGATCGCCCCTCCGACGTTCAAGTCAGTAGATGATTGAGGTAGAGAGAGAGAGAGAGAGAGAGAGAGTCTAGAGAGAGATGCTCTAGTTTTTTAGGTGAGAATTGAATACTTGTTCATTGATGAGACTAGTAGATCCCCAAGCTCTTGAGATTAGGTCAACTCCCAAGTGAGACCTATTGCTGCCACCTGTCTGAGGCCAAAGGAGGCTTTTATGTAATTATTAGGCTGCTGATTTATTGAGCCCAAACAATTATCCCAACGCCAGGGAGGTATGGTCGCTGAGGTCCAACCAGGTGACGTGCATCCGTGGCGGAACATGACCCTTTGAACCTTGTAGGTAATCTTTCTTAATACCGACCGACCCTTCGTTGTTGGGCCTTCCGCTGTCCGAATGGGTACTTAGTTGTATTCGTCCAAGTACGAAAGCGACTCGGAAAAGGAGAGGAGATCCCCTGTTTGCCGAATGGATAGGAAGCCAATCGGACGAGGGACTGATGAGCCCCAGGCTGTCTGAGTGGGTGCCGATTGGTCCTCAGCCATATTTGGCTAATTGCAAAAGCGACTTGGCAAAGGAGAGGAGGTCTCCTGTTGGCCGAGTGGGTAGGGAGCCACTCGGATGAGGGGTTAATAAGTCCCAAGCTGTCCGAGTGGTACCAGTTGGTCCTCGGCCATATTTGACTAAATAAAAAGCGACTCGGCAAAGGAGAGAGGGCCTCCTGTTGGCCGAGTGAGTAGGACACCACTCGGATGAGGGGCTAATAAGCCCTAAGTTGCCCGAGTGGGTGCCAGCTGGTATTAAGCCATATTTGACTAAATAAAAAGCGACTCGGCAAAGGAGAGAGGGCCTTCTGTTGGCCGAGTGAGCAGGACACCACTCGGATGAGGGGCTAATAAGCCCCGAATTTCCCGAGTGGGTGCCAGCTGGTACTAAGCCATATTTGGCTAAGTATAAAACCTACTCGGCAAAGGAGAGAGGGTCTCTTGTTGGCCAAGTGGGTAGGGCGCCACTCGGATGAGGGGCTAATAAGCCCCAAGCTGTCCGAGTTGGTACCAGCTGGTACTAAGCCATATTTGGCTAAGTAAAAACGCGACTCGCAAAGGAGAGAGGGGCTCCTGTTGGCCGAGCTTGTAGGACTCCACTCGAGTGAGGGGCTAATAAGCCCCAAGCTATCCGAGTGGGTGCCAGCTGATACTAGCCATTATTGGCTAAGTATAAAAGCGACTCGGTAAAGGAGAGAGGGTCTCCTGTTGGCCGAGCGAGTAGGACGCCACTCGGATGAGGGGCTAATAAGCCCCAAGCTGTCCGAGTGGTGGCCAGCTGATATTAAGCCATATTTGGCTAAGTATACGCGACTCGGCAAAGGAGAGAGAGTCTCTTGTTGGCCGAGCGAGTAGGACGCCACTCGGACGAGGGGTTAATAAGCCCCAAGCTATCCAAGTGGGTGCCAGATGATACTAAGCCATATTTGGCTAAGTATAAAAGCGACTTCGTAAAAGAGAGAGGGTTTCCTGTTGGCCGAGCGAGTAGGACGCCACTCGGACGAGGGGCTAATAAGCCCCAAGCTATCCGAGTGTGTGCGAGTTGATACTCGCGTTTTCCTCGGATGGAGAGGCATCGGTTATTTGTCCGAGCCGGTGTGCCTTACTCCAAGTGCGACATGGCTGTCTTGGATACTTGGGAGTTTGAGTCCCTCCTGGGTGAGAGCTGACTGGACGTTATTGGGGGGAGTTTTGACGTTTCCTCTCCCTCAGGTCTTGAATTCTGACGTTTCATCTTCCTAGAGTTGTGGCCTTTGGGCCAAATTGGTCCACTTGGGCCTCCTAAAAAGCCCATTAAGGCGACGCGGAGGGGTTGTCGTTGCACTTTCCTAGAGGTACGCCTATATATATGAGTGAGGAGAGAGAAGTTTGGATCCTTTGCTCACTTCTCAAATACTCTTCTTTCAAATCTTCCGAGTCCCTAAACTTCCCGATCCAGTCTTTGCGAGTTTCTTCGTCTGACCAGCTACGCTTCTGATTCCCCTTTAAGTTCCTTTCCTTTTCTTTCAATAAACCTCGGTCGACTCCCTTGTCTATAATTAATGGGAGATTAGTCCGAGTCTGTGACCCCCCCGACCTCACCTCCCTGCAATTTTTCTGAGGAGGTGAGGGGGGTAGGAATAACGTTGGTGTCGACTTTAATGAGTTGCCCCGACCCCTTGGCTATCCCCGATGCCGTCTCCCTTCCAAGCTCTCCGTCGCTGGTAGAGGAGGATGAGGCCGAGGGCATCATTCCCTAACCTTGGGAGGTGTCTCTAGCCTTTCCCTCCTCGAGGAGTTACTTAGATAAGTACTTGTCTGATGGTGTGGTTAGGGTGATTATGCCGAGGGAAGAAGGCGAGGCGTCGACTTCAAGATAGCCGGAGTACCCAGATCTGGATCCGAAGGGAAATCCGGGTACCTTCTTCCCCCTACCCGAGCTAATGAAGGCTCTGAAAGAAGATCTTCAAGCACTAGTGCTAAGTTCCAAATAAAGGACCCCTTCCATTTGGTCCGGCCGGCGGCCCATCACACCACACTTACTCCTCCCCCGTGTTGCACTGCGGTTTACTATAAATCGATGGATATGGGGTTTCGGTTTCCCTTGACGCCTTTTGTTAAGGACATTCTGAACTCCAATAACTTAACCATCAGCCAGATTTCTCCAAATTCGTGGGGAGGCATCCTCACCGTTTAGTCTCTTTGCGAGATATTGGGTGTTGAGTCGACCCTTACTTTATGGAGACATATGTATAAGATGGTCTAGATGATGGCCGGGGAGAATGGCCCGGGCTGGTGGTGCATCCACGTCCGAAGGGGATATCAGACGACGACTGATCTACTGACTTCTCAAAAGGGGTTTCGAAGGGAGTTCGCTTTTGTTTACTTTGGAGGAGATTGGCGTATCCCTACAGTCCGACCGAAGTATGAGCCACGTTTTGAACTGAACTTCCGAGTCCCAGATCTAATTGATGAGGAGGCGGTGGCGGCCTACTACATGCAGACCGAGTCAAAGATCATAAATGGGGGTGAGAAGTTTGTCGCGGCCAACTGGCTTCCCAACTGCCAGTTGTTCAAGAACGAACACTTTTTGTTTGGCATGGGTCTGAGTCCGGCTTTTCCAAAGGGTAATTTGCTAGTGGAGTCTCGGTTTTTCGATCGGGACTGTCGTTTATGTTGCTATTTCCTTTTGACTAACTTCTCTTTTGTTTTACAGCTCACTCGCTAGCGTATTTCATCGAGTCGAATCCGGACATGGCCGATAAACTCAATTCCGCTGCCCTGAAAGCGACTCGGTTGTGAGCTGAAATCGCTTCCAAGATTATGAAGAAGCCTGCAGCTCCCTAGGTACGTAATGCCGACCGGTGTCTGTTATTCCGAGCTACATCTTTTCTTATTTTTATGGATTTGACCAACCCTTTTTACTTTTAGGACCCTGCCAAACCGAAGCCAAACAAGAGAAAAGAACGCTCGGCAGATAGGGTTGCTCAGATGGAGAAGCCTGTTGACAAGGATAAGGTCGACCGTGAAGGGGCTAAGAGGGCTAAATCAGCCAAATCGACTGAGGCTGTCGGGGCAGAGAGCTCTCATAACCCAACAGCTGATTCGTCCGAGCGGGTTGGAGGCTTTGGCCTATCTCTTCATTCTTCTGATTTCCAGCCTTCGAAAAAGTCCAGAGTATACTCCCCAATCCCATACTGAACAAGCGGAAAGGAACCTGTGACCGAGGCGCCTGCCCCTATTCCTTTTACCAAGCTTCGTCGCTCGGACAAGAATAAACTGGTGAATAAGGCTCTAGAGGTCCTGTACACACCGACCGACCATGAGCACCTCAATCCTTCTCTTGGGAAGAATGAGACCAATGAGCTCTACCGTTATTGGCTTGACGTGAGTTGTTTCTCAATTTTCCTTGGTCTTCTTTCTGGCTTTTTATTGTCGTGATTCTAACTCTTTTCATTTTGCAGTTCTCCATCCGAATGACGAACGCCACCTAAAATCGACACGCTTTGCAGGACGAGGTGGACCAGCCGAGGGAAAATGCCAAGGAGCATTTTACCAAGCTTCACGATGCGAAAGAGGCCAAGCGGATTACTGAGTCCAAACTTGATGATGCAATGAAGGCCATTGAGAAGGATCAGCAGGATATCTGCGCCGAGCAAGATGGTTGGAAGAAGGAGAGGGCCGACCTCGCTGTTGCCCGCGACTCGGCTCTCACTGTGAAAAGTGATGCCGAGACCAAGTTGGCTAAGGCTGAACTTAGCTAAGTCGATGCTCGTGGCAAGTCAAAGGCTGCTGAGGATAAGGCGGCTTGGGCTGAGGAGAGGGCCGCTCAGTCGAGCTAGCAGTGGTATGCCGAGTGGCAAACTACCCAGGCTTGTGAAGACTAAAATGCCGAGGTGGGCCACAAGGCTCATAAAATGGGTGAAGATGAAGCTTTGGAGCGGCTGAAGGGGATATTGTCCGAGTCTCATCCCTCCGTTGATTGGAACAACGTTTGGTCTGCGCACAAGAGGCTTATGATGCCGAGGTTGCAGAGATCCACCGCAAGGTAGACCTGGAAGAGGCCGCTAAAGCTGCTAAAGCCGAGGCTGCGATTGATGATGACGATGATGATGATGACGATGATGATGATGATGATGATGGTGATGAGGATGATGAGATTGCGAATGATGCCGACCAGGGTGCTGAAAATGTTCCCCCTCCCCCTTCTTCTTAGGCTTCTGCACTTGTTTACTTTTTCTTCCATCTCCTGTCATGGCTCGGCTTGTTATGTAACGAAAGTTTGGTACTTTGTCTACATTTTGTTGTTTGCAATATTGTCTGTCTTGATTTATCCTGCTTTTAGTTGTTTGACTGGTTAAGTCCCAATATCCGAATGGATAAGCTTCTAGTTATCCAACTGGTTAAGTCGTTCTTCAAAATGCGATTAATATATCTTAACTGGTTAAGTCATACTATTTGATTAAGTACAAAATATGCCGACCTACGTTGAGGACTGGTTAAGTCTAGTAGTCCGACTGGTTATAAGATGTGCTGAACTATATTACATACTATGCCCCTATTGCAAGTAACAAAGATTAGACATAGAATCTTTTTAGGTTGTCCGCATTCCACTGTCGGGCTAGGGGTACATCTTCTGGGGACCCCAGTCGGAAGGTGCCGGGCTTGATGACTTCTGTTACCTTGTAAGGGCCATCCCAATTAGCGCACAACTTTCCCTTGAGGTGTGAGAGTCCGGTGGCTTCGACTTTTCGAACTACCTAGTCGCCGAGTTGGATTGGTCTGGCTTTGAATCGACTGTTGAATTGCCAGGTGATTCTTTTCTTGTACCAAATGGACTTCAATAGCGCATTGCCTCTAGTTTCTGGCAGTAGCTCTAAGTTGATGGGTTTCTCTACTTCGTTCTGCTCGAACTCATAGAAAGTCACTCGAGGTGAGGGGATGCCAACCTCCACCGGGAGGACCGCCTCACTTCCATACACTAGGCTAAATGGAGAATACCCTGTTGCTTCCTTTGTGGTGGTCCGAGCTGACTAGAGTACTCCGGGTAGGTCGTCGACCCATGCCCCTTTGGCAGCCTCTAAGGATTTTTTGATTCCTTTGAGGACTATCTTGTTGGTCGACTCAGCCTGTCCGTTTGTTTGTGGCCTTGACACAACAGAGAACATGGTTTGTATCCCAATACTTGCACAATACTCCCGAGTGGGGCCACTGTTGAACTGTCGGCCGTTGTCGGATACCAATGCCCTTGGTACTCCGAAATGGGTGATGATATTCCTCCATATGAATGCTTGGACTTGCTTATCTGTTATTGAAGAAAGTGGCTCAGCATCTGTCCACTTGGTAATGTAATCAATTGCCACGATTAGGAACTTGCGTTGCCTGAAGCTGAGGGGAATGGTCCGAGTAGGTCCATGCCCCATTTGTTGAAGGGTAGAACTGCCTGGATGGTTGTCAGAGGAGTGGCTGGTGCTCTAGGATAGTCCGAGTGGATCTGGCATGATGGACACCTCTTGTCTAACTCTTGGGCATCTGACTTCAGAGTGGGCCAGTAGTAACCTGCTATGGTCCTTCTCCCTTGGTGACTTCCACAGGCTCCTTGGTGGATTTCCCTTAGGATGTAGTCCCCTTCTTCGGGGGTCACACATTTGGGCAGGGGGTGGGTGAAAGACCTTTTGTAGAGCTGGTCTTCGTGCCATAAGTACCATCTTGCTTTGTGCCTGACCCGCTCGGCTTCTTTGTTGTCCTCGGGCAGTGTCCCGTCTCTCAGATACTTAACCACCTCTTCCATCCACGTGACGTTCGGTTCAATACCAGTTATTCTTTGGCGTTGATGCTTGGTTATTGTAGTACCTCCCACATGATGGTCCGAGGGGCGGATCCCTCTGCTGAACTCGCCATCCGAGCCAGTGCGTCGGCCTGTTGGTTTTACGACCTGGGTATATGGGTGATGCTGAATTGGGATAGCTTTTTGATGAATTCCTGGGTTTTAGCCTAGTACATTCTCATGTTGTCCTCCTTGGCTTCATACTCGCCAGATACCTGACCCACTATGAGTTGTGAGTCGGATTTTGCCTTGACTACCGTGGCTCCGGCTAAGATGCATAATTGAAGTCCGAGGATGAGGGCTTCGTACTCGGCTTCATTGTTAGATACCAAGAACTCAAACTTGATGGCATACTCCATCTTTTCCTCGACTGGGGGCTTGATTACCAGACCGGCTCCACACCCCGTTTTGGTGGATGAGCCATCTACTTGCAGCTCCCAACCATCTTGCTCGCCGACTGGAGGCCTGGTGTTGTACTCCGTTATGAAATTTGCTAAGGCCTGGGCTTTGATGGCCCTCCTTGGCTCGTATTCCAGTCCGAAGTCCGCGAGCTGGTCTGCAGTCAGTCATCCGACTAGAGTGGTTGCGACTTTCAATCAGCTTTATGAGAGGTTGTCCGGTGAGGACTTTGATTGGGTGAGCTTGGAAGTAAGGCTTAAGCTTCCGACTAGCCATTACCAGGGCGAAGACCATTTTCTCCACTTCGCTGTACTTGGCTTCTGCCCCACTAAAGGCATGGCTTATGAAGTAGACCGAGTGCTGCTTGTCTTCTCTTTCAGCCACCATTACGGTGCTGAGGGAATATTCTGATACAGCCAAGTAAATGAACAATGTTTCCCCCGGCAAGGGGGAAATTAATTTAGGTAGGGTTGATAGGTGTGTTTTTAGGGAAGAAAAAGCATGCTCGGTTTCTTCGTCCCAGGTGAACTCTTTTCTTTTCAGTGCTTTGAAGAAGTAAAGGCTCTTATCTGCTGACCGGGATAGGAAGCGTCCGAGAGCAACTAGGCAGCCGGATAGGCGCTGTACCTCTCGTACATTTCGAGGAGACTTCATCTCCATTACCGCCTTGATCTTGTCGGGATTGGCTTTATTTCCTCTTTCATCCACCATAAATCCGAGGCACTTCCCCCTTTCACTCCGAAGACACACTTCTTCGAGTTCAGCATCATACGAAACCGTCTCAACATTCCAAGGATCTCTCTTAAGTCTGAGGGGTGATCCCCCTAGGCTTTCCTTTTGACGATCATGCCGTCAACATAGACTTCAATGTTCCGACCCAGCCGGTCGTTGAAGATCTTGTTCACTGTTCGTTGATATGTAGCCCCTGCATTCTTAAGTCCGAATGGCATCATCCTGTAGCAGTACACCCCTTGATTCGTGACAAAGGCGGTGTGTACTCGGTCGTG
The DNA here is from genome assembly GCA_947646795.1 of Beta lomatogona. Classification (NCBI taxonomy): domain Eukaryota; kingdom Viridiplantae; phylum Streptophyta; class Magnoliopsida; order Caryophyllales; family Amaranthaceae; genus Beta; species Beta lomatogona. Next base: position 1,484,002 of record CANSNZ010000072.1, read on the forward strand.
CTCATCCATTGGGATTTGGTGGTACCCCGCGTTTGCATCCATGAAGCTTAAGAGAGCATGCCCTGCTGTTGAGTCGAGCAGCCTGTCGATCTTGGGTAGGGGGCGATTATCTTTTGGACAGGCCTTGTTTAGGTCTGTAAAATCCACGCACATCCTCCATGCCCCGCTCGACTTTTTGACCAGTACGACATTGGCCAACTATTCTGAGTACTGGCATTCCTCTATGAAGCCTGCTTCAAGCAATTTTTTAACTTCAGCAGCTGCTGCGGCGTTCCTCTCGGGACCCTAGTGTCTCAGCTTTTGCTTGATCGGCTTCAACCCCTCCTTGATGTTTAGCTCGTGGCAAAGACGTCCTTGTACTCCGTGAGTACCGGAATGATTTCTTCTCTTGTTTGAGGGTACATGGCTTTGCCTACCCTTAGAGTCCGACCGAGCTTCCCGTCAATGATAACTTCTTCGTCATCCTCAGCTAGCTGAGGGTGCTCGTACTACTTGGGGTTTTCAGTGATGTAGACCCGAGGCCACATGAAGGCCGACTCTCTTCTCGCTTTCTCTTCTTCGAGTCCTCTTGGACGTCGACTTTGTTCTTCAAGCTATTGACTTAACACTCTCTTGCTACTTGCTGATCCCCCTGGATCTTTCCGACCCTACCATCATCTGTTTCGAATTGCATGAGGAGCTGATAGATGGAAATCACAGATTTGACCTTGTTCAGAGTTGGCATACATATTATAACATTGTATGGTAGGGGGATGTCCACCACTAAGAAGTCGATTGGTAGGCTTCTCCCCTTACCTTTCTCATCAATCCGAGGGGAAGCTTGATAGATCCGACTGGATTCACTGAGTTTCCCCCGAAGCTGATGAGCAGCTGTTTCAGAGGGGTGACATCCTTCTTGTTGTATCTCAACTTCTTGAGGCATTCCAAGGTGATTATATAGGCTGATGACCGCTATCTACTAGCACCCTCTTGACCCTTGTGTTGGCCACTTTCAATTTGATCACCAAGGGGTCATCGTGTGGTGTGTGAAGGGCCCAACTGGATCCAAATGTCATTACGGAGCAGTCTGGGCGGGGGTGGTGGACGTCAAGCACTTGGTGCTTGAGACTCTGTAGGTGAGCTTTGTGGGATAGGCTGGTTAGGCCTCCCGATGCAAAGCCACCTGCTATGAGGTAGCTGTTCATCTTGCCTTGATCTGCCAAGTTATCGAGGGACTTCTTGAGTTCTCTACAGTCTTTGGTGGTGTGTCCACACTCCTTGTGGTACTCACACCACTGGCTCTTATCTCTCCTAGTTGATGAGGTTTTGATGGGAGGTGGGCGGGGGAACATGGACTTATTCTTGATGTCCAGATAGATCTCTCTTCTATTTTTGCGGAATCGGGGGTCATTGCCATGGTCGCTGAACCTGTCTGATATTTCGGTTGGTCCTTATGATTTCCTTTTTCCTTCATCTTCTTACTTCCATCATCCGAGTGACGACATATGTCTGTCTCCTGGATGAACTTCTGAGCCCTGCTCATTGCTTCGGAGAAGGTTTTTACTTCATTCTCTGCAAGAGACTATCTCAGCCGACCGGGTTGAGGCCCGGACATCAGGGCGGCAAAGGTTACCGCGTCCTAAAGGTCCGAAACCTTCACTGACTCTTCATTGAACATTTTGATGTAGTTAGCTAGAATCTCATTCTTCTCTTGTCTGACCGCCATTAGGTGAAGGCTTGTTTTCTTCTGCCTTTTTCCCGCGACAAACTGATGAATGAATAGATCCTCGAGTACTGAGAAGTTATGATTCCGGCGAGCAGTTCTTGGAACCAATTGAGGGCGATCCCCTTCAGTGTTGTACGGAAGAAGCGACACCAGGTAGCCTCGCAGCTGGTCTGAATGCTCATCTGAGCTTAATATGTGGTCATGTGATCCTTCGGGTCGGTTAGGCCCGCAAATGGTTCAATGGTTGGTGTCTTGATTTTTCTTGGACTAGGTGCTTCCAGGATGGCTTAGCTGAATGGGACCACGAATTTAAGGGAGCCACTGTTGATCCGGTGGTGTCTGGATTGAGTTGAGTCACCTTGTCCCTCCCTCTGAGCGGCCTTTTTGTCTAGAATGTACCTGGCATCATACCCCTTGCTGAGGTGCTTCTGGTTAAGGAAATGTCGAGCGTCTTCGAGTTTACGCCCGCCATTGCCTCTTGGCGATTTGGAGACATGAGTCTCTTCCCCATGCCGAGCGGATCTTCCTTTAGGGGGGTGACGTTCCTCTTCTCCCTGCTTGGATCTCTGCCAATCGTGCTGGTTGTGTTCCCTAGCTCCAGATCGTTGCCAGCTAGGCTGACCATAGGCCGAGCGGGGGTTATGTTCCTCTCTCAGAGAAGGTACTAAGGCTTGCTCGTTGGGTTTTTGCGGAGGGCGTCCTTGTTATAGATTGGACAACATTTCCAACAAACCGCATTGCAGGGTCTACTGAAGTTGAGCGGCTATTAGGTTGAAATCTGCTGTAGATATGGGTTGGGGGTCACCATGTTGCAACTAATTTGAGGGGGTAGGTATATTCGCATTGGATTGTTCTTCTTCAGGGTTGATAGTCTGAACGGTCGGGGTCCGATAGGAAGGCGTAGGTTGATATCCCTGGGCTACTCCCAGCCAAGCACGCTTAACTGGGGAGTAATTAAGGAAATGAGCTCCCTAAAAGAAAGATGCATCTTGCTGGAATGAATAGCCTGCTAAATCCCTTTAAAGCAATCATGAGGGGTATTACATACGCCCCCACTTAAGTATAGTAACGCCCTTGTTGCGCCTCAGGACTCCACATATTCGGCATACAGCCTGTGGGTCGCCCAAGCTTGGAAACTAATCACATATTCGACAGCAGCCGGTGATATAACCCCAGAATCCTCCCTCGCTAGGCGACTAACCTTGGATTAATTATCCACACGATCAGCATGCGGTCACAGGGCTGCTCTGATACCATTTGTAACACCCAACCCATACGGAGTCGAGTATATTGTCACCAATGCGCATCCAGGGCCAACAATTATCCTCAATAACCAACACAACTTCACCTGGCGCATTTTGTCCTCACTCATGCACACCTCGAGAAACTTCCTAGGAGGTCACCCATCCTTGGATTACTCCCAGCCAAGCACACTTAACTGGGGAGTAACTAAGGAAATGAGCTCCCTAAAAGAAAGATGCATCTTGTTGGAATTAGTAGCCTGCAAAATCCCTTTAAAGCAATCATGAGGGGTATTACAATTTCTGCTAAGAAATTAAGGATTGTAATAGGTTGAGAGATTTGATGTGGGTCCCAAGAACGTCCGCCTGAGCTCCGTTATCCGTACGCTGGAATCCTGAAAAAGAAGGTTAGACTACCCCAGGGGTGTTTCCGGGATCGCCCCTCCGACACTTAAGTCAGTAGATGATTGAGGTAGAGAGAGAGAGAGAGAGAGAGAGAGAGAGAGATGCTCTAGTTTGTTAGGTGAGAATTGAATACCTGTTCATTGATGAGACTAGTGATATTTATACTGTTGGGAATTCCCAGACAGGAAACAATGATGGGATGGGCCTTCCTTAGACGAGATGGCTATGTTACCTTTTCAAGTAATAATCACTTCAGCCCTTTAGTGGATCCCCAAGCTCCTGAGATTAGGTCAACTCCCAAGTGGGACCCACTACTGGCACCTGTCTGGGGCCTAAGGAGGCTTTTATATAATTATTGGGCTGCTGATTTAATGAGCCCAAACAACTATGGTTCTGCAAGGTATTGAGCTCTTTGCTGCTACCACTAGTTTAAAGGCCAATAAGAATAAATCTTCATTCTATTGTTGTGGCATGGATCAAACAGAGATTCAAAGGGTTTGTGAGTGCTCTGGGTTTGTTCATGGAAATCTTCCTTTCAAATACCTAGGAGTTCCAATTTCAACTAAGAAGATTTCTACAACTGACTGTGAGAAGTTGGTGGAAAAAATGGTGAATAGGATTAGAATTTGGAGTACCAGAAACATCTCCTCTGTTGGGAGAAGGCAATTAGTGAATTCAGTCCTGTTAAGCATTAGTGTGTATTGGTGCCAGATTTTTTTATTGCCCAAGTCAGTGATCAAGCAAGTGAATGCAATATGTAGGACTTTTTTTATGGACTGGTACTTGTAATAGTCCACAGCCAGGCTATGTTAGTTGGGAGGATGTGTGTAAGCCTAAGAGTCATGGTGGGCTAGGCTTCAGGAACTTATTGATATGGAATGCAGCCATGGTTGGTAAATAACCCGGAACATAGCAATGAAGGCTGGCAACTTGTGGGTGAAATGGGTGCACACCATGTATATTAAAACTCAAAATTAGAGTTCTTATAATGCTCCAAATTCAGCTAGCTGGGCTCTTAAATACATATGTAAGGCAATACAGGAGATAATAAGACAAGCTGGGGTGAGTTGGCTTAGTCAACCAACTTACAGTACTGCCAAAATGTATAGAAGCATGAATGATCCTTGTGTGAGGACTGATTGGAGTGCAGATATCGGGACCATCATAATGTACCTAAACACACCTTTATCAGCTAGTTAGCAGTATTGAGAAGATTAAAAACAAGAGATAGGTTGCAGCAAATTGGGGTCTGCTCCACTGATCAGTGTCTGCTATGTGAAGTATACATGGAGACTCATGATCATTTACTTTTTGAATGTTCATACAGTTTTTGACAAGGCTCAAAGAATGGCTTGGTATTTAAGCTATTTTTAGGAACTACATACAACTATTCAGATGGGTTAAAAGGAGATTTAAGGGAAGCAAGTTCAAGAAGCTTGTTGTGACTGCTAGTATAGTGGCAGCAATATACAAGATTTGGATGGAAATGAATAATGCTTTATGGAATATGCAAATTCAGTCTGTAAAAAGAAGTGTAAAGGAAATACAATTCTCTATAAGGAACGAATGAAAAGTAGAATGCCTAAGAAGATGATAACCATATATATTCAATGGTTTGAGGAGTTGTAATGTTGGTGTATAGATGTTGCCTTGCTATGGGAGGTTCATAGCTTTAGATTGTAATTGTTGTGCTTCAATATACTTACTTACTTACCAAAAATAATACAATAGCAAAGAGAAGAAGTCATGTGATCCCTATGCTCCATGATGCTCGCTACTCGAATAGCCTCTTTAAAGAAATTCCTGATAAAAACAACATATAACTTTTTTAATCTTCCCATGCAATTAAAAAAAACAAAGTTAATTTCCAGGGATTTTCCATATTCAATTAAGAGAATTGATCACAGCCAAATTATGTCCCTTAATCACAATATTTTTAAGGCCTAGGGATTTTTTTAATGGTGGAAAAATACCTCAAATGACACAACACAAGTACACAACAGATCCAAGTTCTTACAAAAGCCGGATCCGTGACATCAGGTTTTTTTTCTCGTGAAATGTAGGATCACTACAGGATTAGTTAGTTTTCCACTTTATTGCACCCACTCAATTTTCTACAGCATGCGCTTTTTAATTCTATTCTCCCTCCTTCCTCCTTCCTTCTTCCTCGAGAACATTAGGCTTCCTCGTGCACCACTATTTACTACCTTCGTTCTTCTCCCTCCGATGAAGCACCACCACTTAGACATGCCTCCTCTACGACTTTGCTGAACTACTTGCCTCCTTTACTACGCTGCTGAACCACCCGCGCTGCAACACCTCCGCTGCTCCACTGCCGCTGCTCCACTGCCGCTGCACCATCACTTGCCTCCCTCCTCCACCCGCCACTACACCATCCCATTCCTCCTCCCCCTCCTCCTAGGTTAGTTGCTGGTAAATAAAAGTTCATAACTTTTAGTTTTAATTTTAGATTTTAACGTTTATGGTTTATAAGCAATTTTAGTTTTATGAATTATTTGTTAGTGAAATTAGGTTGTATAATTATAAATGTTTTAAAGTTGATTGATTTTAGTTACTTTGATTTAGTTTAAGTAGTTAGTTTGATTTTGATGTTCAGTTAGTTAGTGTAATTATTAGCTATTTTAAGTTATTATTATTAGTGTATTTATTAGTTAGTTTAGTCGTTTAATTAACTTACTTATATTATTTTAATTAGGCTTGAAATTTGGACTTCGTAGTTATTGTTTAGCTATTTAGTTTAGTTTTGTTTAGTTAACTTTGATTTGTTAATGTACTTAGTTACTAGGCTACTTTCTTTGTTTTTAATAAATATTGATTGGAAATCCCCTTAACTATTAGAGGATGTAGAAGTCCCTATAACTCATTCGGAGCTACGGAAACATGTCTCCTAACTATTAGAGGGTAAATAAGTCTCTTTAATTCATTTGGAACTCATTCGCGCAAGTTGGGTCATATTGGGAAGTTTTCGGCCCTTTTTTGGACGATTGCTCTCATTTAAGGACATTGAACTCCAAATTAAGAGTAATATAGATCTCATAAGTACATATATAACTATTAGGGTCAAAACGTCCCCTCACATGATTTAAAACCCATTTTTGGTAAGTGAATGTCATGTTGGGGCAATTTTGACATTTTAAGCTCAAGTTCCTTAATTTCCGGTTTTAGCCACATGTTAGGGCATTTATAGTTATAATAAGTAACTATATAAGTATTATATTCATTTAAAGTCCCCTCACATGCTTTGAAATCTATTTTGGGTAAATAAATGTCATTTTGGGCCGATTTTGGCTTTTTAAGCTCAATTTCATTAATTTCAAACTTTTAGCCACATGTTTGGGCGTTTCTATTTATAATAAGTAATTATATAACTATAGAGTCAACTATAGTGCCCTCATATGCTTTGAACCCATTTTTGTGTAAGTGAATGTTATTTTAAGCCGATTTTGGCTTTTTAAGCTCAATTTCCTTAAGTTTCCGCTTTTGTTAGGGCATTTATAGTTCTAAAAAGTACTTATGTAATTGTTAGAGTCAACTAAAATTCAGTCACATGCTTTGAAACCCATTGAGTAAATGAATGTCATTTTGGGCCGATTTTGGCTTTTTAAGCTCAAGTTCATTAATTTCCCAACTTTTAGCAACATGGTAGGGTATTTCTAGTTTTAGTAAGTAATTATATAAGTATTAGAGTCAACTAAAGTCTCCTCACATGATTTGGAACCCATTGTGGATAAATGAATGACATTTTGGGCCAATTTTGGCCTTTTAAGCTTAAGTTTCTTAATTTCCCGCTTTTAGCCCCATGTTAGGGCATTTATAGCTCTAATAAGTAATTATATAACTATGAGAGTCAAACAATGTCTCCATACATGATTCAAAACCCATTTTGGGTAAATGAATGTCCTTTTGGCCCGATTTTGGCTTTTTTAAGCTCAAGTTTATTAATTTCGCGCTTTTAGCCACATGTTAGGGCACTTATAGCTCTATTAGGGTAAGCTAAAGTCCCGCCACATGTTTTATAACCCATTTTGGGTAAATGGATGTCATTTTACGACGATTTTGGCTTTTTAATCTCAAGTTCATTAATTTCCCTCTTTTGGTTAATAATTCATATGCTAATATATACGTAATATTAAATTTTCCTAGATGGTTGTGCATCACATACGCTTCAACTTCATTATTGGAGCTAGTGGCGGAGTTTAGGGATCGATTTCCCTAGTCGTTACCTTCATATTGGTATGTTACCACTCATACAAAACTTTGTCGCACATTAAATTGCTTTATATGTGCATGTATGTATGTTTTTATTATTAAATTGTGATTAGATGTAAAATTTAAGTTGTTGCGTAATAACCTATTTACGCATCATCATATCATATGCCTAGATACCCATTTAAGACTTCTCATTAGGATTAACTCTTAGATAGTCCCCAGTTTGGGACTGTTCTCAGATGTTTAATCTAACTGAGGTGGTGAATGTATGTCTTTTTTTCGGTTCTAGAGAAAAATCTTGGCTCGTCGTTTCCCTACTTTTGTTCTCTGGGTACTTATGTAGATAAGTAACTATCTACATCGTGTACTTGGAGAACTGTAGGGAAATGATGCCGGATTTTCCGTAAATCGAAAAGAAGACATGCATTCCTTATTGAGCTAGACATCTAAGGATGGGTTAGGTTGGAGTGATAAGAACCCTTGGAAAGCATGCCTAATTCATTTGGTACTAAACCGTGTGTAAACTCTCATCATGTATGTATATGTTAAGTTTTTAATTGACATAGGGTATTTGCTGCTTGTGTTCAATTAGAGGTTTGGTTGAATGAATCATGCATGGGTATATGGTAGTCATGACACGTAAGAATTGGTGGATGGGGTCTTTGAATACTGCAGTGCTGAATTAGCTTATCGGGCTGAAACATGAACCGATCTGTTTATAATCCTTGTGTAGATTGTAGCAATGTGACTAAGGTGAGTAGCATGGAGTCGCTTAGAAAGCATATCCTTCATCGTGGGTTTAGGCCTGACTATCACGTATAGATTTGGCACGATGAGAAGGGGGTATATGATGGTGGAAATGCCAGTGTTAACGATGTGCATGAAGAAGGAGGTTACTTTGATATCATTGAGAAGGACAATAATCGAGGATGAATATGAGGATACTGAAGAAGTGGATGGCGATGATGAATGAAGGGGACCGTATCGAGGAGATGATGGAGGAGGTGGATGATCATTCTGGCTAACGACGTCCTATTTTTGAGTGCATGGCCGAGGCAGCTCGAAAACCATTGTATCACGGTTGTACAAAGTTCACCAAGCTGATGACCATGATAACACTCTTCAATATCAAGACGAAAGTTGGTTTCAATGACTCTAGTTTCACTTCCTTGTCGCAAGCATTTGGTAATATGTTGCTTGATGACCATGAACTACCCTAGTCCAACTACTATATGCCAAGAAATTATTGTGTCCCTTCGTTTTAGAGTACTAGAGGATATATACTTGTCCAAATGACTGTGTGCTATATCGAAATGCATATGAAAATATGCATGAGTGTCCCCTATATGGGAAGTCGCATTACAGGCACGAAAGGGTTGGTTATAAGAAAGGCCTTTAGCAAAGGAGTTGTCGTATCTTCTGATTATACCAAGATTCAAGCGCATGTTTTCAATAAAAAATATGCATAGAAGTTTAGGTGGTATGTAGACCGTAGGAAAAAAACGATTTTTTCAAACATCCTACTAATTCTCTAAAGCAGAAAGGTATCCAATCAGGTGCATAAGACATTTGGTGCCAAGGACAGAAATCTCAGGCTTGGCTTATGTACGGATGGAGATGAACCCATTTGACACTCTCAATTCTCAACATACACGTGGCCGGTACTTCTAGTTGTTTATAACTTGCCTCCTTGTGTGCATGAAACACAAGTACATCATGTTGTCGGTTCTTATTTCGGGGTCGAAACAGTCTGGAAACAACATATATGTCTATAGTCTACATGCAACCACTTGTTTTTTATTTAAGGAAGATGTGGGATGAAGGAGCTTCCGTGTATGACACACATGTTGATGAGGTATATACATTTTGTGCCATGCCTTTTTACACACTTTATGATTTCCGGCTTATGGAAACTTATCCGGGTACAAGAACAGAGAGAAGAAAGCATGTTAGGTTTACCTCAATGATATGGAATCTACGTACCTTCGCACGTGTCACAAAGATGTTTTATGTGGACTTGGAGGCTCCTTCGACGCAACCATCCTTATCATTGGGCAAGTTGAGGAAGGGGTAGCTCGTAGACCATTGACTGGTATTATATTTTGTGATCGGGATAAGGGTATTGAAGCGATCGGTAAAAGCAGTGAGTGATTGCGTTAAAGGAGTTTGGAAAAAGGAGTCTTTTTTTTGAAAACTTCCATACTGTAGAGTTCTATAAGTAACGTCATGCACATAGAGAAAAATATTTGTGATGCCATGCAGATAAGAACTATTTGCCTCCGGCTTTCTACATTCAATCTAAAGCTGAGAAACGATTTTTTTTGCGAGTCTTTGTACGTCATGAAGGTTCCATTAGGGTAATCATCGAACATAGAAATATTTGTTACCTTAGATGGTGAGTTGAAGTTATCGAGTATGAAGTCTCACGATTGTCTTGTCATGATGCAAGTATACCGATTGAAATTTAGGGGATATTGCTGATAACACGTGAGATACCATATAGACTTTGTGCAAGTTTAAGATGTATTCTCCATGTGCCTTTTTAACTATTGTGGTCCATTTGATTATAGATCTAGTTTGAGATATAAAGCTCTATGGTCCGGGGTTTTAACGTGGTGTTATCCTTTTGAGAGTCATGTGTGCTCTTCGAAAGATAAAGTATGGAATTCAGTGCAACTAGAAGGGAGTGTAACTCAGGGGATTGTGAGTAAAGATGTTGGTAAATTTGTGGCTGAGTATTTAACTAATGTTGATCCTATTTGACTTCCTACATCACGACAAGAGGGCAGACATGAGAGCAAGGGTAATATTGGCTTCATTGCAAATTATGTTTTTTATGCATATATATATTACATTACATGTGTAGAGAAAATACTACAAAAACAGTATTAAGTAATTCCATAGAATAAATTAGATATCACGAAATCAAAGTTACAAACCTTACACAGCTTATGCCACTTCCACATGTATATACTTGTAAGTTGTATTACACAAAAAGCATAAGCTCAGAATTATTAAATCAAAGTCAGTTCACAAGTGATAGATAGAAACCCAAGGAAAACAAGCTTGGCATGCATGAATCAGTCAGTTACAAGGTTCCACATGAATCCATTCTGCAAGCAAACATGTAAATCTTTAAAGTTGATAATACAAATTAATTAAGGTTAACAAATAGATGCTCCCCTTCAATGTCTAAACAAGAATAAGAAGACTCGAGGATTTTTGTAAATGACATGTAGCCACCACTTCATATTAGAATGGAGCAGAAAATAACTCAATAACATATCATCAATGAAACCATCACTGCTTATTTACGTCACGACAATAATATCCATGAGAAGGAAGAGCATCAATGCTATTTCAGGGCTATCACTGGAATGACCTTAAAAATTTACTAGAGCATACAAATAATATCAAACGAGAGAGGGATAAGAGCATGGGGGGAACGCAGCTCTAACCCCCTCCCCAATCCTCCCCACCCCCACAAAAAAAGGGATAAAAAATTATGCTAGACAATCATCAGATGCACAAGGATTTTGAAAATATACTATGATAATGGAAGTCAATGACTGTCAAAAAATACGAATAGATTGAGAGCAACTTAGAAAACTAAATGAACTCAATATTGGTAGAATAATTGCAGAACTGCTAGCACAAGATTATGTGAAACTATATTTGAATGTGCCATCCTCTTTCTATTTAGGTATGCTTCAAATTGTATTATTGTACCCCAATTCATGCAAAACTCGAAAAAAAATCTTGTTTTTAACTTCTCATTATGTTTTCTCAAGTAGGACATAAAAAAATTAAGCACTTGGTCAGATTAGACTCAGGGACTGTCATTCAGAGCAAGCCTTCAACTTACCAAAAAAAAGGGAATAGGAGGACCAACAACAGACAGTGCTCGATGAATGAGAAAAGCAGCCATTTGCAATCACAAAGTTGGTATTATTACCTGGCGCTTCTCAATAAGGCCCAGAATTAACACATTAAATGTATGAACAGTTGGTATACAACCATTCCTTCGCATCATATCGAAAATTTCAAGGGCTCTTCTCGTTTCTCCAGCTCTTGCGAAACCATGGATGATGGGCATGAATGTCCTTGTGGTGGGTTTATACTGTTCTTTCTTCATTTGCTCAATCATGTGAAGGGCACGGTCCATGTTACCCATTCCAGAAAAAGCTCTAATTATATTATTGTAGAGTACTACATCAGGTTTCAGGCCATCTCTCACAACATCCTCAAAGATAGCGAATGCATTCGCCCAATCTTTTAACCACAGAAATCCATTGGTCAACATAGAATAAGTCTTCATATTATGTCTGATACCAGCAGATTTTATCATCTCGCTAATTCTAGGGCCTTTGAAACTTTTCCCACCTGAAGAAAAGAGTGATTTTTTCAGTAATAAGTACCCTAAACTAAGGCATGAGGAAACATAACATAGTGAGAGAAATCATTGGAAATATATACCAAGGAAAGAGTTTAAATTTAAGGGAACCTTTAAGCCAAATATTCAATAAACGCCCGTTATATAACTAAAGTTTGCAGTGTTGACAGGCTACAAAAGCCTATTGCTGATTGCTGATCTTGTCTTCACTATCAAGAGCACACTCTTATAACAGAAGTGCAGCTGAATCTTACCCTTGCCAAACAAAGAAGATTCAGCGCAAACATCATAGAAAGACTACGAAGTCAAAGTAGTAACAGTCCTAAATGAAATTACATAAACCCTTTTTTAAATTTGTTTTTCAGATATTGAAAAGTTTCCTAGGTTATAGGGGTAATTCTCTCGAAAGAGAGACATGTCTGCTAGGAATTTAGCAGGATCATGTGAAAAGTAATACGAAAACAAAAATTACCAGAGATTCTCTCAAAAATTATTTCTCTCATCATCTTTGGAGAAGAAAGAAAAGACATCAAGTGAAGATTACAACGGTCACATTAAGTTCCCTTACTTTAGTACACTCACCATAGACGTCTAATCCTAGCGCGGCACCTGATACAAGTGGTTGAAGCAAAAATATGAAATGTAAAAAATGCAACCATATACAACCATATTGGATGCCTAAGAAGGCTAGAAGATATGCATTTTATACATGATTCTACAGTGAGACTCAAATATCAGAAATTTTTGTCTACCTCCATACATTACACATGAACCTGCATATGATCAGTCCATATCATGTAAATCTCTTTAGTCAAATTAATTCAAGCTCCATGTTGTTATGGTTACAACTTACAATTATAACCAAGTTGTCAAACACATTCAACACCAGCTAGGGCTTGATTGCTTCACACGCTTTCCTCAGTTCTCTCCGTTTTTCTTTTTAACCAAAACTCAATTAATCTTTCTTCATAAAAAAACGAGGGTAGCAATGCAAGGAGAACTATTTAGCAGAGAGAAAGAGCAGAAATACCAAGAGCAGGGAGGTCGACGGACTGAGAGGTGGCGGCGAGGTTGCGAAGGCTGTGCAGTAGTAAGCTCCAACATATTGATCACGAATCACAAAAGATGGTATTAAGTAAAGAGATGAAATTTCAAGGCAACCAAGACACAACCAACACCATATATAACACAAATACCTCAACGCGAGAAATTAACATTATAAAATCCAATTCCTCAACAAAATCATAATTCAACGCGATAATTTAATTTAGATAGAACTTTACAAAATCAAATTGAATATATTTCGTCACTGATCATATTTAGAATTGCACTGCCACAAGTCACTCCTCAGCAAAATCATATAAGCATAATTTAAATTAGAAGTATACATATTCATAATCTAAAAAACCACACAAATCACATACAAAATGCAAATTAAAGCGCACTAATTTACACTGTAAAACAAATGTAACAAGCAGGAGAGAGACAAACGGGGAAGAGAGAGCGGTTGTCTTCCAGCAGGATGGTGGAAGGATGAAACGACGCCGGTTGAGAAGGAGAGAGCAGCGACGATAATGGAGAAACCACAGAATAAGAGGAATTGAGACCAGGATCCCACCCCCCACGGTTCCTGTTTTGCTAGCCTTTGGTCGTGTGGCGTTTCAGGGAGGTTTTTGAGGTCGCCGGTGAAGAAGGATGAGAGGAGAGAGATTATGCGGTGAGAGGGGAGAGATGATGCGGCGAGAAGAGGAGAAATGGGAATTGAGAGGAGAGAGATAAATAGGGTTCAGCGAAGGAGACGCAGGTTAATTCATTTTTGGCCTCAAGGGAGTAACGCGGTTATGCGGGTTATTTCATTTTTTGGGCTGTTCAAGGGCTGGGGTTAGCCCAAAAACCGCAACCCTTAATTTAAGGGCTGCGGTTTTTGAATTAACCGCAACCCTTTTATCACTAAAGGTTGCGAATATGGGCTAACCGCAGCCCTTGCATTTTTTTCCATTAGTGGCTGGGGGTGATATTTCTAAGACTGCGTTTAGGACGCGTTATGGTCACTATGAGTTCACAGTGATGCCGTTTGGTCTGACCAACGCACCTGCGGTGTTCATGGATTTGATGCATAGGATTTTTAGGTCATACTTGGATAAATATGTGGTTGTGTTTATTGATGATATCTTGATATATTCGAAGGATAGGAGCAGTCATAAGTTGCATTTGAGGGAAGTTTTGTCCACCCTGAGAGAGCATAAGTTGTACGCCAAGCTCTCTAAGTGTGAGTTTTCGTTGGATGAGGTTGCCTTTTTAGGACATGTTATCTCAAAGGAAGGAGTTTCGGTGTATCCTGTTAAGATTCAAGCAGTGCGTGAGTGGCCAACACCGAAGACGGTGTCTGATATAAGGAGTTTTCTTGGGTTAGTTGGCTACTATCGAAGATTTGTGAAGGATTTCTCGAAGATCTCGAGACCAATGACTAGCCTGATGAAGAAAGAATGTAAGTTTTTCTGGACTCCAGAGTGTGAGGAAGTTTTTTGGCGTTGAAGGAAAGCTTGACTACAACACCTGTTTTGGCTCTACCTGATGAGATTCAACAGTATGATGTTTATAGTGATGCTTTGAATTTTGGGTTAGGGTGTGTGTTGATGCAGAAGATGAAGGTCATCGCTTATGCTTCTAGGCAATTAAAACCATATGAGGTGAATTATCCAACCCATGATCTTGAATTAGCTGCCATAGTGTTTGCTTTGAAGATATGGCGACACTACTTGTATGGGGCAACTTGTAAGTTATACACATATCATAACAGCCTAAAGTATATTTTCACTCAGAAGGAGTTGAACATGAGGCAGAGAAGGTGATTGGAGTTGATCAAGGATTATGATTTGGAGATCCAGTATCATGAAGGGAAAGCTAATGTTGTTGCTGATGCATTGAGCCGAAAGTCGAGTCATTCGGTTAATGCAATGGTGCTGCCGAGTCAGTTATGTGTAGAGTTTCAGAAACTGTCATTGGAGGTACTAGAAGAGGGAGGTGTTGAAAATTTGTTGGGTTCTTTGTCGGTTCAACCCTCGATCTATGATGAGATTAGGGAGGGTTAATCAAAGGATGAAAAGTTTGAAAAGATTCGAGAAAAGATCCAGGAGGGTCAGGTGTTGGATTTCCAAATAGCTGATGATGGAAGTATCCGGTCCAATGGGAGGTGGTGTGTACAAAGTAATAGAGAAGAGTTGAAGCGGAAATTAATGGAAGAAGCTCATTGGTCACCGTATTCTGTACACCCAGATGGTGATAAGTTGTATTGGGATATGAAGCAAACGTTCTGGTGGCCAAACATGAAGCGAGAGGTAGTAGAGTTCGTGGCTAAGTATCTCACATGCCAAAAGTTCAAGTTTGAGCACAAGAGGCCGCAAGGGAAGGTTCAGCCTTTGGATATTCCGAGTCCAAAATGGGATTCTATATCAATGGATTTCGTATCTGCCTTACCCAGGACTAAGGCTGGAAATGATACGATTTGGGTGGTGGTAGATCGTTTGACTAAATCCGCAACTTTCATACCTATGAAGAGTACTTGGTCGATGGATCAGTTGGCTAAAGCATATGGGAAGTGGGTGATGAAATATCATGGTGAACTTTTAGCAGAGTTTTCAGAAGGCTTTGGGCACTAATTTGTTAATGAGCATAGCTTTTCATCCGGCTACAGAAGGTCAAACAGAACGAACTATTCAGACTATAAAGGATATGTTGCGATCTTGTGTCATGGATTATCAGGGTTCGTGGGAAGATTTCTTGGATTTGATAGAATTTTCCTACAATTACAGTCATCATGCAAGTATTGGTATGGCTCCGTTTGAGGCTTTATATGGTCGGAAGTGTAGAAGTCCAGTCTCCTGGAATGATATTAGTGAAATTGTAGTGCTTGGACCTAAGTTTCTAGAAGAGACGGTGCAGCAAGTGAAAGTAATTCAGGAAAAGATCAAGGCAGCTCAAGATCAGCAGAAAAGTTATGCTGATTTGAAGAGAAGAGATGAAGAGTTTCATGTTGGGGAAAAGGTGTTGTTGAAAATATCTCCAATGAAAGGGGTGATGCGCTTTGGGAAGAAGGGAAAGTTGAGCCCAAAGTATATCAAGCCATATGAGGTGTTAAAGAAGATCGGAAAAGTGGCATATAGGTTGGATTTGCCAAATGACTTAAGCCGAGTTCACGATGTTTTCCACATATCTCAGTTAAGGAAGTATATTCCGGATGTGTCCCATGTGTTGCAACCTGAGACCATTGAGTTAGATGATAGTTTGACTTACGAGGAAAGACCTGTAAGAATCCTTGATAGTAAAGTCCGAAGTACTCGAACTTAGGCCTGGCAAAAGCTGACCCAACCCGACAACCCGACCCGAACCTGACCTGAAATTAGCGGTTTTGGGTTGAGGTTTTCAACCCGATTAGTTAAATGGGTAGACCTGAAAGTTAAATGGGTCAGGTTCCGGTCGAAGTTTCTGACCTGAAAATGACCCGCCTAACCTGATTTGTAAATTAGTCAAAATCAGGTCGGGTCAACCCGTATAACCTGACCCGAATAATTGAACTAAGAAAAAAAATATTGGTTTTGACATTTGCCCAGCCCAAAAGATAACTTCCCCAGCCCAAAAATAAAATCATAAACTCCTAAAGTCCTAAGTCCCCTAACCCTAGAATTTCTAACGCCTCACGCAGTCACGCTCACCACTATCTCTCTCACACAGTCTTTCACTCTCTCTCTCACAGTCTTCTTCTTCGCTGATCTTCGTCTCGCAATTTCGTTGCTCTTCATCAACAATTCAACACATCAAAATCAGGTCGTATTTTCTTTCGTATTTTCACTCGCAAAGTTCAATTTTTTTCGTTGCTCTTTATTTATTCAATTAGTATTTTTCTTTGCTCGATTTTTTTTTTCATATTTTCTTATTTTATTTAGAAATCATAATATTTACTCTTCAACATCAGGTATTTTCTTTTGTCAATTTTTTTTTCTTATTTTGTCCTTTATTTTCTTTCTTTTTTTCTGCTATTTTCTGTTATTTATGTGATTTTCGTATTTTGACCCCTTTTTTTTTTTCTTATTTTGTCATTTATTTTCTTTGCTCTTTCTTGCTAATTTTCTGTTTTTTCTATTTTTCTATGTTATTTTCGTATTTTGACATTTATTTTCTTATTTTGTCATTTATTTTCTTTGCTCTTTTTGTTTTTTCCCCTTCTTTTTTCTATTTTCCTTATGTGTTTAATGTTTCTGTTTTTTTTCTATGTATTTATGTGTTTTCCTATGTGTTTAATGTTCTGTTTTTTTTTCCTGTTTTCCTATCTTTTCTTGCTCTTTATTCATTTGTTTAATTTAGTTTCTAGCTTAATATGGCTGATGACGACTTCAAGGAGCAAATTGAGCTCTCATCAGAAGCAGAGGAGGAGATTGACTCCACTCCTACAAATGCTGTGAAACCAAAAAAGGAGAAAGTTGATACTAATAAGCCTAGAGTGCTACTGACTGGTAAGAAACGCCCATGTAGACTTACCTCATATATTTGGACGCACTTTACTTTTCTTGAGGAACCTGATGAGAATGGTAATTTAGTATGCAAATGTAAGAAATGTGGGCAGTCTTACAATGTTGATAGTAAGATGGGGACTGGGAATGTGATTCGTCGTGTAAAAAATTGTAAAATGAGGTCTTTTAGGGATATTGGGCAAATGATTCTGGAAAAATCATCTTCTGGTTTAGAGCATAGGATTGCTAAGTTTGATCCTGATTTCTTTCGTGAATTATTGAGTCTTGCTATTGTGCAGCATGATCTTCCATTTCAGTTTGTAGAGTATGCTGGGATTAGGAGATGTTTGAGTTATATGCACCCTGATTATAAATCTGTTTCTCGAAATACAATAAAGGGTGATATTATGAAGATGTTTAAATGGGAGAAAGAGAAATTTAAATCTGAGTTAGGCTTAGTTTCTAGTAGAATTGCTTTGACTTCAGATTGTTGGACTTCTATAACCACAAATGGGTATATATCTTTGACTGCACATTACGTTGATAAGCATTGGTGTTTGCAAAAAAGAATTTTGAATTTCCGTTTCATGGCTCCTCCTCATACGGGGTTCATTTATGTGATCATATTTATGGTTTGTTGAAGGAATAGGGTATCCAAAAGAAAATTTTTTCTATTACTTTGGATAATGCATCCTCTAATGATGTTTTTGCTGAAATTCTCAAGGGGAAACTTGACTTAATTTGTTGGGGGGGGTTCATGTGAGATGTTGTGCTCACATTTTAAATTTGATTGTTCAAGATGGTTTAAAGGAGATTGATGCTGCTGTGATTAAGGTTAGGGAGAGTGCTAAATATTGTAAAGGTTCCCAATCTAGGAAAGAGAGATTCAAAAGTTGTGTTGCTCATGTTGAACTACAATCGGTTAAAGGTTTGAAACAAGATGTTCCTACGAGATGGAATTCCACCTATTTGATGCTCGAGAGTGCCTTGTATTACAAAAAAGCATTGATTCATTTTCAAAAAATTGATGCAAATTATGTTCATTGTCCTTCCACAGAAGAGTGGGCTAGAATAGAAAAAAATTTCAAGTTATTGAAGGTGTTTTATGAAGTAACCCTTGCCTTTTCTAGAACTAAATATCCTACTACCAATCTATATTTTAATAATGTGTTGAGGGTTAGATTGTTGCTGAAAAATGAAATGGGAAGTTATGATTTGTTTATGCAAAAGATGGCTAGTAAGATGTATGAAAATTTTGAGAAATATTGGTCTGAATTTAGCACTTTTATGGCTGTTGTTGTACGTTTTAAGTTGCAATATGTTCAATGGAGTTTTAAGAGGGTTTATGGGGATAGTTTTGAGTATGAATTCGAGTTTTCCAAGGTTAAAGACAAGTTGAAAGACTTGTATGAAGTTTATGCCGCCTCTTATGCATCATCGAGCAAAAATGTGGCTGCTCATGGACAAAGTAGGTGTGTTGGAGTTTCTTCAAGTGATGATTTGATGACAGTAAATCTGATTTTTTTATTGTTTATATAATTTAATATTCTGATTTTTTTGTCTAGTTTACTAAAATATGTTGCTGTTTTTGTATCTCTTGGTTTCTTTTTTTAGGATTTTGATTGTTTCTCTGCCGAACAATAAACTGTGGCTGCCAAAACTGACATGGAGTTGTATTTTGAGGAGCACCTTATCCCTCACACTACCAACATCGATATTCTATCGTATTAGGAAGTGAATATGGTCCGTTATCCAATATTAGCTTAACTTGCAAAGGATGTACTTGCTGTCCCCATTTCTACCGTGGCCTCCGAATCAGCTTTTAGTACCAGAGGTCGGGTACTAAATTGCTTTAGGAGCTCCTTGAAGCCTTCCACTGTTGAGGGTATCATATGCCTAAGGGGTTGGTCATTTGGTGAAGGTAATAAAAGTTTTAAACTTTATATTAGTTTAATTTCAGCTAGTTTTCTTCTTCTTTGCTTTGTTTTTTAATCTGAATTTTTATTAATTGTGTAGCAAAAATGGATCCACAACTTGAGGCGTTATGCGGAGCCGTCATGAAGCTCAAGGTCGAAGAGGAAGTGGATGAGGTGCCTATACAATCGCCTTCCCCAAGTGTGCCAAGTGTTGACCTTGAGAGTCCTCGTCAATCGACCTCAACAATGTTTGTTTGAGTTGTGGACTTGTGGTTGTGTAAGTCTAAAACATCAAGGATACATTAATGTTGTTTTATTTTATAAAACTTTGCTGATTTGGTTTGTAATATTGCCAAGTATGAACTTGGTTAGCTAGAACTTGGTAGTTGGTACTATGTATGTGATATTGCCAAGTATGAACTTGGTTAGCTAGAACTTTGTTGAAATTTCAAGGCCATGCCAACTGTCGAGTGCCAATTATGAACTATGCGTACTGTTTTGAAGAAAAAAAAATCAGGTTATATGGGTCGGGTCAACATGAAAAAACCGGGTTAAACAGGTTCAGGTTAACCCATTTACAACCCATTTAAAAAAACTTCAGGTCAAACAGATCAGGTCAGGTTGACCCGATAATTTTCAGATCAGGTTAGGGTTGATGATATTGACCCGGAAATTAAAACAGATCAGGTTCAGGTTAGGGGTTCTCAACCCGAATTTTACTTGACCCGAACACGAACCCGACCCAACCCGACCTGATTGACAGGCCTACTCGGACTAAGGATGTTAGATTAGTCAAAGTATTGTGGTCAAACCATCAGACTAAGGAAGCAACATGGGAAGCCGAAGCGGATATGCGCAAGAAAAACCCGGAGTTGTTTTATGAGTTTAGTTGTCGAGTTACGGGGTCGTATCTCCTTTTAAGTGGGGTAGAATGCGATTGAGTTTCGCGCTTTTACCATAGTTATTGCATTTTAGCATATTTTTGACTTATTATATGCATTTTAGACAGGAGTATTTGAGTTAGAAATTGTAATTTTGGATTTTAATCTGTTTTTGAAAAGTTATTATGACTTTTTGTCTTAAGTTTTGCGTTCGAAACTTCTTTTAAGGGGGGTAAACTGTAATACCCCATATTTATTTTTGAGTATTTATTCAAGTAATTAAAATATTTATTTTCTAAAATAAATATTTTCAGCAAAGGGTATTTTAGCAATTTTACTTGTTTTTAAATTATTCTGGCTGGAGATGGCGCCAAAATTAATTTTGGAGAAATTTTTTTTTTAGCCATTTTTTTCGGCGGCCACCTATAGTAAATGTGGGGGTTTATGTTTTCCTAACACTTCCAAATTTATAATGGAGGTTACAAATCTTGGTTTAATCTCCTAATTTATGGTGAAGGTTACAAACTATTTAATTTTGGAAATTAAGTACTAGCTATTCTACTCGTATAAATACCCAATACCCTAAGCCATCTTTTCCATACAAAAACTTTGAAGAATTCATACTCTCTTACTTCAAGGTTCTTCCTTCTCTTCTTATCTATTCTAGTTTTATATTTCTTATTCAAGTTTCAATTTCCTTTGGGTTAAGAAAAAGATTTCCATGTTTCTTACTCAAAAAATATTATGCTCATGATAGGTTATTCATGTTTAAATTCATGATTAAGTTCATGTGATACGTTACTTATTAGATTTTTATATTGGTTGGTTAAGAGATCGTTCAAGATTAAGACTAAGTGGAGATACTAGTATACTCTTTGTGCAAGATCAAGGTACGTTATGTAGCTAGATCTTTTGAAATGTGGTTTTATGTGATAAAGTTGTTTATTGACTTAATGGTTGAATGAATTTGGAAATTTGGTTTAAAATGGTTACAATATTTTATTATTCACTCTTAGAGGTGAAAAGAAGGAATGACTTTATCAATCATTATTTTTATATAAAAGTTTTGTTATCCTTTTTGGAAAATTAAATTATTGTTACAAGCAAAGGTTGATTGGTTTTTATGAATTTTGAATGTTCAAAAAGTTGTTTATGAGAAAAGGAGGTTTATTCATGACTTACAAGTCATGTTATTATTATTACCGCTTGATTAACATCAAGAAGGGTTTATGCTTCAAAGTCCACTCGTTGGCAATTATTGTTACCCCTTGATATAGATCCGTGATGGGATGACTAGATTGGGGGGTGTGCACACTTAGGAAAAGGAAGGGGAGATAAGAAGAGAAATCGTTTTCAAGATTATTTTTAATCCAAGTTATTTGGAAAGAGTTTGTTCTTAAAGGTTATTCTTGAATTATTAGTTAAAGTGTTTGGAAATAGTTTATTCTTAAAGAGTTATTCTTGAATTATTAGTGATGGAGTTTTCGAAATGTAAATTGCTACGAACTAACAAATGTGTTACTTATCTAGTACATTTCGTACTCAGTTTTATACTGACGCGTATTTCCTTTTTCCTATTTGGCTTTGCCCTGTTTACCTTTTGGTAAGCAGTTTTGCAGGTGAATTTTGGATGTGCATGGGAGCATACTAGGAAGAGGATCTTCACCTAAATTAGGGTGTTTTATTTATTTGAGTTTGAGACAATATTTACTTTTATTAATAAAGAAGTATTATTATTTTTTTTTTTGGTTAAAGTCTTCCGCTGCAAGTTATTTAGTTAGTTAGTAGTTGGTTGCCGAAAGCGTGTTAGTCACGTGACGGTAATACTCCTAACTTACTCAAATATTATTTATTAAATTATTTATTTAAAAGTGAGTAATTTGGGGGTGTTACAACTATATATACCGCATTTCACAAAAAAAAAATACAACACAATTACGATAGTATTGAGATAACAGTGGAAAGTGAATTCCACTGTTGAGCTATAGTAAAGTCCACCCAAATGGACTTTCACCTTAAATGCATTTAATGCATGTTGGGAAAGTTTTCTCCCATCCGCTGCAATTGTTGAACTTGTGCAGATGTACACAGTGAAATTTTTGCCTATAAATACCACCATTGTGAGAAGTGAATTTGCTCATTCATGTATAATACATCCTACTTATATATTTCTATCAGTACCTTCTCTTTATTATATATTGCTCACAACACGTTATCATCACGAATTTGCTACCGTGAAAAAAAATTAAAGGTATCTTTAAAATCTTTACATCCATTCTGTTTCAAGTTCTAAATTTTTTTTTCTCCAAGCCCAACCCTTTACTATCCGAACATGTATCAACAAAGTAACGGGATTAACATTTTTTTACACAATGTTCTGTCTCGGGTGTTTATTTTTGGATAGAGCGAAACAATGTGTCATTCACTACCAACCCAGCGAGGGGAACTATAAGGCAGCCCCGACCCAGTAACCTTAACGATACAAATACTCATACCGGAGAAAACCCACAAACCCCTGTTCCCAACACCAATAATAACCCTCCTATACAACCAACTGAAAATCAACCTCCACCAAGTAATAAAAGAAATAGGGATGAACAGGAAGAAACTAGTAGTAAACGTCACCATGCCACTAACCTAGAAAATAAGTAATTTGATAATAAAGCCACCTTAATGGAGGGTAAGGACATTTATTTTATATTTTTTTTTTGCTCTTGAACCGCTTATATGGACGGGTTAATTTTTTTTTTTTGAACTTGCCGCCTATATGGACGGCCTAGTGAAGTGATAAAATTATATCTTATATGTGCAATAATGTTATATGTATGCAGGAAACAAGCATTTAGAACGCTATTATTATTGTCACTAATCTTCTATTTTTTTTCGCATTTATAGTTACATATATCATATCACCATTTTACCAACATGCATAATAGTAGACGAATTTAGTACATATAAATTGCTCTAATATATATTTGTCAATTAAGAGATCTTAAAATTTTATTACATTGTATATTTTTAATTGTAGATGAATTGCACAGTTAGGTATAACCCTCTATAAAAGCGGATTACCCATCCCCATTTTCACCACACATCCCTTATCTTCTTCCAACTTTTTTTCTAAACTCACAAAAAAAAAAAATTATCTTCTTCCTCAACCTTTCGGCCACCATGTTCCACGCTGACGACAACCGTCCTCCACCTTCATCTTCTTCTTTTGAGGAGGATTTCAGGAATATAAGGCTCTACTTATTCTTTATAGTCGGTTGCTTTTTCCTTCTCATGGCACTAATGATATATCTCCTAATAAACAAGTAGGAGACAAAAAAAAATTTTATCTCCCCGGAAGAATGACGAAAAATGCACATGAATATTATTTTTTTGTGTCTTTAAGTGCATTTTAGGAAGGTTTTTTTCTCACTCGTTGTTTTTGTATTTTTTGGAATTTTTATTTCTTTTGCCTCATCAATATTGTACACTATTTAGTATTTTTTTTGTTTATATTGTTTAGGTATAATTATAATGATATAAATCAGGGGGAGATAATATATATGATTTATTATCATTTACTAATTTCAAATATTTACATGTTTGTAGTAAAAAATGAGATATCTACGGTGGACGCCCAAATGAATTTAAAGGCCCATGGACTGGAACATACAATTAAAGGTGTGACAACCCAACAAGGAGATGCAACTACATCAGCCGCATCAGTTAAAATTGTGACTGAACAAGAAAAGGCTTAAGCCTTAGTCCTTCTCAGGCATCATTTACATGACAGTTTAAAAACTGAATATCTACTTCTGGAGGATCCCAACGAACTATGGGATAGCCTAAATGAAAGATATGGGCATCACAAAAATGTGCTCCTCCCAAAGGCACATTTTGACTTGCTCAATTCAAAGTTCCAGGATTTTAAAACAGTCAGTGATTACAATTCAACATTGTTTAGAATTGTGTCGTTGTTGAGATATTGTGATCATCCCATCACAGAAGAGCAGATGATAGATAAAATGCTCTCCACTTTCCACGCTACTAATATAATATTGGCAGAACAATACAGGTTCAGAGCTTTCAAAAAATACTCTGAGCTAATCTCAGTACTAGTTGTGGCTGAACAAAATAATGATCTTTTGCTAAAAAATCATAATCTTAGACCTATGGGGTCGTCAGCCACCTATGAAATAAATGCAATCGAAAGCTCTGATCCACCAGAAGCGAATGCTATACATAGGGGTGGACGCGGTAATTACAACAGTCGTGGGAGAAGACGTGGTAATCACTGTGGCCGAGGACGTGGACGTGGCAGAGGTCGGTTTTACCCAAGAAATAACAATTATAAAAATTCTGATAAAAATTGGGGACAATCATCCGGAAATCATAGGCAAACATCATACAAAGGACAAGACACTTGCCACAGATGTGGCATGACTGAGCATTGGGGTCACACATGTCGTACTGTCAAACACTTGGTAGACCTATATCAAGCTTTAATATAGAACAAAGGGAAAAATGCTGAAGCAAACTTTGTTAATGAAGCTAATACATCCATGCCCAACCTTGATGTTTCAGATTTTTTCAGGGATGATGCTGAAACTGAAAACAACTTTGTCTAAATAGCAATGCATGAATATGCTTAGTTTGTTTAAATTGCTTCAATATTTACTTAAATGTACTCCCTCTTTGATTAATAATAAAATATGCATTTTCTTATACTGATCCTCATATTTTATTATTTATGAAGATATGGATTTACCAGAAGTTGGATCCAAAGAACAATGTCTTCTCGACAGTGGGACAACATACACCATATTGAAAAATAAAGAATATTTTTCAAAACTTACAATATTCCAAGTAAATGTTAGCATAATCTCTGGGACAGCCAAGTTAATTGAAGGCTTTGGGAAGCCCTGCATTATATTTCCAAATGGGACAATATTAATAATCAATGACGCATTATATTCGAGTAAATCTAGAAGAAATCTCATAAGTTTCAAATATGTACGTCAGAATGGTTACCATTTGGAAACGATGACAGTGAACCAAGAGGAATTTATATGCCTCATGGTAGAAAAATGCGGTAAGAAATACATCTATGAAAATTTGCCAGCAATTTCCTTGGGACTATATCGCATAGATATACGTCCGATTGAAATTAATATGATATCTAACCAGAAGTTAGATAACAGAAAATCATTTACTCTATGGCATGATCGATTAGGCCATCCTGGCACAGGAATGATGCATATAATCATTGAAAACTCAATTGGACACTCTATAAAGAATGACAAAATTCCTCGGTCAAATGAATTATCATGCACTGCATGCTCACTTGGCAAATTGATAACCAGACCATCTATAAATAAGATTGCCACTGAATCTCCAACGTTTTTAGAAAGAATACAAGGAGATATTTGTGGGCCTATTCACCCCGCATGCGGACCAATTTATTTCATGGTATTAATGGATGCCTCTACTCGATGGTCACATGTGAACCTTTTATCAAGTAGAAATGTTGCATTTGTAAAACATCTGGCTCAAATAATTCGATTAACAACTCAATTCCTTGATCATATAATAAAAAGAATAAGATTAGACAATGCTGGGGAATTTACGTCCCAAACTTTTAATGACTATTGCATGTCTATTAGGATTGTGGTAGAGCACCCTGTAACACACCGACAATTCTCTATTTTCCAAAATACCTTTTTAATACAAAACTTAGGGAATCATCAAAGCATTATCGCCCATGTGATAAAGTATCGGCATATTCGGAATTTTGCAGCGGAAATGAATAAACAACTTTGAAAATAATAAACTTAGTCAACCATAAGTCAACTCCAAAAACCAAAGTCAATAGTCAACCAACCCAAAGTCAAAATAACACAAAGTCAAACTCAAACCATAAATTAAAAGTCAACTATAATGATAAAGTCAACACAAGCTCCCCACGAAAATCCCGAACCCATGATGCATCATCTTCGAACCTGAGATGGACAATGCACTATTGATCCCGAGAGACTGATCACCAATTGGGTCATCACAGGATCAATAAGGCATAGCCATGATCAACATACACACACAAAGCACGTAATCAGCAAAGCTGAGTACTACATAATAAATAAATATAAAACCTAACATGACACTAATAAGCATTAAGGCAAAGATAAATAATAATAATAATAATATAATAACATTGCAGACAACTTTACTGAACTTGACTCTATAACACAAATTAATTATAACTTAGATTGAATAGGCAATGGAAAGAGTTGTCCAAACCAAACCAGTCTTCAATTTAGAAGACGAATTACGGGTGCGACTCCGTACTCCCCTGACCAACGATGTCGTGGAACCTTTTAAATAAAATAGGACACAGTGATCAATCCGGTCCCAAGAAAAGCCATGGGCTACCACCATGTACTACAACTCATACTAGTCAAACACTTCAGACGTGCACAAGTCTAAAGCTTATTTCTGTTCACTTTCCACTTTAAGTGATTAATAAATTATTTATTTGTTATGACTCACAAAGGTAAGACAAACAATATAATCATCAAGGATACATAAACTTCCATTTTTATCTTAGGATTAGATAAGGTGATCATCAACTTAACAATCCAAGAATAATTCCAATTATAAATTCCATGATCATTATTTATTTGTTGATCCAAGTCAACAACCAACCAACCTTTCATAGGTTAAATAATCAACTTACCAAATAAGGCCCTCGGTCCTCATAAAGTAATTAAATAATCCAAAGGGAGCAACATGATCCAATTCATGATCCAATAACAACATAATTATTAATCCCTCATGTGAATTAATAAAATAAAGTTCCCAATCTCATATGCTTGCATCAAACATCCATACAAACATAATATAATCATCATAATCAACATGCTTCACACAACGGCATAAAACATGCAATTTTAGTTGGATATAAATCACATATGAACTATAAATAGTTCCCTATACATGATACTACATAAATCCCATCCTTAGGACATGATACAAATCCAACCAACACATAGGTATGTACGTACCTTGTGTAGACAAAATGCGAGGCCACTTTAACAAGCTTAAAAGTCGCCTAAAGAGAATTCTCCGCCTACCAAATATCAACATAACCACAAATCAATACTCTAATAAATTTCCAGCAACTTTAAAATACTTTAAACCCTCTTTAAAAATGTTTAAAAATCCTTTTTAACCATTAAAACTTCACTACTAGTGCCTCCTAGTATAGTACCACTATACTAGTCATTAAAATCCTCAAAAATCAATCATAACTATGCTAATAAAAATTCCAGCAACTTATAATGTTTTCAAAACCTTTAAAAACATGTTTAAACATAGTCATTATCATAAGAGTACGCAATTTCATAAGTTTAATATCATACTATGATTTTCCAACTCGTAAAATCCTAAAAATCCATACTTTGATACTCAAAACCCTAGTTTAAACATAACTAATAAATATGAAATTTTAATTACTTCACTATATAAGTTACATAATCTGAAATTACCTAGAGAGAGAGAGAGAGAGAAAAAAGAAGAGAGAGGCCGAAAGAAAAGAGGAGAAGGAAGAGAGAAAATAAGTGGGGAAATTTTCGGGGTTTTGGGGTTTATATAGTTAACCCTTTTTGGGCTTAGTAAATTGTGTTTGGGCTTTAATAATATTTAATGATTGAGTACTTAGGCATAGTTGGGTTCCTCTAACCCAATTTAAAAACCTTTTTACTAAACCCCAAAGATGTTTAAGCTATTTAAATAGTTTTAAAGTATTACTAAATAAAATATGTGATTACTTAAAATTAGTAAAAATTCTTTTGACTTTTAAATAGTCAACATACTAAGAAATAAATTATTTTAAATACTAAAATATATAAATATACACTAAAATATATTTATAAAATTCATAAAATTATGGGGGATTACAGTCTACCCCTCTTAAAAGAAGTTTCGTCCCGAAATTTGGCACGAAAACCCTCACAATTTCAAAACTTTTGACTCAAACTTTCATTTGGAAATTCATGTGTCACAACGTGTCCACACTTTTACTGACTTTAAAAACCACTTGTGTTACCCATGAACACATTTTCCACGCGGAGAACCAATTTATTTTGCACCAACATGTGCAAATCGCCAAAATAAGGCAAAAAGCGCGAAATTCTATCGCATTCTATCCCCCTTAAAGAAAACGAGTTACGCCCTCGTAACTCACCTCAATAGATAAGACTGGATACTTTTTCTTAATTTCATCTTCGGCTTCCAACGTTGCCTCTTCGGACTCATGGTTAGACCAAAGCACTTTTACAATATTCACGTCCTTATTGCGTGTACTACGCACCTTTTTATCCAAGATTTTCACAGGACTTTCCTCATCCGTGAGGCTACTATCAATTTGAATTCTTTCAGGCTCCAAAACATGATTCTCATCAGGGATATATCTCTTGAGTTGGGAAATATGAAATACATCGTGCATTTTCTCAAATTCCATTGGCAACGCCAACTTATAAGCTACCTTCCCACTTCTTTGCAAAATCTCATATGAGCCAACATATTTAGCACTTAATTTGCCCTTTTTCCCAAATCTCATTACTCCTTTAGTCGGTGACACTTTCAAAAACACTTTATCACCAACTGCGAATTCATATCTCTTTGCTTCAAATTAGCTAACTCTTCTGCCTATCCTGAGCAGCTTGAATTCTAGTCTGAATCAACTTGACATTCTTAACAGTCTCCTAAATAAATTCTGTCCCCAATACTATATATTCACTAAAATCATTCCAGCAATGGGACTCCTACACTTTCTTCCGTACAATGCCTCAAAAGGAGTCGTCTTAATGCTCGCATGATAGCTATTGTTATATGAAAACTAAATCAAGTCTAAGTGATCTTCCCAACTACCTTGGAAATCAATTGCGCACGCTCTCAACATATCTTCCATAGTCTGATTGGTCCTTTTAGTCTGACCATTGGTCGCAGGATGAAAAGCAATGCTCATCTTCAACATTGTTCCAAGATTCAACTGGACCTTTTGCCAAAGTTTCGAGAGGAATCTCGAATCACGATCCGAAATAATGTCCGTCGGGACTCCATGCAGTCGTACCACATGCTTGATGTACATCCTTACAAGTTGCTTCTTCTTCCATGTCTCTTTGATCGGAACGAACACGGCGGACTTCGTCAGACGGTCCACGATAACCCAAATAGCATCATTGTCATTTCTCGTCTTCAGCAAAGCAGTCACAAAATCCATGGATATAGAATCCCACTTCCATCCAGGAACCTCTAGGGATTGAACTTTGCCCATTGGTCTCTTATGGTCTATCTTCACTTTTTGACAGGTCAGACACTTTGACACGAACTCAGCGACTTCACGCTTCACATTCGGCCACCAATAAATCTCTTTAAGATCCTTATACAACTTGTCACCCCCAAGGTGCATAGAATATGGAGTATTATGCCCCTCATCCATAAGCTCTTCACATTTTTGTGGTACACACCACCTTCCCTTAAACCTCAAGCTTCCATCATCATGAATCTTAAAGTCAACTTCCTTTCCTTGCTTTGTCTTCTCCTAACTCTTATCTAGGTGCTCGTCTCCAACTTGACCCTCTTTGATCTCATCGAAAACTGACAACCACAATGAAAAAGTACTAAATCTTGCCTCGATCTCACCATGATTTATAATTTCTAGGCTAAGCCTTTGCATATCTCGGCACAAATCCTCAGGAACTACCAACGCATTCATGCTATGGCTTGACTTCCTACTCAAAGCATCCGCAACTACATTCGCCTTCCCTTCATGATACTAGATATCTAGGTCATAATGTTTGATCAATTCTAGCCATCTTCTCTGCATCATATTGAGATCCTTTTGGGTGAAAATGTACTTCAAACTCTTATGGTCGGTAAAGATCTTACAAGTCACCCCATATCTTCAAGGCAAAAACAATAGCAGCTAACTCTAGATCATGGGTAGGATAATTAGACTCATACGGTTTCAACTGAGGCGATGCATACGCGATCACCTTCCCAGTCTGCTGCAGAACACATCCCAAACCACTGTTCGAAGCATCACTATACACCTCGAATCCTTCATTCTCATCAGGCAGGGTTAAAACAGGTGCAGAGGTCAAACGCTCATTCAAAATTTGAAAAGCTTCCTCGCACTTCTCACTCCACTCAAATTTTGACTCTTTCTTCATCAAATTAGTCATTGGCCTTGCTATCTTCAGGAAATCTCTCACAAATCTCCTATAATAGCCAGCTAATCCCAGAAAACTCCTAATATCTGACACATTCTTCGGAGTAGGCCACTCACTAACAGCTTGAATCTTTGCAGGATCCACATAAACTCCTTCTTTAGACACATAATGACCCAAAAATGCTACTTTTGTCCAGACGGAACTCACACTTAGAGAACTTGGCATACAATTGGTTCTTCCTAAGCGTCACCACTCACTCTTTGAATGAATCCAGATATCATCAATGAATACCACGATGAACTTATCTAAGAACTCATAGAAAATCTTATTCATCAAACCCATAAATATCGCCGGAGCATTGGTCAATCCAAACGGCATCACAGTAAACTCATAATGGCCATAACGCGTCCTAAACGCGATCTTAGGTATATCCTTATCAACTACCCTCAACTGGTGATACCCCGAACGCATTCAATCTTTGAAAACATACTCGCTCCATTCAACTGATCGAATAGGTCATCTATCCTAGGCAAATGATACTTGTTCTTAATAGTCACATTATTCAACTCCCTATAGTCAATGCACAACCTCATGCTTCCATCTTTCTTCTTCACAAAAAACACAAGAGCTCCCCAAGGTGACGCAGTAGGCTTAATATAACCTTTATCCAACAGTTCTTGCAACTGCGTCTTCAGCTCGCTCATCTCAGGAGGGGTGCAGTGCCAGGAACTAAGTCTATGGTGAACTCAACGGCTCTTTCAGGCGGCACACCATAAATCTCGCTTGGAAATACATCCATGAACTCATTTACAATTGGTACGTCCTCAATCTTCAATCCAACCTCTTTACTTACATCTTGCACACTACAGAAAAACAACTCACATCTCTTCTTCACCAACTTCTTCACTTGCATTGTAGAAATGACCCCAAAGCTCTTAGGCTTCCCAAAACGTCAATACAAAGTCAACTTCCCTAAAGGGCTTCTTAACACTACTTTCTGAGCTTCACAATCTATTTTGGCCTTATAGAAACCTAACCAATTCATCCCAAGAATAACATCTAGGTCTCCCATATTGAACTCTACCAGATTGGAAGGAAAAACACAGTCTCCTATCTTTAGAGGTAATTCTCTATACAACTTGGTATACCTTATGACTTCTCCAGTAGGTATAGTAATATGCAGGTCAATTACTTCAAAGTCTACCAACCCCAAACTTTTAATAACGGACGGCAATATAAACGAATAGGTCGCCCTAGAATCATATAACGCTTTAACGAGAACGGAGTTAATAGAGAAAGTACCAGAAACTACGTCGGCAGATCTTTCAGCTTCATTTCGACTTATCACGAACAGCTTACTAGGAGCTTTACTCTGGTTGTTGTTGTTGCTCTCACTAGTAGGCTTACTGAAGTTTCCTTGGTTGTTCTGCGCCCCTACAGGCTTCGAACCTTGGTTTCCTGATTGGTTGAACCCATACCTTCCCTGACTACCACTCCCATTACCATTTTGTGCTTTCCTTTGCTTGGTGAAGCACTCAAACTCTCTATGCCCCTTCTTTTGGTAGTAATGATAGGTTACTAGGTCTCCTTTACAATCTCTACCAGGGTGGTTCTTGTTACACTTCTTACAGTTGTAACTCCTCTCAGACTGGCCCTTACTATTAAAGCCTTGACCATTCCTTCCTTGGAAATTTCCATTCCCATTGCTATTCCTCTCAAAATTCCCCTGGTTTCCTCCAGAATTGAAATTCTTTCTTTTCTCACCCACTACAGCATTCTTCTTGTCACGCCTTGACTAAAGACCATAAATATGGGCGGCTCTTCCATAGACAACATCTAGGGATGCAAAAGTCTTACCACCTAACCCCAGTTGGATTTCCACAGTCAAACCTTGCATAAATCTTTGAGCCTTTAGCTCTTCAGTAGCTACTACCTCAGGTGCAAATCTAGACAATGCTAGAACTTATTATAATACTCAGAAATGGTCATACTTCCCATTCTAAGGTTTATGAACTCCTGAGCCTTTTGTTTTCTCATAAAAGCAAGGTAAAATTTTCTTCTCAAAGCAGTATCCCAATTAAACCCTTCAACAGCACTAAGTCTAGTTCCATTCTCTTTCCACCATAAGTCAGCCTCATCTTTCATATACAACACAGCTTGACCTACTTTCATAGCCTTAGGACAATTTACTGCCCCAAAAATCTTTTCAAACTCCCTAATCCAACTCTCTAAGAAGGAAGAGTCAGCTTGCCCCTTAAAGTACGGCGGCTTAATCTTAGCTAGTCTTTCAAACATGTCCCCAGCAGGATCGGGACGCTCAGCTCTTTCGTGAGTCAAATTCTCTGCCAATAGGTGAATAGCAGAAGCTAAGGCGTTATCGTTGTTTGTCATTCTACTTCGTGACTTGAAATTTAACGTAAATCTACTTTAGGTTTTGGTTCACAATTTATTGCCATTCTCTACGAAGGCATCACTTGATTTGACCATACAAGGTCGCATCAACATACAATTCTTTATGAAATCACAACAACATTGAGTTCACACACTATGAACCATAACAACCATATACTCATTCATGAATAAATATTCACATCACCAATTCATATATATATATATATATGAGGATCAAATAAAATTCAATCATAACAATAAAATAAAATATATGCCCCATTCGCGTACTAAAATAAATTCTTTCTCACTTGAATAGCTAAATAATCACTTTTATTCCTCAAAAAGATGATGATAATATTTTTTTTCCAATCCATAATAATGATACTTATTCCTTAACCAAGACAAAGATACTATAAAAAG
Organism: Beta lomatogona; assembly: GCA_947646795.1. Taxonomy (NCBI): domain Eukaryota; kingdom Viridiplantae; phylum Streptophyta; class Magnoliopsida; order Caryophyllales; family Amaranthaceae; genus Beta; species Beta lomatogona. The sequence goes on from CANSNZ010000072.1 coordinate 1,517,308, forward strand.
AAACTTAAACCATTATTACTTGACTATTTATCCAATAACTAATCTTAAAGCATAAGTAAAAAGTCTATGAAGATACATTAACAGTCTCATCTTCCAAGTCTTCATCGTCCTCATCCTCTTCTGATACAGAAAAATTTGGTTCACCAAAAACAGACCTCATAATGGCAGAATAGATATCCTTTCGGGTTTGCCCCGTAGCACTGTCAAACTCCTGAATAACCTCATCATCGCTATCCGGATTGCTAACCTTCAACAAACGGCGCATCTCCATATCTATGCTAGTGTAGCTATCTCGGATTCTACATCATACTCATCATCACTAAGCACAATAGGGTTGAAGTAGCTTCCTAGTCGAGCAGCTTGACTATCACACATGACTAGAGATCCTATAACAGATGAATATGACATCTATAAGTAAATAATACCCTCACTTAGCGTATATTCCCAACCACAACAATAAGCAAAATGAACAAATAATTCAAAGCATAGGAATAACATTAAACAGTTAAGCAGATAAGAAAAACACAAACATGCTGAACTAAATATTTAAATGCAGACATATAATATTTCTATCCTCTATGCCCTTCTTATACTACCCATCTCTCACAAAATTAATAAAGCAACTAAAATAGACTACAAGTACTAAAATAACCAACTAATAATTAAATAGATGATTTTCGAAAAATATAAGAAGAACCGAAAAAATAAAAATAAAAATTTCGGACTAACTAAAAAAAATTCTAACCGAATAAAAAAAAAAATCCGGACCTCTAAAAAAAATAATTCGAACCAAATAAAATAAAATATTTCAAACCAAAAATATATCTAAACCTATTTTTAAAATTTTGAAACATGTTTCAAAAAAATGATTTAAGCACAACAAATAAGTAAAAGCTCGTTTTCTATGAAATTCATTTTAAATAACTAGGTACCTAAAAGTTTAAGGTTGGCACGAAAGGCCAATAGAAACCAAAGCTCCCAGATACCACTTTGTAACACCCCGACAATTCTCTATTTTCCAAACTACCTTTTTAATACAAAACTTAGGGAATCATCAAAGCATTATCGCCCATGTGATAAAGTATCGGCTTATTCGGAATTTTGCAGCAGAAATGAATAAACAACTTTGAAAATAATAAACTTAGTCAACCATAAGTCAACTCCAAAAACCAAAGTCAACAGTCAACCAACCCAAAGTCATAATAACACAAAGTCAAACTCAAACCATAAACTAAAAGTCAACTATAATGATAAAGTCAACACAAGCTCCCCACGAAAATCCCGAACCCATGATGCATCATCTTCGAACCTGAGATGGACAATGCACTATTGATCCCGAGAGACTGATCACCAATTGGGTCATCACAGGATCAATAAGGCATAGCCATTATCAACATACACACACAAAGCACGTAATCAGCAAAGCTGAGTACTACATAATAAATAAATAAATATAAAACCTAATATGACACTAATAAGCATTAAGACAAAGATATATAATAATAATAATAGTATAATAACATTGCAGACAACTTTACTGAACTTGACTCTATAACTCAAATTAATTATAACTTAGATTGAATAGGCAATGGAAAGAGTTGTCAAAACCAAACCAGTCTTCAATTTAGAAGACGAAGTACGAGCGCGACTCCGTAATCTCCTGACCAACGATATCGTGGAACCTTTTGAATAAAATAGGACACGGTGATCAATCCGGTCCCAAGAAAAGCCATGGGCTACCACCATGTACTACAACTCATACTAGTTCAACACTTCAGACGTGCACAAGTCTAAAGCATATTGCTATTCACTTTCCACTTTAAGTGATTAATAAATTATTTATTTGTTATGACTCACAAAGGTAAGACAAACAATATAATCATCAAGGATACATAAACTTCCATTTTTATCTTAGGATTAGATAAGGTGATCATCAACTTAACAATCCAAGAATAATTCCAATTATAAATTCCATAATCATTATTTATTTGTTGATCCAAGTCAACAACCAACCAACCTTTCATAGGTTAAATAACCAACTTACCAAATAAGGCCATCGGTCCTCATAAAGTAATTAAATAATCCAAAGGGAACAACATGATCCAATTCATGACCCAAGAACAACATAATTATTAATCCCTCATGTGAATTAATAAAATAAAGTTCTCAATCTCATATGCTTGCATCAAACATCCATACAAACATAATATAATCATCATAATCAACATGCTTCACACAACGGCATAAAACATGCAATTTCACTTGGATATAAATCACATATGAACTATAAATAGTTCCCTATACATGATACTACATAAATCCCATCCTTAGGTCATGATACAAATCCAACCAACACATAGGTATGTACGTACCTTGTGTAGACAAAATGCGAGGCCACTTTAACAAGCTTAAAAGTCGCCTAAAGAGAATTCTCCGCCTACCAAATATCAACATAACCACAAATCAATACTCTAATAAATTTCCAGCAACTTTAAAATACTTTAAACCCTCTTTAAAAATGTTTAAAAATCCTTTTTAACCATTAAAACTTCACTACTAGTGCCTCCTAGTATAGTACCACTATACTAGTCATTAAAATCCTCAAAAATCCATCATAACTATGCTAATAAAAATTCCAACAACTCATAATGTTGTCAAAACCCTTAAAAACATGTTTAAACATAATCATTATCATAAGAGTACCCAATTTCAAAACTTTAATATCATACTATGATTTTCCAACTCATAAAACCCTAAATAATCCATACTTTAGTACTCAAAGCCCTAGTTTAAACATAGCTAATAAATCTTAAATTTTAATTACTTCGCTATATGATTTACATAATCTGAAATTATATTTAAACCATCAAACTGTAACTTGAAACATGAAAACATTAAATCAATCCTTAAAAATATCACTTTAACATTAAACAAAAATATAGAGGAAGAAATAACCAAGGAGAGGAAAGAGGAAGAGACACGGCGGCACAAAGGGCGGCTGCCGGTGGCGGTGGTCGGGCGGTAGGCTGCTGCAGTCGACGAGGGACACCGAAGGGAGGAGAGAAAAATCATGAGAGAGAGAGAAAAGAGGAGAGAGACCGAAAGAAAGAGGAGAAGGAAGAGAGAGAAAATAAGTGGGAAAATTTGGGGGTTTTGGGGTTTATATAGTTAACCCTTTTTGGGCTTAGGAAATTGTATTTGGGTTTTAATAATATTTATATGATTGAGTACTTAGGCATAGTTGAGTTCCTTTAACCCAATTTAAAATCCTTCTTACTAAACCCCAAAGATGTTTAAGCTGTTTAAATAGTTTTCAAAGTATGACTGATTAAAATATGTGATTACTTAAAATCAATAAATAATCCTTTTGACTTTCAAATAGTCAACATATTAAGAAATAAATTATTTTAAATACTAAAATATATAAATATACACTAAAATATATTCATAAACATCCAACAAATCCAATCATGTGAAAATCTTGCAGATTTATTCACCAAATCCCTTCAGGCGAAGAAATTTGAAGAATTAGTCCGAAAAGTTGGAATGCTAGATTCAGAGGGAGTATTATATGCGCTGCACTATTTTTCCCTTCAATCAGGTTTTTATCCCAGCGGGTTTTTCCTGACAAGGTTATTAATGAGACAGTTATTTTTAAGCATATAAGGATACATAATAGTTGTACACTTTTCCTTGGTTATGGATTTTTCCCACAGGGTTTTTCCTAACAAGGTTCTTAATGAGACAACGTCTATTATGAGTTATCGGTGGACATTCAAGGGGGAGTGTTGAGATATCAGTGGAAAGTGAATTCCACTGTTGAGCTATAGTGAGGTCCACCGAAATGGACTTTCACCTGACATGCATTTAATGCATGTTGGGAAACTTTTCTCCCATCCGGTGCAATTGTTGAACTTATGCAGATGTACACAGTGAAATTTTTGCCTATAAATACCGCCATTATAAGAGGTGAATTTGCTCATTCATATATAATACATCCTACATATATTTCTATCATTATCTTATCTCTATTATATATTTCTCACAACAGATCGCAAAATCTCTCAATCCTCTTCAATCTCTATTATATTACAACAAAGAACAGTTATCGTTTACTGGCATTTCTCGTTGATTTTCAGAAAGGCAAAAAAGGCATTTCTCGTTGACTTTGCCCTGTGGGCTATAGACCAATAGCTAGCAAACATCACCGAGTAAGAGTAACGAAGACTGGAAGAAGGCAGCGATAAGTTGTTTCTTTTCTTGCGCGGTCTTGTTCTTCAACATGGATAAACGGGCAGTATTTCTATGGCTAATAGCAGTACTCATCTTCGTGGTGCTGATGATCGTTACTCCTGCTATTCCTCAATCTCAAGAGTACCACAATTTTGCTGATCAACGACAATTTTTAGGTATTATCTGTATTCCATTTCTCTTATTTCGCTTGCAATTACTTTGGCTTTCAACAAACTTCAATTCAGTCATTTGGAATTAGCTGCTGTATCCATCTTAATTGCTTGATCTAGGGTTTTCGTTTTCGTTTTCGTTTTAGTTTATGGGTTATGTTATTTAAACTGCTTAATTTCTGCTCTTGTTCTTCTCTACTTGACAATAAACATGCCCATCAAGTAATGTCAGTTAGTTTAATAGGCTGTAAGAAGATGGTATAAACTTAGGTGATCTGAGAAATATGGAGGGGTTGATGGACAATTTGGTTACAGGTGATGTTGGAAACATGGAGTGGGCAATTGACACTTAAGAGATACAGATTAATTTAGGCTACATAGCTTGAATTCTAAGGTTACATAGAGTGGGCAATGGACAGGCTGTTGCCGAATTCTAAGGTTTGGAAGATGGTGATGCATAGTTGGAGTCTTGCCTAATTCTTAGAAGAAGCCCAAATTTCAAAGGTTGCTATGTTAAGAAAGATGGCATCTCTGTTCTCTTTTTCTTTTTGTTTATCTCAGCTTCAAACATGCTTGTGTGTGTTCTCGACAACCAGAATAGATATTTGCTAACTTTTATGTATGGGTGCAACTCGCTGCAAAGTCCATGACAATCTATGATACCTATCTTTGTACTTTTGTTATCGTTGTTATATGACGTCAAGTTGAAAGACATTAGTAGATTAGACAGAATCATGAAATACAAGAATATGTTTAGGGTTTTTCTACGTTATACCCTTGTGTTTCTTCAATTTATACGTTGTACCATGACCTTTTAAAAATTCCACACGATACCCTCAAGGTTACCTTAGTTAATGCACGATGCCCCTACCGCTTATTATATGTCATTAATTTCGTTTAATTTTTTTTAATTTATTTGAACTAATTTAACTGATACGTAGTTTAACGCTCGGAGGGTATATTCACAAATTAGATTAGTTCCACTAGATCATAAAAAGTAGAGGTAATTAATGACGTATAATCAGCGGTAGGACCATTGTGCATTAAAAAAGGTAAGTTTGAGGGTACCATGTGGAATTTTTAAAAGGTTGGGATAAAATGTAGAAATTGAAAAAACAAAAGGATATAACATAGAAAAACCCATATGTTTAATAGAGCCCTTCTTGGCAATAACTATATTTCAAGCCCTTATTGGTAAGATTTTAAAGAAAGAAGAAGATAATTTTGATGAATTAATTAGAGAACACATTAGATACTAGAGAATAAAGTTACCCTATTATATGGCTTGCTCACACTTTGAAAATAAGCTAAACAAAGACATAATATATGAACTCAATTCGTTGGATGATTTCTCTTTCCTCTCATCCCTCCATCTATTACATTTCCTTTGAATCCCTCACACTCATTTACCTAATAATGCTAAATAAACATTTCTTGATCGATGTTTAACACCCATTAAAGGTAATGGAAAGAGAGAGAGGGTGCTATAGGGATTAATAGGTTGCATTAGGTTAAGAAGAGGTTTTTAACATATATTAGTGGTTTTAGTTAACAAAATTACTCTTTGTAATCATGAAGGGCATGTGATAACCTTTTGCAAACCTTAAGGATTCTCGGTGCATTTATAAGCGCAATCTAGTGTGCATTCTTTGAAACCTCTAAGTACACAATGTATATTCTCATTTGGGTTTCCATATTTATTAAGGGTTAAATATTCGTTTCCTATGACCTTTAATTCAACTCTAAGCGGATTACAAGGAGATGGAAATACAACGTGGGTGTTAAACAAACAAGCCTCACTTGTGGCTTATTGGATTCCTAAATATTCTGGTTTTTCTAACCTAAGTAGGAAAGGTCCTCAATAAGTGTTCGACTACTTGAAAATTGAAGCACATAATTTTCCTACTCTTTTTTAGTTTCCTTTTTTTTTTCTAGGATTTGGATTAGGCATGTATTCTAGGTTGTTTTAGCTCATTGAGTTCCTACTTTCATTAAGGAAGCTATAGGACGCTTTTAGGAGCTTATAAATAGGCCTTAAGGTTGCTCATTGTAAGTTGTGTGAGCTAATATTGAGCAGTGCCAAATTTGTACAACCTAGTAAACACTCATTTAGATATGTGTTTATGACTTTATTCTTGTTTGTTCTGATCTACAAGAGATCCTCTTTCTTGCAAAATAAGATAACTGTCCTACATGATTTAGCCAATTGAAAGAATGATTATCTGTTCATCATCTGCTTTAGTTTTGTTCCTAGACATCTATGAATAATTGTCCAAGTTGATTCTATATTTCTAGATTGCTTGGTTTTACTAAAAGCTTCACCAAGGATTAATTTCCTTTCAAATTCTATCTTTGTTTGATTAAAGTGTAATATATGAACAGTTTTATCTTGAAATGTTCTCTTGTTTCGGGACAAGCTTGTTGGGGTTTCTTTGCTTGAATTGGACACTATTTATGCCTTCTAAACTTGTTGAAAGATTTGGGATTAATCACATATCGTTTTAGACATTTTTTTGTTGGTGGTTAGAGATCTGCAATTTGGAGCTGTTGAATGTTTTTGTTGTTTACACTTGTCTAAACTTTTATGGATTTTTTTCTCTCTTTAGTGACTAAATCAATATCTAGAAGATTGTGGCATTTTGTTGATTAACGAATCAAATATAGGTTTAGATCGAGATTTTCACTTTTGTGGTGCTGGTTTTTGAGGCTATTATTGGTGCTTAGTCATCATCATTGTAATCTTGTCACAACTTCCTTACTTTGAAGACGATTTTGGGACAAGAGAAATAAGTTGGCCTTTGAGGGAAAAAAAGCATGCAGCTTAATAAAAATAGAGTACCTGAAGCTGAAATTGTGGTTTGTATAGCAGGCCTTGTACGCACATATGATGTATGCTATACTATTAAATGGTAAAAGATGAGGGTCTCCTTATTTTTTGAAAAATCTAGTTAGTTCTTGGCTTCTTGCTAGATAAAATACTATTTTTTTTACTTCCTCCGTTCTATATTAGTTGCAACATGGAGGGGAGGAACAAAGTTTAAGGAGTGCTTATAAAGAAGAAAGAGCTAGATATAAATAAAAAGAGGGACCCATATGATAAGGAGAGAGATAGAAATAACCTATTGCGGAATAAAGTTATGTTACAACTAATTTGGAACTTTTTAAAGGGGAACCGTTACACCTAATATCGAACGGAGGAAGTACATGATAATGAATGGGGTTGTACTTCTTGGTGTGTTAGATCCATGAATTGTAATATCAAGTTTATAAATGTTGAGCTTGTGATGAGTTCACCAATATTAAATCAGCCTAGGTGTGTTGTATGTGAAGGCTAGCGAAGCCTATATCCTCTTATTATTCTACTATGAATTTGTCTTGAGTCTGTTTAGTTTGTTATAAACTTTTGAGGTTTTAGCCTCATAGTCATAGGCGAGCAGTAAATGGTATTTGAGCTTAGCTTGGTGCTTGGTCTATTGCTTTTTGGTTACTTCCTCGGTCGCACACTATTTTGCATGCGTTCCTTGCTTTACCTATCTAAGCTTAGTTTATGCACTTCTAAATTTGCAAGGGTCCACCATATTTCTCTTTTTCTCTCTCCTGTTCTAAAAAATTACGGTCTCACACTCTTTTTCATCCAATAATAAAATACATGAATCTCCCCTGTCACAACTACCTCTAAATCGATATAACATGACATTTGATAACCAAACACCAACTTATCTCCTAAGACTACATATGTTAAGTAGATAAACTGGAAAAGGATTGTGAGAGTCATCATTTTGCAGCATGCATCCTAACCAATGGCTATCCGTTTAGGCTTTCTCTTTTTATATTTCTCATATAGTCATATATAGCTTTATCTCTAGTTCTGGAAAGGTTTTAGTCCATTATAATTATTATTTTGATTAAACATACTTTCATGGGTTTGTAGATCCTTTTTTTGTCTTACATGTGCCATGAGATGATGGTGTTTCACAGTAATTTGGTTGGTTATGAGATGGTTGGATTTTATGTAGTAATAGTGATGCAAGAGAGGCTGAAGGAAAAGAGTGATTGCATAGTATGTCTCCTTTCTTTTTCAAACCAAAAGAGTGAATTTGAGGAGAAATTCCAGATCTAAACTATTGGGAAAGAAGAAGAGAGATATCAGAGAAGTTACTAAGAGTAATGATATACAATTATATTTAAATCGTAATTAATGCATTCTATTGGCATTTTACTTTTGTTTCTTTGTGATAACCTGATTTAGTGATCTTGCTCTTGATAAATTTTGTTCGTGATCCCGCCACTGATATTCATGGTGTCAAAGGCACTGATTTTGACGATGCCATTTGGGGGGGGGAATAACTTGTGATTTTTGTCATATATGATTAATTATATGGAATCGAGTGATTTGTGTGCATTTGGTTGTTGTGGATAATAGAGATTAGAATTTGAACTAATATTATATGAATTTAGTATTTTTGTTAGCTTATCTCATATAAGAATTATTTGCTTCTTTCATGTGTTGCGTTTGCTCTTTGATATTCTGGAATCTTATATGTAATGGCAGTATGAAACAATAATAAACAATTTAAACAGTATTGATGTTAATATATATATATATATATATATATGGCATTATATATGATCAACTTGTATTTGCGATGCACGGATCACTTTTTGGCGTTTAGTTGATGAACGAGAAAGGGTTTAAGAAAGAAAAGCATGAAGAATGGAAAGGTAAACCCTTTGATTAAAAGTGTTGTTTGGTAAGAATACATCTTCTTCTCCCAATAACCGCCGCCCACTCACCAGTTTTTTTTCATGGCCGAATTTGACCATTTAAAGCCATAATTAAGGATAAGAAAAGGTAATTATCCATTGTTACTCTTGCTTATTCTTTTTTCGTTTTTTTAGGGTTTTGTTCCTTAATGGTGGGTGAGTATTATTTGTGGTGGTTATGTTGTTTTTAGTGGGGGTTTTTTCGGCAGGTTGGATTGTGGTTTAAGTGGTTGAAAGTTTTTTTGTTTGGGTGGGTAGGGGTGTGTTTACTTACGGGTGGTTTTGTGGTGGGTTCGGTTGTTGAGTGGTGGTTTTGTGGCTAATGTGGTGGGTTTGGTTATTGTTGGATGGTGTTTTTGGTGGTTAAGACGGTGGGTCTGGTTGTTGGAGTGGTGGTTTGGTGGCTGTGGTGGTGGTATGGTGGTTTATGGTTGTGGTGGTGGTGATTTGGTGGTTGTCATGGTGGTTCGGTGGCTGGTGTGACGGGTTCGATGGTTAGAAGTGGTGGTTGTGGTGGCTTTATTGGTGGTCAATTATGGCTCAAGGTGACCATGGTGTAGAGGAAAGAAAGGATAAGAGACCTTGGAGGGTGATACTGAATGGAAGTAGAGGATTTTAGAGGAAAGGAGGGGTAAAGAGTGATTAAATTGTTGTAACAAACAAGAAGTAAGGGAATCAACTTACTTGATTCTCTTACCCTTTCGTGAATACCCCAGACCAATAGTCCCCCTGATTACTTCAGCAGTTCATCCGAAATGTAGGTGTGCGTATTGGAACTAGTGGAGATGGGAGATGCAGCTAAGGTTTAGGGTGATCATTTATGTAGCTTAGCAAAATTGAAGGTTCATGACTCCATAGGAAAAAAGATTAAGGCGACATGCTTTAGGACACACTGTTATTTTAATCTTAGTTGTATCACTCTTTAATTATTTATTTCTTGTTGGGTCTACCTATTAAGGTTTCCTGCCTTTTTCTCGGTGCTTTCTCTTAAGATATTTAAGTCTTGATTATCGCATCTAATCATTGATAGAATTTACACTCTTCTAGTTGCTTGACCAGATTTCTTTTATTAGTATGTTCTATTTTGTATTCATAGCTAAATTGCTTAGCTTTTAGATTGCGTTGTGAATCTCATACAATGGTAAGGTTTAATTAATGCAAGCTCCCCCCCCCCCTTCTCGCCCCATTGACTACAGATCGATCTAACATATAAAGTGACCAATCTATATATAAATAATAGATGTGTATCAGCTTAATCTTGTAATTTTGGTTAACCTAGAGTGCTTGGGATTTTGGTTAAACTAGAGTTTTGCGTGTTTTAGCTTACATGAAGGATTGCATATTCTGGTCTTCAATTATATTGAAATTAATCCATTTCTGGTTACTTTCAGGAATCCCCAATATGCTCAATGTCATTTCCAACATCCCTTTTCTGGTTATTGGTCTGATAGGTCTGGTACTTTGTCACTATGGAAACTATTTTAAACTGAGGTACTTGTTTATAGCTACTACTCCCCCATGTATTATTTATTTTGTGATATAAAGTAGTCATTCTTATCAATACCAATGAATTCTTCTTTCTAAAAGTCTGCAAGGTGAAGTCTGGGGTTGGACCTGTTTCTATATTGGTGTTGCAGCCGTTGGCATTGGGTCTTCATATTATCATCTCCAACCTGATGATGCTCGTCTTGTGTGGGATCGCTTGCCAGTAAGCTTTGTTGTTTAACGATCTATTATGCTATTATTTATCTGTGTGGCTTATGAGACCATACCGTTAAGACAACTTTCTCAACTAAATCAGTGATTGAGACTATTGTGCTGCCTTTGTCTATTTCTAATCACCTGAATGTTGCAACTTGTGATATTCATATGCAAATGAATGTTGCAACTTTTCGTATTCTTATGCAAATGAAGTTTGGTCTCATTCACTTTGAAATGCTTAATATTGCTAATATTTCGTATTTGCAAACAGATGACTGTTGCATTCACGTCACTTGTTGCGATTTTTATTATCGAGAGGATTGATGAGCAGAAGGGGACTGCATCTGTTATACCTCTGCTTTTAGCAGGCATTATTAGCATTATGTATTGGCGGTAAGACCTTGTTTTTCTAAAACTGTATACTCAATCCATTGAGGGCCTTAAATGTCAATCTGGAATAACAAACGACATTCACATGAACAATATATGCAGGCAAGTTGTAGACTAAATAAATCCATGGACTAACTTTGGTGGAGCATTTATTTTTATTTTATATTTATGAAAAAATTTGCAAATATTAGTTGACGACTGTTATGGACTTGATCCCTCCTTCAGAAATCCATGTTTCTTTAAATAAGGATTAGATGTTTACGGCTTTCTTTAAGTTCTAAACAACACAAAGTAACAAAAGCAATTCGTTCAATCACTCTGGAAAGTATGAATTGGGTTTTGGATCCCCTAGACCAATTATGGGGTATAAATTTAAGCACTTATTTCAGTCACTCCTACATTTAAGTTTATGATTTGAGCTCAACTAAGAACACACTAATTCACAAAGGAATGTTAATCACAATAAAATTGTAACCTTTGGGTGGTTAGGTGTGCGTTTATTTATAAAGAATTAAGCAAGTATTTCTTTGTGTTTCCTACAAGGATTAGGAAACCAACTATTACAGAAGTAAAGAAGTAAACAGTTAGTGAACTCCCTAACTGCCTGCCAACTTATTCCGAGTAGAGTAGAATAAGGAAAGTCTAACAAATTCCTAGCAACTTATTCTTGCTTCTTAAGCTAACTACCAGCCAAGTCGTGAGTTTTTGGATGTGTAAACAAGGCTAAAAACTCCTAACTAAACAACTTGGAACCGAATTCTAACACTAACAAGTAACAACTCTTTGACTCAAAACTGAAACCCTACTTACAAAATCCACCATATGTATCCCACATGTTAAGGGTCATGATGAAACCTCGCGCATATTGACCTCTTAGTAAGCAAGAAAAGATAGATGGACTAAGCGAGACAATAACTAGGCTACTCAACCAGCAAAGTTTGTGCAAGTGAGAAACTCTTGCTTAGAAGCAAACAACTTGAATCCTATTGTGATCGAAACCAATGTGATAGGCTCGTCATGAGAAGTTGACTTTGAGTTAGCATCACGATCTTCCATGCTTGGGCTACATTTGTTTTACTTCCAAAATTGAAACTCTTTACATTACCTTGCATTTTAAAGATTCTGATTAAATTTCTTTCTACTAAAATTTCAAGGACTGTTGCACTTTCTAAAATGCTTCTCATTGGTCATATTGTGATTTTCATTAATTTTTTTTAGTATATTAACTAATTTAAAAATACTCTGTGTTTTGTATGCTGCAAGTGACTAGAATGGGTAAGCAAAGATCCGTGGCAGTTTTGTGCAAATATTTGTTTTAAATTGTTTGGGGCCTTAGAAGATGAGAAGTTCTATCTGGCAAGCCCATCTTTCAAATCTGTAAATCAATTCTTTCATTTTCTTTGTGCTACTTCCTTCATCATATATGCATGCATGGTCAAATAAAAAGGAAAACAAAAAGACTATCAGCAGGTAACCTTAAACCTGGTCTCTTCTACTCAGAGAAGCTTGTGGAAGATGTGAAGTAAATCCTGCCATGTGTACACCTCCTTACATAAATGAGTCGCCAAACTTAGCTTACAAATAAGTACATTAGCTTGACTTTTGCACTATTCAATTTGCTAAATTATACCTTCTTTTTTTCACTAACATTAGAAACAAACTAAGGTTAGGATGTAAGAGAATGTTATTTTCTTAATGTGTATTTTCAAAGTACCAACCTATATAATTTTTATTAATACACAAATAAAGATGTCAATGGTCAAAGTTGTGCATCGGTAAACGTGAATATCAAATTGTTACACTTACATGTGAACGGGGGGAAATATGTAGTGTTGGATTGTTGGTGCCTAGCTTTCTTTTTGCATTTTCGCGCCTCTCATGAGAACTCTAAGGGATATAGCCTTGCAACCCCAAAAAAACAGGGCTAACCCTGCTCCTACATGATATTATACTTCAATAGGTCTTGTTGATCTATCAGTTCTCTCTCTTCAGGATTGACGAACAGACTTATAGTTGTATCTGCTTCAGACATAGGCTTATTTGTTTGGAATTCTAGAAGTCTGCAAATTTCTAATCATTCATCACTCGCACATCTGTTCAGGTTTTTTGATGATCTTCGCCCCTATGCAGTTGTGCAGTTTGTGCCTTGCATAGCCTTGCCAATGATGGCTATTTTGTTGCCCCCCATGTACACTCATTCCACTTATTGGCTTTGGGCTGCAGGTCTGTAGTGTTAGAATGATGGTTTTGATATTGATATCACGTGCTTTTTCCCGAGTTATCTGTGGCTTTTCTTTTTGTATGTGCAGTTTTCTATCTGCTTGCAAAGATAGAAGAAGCAGCAGATAAACCTATTTATGAGTTGACTCATCATATTGTAAGTGGGCACACTCTGAAGCATTTATCTGCCGCAGTTGTCCCAGTGTACCTAACACTCATGCTTGCAAAGAGAACCATTGAAACAGAGAGGTAATTCCGTTTCAGCTGGTACAATCAGTTATCTCCTTTTTTCTCCTCCGTTACATATTTTTCAATTTGAGCAGGACAGAGCCAGTGCTAGCATGTCCGATATTCCTCTTTATACCGCCGTCAAAAAAATATATTCCTCTTTACACAAGCTGCGTTGCTTGTTATTGCACCTTCTTTAATTTATACTTTCTCCATTATGAAAAAAGTGAAACACTTTTCTCTTTTATGTGAGACCTTTTTGAGAGAAGTGTTGCACTTATTTCAAAACGGAGGAAATATTTTCTAGCTGCTTACATGTCTATTGAGTTGAATTGAGTTTTTGCTCTACTCGACTTGTTGAGGTCTCGATTTGAGCCGAGTTTTGACTGAGTCTAGTACGAGTTATTTGCGAGTAGCTATACTCGATTAACATCCCTAGTTGTCAGTTGGCACTACAGTCATACGACACGCCAGCCCCTAGGCTGTACATGGAAATGAACTGTAGACTGTAGTTTGAGGCATTAGTACTGGAATTACAGTCGAGTGAGCCCCCTTCCACACTCCTTGCAGAAATGAGAGTCTTCTTCAAGGCATCTGTGGCGAAGTAGTAGCAAGTGCACTTTATCAAGATTCATGAGATTTCTTTTATTACTGGTTTTTGTTTATTGTTTAGGCCTTACTAATTTGGAAACCATACGACAGCTTGTTTTCTTTCTGATAATAGTTCTTATTAGCTGTTGCGATAGCATCTGTTCTGTTATGTGGTTATACTTTCTTACTTTTCGGTACACAATGTAGGGTGAGTTTGCTCGCTGGTTTGAGAATTTCGTGGACTAAGGAAAGGAGAGATAAGATCAGGGTTGAGAGTTGTGCATACGATGTTGTATCCAGTCAAGAATGATACTGGATCTGTTCATGGTGGGCAGAACAGATAGCTGTATAATCTCAATAGATATTGTATATACTTTTGTGATTAAAAAGGCTGATTGGCGTTTTAAAAGGGAAAAAAAAATTTCTTCTTGATCCATAGTTCTTTGCCTGTAATCTTGAAAATTGCGAAATGCGGAGAAAAGCTGCCGGCTAACACGAGACTGCTCCACCGAACTTTGCTTGGCTTTATGTGGCTATAAAAATTCCAAAGGGGACTGCTCTTCATCGCCTTAGAATTTTTCACTATTCTATAATTCCCAAATACATTCCCTCTTTCTCCTCTCATTCTCCATCCTTTACCCTCCCATGTCCTCATTGTCTCCCCTTTCATAACTTGAGTCAAGGTCACCGTTGCCATTGGGCAGCCCCCACCTAACCACCACCTTTGGGTTTGGAGGATGAAAATGAACCCTCTATGGCGTTGCTTATGCTCCATGCTCCATGCTCCATGCTCCATGATCCTTAAGCATAACTAATTATATCCACTTTTGGCAGGTTAAGAAATTGATTGTAGTTATCGTCTTGCAGACAAACTTTGTCTGTGCAAAAACTCGCGGTTTATAAACCCATTCTATATCTCCTTATCGACACTTTCACTTTTGGTTTCACGAACTTCAGTCAAAGTGGGGGTTTTTGTAGACGCATAATCGTGTCTTCCCATTTAATACCCAATCATGAAACAAACCATTGTCCTAATTCGTCCGGTCAAAAGAAAGATGAATCCAACAAGCTAAGCCATGATAATTATTTATTCTAAAATCTAAATCCAGTTTCAAAGGCTCAGTTAATTAATCATGATAATTATTGTATTTTTAATGTTCATTTTCGAGAAGTCCAATTAATTATTCCTGATAATTACTTGTATTTTTAATAAATATTAATTTTTTTTAATTATTTTAATAAATATTTCAAAAGGTATTATGAAAATCAATTTTTTGTTCGTTAACTGAATTGGAAAAATCTTATTTAGTCCAAGATAAACAAAATCTTTTAAGGATTGGATAAATAGTTAAAATCTAGTTAGATTTGCGATTGCGCGAAGCGCAGTCGGATGTGTCAAGCGCACACGAATACTGTAGACACCAAATTTTAAACCCCCTATTAAGATTAATTTTTTTTCCAAAAACAATGAAACAATCATGCATCGTAGAGCGTGCGCCCTATCAAAGAGCACGTTATGTGTCATAAGTTTCGTTTCGGCAGACGATTTTCCCTTTTTGCCTTGATCATACAATTTTCTTTTTAAGCCATGAGTTTTTGTCTATGAGATTAGGATTTCGGAAATCCTAATCAATAATTAAATTAAGGGCCTGTTTGGAATCCATCATTTCATTTGAAATGGTAGAATTATTCCAATTCACTTGTTTGGGTACTCAATGGAATTGGACCAATTCCAATACAATTCCAGCCCAAGTTAAAAAACACGTTGTATAAATCTCACCCCCTCCCCCTCTCATTTCAATTTCTCTCCCATTCTATCCTCTCTCTCCTCTAAGTTCCCCATTATTCCCTCCCCTCCCCCCCCTCCGCTGTCGACCCCACCCCACAACCAAATTGAAATTCAATTCCCGTGTTTCCCAAACGAGTTTGAGGAGTTGGATTTGGAATTCAATTCCCATATTTCCCAAACGAGTTTGAGGAATTGGAATTTAAATGCATGATTTCAATTTCTAGAATTGAAATACAAAAATTGAAATGAAATTTGGGTTCCCAAACGCTATCTAAGAGATTTTGACAAAACATTGTGTCGTAAAATCACGCTTGTTTTTATTAATTTAACGAGTTTAATTTGTGTTAAGTGTTTTAAGTTTAATCATTTGAAAGACGGACAATAAATCGCGTGTAGTTGCCGGAAATTTAATCGTCTCTAAAAACTGGTATAAATCAGTTTTTATTGATCGTTAAGTACTTTGCTTTTTGTTGTAAGTTTGATTAGATGGACAAAGGATTTGCTTTTTTGGGCAGATTTTGGAGTTGCGCCTAGAGCAGTACCCATGCGTGGCACGCATGGGCTGTGCGTCCCACGCTGTGGTGTTGCACGTCACGTTACAAGCCCAATTAGCACCCATGCACATTTTTCGATGATATTTCATGTTTAGGGGATATCTAAGCTATGTAGGAAGTGAATATAAGGATGAAAAAATCATATTCTTTTTTTTTCGTGTAAAAGCAAAATCAAATTAAAAAGAGAATAACAATATTTGGGTTTCCCAAAAAATATAATGATGTAAGTAGATAAAAATTAGATTTTTTTTGGTGAAAATTAGATTTTATGTCCTCTTGAAACCCTAATTCATCACTTCACTTCACTTCACCTATAAATACCCCTCATCATACACCACTTGATAAACACTTGAATTCACCACATTTCTTCCACACAAAACCTCATAAAAGAGAAAAGAAAGCATTAGAAAAGAGAATTTTTTTTCTTCATATTTAAAAGTTAAGCAAAAAAGAGAAACTAGTATGTAGATGATATATTTAATCTATCAATATCAAATATAGTTGAGGAATACGTGTTGTAACAATGGAGTTTATGGAAGGTTTCGATGGTTGTGGATGAACAAGTGATGCATGGATAGTACTTAGTTTAGGTTTCCTATAAAAAAATTAATCATCAAGTAATTAAACTAAGTATTTGAAAGCATAAAAAAATTAATCACTAACTTTCAGATTTAAGAGGATACTTCAAAGTACTCGAATGAAACAGAATTCAATAACATTCAATTAACTAAGTTCGAACTAATACTTAGTTTATATATAAAGTAAACAAACTCCTACTATGCTTAGGACAAGTTCCTAAGTCATTTTTTTTTACTAAAACTCTTAAAGAAATAACAAGATAAACATAAAAGAGTCCTAAACGTGCTCAAACCAAGAAAAACTCATTCCAAGCAGATAGTAAAAACTTGTCAGCAGAACTTCTAAAACAAATAAGATATTAAGAGTCCTAATAGAACTCACTAAGCATGCCAATATGCACGTCGCTCTCATTCCTAACAGAACTATGAATGCTTCCATGCACACGCCCTACGTTGCTTCCTCTCTAAGCTTAGTAACCATGCAAACTAACACCTTTGAACTAGCAAACCCTAAGCACGTAGCATGCACACCACACAACTCCAGTTGAGGTACTTTCGACGCAAGAACCAACAATTGAACATCATCTACTTCTGGATCATCCTCCCCTTCTTTGAAAACAATTATCCTCAATTGAGCATCTTTCTCATCATGCACATATGGCGCCAAGTCCCCTATATTGAAAGTAGTACTTATCCCATAGTCTCCTGGCAACTCTAGCTTGTACGCATTGTCATTAACATTCTCAATGAACAGGAAAGGCCCTTCTGAAAGTGGCATAAGCTTGTTTTTACGCATATTATGAAATCTTTCCTTCCTCAAATGTAACCACACACCAAATCACCTTCCTTATACACATGCTGTTTTCAGTTCTTATTAGCTAACACTTTGTATCTTTCTTTCACGTTTTCTATTCTTGCACGTACCTGAGCATGAAGCTTTAACAAAGCCTCGGTTTAACTTTAGCATCAACATGAAACATACTCTCCTTTAGGAATAGGAATCAAATCCAATGGCAACCCTTGGATTCACACCATAAATAACCCCAAAAGGAGAATGTTTTAGTAGCTTATGTAGGTGAACGATTATAAACAAACTCAACATGAGAAAGCTTGACGTCTCAATCTTTAGTACTCTTATTAACCAACCCCCTAAGCAAAGCACCAAGAGTTAGATTAGTTACCTCAATTTAATGCTAATGCCACTCACATTCCTTTTCCTGAGATTGCTATTTAATGCTAATGCCTTCATCAGGATGCGCCAGACAAAACTTTCCACTTCGGTCTTATATTCGCTGCCCATAATTTGTTCCAAAACTTCCTGTTAATACTCCGCTCACAGTACCAGGACTCTGACGAAAGTAGCATAGAATAAGCATCCTTGGTTGTGAGCTCTCCCGAATTAGCCCTATTCCAAACATAAGAATCTTCAATATTACTCTCTGGAATATGAATGGACATAATTCGATGAGCCGCATCCTTAGGAAAGGGTCTCCAAATTAGTGAGGAATTCCAAGTTTTCCTTCCCGGATTCATCAAATCCCTCACCCACTGAATCACGCTTCCCTCCCTAATAATTCCCCTTCTGAACACAATTGGCTTACCCTGAACCCATCTGTCCTGAAGAATATGTGTCGTATGCCCATTACCAATGACTTTGCTAAAGGCATTCCTGCATTCCTACATTGATGAATTGCACGACACATACCCCTAAAACCCCAAGATGCATTTCCAACATGAGGCCCCTTCAAGCCAACAATGAGTGGAGTAGCTTTATATTTTGCTTCCAAAACTCTGGACACTAGTAAATCTCTCCTTATGTGTAACCGAAAAGCTTGTTTTGCCAAAATTACGATATTGAAAGCTCTGACATTTCTAATTCCTAGCCCACCCATTCCTTTTGGCAATTCTATTCGTTTCCTACTCTTCCAAAAAATTGGTGATGACCCAGAAGCATTTCTCTACAGGAATCTTGAGAAGATTGTGTTAATGCTATATGATATTCGTTTTGGAAGCAGAAACATAGAATGAACATGCTGACACAATGAAGCTAGAACGGCATTGATGAGGAGAATTTTCCCTGCATGAGATAATGCAAGATGTTCCCAGCTACCCACCTTCTTTTGGATCTTTTCAACAATAGGTAAGAATTTGCTTGAACTGTTTTCGATGTTATTTCCCAGATATTTCCCGAATTCTTCAGGCGAAGGAGTTCCAATAACACTTCTCATGATTTCCTTACATCTCTGCGGAGAATTAGGAGTAAACATGATTAGAGATTTTGAGAAATTAATGACTTCTCCTGAAATTTGGTTGAACCGTCGAATGACATCCTTAATAGCTGCACAAGCGTGTGGAGTAGCTCTGAAAAACAGTAGAGAATCATCTGAAAAGAATAAATGAGATACAGGATGGCCATCTCTTGATATTTTAATTCCTTGAAAGAAAGCCTCCCTTTCTGCTTTAACAATTATTCGGGAAAAAAACTCCATGACTAAAATAAATAGGTATGGTGAAAGCGAATCACCCTGTCTTAGCCCACATTGAGGTTTAAACATTTCCGTCGCTTCCCATTAATTAAAATAGAATACGATACAGTACTTACATATTGCATGATCCAATGGCGCACCTTTTCTGGGAAGCTCTTACGCTGCAAAAGCCAATCTAAAAATTCCCAACTCACCTTATCATAAGCCTTGAATATATCAATCTTCAGCACTGCAAGGTATTCACCACCTCTTTTTCTCCTTTTTAAGAAGGTCACAACTTCATGTGCCAGCAGATAATTATCCGACATCAACCTTCCAGGTATAAATGCATTTTGAAAAGGAGAAACCAGAGATTGAATAATCGGTTTCAAACTATTGACGAGCACTTTAGATATGATTTTGTAAATAACATTGCTAAGAAACAACCAGTAGACAACATACAGCAGATGGTTTGTATGAAATTAGTGTCCCTTTTGACACGTAATTAATCTAAGCTACCCCTTTAACACAAAAAAAAGGCCACAATATATTGTTGTACATAGAGCAGCTGCCACCAGCGTTAAGTTTTCCAATCTCAATTTGGTGTCTTACAACAAGGAAAATCGAATGTCAGTTGATGTCCTCTCTAATTAATTAATATTTTTTTGACTGGATCCTCTCTAATTAATTATCATTCCACTTTTCTAACAATACATGAAGTTTTATTAAAAAAAGAAAAAAATACATGAAGTATAGTTTAGTAAGGGCTCGTTCAGTATCATTGTAGTTTTCAGTTTTTTGGTTTTCTATATCTAAAAGTCATATGATATATGTTCTATAATGGATAAAAAAATTAGTGAAACTTATTAGAAACATGATGATTTTGAAAACTGACAACTCAAAAGTGAAAACTAGGGCCCGTTCGGCATCACTATAAGTTTTCAGTTTTTGGTTTTATGAATATAAAAGTTATATGATATAATGGGTATAATAAACTTAAAATTAGTCATAATTATACTAAACATGTCAATTTTAAAAACTGGAAACTACTTTATCTAGTTTTCATATTTTTGTTTTTGGTTTTCAAAAAAACTGAAAACTAGAAACAAAAATGATAATGAACGAGCCCTTTTTCTGGTTTAGGGCTCGTTCATTATCATTTTTGTTTCTAGTTTTGAATATAACCACGTGACTTTTTGGCCGATGAATTTAGACTAATACTTATTGCGTAAAATTTTTGGCCCATGATGGACATTTTACGTAAAATCAGAGTAATAATTTTTGGCCCATGATCAGTATATTACTTTGACCCCACATAGTTTTGAAAGGTGAGCTGTGTGGAGTAGTATAGTAACTACTAAGGCCATGTTTAGTTGACTTTATCTTTACTTATTTTAGAAAAAAAAAACTAGATCAGATTAGAAAAAATAACTTTAGATTAGATTATCATTTTATGTGCGTTTTTTTATTGCCATCTTTAATTTTGTAACGAAAAAAAATATATGAAAATCACATATTAATAGAATACACATTATGATGAATCTATGGCCATGTTTAGTTCACCTTATTTTTTTTTTTACTTATTTAAGAAAAAATAAGTTTAGATTAGATCAGATCAGAAAAAATAAGTTCAGATCAGATCATCGTTTTATGTGCGTTTTTTTTATCACTAAATATCTTTCATTTTGTAATAAAAAAATTATGAAAATTACATATTAATAAAATACACATGATTATGAATCTAACAAGACCCCACTTGATATTTTTTTTTTTTGTAGATTATTGTACACATAAGGTCAAAGTTTGGTCAAATCACACAATCATACCAGATTAGATCAGACCAAACCAGACCAGGTCAGATCAAAATAAAGGTGAATCAAACACTACCTAATAAGACCCCACTTGATATATTTTTTCTTTGTAGATTATCGTACACATAACGCCAGATAAGACAATCAGATCAGATCAGACCAAATCAAATCAATCAAATAAGCTAAAATAAGGTGAATAATCAAACTCTACCTAAGTATATCAATTATTGTATAAGTGGGGTTTGTTGGGAATTAAAAAATGACAGATTTTACCCTTTATTAATACAATAAAATATCATTAATTATTCTATTGAATTGTTCCATCATTACTGCTCTTTATGAGTGGTGGGTAATTTATCTGGTGGATAGACATTTTATTTGTTAGATAATAGCTTATTACGGAGTAAATAGTAAGGAATGTGATCAAGAAATATAATCAATCAATATATATATATATAAAGGAGGAACTTTTCGGGAGCATAGGGAGCTCCTCAAGATTTCGAGGCCATATAGCGCGCCACGTAGGATTGCCACCTCATCAAATTTTATTTTTATCTTTTACAAAAATAGAGTTCTACATATATTTAAATACGTATAGGGAGTTTTGGTTAAGCGAAAATTAGAGTTTGCTTTTGAATTAACAACCCAAATAATTATATTATGTAAATTGCCTATAACTTTTGCTACGTAATTCGGAATATTATAATTTTTGTACCATTGGATAGTGCTCGAAATATATTTCGAAATAAGATCCATTTGCAATATAGTTCGACAACTTATGAAATAGAGAGCGCCACGTAGGATTGCCATGTCATTAGTTATAAATTTAAATATTATAAAAAATAGAGTTCTACATATATTTAAATACCTAAAAGGAGTTTTGGATAGGGAAAATTAGAGTTTCATTTTGAATAAACAACCTAAATTATTATATTATGTAAATTGTGTATAACTTTTGCTACCTAATTCAAAACATTATAATTCATCTACCATTGGAGAGTGCTTGAAATATGCTTCAAAGTAAGATCCATTCACAATATAGGGTCACAAATCATGAAAATATTTAAAGAATAGAGTTTTACATAGATTTAAATGCATATAAGGAGCTTTTGATAAGTGAAAATTAGAGTTTGGTTTTGAATTAACAACCTAAATTATTATCTAAATTGTGTTTAATAATTTTTGTACCATTGGATAGTGCTCTAAATATGCTTTGAAATAAGATCAATTTACAATATAGCTCTACAACTTATGAAATATAATAAAATAAACAACAATTTAAAATTGATAGTCTGATTTTAAATAAAAAAAATCTAAATTATTATACAATGTAAATTGATTATAACTTTTACTACATAATTCGCAATAGTATAGTTTTTTTTACAGTCGGAGAGTGCTCGAGATATGCTTTGAAATAAGATTTATATACATATTGTTTTACAACTTATGAAAATGTATTTATTTAGATGAACAATAACAAATTATTTATTCTTTATTTTAAATATATAAAAATAGCGTACTATACCTGACAATACTAATTATGTCTTTAAGAATCATACTTTTAAAAATTGAGTTATATAAAGATAAAAGAAATTCATATCCATAGTTTTGAACCTATAGCATTCCATGATGGCATTACATGAAGAATCAAATGAAAGTTTGTCATCGAGATTGCAGAGGTATTATGCAATTAACTAATTATTTTATTCCTAGAATATTTATTGCATACATAATTATTTATGTTTTTTTTCCATATATCTATATGTAAGATCTTATTCTTTTCTCCATGAACTTAATTCTACTAAAACTATAGAGTTAGTTACAATATTCAATTGGATATTAAAAATTATAAAATTTATATATTGTAGCATAGGGAGCTCCTCAAGATTTCGAGCTCATAGAGCGCGCCACGTAGGATTGCCACGTCATCAATTTATATTTTTATTTTTTATAAAAATAGAGTTCTACATAGATTTAAATACATATAAGGAGATTTGGATAAGCAAAAATTAGAGTTTGGATTTGAATCAAACAACCTAAATTATTATATTATGTAAATTGTGTATAACTTTTGCTACGTAAAAAAGAATATTACTTCCTCCGTTCCAAATTAAACGCAACAATTTGGACGACACGGACTCCTAGTTGAAATTTCTTAAGGGGTGATTAGAAAAAGGGAGGGGTATGTGATTAATTTTAAGTGGAGAGAGAAAGTGGGCCCAAAAAGAAAAAAAACCGTCAGCAACCATCACCAACAATCAGCAACCACCACTTACACCGCCACTGCCAGCACGCACCACCGCCAACCACCAGCCTTACATCCACCCAGCAACCACACACCGCCACTGCCACTGCCAGCACCCACACTAAAAAACCACCACACACCGCCACTGCCACCGCCACTGCCAACCACCAACCACCAGCCTTACACCCACCCACAAAAAAAAAAAGATCAACCACCACAACAAAACCCCAACTGAAAACCACCACTCCTACCACCGTCAACAGCAGATCAAGTCCCAAAAAACCCCATCATCGTCAACCCCCCAACCCCCAACCAACACCACCGAAATCCACCGCCAACACCACCTAAATCCAACCAAATCCGGCGATTTTCGGTTGGAACGAAGAGAGAGAGAGAGTGGTGGTGGGTGGAACGAAGGACAGAGAACGAAGAGAGAGAGAGAAAGTGATGCAGATCGAGAAGAGAGAGAAATCGAGGAGAGAGAACGAAGGAAGATGGAGCGCCGGCGATTTTCGGTTGGAACGAAGGACATAGGACGGACGCCGGCAGTGGGGGCGTGATGGCAATGGTGGGGACGTGATGGCAGTGATGGCAGTGGTGGTGGGTGGGAGTGAGGAGAGAGAAAGTGGTGTTGGGTGGGAGTGAAAGTGGTGGTGGGTGGGAGTGAGGAGAGAGAAAATGGTGTTGGGTGGGAGTGAGGAGAGAGAAACCTAAGATGGTGGAAGTGAGGTGAGAGAAACTTAAGGGGGATGATGATGGAGGTTTAGATGATCATTAGGTAATAATTAAGTATGGCTTAAGTTTTTAGTAAGGGTATTCTAGTAAATTCACACCTAAAAAACTTACCAAAAGTAGAAAATTTGAAATTGTTGCATTTAATTTGAAACTTCCCAAAATGGAAACTGTTGCGTTTAATTTGGAACGGAGGAAGTATAATTTTTGTACCATTGGAGAGCGTTCGAGATATGCTTCGAAATAAGATTCATTTACAATATAGTTCTACAACGTATGAAATACAGAGCCATGTAGGATCGCCATGTCATTAATTTTTCTTTTTTAAAAAATAGAGTTCTACATAGATTTAAATACATATAAGGAATCTTGGATAAGCAGAAATTAGAGTTTCGTTTTGAATGAACAAGCTAAATTATAATATTATGTAAATTGTGTATAACTTTTGCTACCTAATTCAGAATATTATAATTTTTGTACCATTGGATAGTGCTCGATATATGCTTCGAAATAAGATCCATTTACAATACAAATCTATAATTTATGAAATAGAGAGCGCTAGGATTGCCATGTAATTAGTTTTTATTTTAAATATTTGAAAAAAAAAATAGAATTCTACATATATTTAAATACATAAAGGAGTTTTGGATAGGGGGAAATTAGAGTTGCGTTTTGCATAAACAACCTAAATTGTAAATTAAACTTAACTTTTGCTAACTAATTCAGAACATTATATTTTTTTTTACCATTGGAGAGTGCTTGAAATATGCTTCAAAATAGGATCTATTTACAATATAGTTCTACAACTCATGAAAATATATTAAATAGAAGAATTGTAAGACATTATTTAGTTTTTTTTATAGATAAATATAATAATACCTATAAGTATTAAGTATAGTGTATTATATGTGATTATAAGATTATAGGTCCAATTTATAGGACTAAACACATTATCTTTCAAAACCTCAACCTTACTCAACTAAACCAAAATAATATAGTGTTGCAACAATATTTATCAAGGAAACTTTGTTGTTACAATAAAAACTAATATCTATAGTGATAAAGTTACATATATATTAGAGCTCTTAAATAGCATTTTCGATTATTAATAGATCGAGGTTAGTTTTATATTTAATTAATTTTCTTCATGATACTATCATTATGATCTTCATTTTGGGATTCCCATCTTTCATCTATATGAGTTAGTGTTTATGTGCTATATTAAAAGTTGAAGTTGTGGCTGACACTCATGTTTTTCTCTATTCTTTTTGTCCTACATCTATTAAATTATTACCCTCTACTTTCTTAAAGTATCATTCGGGAATTATTCATTTTAAGACTGTATTAGCTATTGTTAGTCATACCTATTATTGGGATACCATTTAATAGACTTAGCTAGAATATTTAATTGAATATTAAAAATTATAAAATTTATATATCGCAATAACAAATCTAGAAATTACAGTAAAATGACAAATACTTTCTCCGTTTTTTTCTACTTCAACAATTGGTTTGGGCATGGTAATTAAGGAGATAAAAATGGGTAGTTTAACATAGAGGTACCTCTTTAGTTAACTAGAGTAGGGGATAAATAAATCCTTAATAAAGTAAACGCAACTTTATAAGGCAATTTGCATAATTAATGATGGTTTTATTAACATAAAATAAAGGTAATATTGTCAACTGTAGTTCATTTTTTTACCAAAAGTGGAATGGTTCCAAAAGATGAAACTACCTGAAGCGGTAATTGTTGTAATAGGAAAAAGGACGGAGGAAGTATGTAAATACAATGGTGTTGAAAAATCTCATTTCACAGCAATATAAAATCAACAATAATATTAACAAAAAGTTTGCAATAAAATAAAATAAACAACAACCCGTGTAACGCACGGGCTTCAAAACTAGTAATAATTATAATTAAAAAAAATTTAAAAGTAGGGATTATGTGAAAAGGAGAGGTTCTTTTCAGTAATTGTGACATTAGTTACTTTTATTTTCTTGATAATATTGCCTAAATAATCGATTATTTTACTCCCTCAAAAGAAAGGGTGGTTGTCTCCAGCTTCGAGTGTTTTCCCGCCGTTCTTCGTCGGCTCTTGGTGACAACTTGTGTGATAGGGCATACTATATGGCGGATGAATTAAATTGCTGATCGGTATGGTAATCTCAAGCTTGAGGATGAGGACGGTGGTGTGGTGGATTTAGGGGTTGTGGAATCCTCATCAAGGACGGATAAATTTGACCTCTTTTTAATCGAACGACTTGTTACATATATACCCTATAGCGTGGAGGCTTTCAAGAACACTATGACTAAGGTTTGGGGGCACTCCATGATAAACTAGTAATAAGGCTGCTCGAACCAAATCTCTATGCGTTCCAATTTTTCCACTAGAAGGATGTGCAGAAAGTAAGAACGGACGTCCATGGTGCTTTGATGATTTGTTGCTGGTATTGAAGGAGGTCGAAGGTAATGAGCAGCCGGTGAAAATTCCCCTCTACCACTCTTCATTATAGGTGCGAATTAAACATTTACCGTTTAATTACTGGCTTGATGAAGATTTTAAAGAAATGTGGCGAATTGGGGAGAGGTTATGGAGGTTGAAGAGAACGTGCTAGGCCTAAACAGATTTAGACGACTGAAGGTGGTGATTAATGTAACAAAGCCGCTACGCTGATTTCAAAGAATTCGTGACAAGGATGGTAAGGAGTGTTGACCCTTGAAGGTTTTGATGATGATGGTTGAGCAAACTTCTATCTAATAAAGTTCCATAGTGTTTAGTTGTTTGCAGGATAAGTAAACTTCGGGAGTTGAAGAAAGGCTTGGAACAAGGAGACTCAAGTGAAATGAGGCTTGGCAAGAGAAAATAGAAGAAGAGTTCCAGAAGGTTGTTCCAGGAGAACTTGTAGCAGGATGGAACTAGATAAAGTTCCCTAACAGGAACAAGGTGCTTCCTAATAGGAGCATGACAGCAAGCTAATCAGAAGCTTGGTCTGCGAGATTGACAGCAAGTTCCAGGAGGACTTGGCCTGCGAAGATGACAACAATTTCCAGGAGAACTTGGTCTGTGAGTTCCAGCAAGAGGCTGTGAGATATTGACCGCAGGTTGGCATAACCTGGTCTGCGGTTCCTAGGAGGAACGAGATCCCAAGATCCAGATAGCAATGCAAAGTTCGTGGTATTGACCTGATGTTAGACTTGAAATTTTGTCCGGAACAAAAGTTAAGTTTATTAATTTAGGATCAATGTAAATCAATCAATCATCAATATATATATATATAAAGGAGGAACTTTTCGGGAGCATAGGAAGCTCCTCAAGATTTCGAGGCTATAGAGCGCGCCACGTAGGATTGCCATGTCATTAATTATTATTTTTATTTTTTACTAAAATAGAGTTCTACAAAAATCTAAATACGTATAAGGAGTTTTGGATAAGCGAAAATTAGAGTTTGATTTTGAATTAACAACTCAAATAATTATATTATGTAAATTGCGTATAACTTTTGCTACGTAATTCGGAATATTATAATTTTTGTACCATTGGATAGTGCTCGAAATATATTTCGAAATAAGATCCATTTACAATATAGTTTGACAAATTATGAAATAGAGAGCGCCACGTAGGATTGCCATGTCATTAGTTTTAAATTTAAATATTATAAAAAATAGAGTTCTACATATATTTAAATACCTAAAAGTAGTTTTGGATAGGGAAAATCAGAGTTTCATT
This sequence comes from Beta lomatogona, assembly GCA_947646795.1. NCBI lineage: Eukaryota > Viridiplantae > Streptophyta > Magnoliopsida > Caryophyllales > Amaranthaceae > Beta > Beta lomatogona. The sequence continues at coordinate 1,545,507 of CANSNZ010000072.1, forward strand.
TTGAATAAACAACCTAAATTATTATATTATGTAAATTGTGTATAACTTTTGATAAGCGAAAATTAGAGTTTGGTTTTGAATTAACAACCTAAATTATTATATTATCTAAATTGTGTATAATAATTTTTATACCATTGGATAGTGCTCTAGATATGCTTTGAAATAAGATCAATTTACAATATAGTTCTACAACTTATGAAATATAATAAAATAAAAAACAATGTAAAATTGATAATCTGATTTTAGATAAAAAATCTAAACTATTATACAATGTAAATTGATTATAACTTTTGCTACATAATTCGCAATAGTATAGTTTTTTTTACCGACGGAGAGTGCTCGAGATATGCTTTGAAATAAGATCTATATACAATATTGTTTTACAACTTATGAAAATGTATTTATTTAGATGAACAATAACATATTATTTATTCTTTATTTTAAATATATAAAAATAGCGTATTATACCTGACAATACTAATTATGTCTTTAAGAATCATACTTTTAAAAATTGAGTTATATAAAGATAAAAGAAATTCATATCCATAGTTTTGAACCTATAGCATTCCATGATGGCATTACATGAAGAATCAAATGAAAGTTTGTCATCGAGATTGTAGAGGTATTATGCAATTAACTAATCATTTTATTCCTAGAATATTTATTGCATACATAATTATTTATGTTTTTTTCCATATATCTATATGTAAGATATTATTCTTTTCTCCATGAACTTAATTCTACTAAAACTATTTGGAAATCAAGATTCGTGTATCTAGACTGTTTAAGGTCACGGATCATAAAAAAGAGGGAAGTTTGATAAGTCTTGATATGGTCATGATTGATGAAGAGGTATTTTTTCACTCTTAAATAGTATTTTCAATTATTAATAGAGGTTAGTTTTACATTTAATTAATTTTATTCATGAAACTATCATTATGATCTTCTTTTTTGCTTTTTCATATTCCATTTTATATGCGTTAGTGTTTATGTGCTATATTCAAAGTTGAAGTTGTGGCTGACACTCATGTTTTTCTCTATTCTTTCTGTTCTGCATCTATTAAATTATTACCCTCGCTCTACTTTCTTAAATTATCATTCGGGTATTATTCATGTTAAAACTGTGTTAATTATTGTTAGTCATACCTATTATTAGGATACCATTTAATAATATAGTTAGTTACAATATTTAATTGGATATTAAATATTATAAAATTTATATATCGTAATAACAAATCTAGAAATTATAGTATAATGACAAATACTTCCCTGTTCTTTTTCTACTAGAACAATTGGTGTGGGCATGGTTTTTAAGGAAATAAAAAATGGGTGATTTAGCATAGAGTTACCCCTTTAGTTAACTAGAGTAGGTGATAAATAATCCTTAATAAAGTAAACGCAACTTTATGAGGCAATTTAGATAATTAATGAGGGTTTTATTAACATAAAATAAAGGCAATATTGTCAACAATAGTTGTTTTTGTTTTACCAAAAGTGAAATGGTTTCAAAAGATGAAACTACCCAAAGCGGTAATTGTTGTAATAGAAAAGGAATGAAGAAAGTTATAAATACAATAGTGTTGAAAAATCTCATGTCACAGCATCACAAAATTGACAATAATATTATCAAAAAAATTTACAAAAAGATAAAATAAGCAACAACCCGTGCAACGCACGGGCTTCAAAACTAGTATACATATATAAAGGAGAAACTTTTCGGGAGCATAGGGAGCTCCTCAAGATTTCGAGCCCATAGAGCGCGCCACGTAGGATTGCCACGTCATCAATTTTATTTTTATTTTTTTACAAAAATAGAGTTCTAGATGATTTAAATACATATAAGGAGATTTGGATAAGCGAATATTAGAGTTTGGATTTGAATCAACAACCTAAATTATTATATCATGAAAATTGTGTATAACTTTTGCTACGTAATTCAGAATATTATAATTTTTGTACCATTGGAGAGTGCTCGGAATATGCTTCGAAATAAGATCCATTTATAATATAGTTGTACAACTTATGAAATATAAAGCGCCATGTAGGATTGCCATGTCATCAATTTTTGTTTTTTATTTTTTTTTTCTAAAAATAGAGTTCTACATAGATTTAAATACATATAAGGAGTCTTGGATAAGCAGAAATTAGAGTTTCGTTTTGAATGAACAACCTAAATTATTATATTATGAAAATTGTGTATAACTTTTGCTACCTAATTCAGAATATTATCATTTTTGTACCATTAGATAGTGCTCGAAATATGCTTTGATATAAGATCCATTTACAGTATAGTTCTACAATTTATGAAATAGAGAGCGCCACTTAAGATTGCCATGTCATTAGTTTTTATTTTAAATATTTGAAAAAAATAGAATTCTACATATATTTAAATACATAAAATAGTTTTGGATTGGGGGAAATTAGAGTTTCGTTTTGAATAAACAACCTAAATTATTATATTATGTAAATTGAATTTAACTTTTGCTACTTAATTCAAAACATTATAATTTTTTTACCATTGGAGAGTGCTTGAAATATGCTTAAAAATACGATCTATTTACAATATACTTTCACAACTCATGAAAATATATTAAATTAGATGCATTGTAGGACATTATTTAGTCTTTTTTTAGATAAATATAATAATGGCTATAAGTATTAAGTATAGTGTATTATATGTGATTATAACATTTGATTATAGGTCCAATTTACAGGATTAAACATATTATCTTTCAAAACCTCAACTTTACTCAACTAAACTAAAACAATATAGTATTGCAACAAAATTTATTAACTAAAATCTATAGCGATAAAGTTACATATTAGAGTTTTGGATTATGTAAAAATTAGAGTTTGATTTAAATAAAACATCCTTAGAATATTATAAATAGCTCCACCTAAGCATGCCACGTCATTCTTATCAATTTTTAAGAAAATATTCTTTGTGTCCTGCATCAATTAAATTATTGCCATCTACTTTCTTAAAGTATCATTCGGTATTATTCATGTTAAAACTGTATTAGCTATTGTTAGTCATACCTGTTATTGGGATACCATTTAATAATAGACTTAGCTACAATATTCAATTGAATATTAAAAATTATAAAATTTATATATCACAATAACAAATCTAGAAATTACAGTATAATGACAAATACTATCTCCGTTTTTTTTCTACTTCAACAATTGGTTTGGACATGGTTTTTAAGGAAATAAAAAATGGGTAGTTTAGCATAGAGGTACTCTTTAGTTAACTAGAGTAGGGGACAAATAAATCCTTATTAAAGTAAACGCAACTTTATAAGGCAATTCGGGTAATTAATGATGGTTTTATTAACATAAAGTAAAGGTAATATTGTCAACTGTAGTTTCTCAAAATTGGAATGTGTTCCAAAAGATGAAACTACCTAAAGTGGTAATTGTTGTAATAGAAAAAGAATGGAGGAAGTATGTAAATACAATGATATTGAAAAATCTCATTTTACAACACCACAAAATCAACAATAATTTTAACAAAAAATTTGCAATAAAATAAAATAAACAACAACCCGTGCAACGCACCGGCTTCAAACCTAGTATATATATATATATATATATATATATATATATATATATATATATATAAAGGAGGAACTTTTCGGGAGCATAGAGAGCTCCTCAAGATTTCGAGCTCATAGAGCGCGCCACGTAGGATTGCCACGTCATCAATTTATATTTTTATTTTTTACAAAAATAGAGTTCTAGATGATTTAAATACATATAAGGAGATTTGGATAAGCGAAAATTAGAGTTTGGATTTGAATTAACAACCTAAATTATTATATCATGAAAATGTGTATAACTTTTGCTACGTAATTCGAAATATTATAATTTTTGTACCATTGGAGAGTGCTCGAAATATGCTTCGAAATAAGATCCATTTATAATATAGTTGTACAACTTATGAAATATAGAGTGCCATGTAGGCTTGCCATGTCATCAATTTTTTTTTTTCTAAAAAAAGAGTTTTACATAGATTTAAATACATATAATTTTTGTACCATTGGAGAGTGCTCGAAATATGCTTTGAAATAAGATCCATTTATAATATAGTTGTACAACTTATGAAATATAGAGTGCCATGTAGGCTTGCCATGTCATCAATTTTTTTTTTTTTTTATATTTTTTTTCAAAAAATAGAGTTCTACATAGATTTAAATACATATAAAGAGTCTAGGATAGGCATAAATTAGAGTTTCATTTTGGATGAACAACCTAAATTATTATATTATGTAAATTGTGTATAACTTTTGCTACCTAATTCAGAATATTATAATTTTTGTACCATTAGATAGTGCTCGAAATATGCTTTGAAATAAGATCCATTTACAATATAGTTCTACAAATTATGAAATAGAGAACGCCACTTAAGATTGCCAACAAAATTTATTAACTAAAATCTATAGCGATAAAGTTACATACTTCTTCCGTTCTGTTTTAAATGAAACGTTTGCTTTTTCACGCAACCCAACGCGCTTCTTTAATCACTAATATCTTTAGTTGTGCACACGTAAAAAATATAAAAAAGTTATAATTTGATAGAATGCATCGAGACGAATATAAGAAGATCCCACTTGACTATGTTTTTCTTTATATAATAGCGATACATTGGAGTCAAAATTGATCAATGAATAGTATCATTTCACCTAATGTTTCATTTAAAACAGAACGGAGGAAGTATTAGAGTTTTGGATTATGTAAAAATTAGAGTTTGATTTAAATAAAACAGTCTTAGAACACTACAAGAAAATGCTAAAACAACGACTGCATACCATCGACGGTTTAACATCTTAGCGACCGTTATAAACAGACGTTGATTAATCGAAATCAACGACGGTTTAGAACAGTCGCTGTAACAACGACGGTTTAAAACGGTCGGTGATCCAGCGACTGTTATAAACCGTCGTTGACCTACCGTCTGCTTTAAACAGTCGTTGACTGGGTATCAACGTCGGCTTTTATAAACCGTCGCTAATTGTCCTGAAACCGTTGTTGAATATATCACCGACGGCCTGACGGTCGTTGATTCTTGTATCACCGACTATCTTTGTACCGACGGCCATTTAACGACGGTTAGCCGTCGTTGATTATTCAGCGACGGCTTTTTAGGCTACCAACGACGGCTAAAAGCCGTCGTTAATTGGCACTTTTCTTGTAGTGGAATATTATAAAGATCTCCACCTAAGCATGGCATGTCATTCTTATCAATTTTTAAGAAAGTATTCTTTTTGTCCTGCATCAATTAAATTATTACCCTCTACTTTCTTAAAGTATCATTCGGGTATTATTCATGTTAAAACTGTATTCGCTATTGTTAGTCATACCTGTTATTGGGATACCATTTAATAATAGACTTAGCTACACTATTCAATTGAATATTAAAAATTATAAAATTTATATATCACAATAACAAATCTAGAAATTACAGTATAATGACAAATACTTTCTCCGTTTTTTTTCTACTTCAACAATTGGTTTGGACATGGTTTTTAAGGAAATAAAAAATGGGTAGTTTAGCATAGAGGTACCTCTTTAGTTAACTAGAGTATGTGACAAATAAATCCTTATTATAAGACAATTCGGGTAATTTAAAGTAAAGGTAATTTTGTCAACTGTAGTTTCTTTTTTTACCAAAAGTGGAATGGTTCCAAAAGATTAAACTACCTATAGTGGTAATTGTTGTAATAGAAAAAGAACGGAGAAAGTATGTAAATATCTTGAAAAATCTCATTTTACAACAACAGAAAATCAACAATAATTTTAACAAAAAAATTGCAATAGAATAAAATAAACAACAACCCGTGCAACGGACGGGCTTCAAACCTAGTATATAATTATTGCTATGCATGAAACTTATTAGAAATCGAGATGAAGCATGGCAAACTTTAATCGATAGTTTTTTTTTTTTTTTGAAAGATTTAATCGATAGTTAATAAAAGATAAACTTGAGTTTATGAAAAAGAATTTATTTTTTATTTTATCTTTTAAAATCTATTTTAATTGGTATTTCTCTTTTTTCTCCTAAACTCTATCTTTTATTATTCTGATTTTATCAAAAGGATTTCTAAAACAAAATCAGTTTTACTTGATTTTCTGTTTTATGTTGATAAGCTTGAAATTTCCGGATTTATCTTTTAAACTTATCACCTATTTTTGTAACCCTACTTTGCTTAGCATTTTCACTATAAATAAGTTTAACATTTTCTAAGCTAAGTAAGACTTTTAAGTGTGAAATCACTGAGCTAATTAAGAGTAAAGTTTGCCAAAGTTAAAGCTTTATCAATTTGATTTCGGGTTTCAATTGTAACTTTCCAATAATATATTAGAACTCCATTTTGTGTTGTAATTGCTTTTTGGGGTGAGTGAATTCAAGAGAATTCGTTTGTAACACAGTGAGTAGGCTTCTTGGAGAAGCTGAGTGAACAATACTCTGGGAGTATTGTTGGGAACTTGAGTCTGGGACTTAAGTTGGATAGGTTAGTGAAAGACCTATCGGGTAGCAAGTTCAGAGTGGAACTTATGAGAAAGGTCCGTGAATAGTGGTTCTAACTAGGAATTGTTAGGCCTATTATTGAAAGTGATTTGGTTGAAAATCCCTTGGAGGGTCGAGGTTTTTCTTCTAGTTGGGCCCTAGAAGTTTTCCTCGTAAAATCTTTCTGTGTGTTTTAAGGTTCCATTAAGCTGTTAGTTTAAATTCCGCAAAAGTTGTCCTTACAGGAACCTACTACAGTTCACCCCCCTCTCATAGTAGTTCATCTCAACTATCAGTTGGTATTTGAGCAGGTTCTCGCTAAAACCAAGCAACCTTGTTGAGTAAGTTCTCGGGAGAGATGAATGTGCAAGAGAAACTTTAAGAAGGGTACTTTCGCTCTGGGGCGCTATATCACTAATAATATCCTTGTTGCTTTTGAATTGTTTCAGCATATGAAAAATTGGACTTGAGTAGAGGGATGAATGGCTATCAAGTTAGATATGTCGATTGCTTATGATAGAATTGAATGGCCTTTTGTTGAGGCGATTTTGAGGAGGTTCGGGTTTGATCAAAATTGGAGCAATTGGGTGATGGATTGTGTGAGATCACTCTCTTTCTCAGTTCTTATAAATGGTAGGCCTTTAGTGGAATTTACAACGAGATAAGGTATTTGTCAAGGGGATCATATCTCTCCTTATCTATTTGTCTTATGTGCTGAGGTCTTCTCTCACTTGATTAGAAAGGCGAAAAAGAAGAGTAATCTCCTTGGGGTTCGTATAGCCCCTACGGCCCCATCAATTAATCATTTACTCTTTGCGAATGATTGCATAATTTTTTCCAGAGCTTCTATGCAAGAGGTGCTTGACCAATATGAATTGTTGTTGGGGTAAAAGGTGAATTTTGATAAAAAAAAAACGACAATTTCATTTAGTAAGGGTGTGTCGAATGCTAAAAGGGTGGAATTGGCGGGTAAACTAGGGGTACTAGAGGTGGATTTTCACGACCGGGTTTTGGTTCTTTCCACTGTTGTGGGTAGGTCCAAAAAGGTGATCACGAGGGTTGTGAAGGAAAAATTGTGGAAAGAGCTACGAGGGTGGAACGGGATGGTTTTATGTAAGGCGGGTAGGGAGATTATGATAAAGGCAGTGGCCAAATGTTTTCCTACCTATGCGATGAGTGTATTTGAGTTTCCATCGTCTTTCTGTGATAAGCTCCGATCATTTGTAGCACAATTTTGGTGAGGGCAAAAACAGGGTAAGAGGAAAATTCATTGGGTGGCTTGGAAAAAATTATGCAAACCAAAGGAAGAGGGTGGTCTTGGATTTCATGATTTTAAACTGTTCAGTTGGTCCTTGTTGGGGAAATAGGCATGCATTTGGTGATGAATCTTGGTAGTCTGCTGGAGCAAGTTCTAAAGAGTCGTTATTATTCGCATTCCACTTTTCTTGATGAGAAGATGGGGACTACGCCGAGCTACACCTGGCGCGGTATATGGGAGGCCATATAGGTGTTACGAAGGGGTGTTAGATGGATGGTGAGGAATGGTGAGAGGATACGGGTGTGGAATGATCCTTGGATTCCTGGAACTCAGTCGCTCCATGTTATTTCTCAGAGAGGGACTACCAATTTAGACATGAATATTGGGGAATTAATTGATCCAGTGAGCAAGCAGTGGGATGCACAAGTTGTGAATCGATACTTTCATTCTTTCGGGAGAGGTAGGATTTGAAGTATCGCTATTAATGAAAGGCTGCTAGAGGATGTGTTGTGTTGGGATCTTGAGAAAGATGGATTTTACTTTGTCAAGTTGGCTTATAGACCGTTATCTGGTGATGACTGCAAGAAGGATGAGGTTTCTTCCTCTACTACTATCGATGTTTGGAAGAAGGTCTGGCAAGCAAATGTTCTCCCACGAGTCAAAATTTTTACTTAGCGTGCGAGCGAAAATGCACTGCCAAATCGGAAAGGAATTAGTTCGCGGCTACAAAATGTTGATGATTGTTACTCTATGTGTCATAGTGAGGTGGAGACTGTGCTGCATGCAATCAAGGATTGCCCCTTAGTGCGCAGTATTTGGGATAGGAACCGTTACGATCAAATTGCCTAGGTTAGTTGTTGTTTGTTGCTTGACTGGTGGGATACATGCTATAAGGATGTAGATGATGCATACTGGGAAAATATTCTTACTATATGTTGGGCAATTTGGGGTGCTAGAAATAGAGCAGTAATTGTTAATGAAGAGGTGGATTCCGAGTCTGTGGTCAGTTACGCATTACGAACATGTGGAGAGGCTCGTGATGTGGGGGTGTGCTACTGGCCCTACTTTGCGTAGGGGTGTGGTGACCTTCCAAACTAGTTGGGAGTCGTTTGAAGCTGAATGTGGACGTAGGTTTGCTAGATGAGATTGGGAGTGGTCTTGGGGTGGTGATGTGAAATTCTGTAGGTGAAGTGAAGGCTTGTGGTACATGGTAGTGTAAAGAAGTTTCGGAGACAAGGGTGGCTAAAGATAAGGCTGTGTGGGGGGCTCTAATACTGGCTGATGAAGCGTGCTTGCGTGATATTGAGGTGGAATCCAATTGTCTTGCTGTGATCTAGGCGCTACAAAAGGGTGTGAAGGGGGCGTTTCACCTAATTGTAGAAGATTTTTTTGCTTTAAGTACTAATTTTGATAGCGTTTCTTGGTTGTTTGTGAAGCGTAGTGGTAATAGAGCGGCACACGATTTGGCCCATCTCCAACCACAGGATTTTGGTCAAAGAATGTGGTTATCTGATTTTCCTATTAAAGTTTTATATGTAGCCGCTAACGATCTTTTAATATAATTCTCCCGTATTTGGGTGTGTTTTAAAAAAATATAATACCTAAATAATAGTCCTGCCTCCATCTAAATATCTTTATCTGACACGTACTCTCTTATTTCGCGTATTTTGCAAATAATGGTAACACTTTTCTTGTTTTTATTTGTATCAAAATAATGGGTACATTTTCACTTTTTTCTTCTTCAGGAATTTTTTTTTTTGAGAAAAGACAAAAATTTTATTAATCACACAAAAAGAAATACACTGAGGTTACTAAACCCCTAGGCATATGCCCCTGAGCCAATCTAGCTCACTAGCCTTAACTTTGCTGGAACTAACACTACAAATTCTATGATATCCATCAGAGCACACCCTATCTACAACATCATGTCTAAGAATTCTATCTTCCCAAATGGCAACATTTCTTTGCTGCCAGATGCAATAAAACCACAGCTGCACATAAACTTTAATCGACCTGTTTCTGAAATATGTTCCTAGCCTTTCAGCTCCACTCATTACAGGCTGAAATGGAACTGATATCCATCCTCTTCTTGAATCTATCCTGCAACATGCTTAGGATTTTATGGCTGTAATCACATTCAAAGAAGATATGCCGGTTAGACTCTTCTTTGGGATATATGACCCACATTATTATATTACTTTTCCCGAACTGTTACATTATTTTTATTTTGAACTTTGTATAATTTTTTTCTTACAAAGTACACCACTGTTTTGGAATGATTGACTTGGTTGCTTGTACTTATTAATCATGGATTAGCAATGTAGATCAACGCAACAAGTCTTATAATCAATGAGCTTGTCTCAACCCAGCATGGTGCAAGGATTTGGAAGGGCAAACTTATGCATGCCAACAACATAATAAGTGAGTTTCATCATCCCATTATTTTTTCGATCCATGTTCATTTCTTTAAAAGAATGAATATGTTCATTGAGTTTGATCAATATGTTCTTTGGGTTTGAACAAGGGGCGGCGGGAGAGGGGGGCAAGGGGGACAACTATCCCTCCACTTAAAACCCCCACTTAGAAAAATAAGTAAATAAAAATTAAAACAATTTAAAAAAAAAGAATTCTAACTTTTTCTAACTAGTATTTATATTAGGAATTTATTTTGTATCCATCATTAGTTAATTAACTGCTCCATACTATATTTTCGACTTTCACAAAACAGAGCAAATTATTTTTGAACTTTCCAACTTAATACTCTTTTTAGAAGATTTATTTTTTATATATTTTTTTACTACCTCCGATTTGTATTATATACAACTTTTTCCATAAATGGATACTTCACATTAGATGCAACTTTCCCATTCTTTCCTTTTTTAGTAAATTTTTCATAATGAAATTACTCAAATACCATACCCTTTCTAAAAACAACATAACACAATTACGAACTTAAATTAGATTTTATTAAAACACTAATCTAACTTTATCAATCTTAAACTAACTGATTTGCTTCCTCCATATATATCACCAACCACCATTCATATCATTCTCTCTCCTCCATATCTAATCTTACTCAATTTTTCTCTCTTTGATGCGTGCATGGATGACTCCACCAAGCTATCTTTAATTGCTTTCTTAGGATGTTGCATGGTTTTACTTTGCTCTTAAAGTAAAGGTTTTTCATGTAACCAAAAAAATGTCATTTTATTATGTTAGTTAAGTTAGTTGAGTCATTTTAAATACGAAAACACTTAGTAATATTTTGGTGCTTTGTCATGGTTGTATTTTAGGAAAGTCTCTTGATCGTTGAGTTGTAATAGGCTTGCAAGGGGATGCCCTTAGCTGCTGTCTTGTGGTTTTTGTATTTAAGGAAAGTGTTGCATCTCTTTCCTTAAAGCTATTGTTTCCTTAAAATCAAGCTAGATTTTTTTAGGCTTAGGTTTAGGGAAAACTTTCCTAAAATATGTGCTAGTTGGACGTGTGGTGTATTGCCTTGGAGAGCAAGGATTTCTTGCTGCTCTTAGCCTTATAAATAGCTGCCTAAGTCAATAAAGAAAATCAGTTTTGAGAGTGAATTGATATTGAGTTATTCGAATGCTTGTGCATTGAATATTTGGTCGTCGTACCAAGAACATACAAATCGAGGTTTGTGTGCATCTCCTAATCGAGGTTAGTGAGAGATCCTCTAGTTCTCGAGGGAACAATAGAGCCTATCTTTTATTTTCGTTCATAATAATAAAAAAACCATAAACAATTCGTTCATAAACAATCAGCCTTCATAACAATTAGAGTGTTTAAAGTTTTGATCTTGATTTGAGCTTCCGCATTCATATCATTCTTCCTCCCACCATTAATAGCGGCGACGATAGTGACACCACCTCTTCTCAATTTCTCATTTTTCTCTCATCCTTCCACTATTAACAACGGCGACAAACCACCGCTTCTCAATTTCTCTCCCTCCTTCCACCATTAATGGTGGCGATGAAAGCGGCCACGCACTACTGCTTCTCAATGTACTATTTTTTCACTCCTCTTTCCACTATTAATCTCTTCGGAAAAAATCTCGAATATTTTCATATTAATTACTAGATTTGATGGTTTAAGGGATGCGTGGGCTGGTTTTGGTTGGTATTTTTCGAATAGATTAATAGAGCACTGGTATGAAATTTTGTCTAGCAGTCCATTAAAGGGTGAAAGTTGCATATAATACAAGCTGGAGGTAGTATTTTACAAAAAATAGACTCATCATACCCATCGTGACGGATTCACCCAATGTAGCGTTTTGCATATCCGTTTTTGTGCCATGTTTCGAATCGAACCTGTCCCTTGTAACCTTGGTCATAAGTCACCATTTACCAAGTACCAATTCAAGGACTCACCCCTAATTTCTGACGGCCATCCCTTTTTCTCAATTCACAATAAACCTTAATTTCTAATTACCCTAATAAACCTTAAATCCCAATTTTTAATGTTAGCAAAATTAGGTTTTTTCATCTTTAAGATTAATCATTTAAATCCCAATTTCTAATTGCTTGAATGATAATATTTTGTATGTATATATTAGATAATGCACTTGAGCTTTTTTGTTGAAATTTTAAATCCAATAATTGAATTAGATATATAAAAATTGTTATTTTGTTAGAATGTTAGGGTTGTTCGGTTGTTAACCTATTGATGGTGTTAAGTTTTTTTGATAATTTTGATTGTATGATATGGTAAATGAATATTTGATTTATATTTTTCAATTTAATTATCAGGACATGTCAAATGATTCACCTAATTCAAGCAAATTTGGGCAATAGGAAAACAATGCAACTCGATAATTCATGTTTAAAAGAATGAAATCTCAAGGAAATCAATGTTTTTTCAACTTTGTAACTATTTATGAGTTTTTTTTCAACATTTCTGACAAATTATGCAATGTCATCCATTTGTCCCCAGATTTGAAATTCGTAAGAGATTTCAAAAATAATAGCCCTAGTAGATACTTAAAAAAAATAGAAGTATCAATTACCCCAAGATGGAGGAGCATCTGATAATTATTTTCAAAAAACTATATTTTTTTATATTTTTTTTATATTTGACGGGGAGAAAACTAATAAACTTTACTCCATATTACTCAAATCTTAACGAATCAAGCATTGCATCGACAGTAGCACTAGGAGGGAATTTTTCTAGGCAAACGTCCAGACCCTCATCAAATCTTACTTTTTACTAATTTGAGCAAATTTTGTCCATGTCCTCATTCCACATGAGACAACTTAATACAAGTGCAAAAGCTAGCAAAATGGAGGAAATCATTGACTATGAGACCAAAGCAGGATTATCACATCTCCCACTTATCAGGTTCAAAAATTTATAGTACGGAGTACTAAGGTGTTGTATAGGTTTTCAAAAATAAAATGTACCCCTTACGTCTCATATTAAAGTTCTTGTTTTTCTACTTCCTTTGTTTTTTTTTTAAATGCATCAGTTTGATCGGTACATTTGCCGAGACATAACTTTGACCATTAATATTTTTAATTTTCTATTAGTAAAAATTGTAACAAAAATAAATTATAAAAATAGACATTGTGACGAATCTAATGATATATTATATAATAACATTTATTTATTTTATAATAGCAAAAAAATTAAATCAAACAGAATATGTGAATAATTCAAAAGTCAAACTGATGCATTTATAGAAAAAAACGGAGGAAGTATTAAACTATAATACGGAATGGAGGAAGTTAAAAAATTCAAGAAGGTAAAAATTTAATCCGTATAGCCTTAGGGTAGCTTAAAACTACAAACCAAATCATAGCCTTAAGGTAGCTTAAAAGTGCAGTAGTGCATGCAAAAGCAAATGAAATACTACAGTAAAATAATAGCTTTAGGGTAGCTTGCCTATAGCTACCAGCAGTGGCGGACCTACACGTGGTCCTAGTTGGTCACGTGACCAACTAATATTTTCAAAAAAAAAAAAAAAAAAACTTCAAAGCTGCGTTTTTCCTCTTTTTCGCTGAACCACACGCAAACCCTTAAAGCTCTGATGGAAAGCACGAAGCCCACGACGGCACGAGTCACGACCCACATGCCTTCGTCGTCGGCGGTCGATAGTCTTCACCCTTCAATTTCTTTGTGCACGCGGCGGCGCGGTTGTCCTTGAAGAAGTCGAACAAAAAGTAAAAAACACGAAGGACTACCCTTCATTCTTCAATCGCAGCGCCTCGAGAACTCGCCGGAGCCCGGTAAGGTTTCCCTTCATTCTTCAATTTTCTGGCTTATTGTACTTAACATATGGTGCTATGATGATTTCTTGGTTAATGGAAGCTTTGCTGATTTGACAATATTTCATCTCCCTTCACAGAGGGGTTAGTGGTGACCAATTGTAAACTAAATTAAACTAAGAGGTTGTTCCTAGTTGATTTGAATTGCTACAATTATATGCTACTTTGTAGTAAGAAAGAAGCGCAAATAGTTAACAAGCCATTTTGATTTTTATCTATATTATTTCAAAAGCTGAAGCACAAGATGTTCCAATTTTGGTTGTCTTTAATGCTTGATGTGTGCTGATGGAATCGAGTTGCTTGTTTATAAACTAATCCTTAGATAAAATTGATCATTGATCCAACTGCCTCATAATGATACGTGCTGGTGTGCTGATGTGCTGATGTGCTCCCCCTAGCATGACTTTAATTTGAAATAAACATGGCAGTGCTATACATCAATTCCTTCTATTTGTTCGTGACTTTTTTTCTTCTTTTAATTAAGTCTTGCTTTCTGTTCTCAAATTGTCTTTAATTGGGTTACCTTCTTTTTGTTTTGTCAATTGAACTTGTCTACTTTTGATGTTTTAAGTTTTCAAAGTTTTGTGGATTGTTGCTTTATTGGGAGTGAATTAGGAATTGGATCCTTATTTTGTTGTTTTGTGGATTTTATTCAATTGAATTAATTGAAAATTCATAAGGTAAGAGGTGTCGTCTTAGCAAATGGTTGTACGTGAATTTTTGAATGTGGAATTTGATTGCGTGGCGGTGGTCTTATTTTAGAAGAATGTAGGGTTTTGTGTTGGATATTGTGAACTGAGAAATGTGTATTAGGGATGGAATGAAGGGAGGATGAAGGTTGTTTTTGTTAATATTGGCGTTTTAGATGTAATTGAGTTTTAGTTTGATTAATACTTGATTAAATGATGGTAGGAAATATGTATTGGGAATGATACGAAATCGTGCTGTTTTGAGTAGTTTGTGTGGTTTGAATGGGCATTTCTAGTTTTCTATGTCGTACCCCTTTTTTGAAATATTGATTTTGGCGTTTTCCATCCCTGGACCCGTCCCCATATTCGTTTTCGTGCTACTACAGTGTGACCAACTATTTTCATATTCCTGGATACGCCACTGTCTACCAGTGCATTTAAGAGCAAAATCAAATAGACAAATACTACGTATTACGGACTACGGATTACATAGTAAAATCATAGCCTTAACTAAGGTAGCTGTGAAAAATAGTTTTGTTTAATTGTGGCACTTCTTCATTTTCTAATTAATGACCAATGTACTCCATGTCTCCATATGTTTAAACTGAATAAATTTTTTACAGTTTCTATAATGTATGTGTACATGTCTTTGAGCGGCATGCAATATAATAATAACAAAAACAATGAAATGGTATATATATATATATATATATATATATACATTGTAATTTTAATTTTGATTTCAATAATTTTAAAAACTGGTTTTCATAAATTAATTATGAAATAAAAAATGAAGTTGAAATTGTAATAATTAATTTTTGAAATTATAAAATGAATTTTAATAATAAGAAAAATTATTTGTAATTATTTAAAAATAAAAAATAAACCAATAAGAAATGCTTACTTGGATGTTCGAGTCAATCACTACGCGACAAAATTGAAAGAATTGTCTTTAAAAAAAATCGAAATTAAGGATAAACTAACTACTTGTCTTGAATTCTTGATAATAAATACTCGTACTACTTAACTTTTGAAGACTCTAACCATCTTATTCAATATTTATACTTTTTATAATTTTGTTTTCATAAGATCTTAAGGTCACAAATCTCAGGATAACAACGAAAACATAGTACGAAGTAAAAGATATAATTGGATTATTAGTTACTTGTTGGGTTTATTGGAAGCATTTGCGATAAAGTGATCTATATGAATCATTAATATTCCTTTCTTGGAGTTTATACCTTATTTATATAATTCCCCATTTTTTTAAAAAGAGAAAAACTCTGACTAATACTCGTACTACTTAACTTTTGAAGACTCTAACCATCTTATTCAATATTTATACTTTTTATAATTTTGTTTTCATAAGATCTTAAGGTCACAAATCTCAGGATAACAACGAAAACATAGTACGAAGTAAAAGATATAATTGGATTATTAGTTACTTGTTGGGTTTATTGGAAGCATTTGCGATAAAGTGATCTATATGAATCATTAATATTCCTTTCTTGGAGTTTATACCTTATTTATATAATTCCCCATTTTTTTAAAAAGAGAAAAACTCTGACTAATATTGATTCCAAATTTCCATGTATTTCTTTTTGTCAAGAAGTGCATATGATGATTGTCCAAAAAAAAAAAGTTGCATATGATACGAGGTAGATTTTGGAGTGTTGTAGACTTGTAATATTATTATTCTTAATAATAAGAATATTGTCCTTAAATACTACCTCCGTTTTTTTAGATAAATCGTTTTAGATTTCACGGTCTCCTATGCAATTTTTGGAGTAGAGAGAGGTAAAGAGAAAAAATAATTGGGGCCCATGTGACAGGAGGGAGATAGAGAGAAATTATTAGTTAAAAAGGAAAGTGATGTATCTAAATTGAAACTTCCTTTTTTGGAAAGTGATTCATCTAAAAAAACGGAGGAAGTACTCTTTCACCTTATTTAGATAGACCGGCAAATATTAAATATTAAATACTTGTATTAATACTGACCACAAATATGTCCTTTGTGATTTTCAAATAAAACTTTCATGTCAACATTCACATACAGTAATGATTGTCAACTCCTTATTGTCATCTTTTCTTTTAAAATTTGATCAACAACTTTGAATTGATATGTTATCTAATGAAGAAAATGGTCATATTTGGGAAGGGATTTTCATTAGTAATTTAGTATATACATTGGCATGAACATTTTATTATCCTAATAAAAATTATATAGTAGTTAGATGAAAATTTCCAATCTGTCACAAAAACAAGAGAAAATGTTAGAGAGAGAAAGAGAGAGTGAGAGAGAGAAAGTGAGTGAGAGAATTGATGATCTTCATGGATGGAACGCGGTTAGCCACAGGAAAAGGAATTTGAACCCTACAGCCTCTAGAACCATCTTCATCTCTAACCTTCCCCTCAACTGCACCAACAACAATCTAGAATCCTTATTTCATCCTTTTGGGAGAATACTCAACATCTTCACTGTTCAAAAAGTCAAACCCAGTTGGAAACACAAATTTGCGCTTATTCAATTCGCAAGTACCAGTTCTATGTTCAGTGCAATTCAGAAAATGAATGGTCGAAAAATTGGGAATTTTTTCATCCTTCTTCAACCTGCTAAATATGACAGACCCCTCTCTCAGCCTTCGAACCCGAACTCAAAAACTCAGCACCATCTCCCAACACCGAAACCATCCATACCAAGAAAAGCGTCTTCCTTCAGAGATCACCGCTCATATAGAGAAGCTGCGAATGGAAATCCTGCCCAAACCCATACCATTATTCCCCAAAAACAACCCATCCCGAAATCTGCCCCTCCCCACCTAGAAAAACTCAATAACGATTCAGTTCCTAACCCCTCTCAACCCTCAAACAATCATGGATCGCAGCCTCCCATCTCTCCCGAAGATTTTAATGAAAAAAATCCCATCCCTGATCATTTCTTTTTTAACCCCAGTAATAATAGACTTTTGAGTTCACGACTGCTTGGTCCAGACACGGTGGAGATCCGCAGCAGCCTCAAAGCCACAGAGATTGATGATGACTGTTTTGCAGTCCTCAAAGGCTCTAAGAACCCTGACATGGCTGATCTATTAAATAGATGCGTCATTGCCGTTGCATCGTCTTCATCTCCCTCCTCTTCCATTCTGGAAGGTATTCTCGCAGCTGGGGTAAATTGTCTCACAATTTAACCTTTGGGAGGTATGTTACACTTAATCACTTTTGATTCCATTGAAGATAAAAATGCAATGATTGATAGCAAATGGTTGGAAAATTGGTTCCCTACTATAAGAAATGTCAATGAAACATCATCTTCCTTATGGAGAGAAACATGGATAAAAGTGATTCGTGTTCCTTTATCGGCATGGAGCTATGATAACTTTTACAATATAAGATGCATATATGGACGTGTCCTATCTGTGGATCATTCCCATTATGACCATGCAAAAATTTTAGTATATACTGACTGTCTGTTCAGGATCAACACTAATCTTGCCCTGGAAATAAATGAGAAAAAGTTCAAAGTTTTTACTTATGAAGAAGGGCCATTAATCCAATCTCACTCTGGCATCCCAAACAAAGTGACATCGGTCCCTAACCCGGTCCATAGCTCGCCGGAAACATCACCTAGGAAATCCAGTGAACAGTTCTCAAGAACATCTAGCTTACATACACTAGTGGAAAAAAACGGAAGGGCTGCGGTCAAAAGAGCCCTAAGGGCTGCGTTTTTGGCCAGCAGCCCTTTTCGTAGCAGCCCTTCACTAAAAGTGAAGGGCTGCGGTTTTGGGCCTAAACCGCAACCCTTCTCTGTACAAAGGGCTGCAGTTTTGACCATAACCGCAGCCCTTTTGACCCAAAAAAAAAAAAAAAAAAAAAAATTGGCATCCAGATCATCCAAATTCCAGCAACATAAAATCCAACAACCAAATTCACAAAAATCATCCAGATTAAACCTAAATAATGATTCTCATAACAATATCAAGACAAAATTTGAACAGAATTCTCTCTCAAACGAATCAACAACATAAAATCAAATTAATTCCACAAAATAAAATAAAAAAACCTAAAATACGAAAAAATAAATTGATAAAAAGCCGAGTAAATCTCGAACCCTAGATCTCAAATTAATCTCAAGCCATCTCAAATTAATTCCATAAAACTAAAAAGCCTAAAATTAACAAAAAAATACGAAAAATACCATCAAAAACCAACAAATACAAAAAAAAAAATTAAAAATGACAAACTAAAATAAAAAACGAACCAACCCTAGATCTGGTGTGAGCAACGGCAGAGGAGACGCGAGTGGTTTGTGCAAATGCCGGTGGTGTGAGACGAGGAGCGATTTGTGCGAATACCGACGAGGTGGTGTGAGCGATGGTAGAGGAGATGCGAATGGTGCGCGCGAGAAGAGGGGGTGTGGTGGTGTGAGCGACGGCAAGAGGAGACGCGAGGAGCGATTTATCCGAATGCCGGCAAGGTGGTGTGAGCTACGGCAAAGGAGACGCGAGTGGTGCGCGCGAGTGGTGCGCGCGAGTGGTGGTGTGAGCGACGGTTAGAGGAGACACGAGGACAACCCAGAGACGAGAGAATGAGAGACAGATCTGTGGTGGTGTGAAGATTTGTGGTGGTGGTGTGAAGATTTGTGCGTGAGAGACAGATCGACGAGGGAGATTTGTGAGAGAGGATGAGAGAGAGAGGAGAGAGAATGAGGGTTTAATAAGGAGCACTGAATATTTTAAATGCCCGCCCACTGAATTCCTTTCAAAATATTCAAAAGCCCATTAAAATAATATTTTCGCGGGTGGGTAAAGGGCTGCGTTTTTAAAAAAACCGCAGCCCTTCATTTACGAAGGGCTAGCCCTTGCACCGCAGCCCTTCCTTTTTTTTCCCCTAGTGACACTATCCAAGAAAATGGCAACGATCCACCTTCACCTTTCCAACCAATCATTAATGACATCAGCAGCCCCACCAGCAAACATCATAATGATAGCGCCGCCCTTTCTCACTCCAAGAATATTGGGAACTGTCATCCATCTCCCTCATTTCATGTGGTCCCCTCCACTTCCCCACAATCTCACACTTCCCCTCGAGATACCCACGTGACCTCCTTACTCAATCATAATGTCTCCCCTCCCCTTTCAAAAAGACCTGGGCCTCATAATGGGCCTTTAACCCATGCAATTCCATCTCCGTCATTTTGCCAGCCTAATCTAAACAGCCCATCCCCAACGTCCTCTGCTTCCCATGGTATCCCTACATCCAACAGATTTATCGCACTTCGCAAGCCCAATCCCAATTCATCCACATCCTTCTCTTCCGGGCCTCTGTTTCCCCCAGGGTTCGAAAATAATATCCCCCCTGACATCAAATCAGCTCATGTTTTAAAAAAGGCCAAGAAAAAGGCAAAAAAATCAGCAAATCCTCGAAAACCAATTCCTCATGTTGTCCCACCTTTTGCCCCACCCAAATCAACTCAAATCAACTCCCCACCCCCGAAAAACTTCCCCCCATCTCCACCTATTTCTTTAACCCCTGAGGACATTGTGAACCTTGCTGAGGAACTTGGTGTTTGTTTTGAGGGCCCTCAATCCGAACTGTATGGCAGAATCATAGGCATCATAAAGCGCCAAAACTCAGCCTGGCATGCTGACCAGGGCAAAGATTCCTGATCAATTATTCTCATCATCAATCCAATAAGAAACATGATTGTACTTTCATGGAATATTAGAGGCCTTTGTGCCCGTATCAAGCGCATTACAGTTCGTAAACTCATAAATTTTCACCATCCCTATTTTGTCTTCTTGCAAGAGACAAAATTAGAGAATATAGATGCAAAAACTCTGAGATCAATTTGGGGCGAGGATGAGGTTGATTGGCTCTCTAGCCCTTCTGTGGGCAACTCTGGTGGACTACTTTCTCTATGAAAATCGGACTTCTTCTCATTGTTGTCAAGTAATATTTTAGGGAATTGGATTGGACTCATCGGGTCAATTATTCCTCTGAATTTTGAGTGCCTAATCATAAACATATACAATCCTTGCCCCGTGGATGCTAGGGCACTGATTTGGAGTGAGATTCTTGACTTCTGCTCCACAATTGCTCTTCCTTGTTTCATTATTGGTGATTACAATGAATTTCTTGAGCCTTCCGACCGTGGAAGCCAACATATATCATCTCAAGGAGTTAATGATTTTCATGAATTTATAAGCAAGTTGGGCCTTATTGAAATTCAGGCTCCAAATGGTCGTTTTACATGGTTTAGAGGCCTGTCCAAGAGCAAGCTGGACCGCCTCTTTGTCCAGTCAGAATGGATTTCTTCTTTCCCTTCATTGAAGCTATCTCTTCTTAAAATGAGCATTTCGGACCACTGTCCTCTCTTAGTCTCCTCCATGGACCGTAACTGGGGCCCAAGGCCTTTCCGTTTCTTGAACTGTTGGCTTACTCACTCCCATTGTATGAAGATCATCAAAGAAGCTTGGGCAGAAAACCATGAACTATCAGTCCCTGAGAAACTGAGTGCCCTCAAAGTGGCGCTCAAACAATGGAACAGTAGTGAATTCGGTGTCATCGATGAGAATATCAAACACTGTGAGGACAAAATTCATTTTTTTGACAATATTTCAAATTCCCGTTTGTTATCCACTAAAGAATTGCAGGAAAGGAATGCTGCTCAATGCAACCTCTGGAATTGGCTCAAAAGGCGTGAATCCTACTGGGCCCAAAATTCAAGGGCGAAATGGATCAAAGAAGGGGACCGTAATACCAAGTACTTCCACACCCTCGCATCAATCAGGCGCCGCAAGAATTGCTTTGAAAGCCTGATAATTGATGGCGAAAGCATTGAAAATCCGGCTGAAATAAAAAAAGAAGCTGCTGCATATTTCCAGAATATTTTCCATGAAGAATATTCAGTCAGGCCCATCCTCAATGGCCTAAATTTCAGCAAAGCTTTCCGAGACAGATTGTTCTTTCCTAATCGAGCCTTTTTCTCATGAGGAAATAGATGCTGCTGTGGCATCGTGTGACGCTCAAAAGGCCCCCGGACCTAGTGGTTACAATTTCAAGTTCATCAAAAGTGCTTGGGAAGTAATAAAACACGACATATACAGCATTGTTGAAGAATTCTGGAACTCATCTCGCCTTCCCCATGGTTGCAATAGTGCCTTTATTGCACTCATCCCAAAAATACAACATCCATTGGGTTTCAAGGATTTTCGTCCGATTAGTATGGTCGGGTGCTTGTACAAAATTGTGGCAAAGCTCCTTGCTAGGCGCTTGCAAGTCGTGATGGATCATCTTATTAGCCCCTTTCAGTCCTCCTTCATCAAAGGACGACAAATTCTGGATGGGGCCCTTATCACTGGCGAATTAATTGAAACATATAAGAAGACAAAGCAACAAGCAGTTGTCTTGAAACTGAACTTTCACAAGGCTTTTGACAGCATCTCGTGGAGTTACCTAGATTGGGTGCTATGTCAAATGAACTTTCCACCACGCTGGCGATCTTGGATCAGATCATGTGTCATGAGTGCTTCGGCTTCAGTGTTGATCAACGGGTCACCGTCATCTTTATTCAAACTTCAGCGGGGGCTCCGACAGGGGGACCCCCTCTCTCCCTTCCTCTTCAACCTTGCGGTTGAGTCACTCAACCTCTTGATTAATAAAGCAATTTCCTTGTGCAAATGGGAGGGTTAGGAAATCTCAAAAGGAGGCTTGAACTTTTCTCACCTCCAATATGCAGATGATACCATCATTTTTTGTCTGCAAGACATTGGTGCGCTCATGAACATTAAGAAGACATTGATTATTTTTCACCTTGCCTCGGGCCTACAAGTCAATTTCCACAAAAGCTACATTTTGGGCTTAAATTTGGATAACTCTTGGCTTCATTTTGCGGCAAACTCCTTGCAATGTAAAATTGGGGAATTTCCTTTCACCTATCTAGGGCTCCCTATCGGTGGGAATTCCTCTCGCTTGGGTACATGGAACTCGGTTTTGGATCGAATGCACAAAAAATTAGCAACTTGGAAGGGTAAAATGCTATCTATGGGGGGTTGTATCACTCTCATCAAAGCATCTCTATCTAGCCTTCCGCTCTACTATATGTCCTTGTTCCCTATTCCTAAGGGCATCATAGAAAAAATTATAAAACTTCAAAGGCAATTTTTCTGGAGTGGTGAAATTGGGAGGAGATCTTTCCCTTTAGTAGCGTGGTGCTTGATTGAATTGCCAAAATGTTTGGGGGGGCTTGGAGTTGGAAATCTCCTACACCGAAATTTAGCCCTCTTATTCAAGTGGTGGTGGAGATATTTTAATGAACCGGATGCACTATGGCGCAAAGTTATTCAAGATAAATATGGTTACTCATCCCTCACAACCATTCTTGACCTCTCGATCCCTTCTAAGGGGGGTCCTTGGAAGAATATATGCTCATCCATCCTCCTCCACCCAAGTGCTAGAAGCCTTGCAAAATCATGTGTTAAGAAGTGGATTGGGGATGGGACCTCCACTTTTTCTGGGTGAACCTCTGGTTGGGGCCTTCCCCTTTAAAAGCCCGCTTCCCACGTCTATTCAGAATATGCAGCAACCCAACTGCTTCGATCTCCTCCATGGGCTTTTGGGATGGGGTCAAATGGCAGTGGGGCCTTGAATGGAAGCGTGGGCTGCAACCGAGAGATAATATCGAGTTGGGCTAGTTGCTTCTTCTTCTTGATTCAGTGGCTCTTGATCCAAAATCCCAAGATAGTTTCATTTGGACCCAAGATAAATCAGGCTCTTTTTCAGTGAAGTCCTTCACAAATGAAATGGACAATTTTTCTTCTTCGGTCCCAAAAGAAAATTTTAAAAGTTTGTGGAAAGGGTTGGTCTCCCATAGGATCGAGATTTTTGTTTGGTTTGCCCTCTTGGGCAAGCTAAATACACTTGCAAAATTGGCAGGCTTAAACATCATCCCCTCATCTGAAGCGCTTTGTGTCTTTTGCAATGAGCATATTGAAACAATCGAACACCTCTTCATACGTTGCGGGCTTGCCAGAGAGTTATGGTATTGGTGGCTCTCAATTTGGAGAGTCCACTGGGTTATGCCTTCTTCTTTGAAGGACATGTTCTTCCAATGGAACTATGGGGGTTCAGATATTTTTTTCAAGAAGGTGTGGAAGGCAATTTTTTTCATTATCCTTTGGACGCTATGGAAAGAGAGAAATGGCCGAATTTTCAGCAATACGTCGTGTTCTATCAAGCATCTTCAAGAACTAGTGATGGTTCGTTTATGCTGGTGGATCAAAGGATGGCACGAAGCCTTTCCATACTCATGTAATGACATTCTCCAAAATCCACTGTGCCTAAAAGGAGTGTCTCTCCCCAAAGGTCGTACTCTAAACCTCGCTGTTGACAAGCATGCTCTTTGGAGTCCTCCATCTCATCAATCATTGAAATGGAATACTGATGCCTCTCTCGATTCTTACCACAATCGTAGTGCTATTGGTGGGGTTCTTCATAATGACAAACGAACTTTCATGTGCATCTTCTCATGTCCCATCCCACCGTTAGAAATTAATTCTGCAGAGGTCTATGCAATTTTTCGAGCAGTAAAAATTTCAATCTCCTCCTCTGAGTTTAGCTCTTACCCTATCATCATTGAGTCCGACTCAGTTAACGCAGTTAAATGGTGCAACGAGACTCATGGCGGGCCATGGAGCTTGAACTTCATGTTGAATTTCATAAGAAAAGCCATCAATACCCAGCTTAATGCTCGAATTATTCACAAAGGGAGAAATTCTAATATTGTGGCTGATTCATTAGCAAAGCAGGGACTTCGTAGGGAGAATGATTTTCTTGCTTGGCTATAGTCTCTCTCTTCATCTTGTATTAATGATGTTTGTATAATGTTCGCTGGTTGGTGGGGAACTAATCATCTCCAACCCTGAATGTACTAGATGAAACTGTTGGCCATTCTCAACAGTTGAACCTCGTCTTGATTATGAATAAAAACTACCAACTTATCAAAAAAAAAAAAAAAAAAAATTATATAGTACTACGTTAGTAATTTCATTACCGGCCACTTGTTATCAAACGAGTTGTTAAAGTATTACTACTACTTCTATTTCGAGTTATCTGCAACAAGGGGCCATGCACAAACTCCAAGAAAAAATTTCATAATGTTTGATTAGTAAATAGGAGGGTATTTAATTAATGGGAAGAGAGAGAAAGTATGGACCGTCCTTTTTGGATGTTAGAAAACAAAATTTGCCAAATTTTTTACTCCCTCCATTTTTTTTATTTGCATCATTTGAGGATGCACAGAGTTTTAGGAGAGTAAATTTACTATAATATAATAATGTGAGTGCATGAATAATTTATTATAGTAAAAGTAATATGGGGACCATAAAAATGAAAGCACGTGAGAGAGAGAGTAGTGGGGACCATGAGAGAGAGAAATGATAAATTAATTTGAGTGGGGTTTAGAGTAAGAGAGAGAAATGATAAATATAATACGAAGTATAAAGTTACTATATATAGAAGTGATGCAATTAAAAAAAACACCTATAAAAGGCAAGTGATGTAAAAAAAAAACATAGGGAGTAGGCGGGAAAAGTTTCCCTCCCAACCTACTAAAATTTTAAATTTTAACCAAATTTCAAATTTGGCTCCACCATTTTAAACATTACAACTGGCCTTTATAAATACAGCAGCATATTCATTCATTCCTAGTTCCAAGAAAAAAAAAGTTGTTTCCTCCATTACATACCACCATTACACCTATACTAAAACTGATAATCAGGAAAAAAAAAGCTGAAACTTCTTCTCCAACAGAGATATCAACATCTAAAATGTACTCTAGTTCATCGTCAATATATTCTATCTAAAATGTCATCTAAAATATATCATGGTTGCTTCTAAAAATTATTTTTAACTTGAGTACAATTAAGGTTGTCTCTAAAAATTCCTTTTTAGCATTAATGATTTGTAGTTGCCTTTAATAGTTCTTTTTAGCATCAGTGAAAATTAGCTAGGTTGCCCCTAAAAGTATTTTTAGCATTAGTGAAATTATGGTTGAATCTAATAGTAGCTTTTCTTTTTAATTACCTTAGTATAATTTAGATAGCCCTTAAAAGTTTAAAGTTCAGCGTTTTAGTAAAATTATATATGTTTGTCTAAAAAAGTTAATTATACATAGATGAAATTTTTCGTCAAAAAATAAAAAGAGTGCAATTTATGTTGCCCTAAAAGTTACTTTTTTTAGCATTAGTGAGATTATAATTGCCTCTAAACTAGCATAATTGAAATTTATGTTGCCCAAAAACGTTCTTTTTAGTTGTAATGAACTATAAGTTGCCTCTAAATTCTTAAGGCTAGGCAATAAAGTTACACTTTTTTTCCATTTTTTTAATATTTGCATCACTTTGATTGAAACATTTGACGAGACTTAATCTTGACCATTAATATATTTATTTAATTGTCTATTTTTTTAGTAAAGATTATAAAATATAAATAAATTATGAAAATAGACAATATAACTAATCCAATGATATACTCTGTATTACATAATACTTCTTCCGTCCCTAAATATAGTTCCTGTTTAGAAAATAACACGGGAATTAAGAAATGAAATAAGAATGTACGAAAAGTGCATGGGAAAGCCAAATTGATAATCATTTGTAAAAAAAGAAGAGAGAGAAAAGGTATCTTTTTACTTTTTCCAATGACAAAAAAGATTAAAGTTCCCTAAAAAAAAAAGATTAAAGTACAAAAGAGAGTAATGATGCACAAAGAATAAGAAAAATTAGAGCGTACTTTTGGCACTTCACCTAATAAAGACAAAATAAAATTAACGATAAATGAGTGATGTCCAATGATCCATAAATAGTAAAAAAAGAAATGGAAAAATCATTTAGGGCCACAAAAAATGAAAATGAGAACTATATTTAGGGACGGAGGGAGTAACATTTATTTATTTTATAATAATAATAAAAAATTAAGTGAAAGAGAATATGTGAATAATGAGTAAGTCAAATTATCAAAGTGATGCGAATATTATTGCTACAATTTATAATATGTTTAGGAAAAGAGATTATAAATGCTACTTTTTTTTATATATAAAGGATTTTAGATGGTAATATTTATAATCTTTTATACGAAGTATATAAAATACTTATACGGAGTAGATCTATACGTAGTGAATTGAAAAGCTAGCCACTTTTAAATATACTAGTCAATCATATATGTAACCCAACTACAATTTATATTGAATTGCAATTTCTGGTTTGGTTTTCAATATATTTTTTTTAATTATTGAGAAAAATTTAAGATAAAAAATAAATAAAAAGGAACCCTTTGATACGAAAAGTACCTTTTTATTTCATTTTTGATTTTTCCCCATATTATACTTAGACTTTTATTTTTATTTACCTATACACCCACGTGTCCTTTTCATAATAAACAGTGAATATCAATGTCTTATCACATATAAGGGCCACAATAACACTGTAGATGTAAACAGTAAAGGCGTGGTGACTTTTTTAAAGGGTTTGTTTCATTCTTTTCACTTGCTTCTCTTTCTTCTTCCCTTACTTCCTTAACGTTTAAAAACCAAGTCCCCAACTTTGCTTCTCTTTCTCTTTCATTCTTCTCTGCATATACAAGGTTTGTTTTGGCACCAAAAAATTAAGATGAAGGTCCTAATTACATATTACTTGAAATGACCGGCAACCAAGTTATTTCACAATGGTTATTATGTCTCTACTCTCTATTTAAGTTTGCGGGTAATCTAAGAGATTCTTAATGTTACAAAAAAGAAACATCAGTATTTTCGTCGAAAAAGAAGGGGAAGTGTTGCGCTCATCAGCAAAGAAGGGACGTGATAATTGCAGTTATAAAAAATACTCCAATAAATTAAACGAGGATGATGATAGATGGTCATTTTTCCTTTTCATAATAAACTGTAAATATCAATGTTTTATCACTCATAAGGGCCATAATAACACTGTAGATGTAAACAGTAAAGGCGTTGTGACTTTTTTTTAAAGGGTTTGTTTCATTCTTTTCACTTGCTTTTCTTTTTTCTTCCCTTAGTTGCTTAACGTTTAAAAACCAAGTCCCCAACTTTGCTTCCCTTTCTCTTTCATTCTTCTCTGCATATACAAAGTTTGTTTTGGCACCAAAAATTTATGATGTTTTTCTAAAGTTAAATGTTTTATATATATATATATATATATATATATATATATATATATATATATATTCTATTTTACCATATTTCATATGTGTTTCTTTTCCTATAGTGTTTATTCCATATGGAGAGCTAAATGAAACATAATTGGTATTAATGTTTCTATAGCCCTCGTTTCTGAAATTTTGGAGCCATAAGGGCAAACCAACATATTAGTGCCCTAATTAGATCCAAGATTTTTAAATGTTTCATTTTTCGATCCAGACCGAAAAATAAACAGTTGTTTGGTCCAGACTAGTTTCTTGTGAGACTTAAGAGCAAACCTACATATGACCTTATCCTACCTCTTTCGATCTATATGCTTTCTTGTGCATGATGTTAGTAAAACGAAGTTCTATTAATAGAACTTCAAAAAAAGAGGTGTATCGTTCGAACTTTTATTCAATGAAGACTAGTTTGAAACGAAAGGTCAGAATAATAAAATGTTGGGTGTTTAAGGAGTAAGATCTTGCATTGAAAAATAAGGATAGTTCTTCCACCATCAGGAATGGAGTTCGGCTTCTCATATTCTTTAATGTTTCACAAGCTTCATCAAGAATATATATGAATGACCTAAATAAATATAATTTGAAATGAACGGCAACCAAGTTATTTCACAACGGTTATTATGTCTCTACTCTCTACTTAAGTTTGCTTGTAATCTAAGAGATTCTTAATGTTACAAGAAAGAAACATCAATGTATTCGTCGAAAAAGAAGGGGAACGGTTGCGCTCATCAGCAAAGAAGGGACGGGATAATTGGGGTTATAAAAAATACTCCAATAAATTAAACAAAGATGATGATAGAGGGTCATTTGTCCTTTTCATAATAAACAGTGAATATTAATGTTTTATCACCCATAAGGGCGATAATAACACTGTAAATGTAAACAGTAAAGGAGTAGTGACTTTTTTTAAAGTGTTTATTTTATTTTTTTTCACTTCTTGTCTTGCTTCTTCCCTTGCTTGCTTAACGTTTAAAAACCAAGTCCCCAACTTTGCTTCTCTTTCTCTTTCATTCTTCTCTGCATATACAAAGGTTTGTTTTGGCACCAAAAATTTATGATGTTTGTAAATATGCTTTTCTATAGTTAAATATATATATATATATATATATATATATATATATATATGTATGGGGGCTGAACATATTCCCTACCGGTCTGTTCAAATCGTACTTGACCGTTATGGTCAGCTCAGTCTGAAGAACCCATCTCAATTGGGTATAATCGTATCGGCTACCGGTATGTCGTACATGTCGGCTACATCGGTATACCTTATCGGTATTCATTATGTGGGCCATTGTCTGAATGGGCCTGGGCTGATCCAGTATTGACTTAATGCGCCTCTGGGCCTAAAGATAAGTATCATAAGAGGATAGAAATGCATCTAACCAATGGGAGTAGTGTCCTACCTCGCTAAGGACACTGCCGGCTCCTATAAATACTCCCTGACCTGAGTCATAAGGTACGTTCACAAACACCCACACATTATACTTAAGACATCCCGTCCGTACCTTTTACTGACTTAGGCATCGGAGGGGCGTTCCTCGGATCAACCCCCGAGGTTAGTTTACTTGTTTTGCAGGACATTAAACCGGCTTGCTACGCAAAGAAGATATCGGTTCACTTCATACCACTTATTCCATACCGGAACAATTGGCACTAGAAGGAGGGGTGAACTCTACTTTGGTCTAAAGCCGCAATCGATCCAGCCTGCTCATTCGCCTAATGGATCCTAAGCAGACTTTCGGGATGCCGGGAATAAACGAGAATAACGTCCCTGTGGGGGGCGGGCCTCCTGATTTCAACACTCCGCAACCGGTGATTGGGTCCTCCCAACCGCCAGTCGACAAGGGGAAGGGGAAGGGGACCACTGAGACCCCTCAACATAATATATTTGAAGCTTTGCAAAATATGTTCAGCCCTGAGCAGCTTCGGAGTGCTGCCGAAGTCTTCTAGGCCATGGCGAGTCAAACTCCACCGACCGGTCATGCTGGTAAGCGCTCCCTGAGCAGGCCACACAGTCCGGTGAGAAAGATGCGTTCTTTCGCGACTAGCCGACAGGGTGCTCAAAGCCGGCATGATCAGGGTCAGGAGGAGAACTCGAGGACTCCTACAGAGCCAATGGGGGGAGAAGGTGAGGAAGATCGCCAGGAAACTGAGATTCAGCAACCATCCCGATACAGAAGGGAGAGTGAGTTTGTCCAACGCAGAGCACCGGTATCGCTCCGGAACTCTCCATTCTCCACATCCATACTGCAAGAATCTATGGAAAAGATTAAAATGCCAACTTGTAAGTATGACGGGAGATCCGATCCTGAAGATCACATCTCTGCCTACGAAGGACATATGCTGCTATACACTGACACCAATTCGGTGTGGTGTAAGGTGTTCCCTTCAACTCTGGCCGGTTTGGCGCAAACGTGGTACAAAAGCATACCACCGGCAACAATTTTTGACTTCCACCAGCTCACATCCATGTTCGTAACACATTTCGTTAGCAATAAGCGAAGGGAAAAGACCACCGGTGAGCTGATGTCAATCAAGCAGGGAGAGAAGGAGAGCCTGAGGGATTACATTGGCCGTTTCAATTCTGAAGCCGTTACAATCCCTAGCCTACAGCAAGAGGTCGCGGTGTTGGCACTGATTACCAGTTTGAAAGAGGGAACGGCCTTCAGAAGTTATCTAGGTCGTAAGAAGCTGACTAGCCTAACTGAAGTCCTTGGAAAAGCTAACGAGTTTATCCGAGGAGAAGAGTTTGATAAGGCGGCTACCTAGAAGAGGTCTGATGGAGATGGCAGGGAGAAAGAAAGAGAAAAGGAGAAAGAGAAGGATAAAAGCCGGAAGGATAGAAAATCCGATAACTCCGGGAGACGGGAGGAAAGCAACGCGGTCAAGAAGGGCCAGGAAGGACGGCCAGACCGCTATCACAACTACACTCCCCTAACAAAATCCAGGGCCGAAATATACGAGTTGCACATGTAAGATGATAAGTGGCAACGGCCCAGGAAGATGTATTATAAAGGCCGGGACAGGTCCAAGTGGTGTGACTTCCACAAGGATCACGCCCATATAACTGAAGACTGCAAGGACCTGAGGGACGGCATCGAAGGCCTGATACGAAGAGGCTACTTCAAGCAGTATCAGGCGAGGACGGATCGCCGTGAAGGGTCCTCCAAAGAAGAAGATGGGAAGAGAAAACCCGTTAAAGAAAGAATAACGGAGATACACGTCATATCGGGCGGCCCAGTCCACGGCGGCAGTATTCACGGCGCCAAAGCCAGCCTCAAGGAGGTAAGACACCAAGTGAATTATCACAACACCGGCAAGTGGCCGGCGCCACCAATCATGCCATCCTTCTCATTCACAGCGGAGGACGCTAGCGGAATTATCTACCCTCACGATGATCCATTGGTAGTATCTCTGCAAATTTCAACGGCAATGGTCCACCGCATTCTGGTGGATGGCGGCAGCTCTGCTAACATTCTCTTCATGCCTACATTTGAGAAGATGGGGTTAGGAAGATCTTGTCTCAAGCCGGTCTCATACCCGATAATCGGTTTTACCGGAGCATCAGTCATTCCTGAGGGTACCATTAAGCTACCGGTGAAATTGGGAGAAGGATCTCATTCATGCGATCTCATGGTGGAATTCCTGGTAGTTGATGTGCCCGCAGCTTATAATGCCATCATTGGAAGACCATTGATCCATGACGCTCAGGCCGTAGTATCAACCTATCATTTGACGATGATCTATACGTCAAATAGTGGAAAGCCGGAGAGGCTAAAAGGGAATCAAGAGTCGGCGAGAGCCTGTTATCTGACGGCTCTGAAGAGCTCTAGTCACAAAAGGCCGGCAGAGTCTCCACCATCGGAGCGAAAGAGGCGACGAATTGAGAACAAAGCAAGCAAGGATTTGTCGATGGAAAACTTTGAGGGAAGGCCGGCAGATTTGCCGAGACCTAGCCCAGAAGGAGAAACCGAGGAAGTTAGCCTAGAGCTAGAAAGGCCCGAAAGGACAGTAAAAAAAGGGCCCGATCTGGCCGACAACGTCAAAGTAAACTTGATCAGCTTACTGCGAAGCAATGCTGACGTCTTTGCCTTCTCAGCGGATGAGATGCCGGGAATAGATCCCGCGTTCATGGTACACCGGCTAAATGTGAACGAAGATGTAAGGCCGGTAAAACAGAAAAAGCGAAATTTCTCTTCCGAGAAAAACGCAGCCATCAAGGAGGAGGTGGGCAAATTGCTAGCAGCGGACTTCATCGAACCATGTGACTATCCGGAATGGCTGGCAAACGTGGTAATGGTTAAAAAAGCTAATGGGTCTTGGCGGATGTGTGTAGATTTCACTGACCTCAACAAAGCCTGCCCAAAAGATTGCTACCCGTTGCCTAGGATCGATTAGTTGGTTGACTCTACCAGCGGCCATGCGCTGCTGAGTTTTATGGACGCCTTCTCTGGGTACCATCAAATCAGCCTCCTAGTTGCGGACAAAAACAAGACGGCGTTCATAACAGAGGCCGGGGTATATGCATACAAGGCCATGCCGTTCGGCCTAAAGAATGCTGGAGCTACTTACCAGAAACTGGTGGACAAAATATTCGCGCAGCAAAAAGGCCGGAATGTAGAAGTCTATGTTGACGATAGCATCGTCAAAAGCTTGACGGAAGAGGCCCACATCACAGACCTTGACGAAACCTTTGCGACTTTGCGAGAATAACGAATGAAGCTTAACCCCAAGAAGTGCGTATTTGGGGTAAGATCTGGAAAATTCCTTGGCTTCATGGTCAGTAAAAGGGGAATAGACGTCAATCCTGATAAGATCAAGGCGATAAGTGACATGCCGGAACCAAAGAGTATCCGGGATATCCAGAAACTGACCGGCAAGATGGCGGCGTTAACGAGGTTTGTCTCCAAGTCAGCTGAGAAAGCGTTGCCGTTCTTTAAAGTTCTAAGGGTAAACAAGAGGTTCGAATGGAGGGATGAGCAGAAGCAGGCCTTTGAGGCCGTTAAAGAGCATTTCAAGAGGCTACCAACTATTACCCGACCCAAGATGGGGGATAAGCTGCAATTATACGTCTCGGTGTCGGCCAAGACGGTAGCGGCAGTACTGCTAGTAGAAAAGAGCAAGCAGCAGCATCCTATCTACTTTGTGAGCCATGTCTTAGCTGGAGCTGAACAAAGGTATGAGTTGCTGGAAAAAATGGCTTACGCCGTGCTGATAGCGGCCAGGAAGTTGCGACCATATTTCGATTCACACACCATCCAGGTACTCACAAACCAGCCTCTAGAAAAAGCGCTGCATAAGCTAGATACGACCGGCAGGTTGCTCAAATGGGCGATAGAGCTGTCCGAGTTCGACATAGAATATCGGCCAAGAACAGCTATCAAGGCGCAGGCTCTGGCCGACTTCATAGTCGAGACCACCTGCGAGGAAGTCGAAGGGCCAGCTGGCACCTGGCAAATATCGGTAGACGGCTCAGCGGCCCAAATAGGGGCAGGTGCAGGAGTGGTCATGACATCTCCCGAAGGAGACATTTTCGAATATGCCGTCCGATTTGGGTTCAAAGCATCCAACAACGAGGCAGAATATGAAGCTGCAATAGCGGGAATAAGTTTGTGCATAGCGTCTGGAGCAAGGAAAATACGGATGACAACAGATTCCCAGCTTATATCGAGCCAGATCAAGGGTACCTACGAAGCCAAGGAACCGATAATGCAGAAGTACCTGGAAAAGGTAAAACAGATAACGGCTCCGCTACAGAACTTCGAAATAGTGTTGGTCCCTCGCACGGAGAACATGGCGGCCGACGCTCTATCAAAGTTGGCAAGTTCAAGCACAACGGATATCAAACGGAGAGTGATGGTGGCAACACTGCTGGAGAGAAGCATAGAGGTCGCCCAGGCAGAGGTGAACGAAGTCGCTCAAAAGGGCGAATGGTACGACGGCATACTGGCATACAAGAAAACGGGAAATTTGCCCACTGATAAGATGGCGGCAAGAAAGCTAAAGCGAGAAGCTCCCTGGTTTTGTGTTTTCCAAGGCCAACTGTACAAGAAGCGTTTTTCACTGCCACTCCTGAGGTGTGTAATGGCCCATGAGGCCACAAAAATAATAGAGGAAATACACGAAGGGGTATGTGGGAATCATATTGGTGGAAAAACGCTGGCTTTAAAAGCCTTAAGGGCCGGTTTCTACTGGCCGACAATGTTGATGGACGCACAGGCATATGTAAAGAAATGTGACAAATGCCAGAGGTTTGCACCGGTCATCCATCAGCCGGCAAATGATTTGCAGCCGATCTTGAATCCAATCCCTTTCGCTCAGTGGGGGATGGATATTATTGGACCATTCGCGCCGACATCTGGAGGAAGGAAGTTCCTGATAGTAGGAATAGACTACTTCACAAAGTAGATTGAAGCCGAGCCGACTGCAAAAATAACGGCTAATCAGGTTAGGAAGTTCATCTGGCAAAACCTCATCACAAGGTTTAGGATTCCTATGGGGATAGTCATGGATAATGGCGTCCAGTTTGATTGCGGGCCGATAAAGAGCTTCTAAAGCCCATACGGCATCAAATTTGCATATTCCTCCGTGTGCCACCCCCAGAGCAATGGCCAGGCCGAAGCCGCCAACAAACAACTTCTCAACGCTCTTAAAAAGAAGCTAGATGATTTGAAGGGCGCCTGGGACGATATGGTTTCCGAGGTATTATGGTCTAATAGAACCACTGAAAAGGAAGCGACAGGAGAGACTCCTTTCAGATTGGCATTCAGGGCTGAGGCAGTGCTACCGGTCGAAGTTGGACTGCCGAATTGGCGGATTCTAAACTACGACCCAGAATTGAACAACAGGTTGCACAGAGAAGAACTTGATCTTTTGCCGGAAGTCAGACTAGCGGCGGAATTACGGTCAGCAGCATACAAGGATCGGATAAGCAAGGCCTACAACAAATGGGTAAGAAGCCGGCCGATCGAGAAAGGCGACCTGGTACTCAGGTGCACAGCTGCTACCGGTAAAGCTCACATAGATGGCAAGTTGACGGCAAACTGGGAGGGACCGTACCTTGTAAAGGAGGAAATCGTCCCATGTGCTTATCGGCTGGAAGACATGGCCGGCAAACTGCTTAAGAACAGCTGGAACGCTAGCGTACTTAAGAAGTACTTTGTTTAATGTTGATTACCTTTAGATTCATAGCAATAGTTGCATGGCATTGTTGCCGATTTCGTAGTTTGTTTGAAATAATAATTGTCTATTTTTAATAAGATCAATTTCCGGTATTGCATATACAAGTTGTTTCTGTACTTATGACGGTCTATAATACGACCAATGAAAAAGAATCACTCCTAGACAGTCAATGACCTACGTGGATCTGCTGTCACGAGGGAAGAAGGTCCCTTGACGGTCAATGACCTAAGTGGATCTGCCGTCAAAAGGAGCTAACGGTTCGAGTGCTCTGGGGATGGTCAATGACCCAAGAGGATCTGCCAACCCAACGAGTACAATGCCGGCGGGAACACCCCACCTCATAACTGGTCAATGACCCTAGTGGATCTGCCGGAACGAAATAGTAAGTTAAAACTATTTGCCGGTCTATGAGCCACAGCGGATCTGCCGGAATGATGGAAATAAATGGAAAAAATAAAACGGCAAAGCAATTAACCGACACAGGTATATGAAGAAAAAACATATTCCATTAATAACAAAAGAGGTTACATCCTATTCTAACAAAAAAGTAAGGCCAGCCACAAGCTGCCAGATCAGAAGCAAATGAAGAAAGATGAAGACCTAAACTAAGCAACCTAGGCAGCTTCAGAGGTAGGAGCCTTGTCGCCATCTAGGACCGATTCGGGAACGGAGCCGACAGGACTCTTGTCAAGAATGACAATGCTGTCAGTCGGGTCATCAGTAATTCCTAGATCGGCCTGTTCACCGGCAGCTTCAGGCTCAGCTTCCTCGAACTCGACTCGAGGATCGGCATTGGCGATGTCGGCTTCAGTCACCCCCAAATCCAGATCCTCGCCCTCCACCGGGATCTCGAATTCTCGTCGGCTGTGGGCCTCCTCGACGCGGCTCCAGTCCAGGTCCGGGAAAGTGTGCCTGGTGCACCGCATAGCGGCGGCCCAACCCCCGTTGTACCGGTTTGTTAACCGGTGTACAAAGTCGATGGACCGCCGGTAGTCGGCCACAGCGTTGGCTTCCCGGCCCTTTGCGGCAGTTAGCACCTCCTTCACTTTTGTCAGCTCGACGTCCTTGTTTTTCAAGAGGAGCTTACTGCTGGAGGCCGCCGCCTTAGCGCTCTGGAGGTCCGTGTTGGCTTTGTCCAGATCAGTCTTCAGCTTCTTCCGTTCATTGCCGATATTCACCAACTCCGCATTCTTCGCGGCAAGTTGGTCTTGGGTGGCCTGATGATCTTCCACTTCGCCATAATAAGCGCCCTGGAAATACCGGTAACGATTGCAGAGTTCTTTACCGGAATGAGCCGCCTGAAACAGATGAAAAATAAAAAAGAGTTAAGACAAGGGTGGTAAACAGAAGAAAAAAACAATAACACCGCTAATTCTGAAAAACTTACCACGGCCAAATTATGCGCGTGAACAACAGCAGCAGCCTGTATCTGGTCTACAGGCATGTCGTACTTCAACTGGAGCCCTTTCAGGAGCCGGTACCCCAGGTTACCGCCATCGAGAGGACGGTCCAGCAGCAGAGACTCGTCATCGAGGACGTTAAGCTTTGCCTGGAAGTGAGCCCCATCACGAACCGGAGATCGGGTCCACCGTTTCCGAAGGATTTCCGGCACCTCCACCTCGGCCTGCTCTATGAAGCCTGACTTGCGCGGCTGAGCAAAATGTTCCAGCTTAGGAATCATAGCCGGCAAAGTCAGCTGTCTGTAAATTTTGGGCCTCAAGGAGGAGGTGCCGACCTCAGCTACCCGCCCAGATAATAGCCTCTTCGGCTCCTTCTCACCGACAGCAATCTCCTCACCATCCTCCTTCCTGGGAGCCTTAGCTTGAGGCCGCCTGGACGTCTCAGCTTCCCCCTCGGCCTTCCTTTTGGCAGGGGCTGGGGTAATCTTTTTGGGAGGAGGCTGGACGGTCTTCTCAGGAGCAGGGACGCCAGATTCACCGCGGCCAGCGCCGCGAGCCTTACCACCCCGGCCTCCAACGCTGGGGGGAATAGACGTAAATTTCCTGGCCGGCTTTGGAGGCATATTGCTGATTGGAATATAGTTTTGATTGAGGTGAAGAGCCTGCCGGATTAAGTGCTCCCGACCTACATTCAGAGGAATAAAAGAACGTTAGCAACAAACAATGAGGTAAAATATAAATTATGTACCGGCATCATACTTAATTACCAGAGCGTTCTGATTGGCAAAAGCCCAAAGCGGAAAGAGGGGCGTTGCCTAAAATATAATCGGCATGAGGTAGCCAATTGAGAGGCACGAGAACGTGCTTCCCTCCTTTAGGGCCGGGTTTCGAAGAGGCCTCAAAGAAATTGAAAGCCTCCAATTCCCGGTGGGTCATTCGCCTGTCAAGGATGTGTTCCATCCTTGGGCGAGGCTTCGTCCAATACCGGCGTAGGGGAAAGTCAGCCGGCACCCGCACCCAGAAGAAGCGGGGTTGCCAGTTTTTCAGGGATGTCAGCTTTGGGTACACCGTCAGTTTCTTGGGCCGGGTATACATAGACATCCAGCCACCCTAGCCGAGTTCCCTCTCGGCCTGTGACTGCTTCCTTTTACCTTTCCCTTTGCCCTTCACGGAGCCATCGTCTTTAATCCAATGTAACTTCCGGAACAGGTTCAGGGTCTCCGG
Organism: Beta lomatogona; assembly: GCA_947646795.1. NCBI lineage: Eukaryota > Viridiplantae > Streptophyta > Magnoliopsida > Caryophyllales > Amaranthaceae > Beta > Beta lomatogona. The sequence goes on from CANSNZ010000072.1 coordinate 1,583,261, forward strand.
AAACCTCTTATATCGGACGGTCCAGGCATAGCATATCAAAATACGCGAGGATAACGGCGTTAGCTGGGATAAGCAAATGTTCCAGGCTTTGAAGATCTTTGCTATAAAAGGATCTAGGGGAAATCTCAACCCAAAGTCTAGCTTATGGGCACAGACCGCTACGTGACCAGGCGGGCAATCTGTTACCCGGCATCCCTCAGGTGGCATTACCAATCCATACCCTTCGGGGAAGGCAAAATACTCGGAGCCTTTCCGGCAAAAATCGCTATTTAATGCCGTCCTTCTCCAGTTTTTGTCGATCTGAATGAAGGACGGACTGCCGGCCTCGCAAGGAGGCATGTACAGGTCCTCTAGCGTTTCATCGTCGTCCTCAGGGATGACTTCGGCCGGTTCTTCGTCGGAGTTAGCTTCCAAAGATACCGACTCCTCGTCCGACATCATATCGCGTAAGACGCTGTCAACATCTTCTGAAGCAACAGAGGAGGCTCCAGAAGGTGGACCCGTAGACGTGCCGGCCGCAGGTGGGAATAGTACAGAGGATCGTTCTGCTATCCCCAGCATGGTCCCATATTGCCCTGATACCGGCACTCATACAGCTTCTCCAAAAGCCCTAATGGCTGTGAGGGGGGAGGCGTGTAGTGTCGACTCTTCAGGGCCCCTACCGGAAGTACTACAATCATGACCAGATTTACTCCTATGTTCATGGGGGCGGTTTACTACCGGTGAATTACTGGATGTTGTAAGACTAGCAGATTTAGTATCAGAATTGAAGTCGCTATCGGTCAAAGATTGGGGACTTTCAGAAATGTTTTGTGAGTCAGAATGAGAAGACATGATTACTTGAAGAAATTAAGAAAAAGTTTGGTAAAATACCTGGAAAGAAGGAAAAGAGCGATAGCTGGCACTGAGAATAGCCGATTAGAGAGTCACGACGAAAGACCGGCAACTGAAAGAACGCTAGGTCTCGAGTAGAATGATTGCTTGAAGGTTTGAAAGTGATGTGAAAATGTGAAGCTGCACTGTGAAAAACACTATTTATAACAAGCTTCATGGCTCGGATTAAGCGACGTTTCGTCTTCCCGTCCCGATCACGCCACGTGTACCCTGAGCTTAGAAACAGCTGTGATCAGCTACTGACACCCTAGTCAAATCAGCACAAGGATCGAGACGACGGTTCATATTCCGCTAACTGACCCTATTATCCGGATGTCTCTAAGCGGCTTCAGGATAAAAACATGATTTTCAACATCCATAACGGCTCAACTCTAATTAAGCTGGATATCCCTGTACCAGGTATACCGGCTTGGGGGCTAGTTGTATGGGGGTTGAACATATTCCCTACCGGTCTGTTCAAACCGTACTTGATCGTTATGGTCAGCTCAGTCTGAAGAACCCATCTCAATTGGGTATAATCGTATCGGCTACCGGTATGTCGTACATGCCGGCTACATCGGTATACCTTATCGGTATTCATTATGTGGGCCATTGTCTGAATGGGCCTGGGCTGATCCAGTATTGACTTAATGCGCCTCTGGGCCTAAAGATAAGTATCATAAGAGGATAGAAATGCATCTTACCAATGGGAGTAGTGTCCTACCTCGCTAAGGACACTACCGGCTCCTATAGATACCCCCCTGACCTGAGTCATAAGGTACGTTCACAAACACCCACACATTATACTTAAGACATCCCGTCCGTACCCTTTACTGACTTAGGCATCGGAGGGGCGTTCCTCGGATCAACCCCCGAGGTTAGTTTACTTGTTTTGCAGGACATTAAACCGGCTTGCTACGCAAAGAAGATACCGGTTCACTTCATACCACTTATTCCATACCGGAACAATATATATTCTGTTTTACCATATTTCATTGCTAACTTATGATTTTTAATTACCTTCCAGAAGTCCGGCCATGCATTTTCTCGAAACAAAGGATATCCAACCCATAAAAGCGAAATCTTATTGTGAAGAAAGTGAAGAGAATGTTGAGAGAATAGTGTTAGATTATCAAGTTAAAGACGAACTGCAGCCTAAAAGTCATTCAGGTACGGGAAATGTTATTTTTAATAACAACGGATGGATTCTTATATCCACCAACGGACATGTTTTAGATGTAGCTTTTGATAAAACCTTATTTCAAGGTTAAGTTTTATAAAGGATATGAATCGAAAGGATTCTCTATTGTGTCAAGCGCTAATGACGCTAAGAATGAAATAGGATTATTATTTGGGTATTGTGGAAAAGAGAGTATTAAAAAATTAAAACCCGCAGAATTTACGGTTAAACCACCAACAGTAGGAACAAAAATTTATAGGTGTTCCTTTCCCAATAGTGTTTATTCCGTATGGAGAGCTGATGGAAACATAACTGGCATTAATGTTTCTGCGGCTCCGTTTATGAAATTTTAGAGGCCTAAGAGCGAACCTACATATTAGGGCCCTAATTAGATCCAAGATTTTTAAACGTTTGATTTTTCAATTCAGACCGAAAAATAAACAATTGTTAGGTCCATACCATTTTCTTGAGAGACCTAAGAGCGAACCTACATATGACCTCATCCTACCTCTTTGGATCTATGAGCTATCTTGTGCATAATGTTACTAAAACGAAGTTCTATTAATGGAACTTCATAAAAAGAGGTGTATAGTTCGAACTTTGATTCGATCATGACTAGTTTGAAATGAAAGGTCAGATTACTAAAATGTCGGGTGTTTAAGGAGTAAGATCTTGCATTGAAACATAAGGAAAGTTCTTCCACCATCAGGACTGGACTTTGGCTTCTCAAATTCTTTAGTGTTTCACAAGCTTTATTAAGAATATATATGAAGGTCCTAATTACATATTACTTGAAATGACCGGCAACCAAGTTATTTCACAATAGTTATTATGTCTCTACTCTCTACTTAAGTTTCCTGGTAATCTAAGAGATTCTTAATGTTACAAAAAAGAAACATCAGTGTCTTCGTCGAAAAAGAAGGGGAAGTGTTGCGCTCATCAGCAAATAAGGGACGTGATAATTGCAGTTATAAAAAATACTCCAGTAAATTAAACGAGGATGAGGATAGAGGGTCATTTATCCTTTTCATAATAAACAGTAAATATCAATGTTTTATCACTCATAAGGGCCATAATAACACTGTAGATGTAAACAGTATAGGCGTTGTGACTTTTTTTTAAAGGGTTAGTTTCATTCTTTTCACTTGCTTTTCTTTCTTCTTCCCTCACCTTGCATAAGTTCGACCATGCATTTTCTAGAAGCAAATGATACCCTACGCATAAAAACGAAATCTTATTGGGAAGAAATTGAAAAGAATGTTGTGAGAATAATGTTAGATTATGAATTTAAAGACAAATTGCAGCCTAAAGGTCATTCAGGTACGGGAAATGTTATCTTTAATAACTACGGATGGATTCTTATATCTTCATGTGGACATGTTTTAGATGTTGCTTTTGATAAAAAAAAACAAGAAGTTACAAACCTTGAAGTTAAGTTTTATAACGGATATGAATCGAAAGGATTCTCTGTTGTGCCAAGCGCTAATGACGCCAAGAATGAAATAGGATTATTATTTGGGTATTGTGGAGAAGAGAGTATTAAAAAATTAAAACCCGTAGAATTAGCGGTTTAACCACCAACAGTAGGAACAGAAATTTATGTGTTTCTTTTCCTATAGTGTTTATTCCAAATGGAGAGCTAAGAGAAACATAACTGGTATTAATGTTTCTATAGCTCCGTTTCTGTAATTTTGGAGCCATAATGGAAACCTACATATTAGTGCCATAATTAGATACAAGATTTTTAAATGTTTCATTTTTCGATCCAGACCGAAAAATAAACAGTTGTTTGGTCCAGATCATTTTCTTGTGAGACTTAAGAGCGAACCTACGTATGACCTTTTCCCACCTCTTTCGATCTATATGCTTTCTTGTGCATGATATTAGTAAACGAAGATCTATTAATAGAAATTCAAAAAAAAGAGGCGTATAATTCAAACTTTTATTCAATCAAGACTAGTTTGAATTGAATGGTCAGAATAATAAAATGTCGGGTGTTTAAGGCGTAGGATCTTGCATTGAAACATAAGGACAGATCTTCCACCATCAGGATGGAGTTCGGCTTCTCATATTCTTTAGTGTTTCACAAGCTTCATCAAGAATATATATCAAGGACCTAAATAAATATTACTGGAAATAAACTGCAACCAAGGTATTTCACAATGGTTATTATGTCTCTACTCTCTACTTAATTTTGCTGGTAATCTAAGAGATTCTTAATGTTACAAAAAAGAAACATCAATGTATTCATCGAAAAATAAGGGGAACGGTTGCGCTCATCAGCAAAGACGGGACGTGATAATTGGGGTTATAAAAAATACTTCAATGAATTAAACAAAGATGATGATAGAGGGTCATTTGTCCTTTTCATAATAAACAGTGAATATTAATGTTTTATCACCCATAAGGGCGATAATAACACTGTAAATATAAACAGTAAAGGGGTAGTGACTTTTTTTAAAGTGTTTATTTCATTTTTTTCACTTGCTTGTCTTTGTTCTTCCCTTGCTTGCCTAACGTTTAAAAACCAAGTCCCCAACCTTGCTTCTCTTTCATTCTTCTCTGCATATACAAGGTTTATTTTGGCACCAAAAATTTATGATGTTTGTAAATATGCTTTTCTATAGTTATATATATATATATATATATATATATATATTTATATATATATATATATATATATATATATATATTCTGTTTTACCATATTTCATTGCAAACTTTTGATTTTTAATTACCTTGCTGAAGTCCGGCCATGCATTTTCTAATAAAACAAAGGATACCCTACGCATAAAAGAGAAATCTTATTGGGAAGAAAGTGAAAAGAATGTTGAGAGAATAGTGTTAGATTATCAAGTTAAAGACAAACTGCAACCTAAAGGTCATTCAGGTACTCTCAAAAAAAAAAAAAAGGTACGGGAAATGTTATTTTTAATAACAACGGATGGATTCTTATATCCACCTGCGGACATGTTTTAGATGTAGCTTTTGATAAAAAAACAAGAAGATACAAACCTTGAAATAAGGTTTTATAACGGATATGAATCGAAAGGATTCTCTATTGTGTCAAGCGCTAATGACGCTAAGAATGAAATAGGATTATTATTTGGGTATTGTGGAGAAGAGAGTATTAAAAAATTAAAACCCGCAGAATTTGCGATTAAACCACCAACAGTAGGAACCAAAATTTATAGATGTTCCTTTCCCTATAGTATTTATTCTGTATGGAGAGCTGAAGGAAACATAGCTAGTATTAATGTTCCTGCAGCCCCGTTTTTGAGATTTTGGAGGCTTAAGGGCGAACCTATATATTAGGGCTCTAATTAGATCCAAGATTTTTAAATGTTTGAATTTTCGGTCCAGAACGAAAAATAAACAATTGTTTCGTCCAGACCATTTTCTTGTAAGACCTAAGAACGAATCTACGTATGACCTCATCCTACCTCTTTCGATCTATGAGCTTTCTTATGCATGATGTTAGTAAAACGAAGTTCTATTGATGGAACTTCAAAAAAAGAGGTGTATAGTTCGAACTTTGATTCAATCATGACTAGTTTGAAACGAAAGGTCAGATTACTAAAATGTCGGGTGTTTAAGGAGTAACATGTTGCATTGAAACATAAGGACAGTTCTTCCACCGTCAGGAATGGACTTCGGCTTCTCATATTCTTTAGTGTTTAACAAGCTTCATCAAGAATATATATGAAGATCCTAATTCAATATTACTTAAAGTGACTGGCAACCAAGTTATTTCACAATGGTTATTATGTCTGTACTTTCTACTTAAGTTTGCTGGTAATCTAGAAGATTCTTAATGTTACGAAAAAGAAATAGCAGTGTCTTCGTCGAAAAAGAAATCAACAAAGAAGAGTCGTGATAATTGGGGTTATAAAAAATACTCCAATAAATTAAACAAGGATGTTGATAGAGGGTCATTTGTCCTTCTCATAATTAACAGTGAATATCAATGTTTTATCTCCTATAAAGGCCATAATAACACTATAGATGTAAACAGTAAAGGCGTAGTGACTTTTTTTAAAGGGTTTGAATCATTCTTTTCACTTGCTTCTCTTTCTTCTTCCCTTGATTGCTTAACGTTTAAAAATCAAGTCACCAACTTTGCTTCTCTTTCTCTTTCATTCTTCTCCGCATATACAAGGTTTGTTTTGGCACCAAAAATTTATGATGTTTGTAAATATGCTTTTCTATAGTTAAATGTATGTATGTATGTATATATATATATATATATATATATATATATATATATTTATATATATATATATATATATTGTTTTACCATATTTTATTGCTAACTTATGATTTTTCATTACCTTGCTGAAGTCCGGCCATGTATTTTCTAGAAACAAAGGATATCCCACGCATAAAAGCGAAATCTTATTGGGAAGAAATTGAAAAGAATGTTGTGAGAATAATGTTAGATTATCAAGTTTAAGACGAACTGCAGCCTAAAGGTCATTCAAGTACTTGAAATGTTAATTTTAATAGCAACGGATGGATTCTTATATCTACATGCGGACATGTTTTAGATGTAGCTTTTCATAAAAAACAAGAAGTTACAAACCTTAAAGTTAGGTTTTATAACGGATATGAATTGAAAGGATTCTCTATTGTGTCGAGCGCTAATGACGCCAAGAATGAAATAGGATTATTATTTGGGTATTGTAGAGAAGATAGTATTAAAAAATTGAAACCCGCATAATTTGCGGTTAAACCACCAACACTAGGAACAAAAATTTATATCTGTTTCTTTCCATATAGTGGTTATTCCATATGGAGAGCTGAGGGAAACATAGCTGGTATTAATGTTTCTGCGGCGCCGTTTCTGAGATTTTGGATGCCTAGAGGCGAACCTACATATTAGGGCCCTAATTAGATCAAAGATTTTTAAATGTTTGAGTTTCGGTCAAGTCCGAAAAATAAACAGTTGTTTAGTCCAGACCATTTTCTTGTGAGAACCAAGTGCGAACCTACGTATGACCTCATCCTACCTCGTTCGATCTATGAGTTTTCTTGTGCATGATGTTAGTAAAACGAAGTTCTATTGATGGAACTTCAAAAAAAGAGGTGTATATTTCGAACTTTGATTCAATCATATGACTATTTTGAAACGAAATGTTAGATTCTAAAATGTCGGGTGTTGATGGATTAAGATCTTGCATTGAAACATACAGACAGTTCTTTCACCATCAGGATTGGACTTCGGCTTCTCATATTCAATGTTTCACAAGTTTCGTCAAGAATATATATGAAGGTCCTAATTAAATATTACTTGAAATGACCGGTAACCAAGGTATTTCACAATGGTAATTATGTCTCTACTCACTACTGAAGTTTGCTGGTAATCTAAGAGATTCTTAATGTTACAAAAAAGAAACATCAGTGTCTTCGTCGAAAAACAGGGAGAAGGGTTGCACTCATCAGCAAAAAAGGGACCTGATAATTGGGGTTATAAAAAATACTCCAATAAATTAAACAAGGATGATGATAGAGGGTCATTTGTCCTTTTCATATTTAATAGGAATATCAATGTTTTATCACCGATAAGGGGCATAATAACACTGTAGATGTAAACAATAAAGACGTATTCTCTTTCTTTTTCCCTTGCTTGCTTAACGTTTAAAAACCAAGTCCCCAACTTTGCTTTTTTTTCTTTTTCATTCTTATATATATATATATATATATATATATATATATTATTATATATATATATATATATATATATATATATATATATATTCTGTTTTAACATATTTCATTGCTAACTTATGATTTTTAATTACCTTGCTTGAAGTCCGACCATGCTTTTTCTAGAAACAAAGGATACCCTACGCATAAAAGCGAAATCTTACTAGTAAGAAATTGAAAAGAAGGTTGTGAGAATAATTTTAGATTATCAAGTTAAAGACGAACTGCAGCCTCAAGGTCATTCATGTACTTGAAATGTTATTTTTAATAACAACGGATGGATTCTTATATCTACCAGCGGACATGTTTTAGATGTAGCTTCTGATAAAAAAAAAAAGAAGTTACAAACCTTAAATTTTGGTTTTATAACGGATATGAATCGAAAGGATTCTCCGTTATGTCTAGCGCTAATGACGCCAAGAATGAAATAGGATTATTGTTTGGGTATTGTGGAGAAGAGAGTATTTAAAATTTGAAACATGAATAATTTGTTGTTAAACCACCAACAATAGGAACAAAAATTTATATGTGTTCCTTTCCCTATAGTGTTTATTCCATATGGAGAGCTGAGGGAAACATAGCTGCTATTGATGTTTCTGCGGCGCCGTTTCTGAGATTTTGGAGGCCTAAGGGTCAACCTACATGTTAGGCCCTAATTAGATCCAAGATTGTTAAATGTTTGAGTTTTCGGTCCAGACCGAAAAATAAACTGTTGTTTGGTCCAGACCGTTTTCTTGTGAAACCTATAAACGAAACTACGTATGACCTCATCGTATCTCGTTTGATCTATGAGATTTCTTGTGCATCATGTTAGTAAAACGATGTTCTACTTATGGAACTTCAAAAAAAGAGGTGTGTAGTTCGAACTTTGATACAATCATGACTAGTTTGAAACGAAAGGTCAGATTGCTAAAATGTCGGGTGTTTAAGGTGTAAGATCTTGCATTGAAACATAAGGAAAGTTCTTCCGCCATTAGGAATGGAATTCGGCTTCTCAAATTCTTTAGTGTTTCACAAGCTTCATCAAGAATATATATGAATGTCCTAATTAAATATTACTTGAAATGACCGACAACCACGGTATTTCACAATGGTTATTATGTCTCTACTATCTACTTACGTTTGTTGGTAATCTAAGAGATTCTTAATGTTACAAAAAAGAAACATCAGTGTCTTCGTCGAAAAAATGGGGAAGAGTCACGCTCAACAGCAAAGAAGGGACGTGATAATTAGGGTTATAAAAAATACTCCAACAAATTAAACAAGGATGATGGTAGAGGGTCATTTGTCCTTTTCATAATAAACAGTGAATATCATTGTTTTATCACCCATAAGGGCCATAATAACAATTTAGAAGTAAACAGTAAAGACATAGTGACTTTTTTTAAAGGGTTTGTTTCATTCTTTTCACTTGCTTGTCTTTCTTCTTCCCTTGCTTGCTTAACGTTTAAAAACGAAGTCCCCAACTTTGCTTCTCTTTCTCTTTCATTCTTCTCTGCATATACAAGGTTTGTTTTGGCACAAAAAATATATGATATTTGTAAATAAGTTTTTCTAAAGTTAAATGTATGTATGTATATATATATATATATATATATATACATATATATATATATATATACATATATATATATATACATATATATATATATTCTATTTTACCATATTTCATTGCTAACTTATGATTTCTAATTACCTTACAGAAGTCCGGCCATGCATTTTCTAGAAGCAAAGGATACCCTACGCATAAAAGCGAAATCTTATTGGGAAGAAATTGAAAAGAATGTTGTGAGAATAATATTAGATTATTAATTTAAAGACGAACTGCAACCTAAAGGTCAGGTACGGAAAATGTTATCTTTAATAACAACGGATGGATTATTATATCTTCCTGTGGACATGTTTTAGATGTAGCTTTTGATAAAAAAAAACAAGAAGTTACAAACCTTGAAGTTAAGTTTTATAACGGATATGAATCGAAAGGATTTTCTGTTGTGCCAAGCGCTAATGACGCCAAGAATGAAATAGGATTATTATTTGGGTATTGTGGAGAAGAGAGTATTAAAAAAGTGAAACCCGCAGAATTAGCGGTTTAACCACCAACAGTAGGAACATTAATTTATATGTGTTTCTTTTTCTATAGTGTTTATTCCATATGGAAAGCTAAGGGAATCATAACTGGTATTAATGTTTCTATAGCTCCGTTTCTGAAATTTTGGAGCCATAAGGGGAAACCTACATATTAGTGCCCTAATGAGATCCAAGATTTTTAAATGTTTCATTTTTCGATCCAGACCGAAAAATAAACAGTTTTTTGGTCCAGACCATTTTCTTGTGAGACTTAAGAGCGAACCTACGTATTACCTTATCCCACCTCTTTCGATCTATATGCTTTCTTGTGCATGATGTTAGTAAAACGAAGTTCTATTAATAGAAATTCAAAAAAAGAGGTGTATAATTCGAAATTTTATTCAATCAAGACTAGTTTGAAACGAAAGGTCAGAATAATAAAATGTCGGGTGTTTAAGGAGTAAGATCTTGCATTGAAACATGAGGACAGTTCTTCCACCATCAGGATGGAGTTCGACTTCTCATATTCTTTAGTGTTTCACAAGTTTCATCAAGAATATATATCAAGGACTTAAATAAATATTACTTGAAATGAACGGCAACCAAGGTATTTCACAATGGTTATTATGTCTCTACTGTCTATTTATGTTTGCTGGTAATCTAAGAGATTCTTAATGTTACAAAAAAGAAACATTAACGTATTCGTCGAAAAAGAAGGGGAACGGTTGCGCTCATCAGCAAAGAAAAGACGTGATAATTGGGGTTATAAAAAATACTCAAATAAATTAAACAAAGATGATGATAGAGGGTCATTTGTCCTTTTCATAATAAACAATGAATATTAATGTTTTATCACCCATAAGGGCGATAATAACAGTTTAGAAGTAAACAGTAAAGACATAGTGACGTTTTTTAAAGGGTTTGTTTCATTCTTTTCACTTGCTTGTCTTTCTTCTTCCCTTGCTTGCTTAACGTTTAAAAACCAAGTCCCCAACTTTGCTTCTCTTTCTCTTTCATTCTTCTCTGCATATACAAGGTTTGTTTTGGCACCAAAAATTTATGATATTTGTAAATAAGTTTTGCTAAAGTTAATTGTATATATATATATATATATATATATATATATATATATATATATATATATATATATTTATATTATGTTTAACATATTTCATTGCTAACATATGATTTTTAATATCCTTGTAGAAGTCCGGCCATGCATTTTCTAGAAGCAAAGGATACCCTACGCATAAAAGCGAAATCTTAATTCGGAAGAAATTGAAAAGAATGTTGTGAGAATAATGTTAGATTATCAAGTTAAAGACGAACTGCAGCCTAAAGGTCATTCAGGTACGGGAAATGTTATTTTTAATAACAACTGATGGATTATTATTTCTACATGCGGACATGTTTTAGATGTAGCTTTTGATAAAAAAAAAACAACAAGTTACAAACCTTGAAATTAGGTTTTATAACGGATATGAATCGAAAGGATTCTCTATTGTGCCAAGTGCTAATGGTGTCAAGAATGAACACTACAAAAAAAGGTGAATTTAGCAACCAAATAAATTCGTCGCTTACTCAACAAAATCCGTCTGCAATTGCTTTAGCGTCCAAATTGGAGACGAAAAACCTTCGACGTGGAATCGCTGGTCGCCAAACAATATTAGCTACCAAAAGTTTAAAAATTCGTTGTCATTTTAGCGTCCAAGTTTAAATCACGTCGCGAACTTTAGCAACCAAATTTCATTGAGTTGGTCACTATTCCTAGCGTCGAATTTTGAAATCTCGTTACTAATTTATTGTTGAAGTTAACTACCAATATAATTTTTGTCGCTAAATCCTTTACCATATTGGAGGCACATATTACTCTTTGCTGCCTTTTTTTAATCTATGCTGCTGCTACTATAGAGATGAAAAAACACCTAAAAGTATAATCCTTAACATTTAGCAAAATAAACTCCATTCCTAGCCTTCATCAAAAAGATTAGACATGTCAATTTACATAGATCCAGAGCATAAATGCTAAAGAGAAACAATAAAAAGAGCATATTTTAAACTTAGCAGAGAATAAATCTACATGCTAGAACCTACTTTTTCTAGATCTAAAATATGTTCATTTAAGTACCATTTACAAAAACTATACCCCAAAATCCCACAATTGGATCAAGCTTTAATTTCCCCATGTTCAACAAAAAAAAAGCACCATGAGGATTGAATGTGGAGGCAATCACGAGGACAAACCGACATCAAGGGAAGCATTGCAACGTCCACTCAAAATAACTTGGAATTGTTCTTGAAGAGCCTTTACACTGTCATTTGTTTGATCAAGCTTCTTTGTAGTTGCAGTTAAACCTTCCCTTGTTTCAGCAAGCTCTTTCTTTAGTTGCATATTCTCGGAAGTGAGTTGCCCTACTTGACTTTCCAGTTGGTTAACATGATCTATTCGTGCTTTCTTTGCATCGTTAACTTTGTAGGGCCTTTCATAAAACATGTCAGCAGCTGAACCAAGACCATATATCCTCCCACTCTTCCAACCTCCTAAAGCCTCTAAGAACAAGTCATTTTCTGATTGTTGATTCTCAGATTCCAAGTTGACAACTTTCTTACTCTCAAAATCAGCCTAGATCAATCAAGAATGGAAAAAATTATAAGAATACTATCAACTATATCCACCAACATAATAAGTGTAATAGTCACAAACCACAACAGAACGAGCATGCTGGGAAGATTGGTTCAAAAAATCAGACTAGCAGATCAATCAAGAATGGACAGAATAATCAGCATACTAACACCTACATCCACCAAAATAATAAGTTTAATCATCACACCACAACAGAAATACAGAATGACAATGCAGGCATATTTATCAAAAAATTAAAGCTTTAGTATTTGTAATCCACTAAATATTAAAGAGTAACTAGCGGCTTAGTTGTTGTCTATTGCTATTATTTGAAATCTGAAGTTTTATATGAATTTTTCAAATTTAGGAATTAATCTCAAGTCTATGAATTTCTTGTTTTTTGTTGTTGTGTAGTGATACTACTTGTATAACATTCTTGGCCTTTAAGAAAAAATCAGGGGATGAGGGTGTTGTACAGTTGTAGGTCCAAGAGAGGAGTGCATCCATCAATAATTTCAAAACTATTTGTACAAGCACTACTTTATTATATCCAAATCACAAAAAAAAAAATAGTATCTCCAAACCCACAAAATCAGTTCATCGATTTTACACCAATTGCTTACCCATACTATTGTTCCATGATAACACTATGCAATTTAATAATCAGAACCAGAAAAGCAACAATGTCACAGATCACGATTTTCTTAGTGTCTTTCTTCATCATTTGATATTATTTAATGCATTTTAACAAAATATGATATCATGGCAGAGTGCATTATCTACAACTCAAAATATTAGCCACATTATGATTTCTCTTACCAATGGATTTCAGAAGTTTTAATTTACTAAGTTAAAAGCTAAAATATAGTAGACATACCCATACAGTTTCAGACGTCTTGTCAACAAACTTTTGATCCTTGTTCACATGACCTTTGCGATAAACCTCAGCTGGAGTTACTTTACGCTTCAATGTTTTTTCCTTGAAATGAACAAACTTTTAGTGAAAATACAATCAACTACTTATAACTAATCATAATCTGCTGCCATTAGTAAAGATGACAAGACATTTAATGGTGTGCTTAAATAAAAAAAAAACCTACCAGTTCAGTCCTTAGTTGTACAGTAGATTTGGATCCTTGGCAATGAAGTGGCATTTCTTTTTCGGGGTTCTTTTTATTCAAGGAACATTGTTTAGATTTTTTCTTGAAAACATCAGTAGCCCTATGCTGCATAATCTGAGATCTTATGCTTTGGGCACACCATGGTGCAACATAACCTTTTTTTGTACACATTGTAGATATCATACCCGACAGCCGTCTCTTACATTTCTTCTCCCATCCTTTCTTCACGGTCTTAGCCACCGAAGGATCCCAAGAAAACTTTGACTTCAATAGAAAAAGTAAAGAAGATTTTATACTATAAAGAAATTAGATGAATGTTCCATAATCACGTCAAATTATAGTAAAATAAAGGTTACCTTGAAGCCATTCCACCATATGCCTCGAGCTTCATTTGGAACCATTGACCAATTGCACCAAGGTCCACGAAAATACATCTTATATGAAGTTTCAACAACTTCTTTAACAACCTCATGATCATGAAACCTATATAGTAAGGTATAAGAATTGTCATGAGAAGGTCATTAACAAAACCCATCAAATCAATACACAAATGGAGAATAAATTAGAAAGAGTTTTTGGGCCAGAGGATGCAAAAATCAACATAGGCAAATTATATTGTTGATTAGCTAAGTCGTATATTGAGTTTTTTGAGAGAAAAAAGGCAATGGAAATGTACATACATGCTGGCAGTAGCATAAATTTCATGGAAAATAATTTCTAATATGTTATGTTATATAATCTATGAGCAGTGAACTTAACTTACCATAAACCATTAGTAGGGTGCAAGATAGCATCAATTTTATTAGAATTGCCCATTTCATCAGATACATTTGCACCTATTTCCTGATCTTCAGTGTTAGAATTAGGATCTTCATTCAGCACATCATTTTGATGAGTGTTATTTTCTTCAGTTTCAGGTGAGGTAACTGGTGAAGGAGAGCGATCACGCGGCTCAACACGAGGTAATACTGGTCGACCATAATTCCGAATGATCGGACCCATTCCATTGTGGCCACCTCTACGTCTACAAGTAGAACCATATTCTCTTCTCATATCCATCTCCACTTCAAGAAATATAGAGAAAACAAGATTAAAATATAATGAGCAGTAGCATGTATATTATATATATAATGACTTGACACTTAGTTTATAAAATAAAGTACATGAAGACTAAGTGAATGAAGACTAAGTGATTCAAAAACAAAATTATTCCATAGATTATCAATTGTTCACGAAGGATAACAGAACAACATGTGCACATATAATAAGAGAACTGAAAAAATGATACACATCAATCATCATCTTCTTCCTCTTCTTCCTCCTCTTCCTCCTGCTCATTTTGTTCATCCTCCCACTCATCCCAGTCATCACACTCATCTGCCCCCTCCCCTTCCTCCTTGTCCTCCTCCTCCTCCTCCTCGTCCTCCTCCTCGTCCTCTTCTCCAAAAATCTCTTCAACAACTTCATCTTCTTGTACATCTCCTTGAACATCTGAAAGTAAAGGGGGATTTTCAATAGCTTCCTCTTGATATGCAGATTGCTCCATTGGTGCATCAATGGAACCTCTTGCTTTAATGTTGAAGACGACCCACCATTGATTTCTTTCATTGCTTGAGCTAGGACATGGTGTATAATACACTTGCTCAACTTGATACGCTAGTACAAATGGATCATACTTAGGGTATTTTTTAGTGTGGTTCACCTCAACTAACTTATACTTCTCATGTGTCCTTGTACCTTGTCGAGGATCAAACCACTCACACTTGAATAAAGTTGTTTTGTAGGTCTTTTTTGCCCCAATATAAACCACTTCTATGACTTCTTGGAGGATGCCATAGTAATCATTTCCAAGTACACCTTTCACACAAACACCATAATTCATGTTGGACTTATTCTTGCCATAGTCATACGTGTGAAAATTATATCCATTGATGCGATAATTTTTGAACTTTCAAACCCTATTTGATGGACCAAGTGCCAAAGAATAGATCACATCGTCATTAGTTCCCTTTTCCAATACCTATACCAATTATATACATGAACACTAGTAAAAATAACTTTCATGTGAAATGTGAAAAGTGTTTGAGAGCAAAATGTTATCAATTAGAACTTACATATTCTTTGAACCAACTAGAAAACTTATCTTCATATTTGCTCCACACTTCGTCAGTATTTTTGCAATCATATGCTATCATCATTTGTCCCTCAAATAAACTGTTATTTTCATTGGTTTAATATTTTAATATGGTAAACTGCTAGTTGTATATAGAATTCAAAGAAAGATAGTAGGGTATAGGATTACCGTTCATATGGTGTGAGCAACTCACAATTATTTAGGACATATCGATGTGCGACGTTGTAATCCTTTTCGTCAAGATAATGGAATTTACCTTTCGAAGAGCTATGGCCAACACTACATGAAAACATCTCCGGTAGGTTTGAGTCTAATTGCTCGTCAGCACACGTATCAACCAATCCCAAATTACTTGCCTTCGTGTCAAAATCATTCTCAAAGTAAAAGGAGCAAAAATCGGAAATCTCTTCTGTAAGGTAAGCATTGCAAATGGAGCCCTCAACCCGAGCTTTATTTCCCACTTTTTTCTTGAGGTGGTACAAAAACCTGAGAGAGACCATTATCAATTACCATAAGTTTGTTTATGCGTAATTATTTTATAAGTGATATACAAAGAAATTAACAAAATTACCTCTCAAAAGGGTACATCCATCTGTATTGGACTGGCCCACCTACTCTTGCCTCATAAGGTAAATGAATAGGAAGATGTTCCATTGAGTTAAAAAAACTAGGTGGCAAGATTCTTTCAAGCTTACAAAGAATTTCTGGAATATTTTTCTCCAAACGAACCATGTCTTCAATTCTCAAAGTGGTGGAGCAAATATCTCTAAAAAATTGGCTCAATTCAGTCACAACATTCCACACATTGCTCGGCAAAAGATCTTTAAAAGCAATTGGAAGTAATCGTTGCATAAAGACATGACAATCATGACTTTTCATGCCTGATAACTTATGTTCCTTTGTATCAACGCATCTCCCCAAATTAGATGCATATCCATCAGGGAACTTTAATTTCTTAACCCATTCACATACAACTTTTGCTTTGTCTCTTGGCAGCACATAAGGAGCAACTGGCATCATCTCTTTGGACGTTCCATCACGAGATATACAAGCTTGAACTTCTAACTTTCGTCTTTTACAATAACGTTTTAAGTCCTTTCTTGCATTCATGTCATCCTTTGTCTTCCCCTTAACATTCATGATAGTGTGGAACAAGTTATCAAATACATTTTTTTCGATGTGCATGACATCAAGATTATGACGTATTAAGAGTTTACTCCAATAAGGTAACTCCCAAAATATACTCTGTTTGTACCAATTGTGCTTATCACCATAACCTTGTGGATGAAATTGCAAATTTCCACTTGAATACTCGCATGTTTTTGGCATAGAGGACACACGTTCCCAAACTTGATGTCCATTTAATCTCGGTGGAGGTAAGGCACATTCTGTCCTATTTTTGTAAAAACCACTTTTATTTTGTCGGAAAACATGATTATTAGGCAAGAATTGTCGATGGCAATCAAACCAAGTCTGCTTTCTACTATGACTCAATCTAAATGCTTTTGTATTCTCCATGCAATACGGACATGCCAATTTGCTAGCACTAGCTGTGCTCCACCCAGATAACATACCATAAGCCGGAAAATCACTTATAGTCCAAAGTAAAGCAACTTTCATCTGAAAATTTTGTTTCCTTGAAACATCATAAGTTGGCACTCCTACCTCCCATAAGAGCTTCAACTCCTCAATAAGAGGTTGCAAGAAGACATCCAGATTTCCCTTAGGACTCTTTGGACCCGGTATGATCAAGCTCACAAACATGAATGGTTTTTTCATACACAACCATGGTGGTAGATTATATGGAGTTACAATGACAGGCCAACAAGAATATTGCTTCCCCGACTTTCCAAATGGTGAAAATCCATCGATGCAAAGGCCAAGTCGGACATTTCGTGACTCTCTAGAAAAATCTTGAAATGTTTTGTCAAAATGCGTCCATGCCTCTCCATCACGTGGATGTGACATTGAAGTGCTATTTCTACTATTATTTGCATGCCATCTCATTTGATCTGCTGTATGTTTTGTTGCATACAATCTTTGCAACCTAGGAGCAATTGGCAAATAAGTGAGAACACTTTTAGGACTTCTCTTACCATTTGCTCTTAAAGTCTTGTAGCGACGTTCTTTGCAAAAAGAACATTCTGTAAGATCTTTATTTTCCTTCCAGAATAACATGCATCCATTTACACATACATCTATCTTATGATGTGGAAGTTCTAATCCGTCAAGCAATTTTCGAGTCCTATAAAAATTATCTGTCATTTTATTATCTTCTGGACACATATCTTTCATCAAAGATGTAACACTGTCAATGGCTCTATGAGGAATGTTGTATTCACACTTGATATTTGTTACCTTTGCAGCAACTGATAACAAAGACATCTTACATCCATCATATAAAGGCTTTTCAGCTGCCGCCAACATGTCAAAGAACTTCTTTTGCTCAGGTAAAGGATCCTCTTCCACAACATGCTCCATATCATATTCTGGTCCAAATGCATCTATAACCATATCCTTATAACGATTAGATGCATCTCGACTAGAGGTGGACCCACTACTTAGAGATTCATCCCTAAAGTGTTCTTCTCCATGACATGTCCAGCGATAATAGTCTGGCTTAAACCCATTCTTGTACAGATGTAGCTTGATGGTTTCGGGTTCTCGGTATGGTATATTTCGACATTTTGAACAAGGACATTTCATTAACCCATCAATCAAAACATTTTCTCGCTTACTAACAAAATCAATGAATTCATCGACTTTGTTAGCATAAATTAGGCTAAGAAATTTCCCGTCAAGTCTTTTATACATCCATTCTCGACTTGATGTCATGATACTGCCAACCAACTTGTATTAGTAGAATTATCATGATATGCATAAGATAAACATATTACATATATAATCTTCAAAACATCGTTTTCTTGTTGTTAGTGGTGCCAACATTGCATATTGAAACAGACCAATTTTAAGTAGCGGTGTGTTAAGTTTGACCTTAAAGTGTAGTTCAACTAGATTTGGATCGTATATGAGGATTTTTAGTAAAAACTATATAAATTTTGACCCCTTAAAGTAACAAATGTAGAAATACTTGCTTTAGGCCATGGTTCAATTGAAAATGAAATCCTAACTAGCTAGACTGTATTGAAGTTTGTGGAACTAACTTACTGTTTCTAGACAATTTAATCTAATTCACCTAAGTTAAAAGCTAGGTGATCAATAATATCGAAATTTATCCTTTAAAATTATTCTTAGTACAAAAGCTTTAATTTCTAATAGGCATCAAAGAAATAATACATAGTAACTAATTATATGTTATTGTACTCCTATAGGTATACAAGTGATGAAGAAAAACGGACAAGGAAGAGTGTCATATGTCAATTATAACTAATTGTTAGGATCATTGGAGAAACATTACTTACTGTACTCCTATAGGTGATATTCATTAGTAACTCCCTGTACCCAGCGAAATAGAATAATAGATGAAAGAGATGGGCTTTTGGATTTATTATGCATCTTTACCCAAAACCTCAAAATTCTCAACATTAACTTCTAAATCCCTTACATCAAGCATACTACCTGCATAAAACCAGCAAATTTATTCACAGTTTTCTAAACCAGCAAATTTTCTTAACTTCTAAATCCATTCAATATCCCTTCAATCCCTTCATATCATCGGCAACTTAAAGTAGCCAAAACCAGTAAATTAGACGCGAATTACACCAAAATTTACCCAGCAAGTAAATTAAAAAAAAACCCTGAAGAAAAAGATGCACCGACAATCACAAAAGGAGAGAGGAGAAAAACCTGAATACACCGAGAATTGGAAGCGAATAAATTGACTGGCGTCGCCGATGTGACCGGCAGCGTAGACTGGCAGCGTAGAAGTGACCGGCGGCGTAGAAGTGCTGCCGATGAGTGAGAAACCCTTTGTTTTCTAGTGAAGTGAGAGTGGAGTGTTCGAATTTTTTTTTGGGTAAAAAACCCTTTGTTTCCTACCAAAATATTGTGTGAAGCGCGAATTATCACAAGACTAGTCCGCCAAAAAGAAAAAGAAGCTAGCGACCAATTTGACATTTTATATTTTAAATTTTTTTTTTTTCATATTGTTTGTGTGTTATGGGTGTCCAAGACTAACAACAAAAGTTATAGATTTCGTCGCCAAACAATTTTAGCGACTAGGAAGTCAACATGACTTGTGGCATTCAAATGTGGGGAGACCGTTTGCAACAACTTAGTCGCCATTTTAGAGACCAAAATGAAATTCGTCTTCATTTTGGTTGCTAAATTCACCTTTTTTTGTAGTGGAAATAGGATAATTATTTGGGTATTGTGAAGAAGAGAGTAATAAAGAATTGAAACCCGCATAATTTATGGTTAAACCACCAACAGTAAGAACAAAAATTTATATGTGTTCCTTTCCCTAATGTGTTTATTCCATATGGAGAGCTGATGGAAACATAGCTAGTATTAATGTTTATGCAGCCCCGTTTATGAGATTTAGAGGCCTAAGGGCGAACCTCAATATTAGGGCCCTAATTAGATCCATGATTTTTAAATGTTGATTTTTCGGTCCAGACCGAAAAATAAACAGTTGTTTGGTGCATACCATTGTCTTGTGAGACCTAAGAGCGAACCTACGTATGACCTCATCCTACCTTTTTCGATCTATGAGTTTTCTTGTGCATGATGTTAGTAAAACAAAGTTCTATTGATGGAACTTCAAAAAAAGAAGTGTATAGTTCGAACTTTTATTCAATCATGACTAGTTTAAAACGAAAGGTTAGATTAGTAAAATGTCGGGCGTTTAAGGAGTAAGATCTTGCATTGAAACATAAGAACAGTTCTTCCACCATCAGGAATGGACTTTGGCTTCTCATATTCTTTAGTGTTTCACAAACTTCATCAAGAATATGTATGAAGGTCCTAATTAAATATTACTTGAAATGACCGGCAACCAAGGTATTTCTCAACGGTTATTATGTCTCTACTCTCTACTTAAGTTTGCTAGTAATCTAAGAGATTCTTAATGTTACAAAAAAGAAACATCAGTGTCTTCGTCGAAAACGAAGGGGAAGGGTTTTACTCATCAGCAAAGAAGGGACGTGATAATTGGGGTTATAAAAAAAACTCCAATAAATTAAACAAGGATGATGATAGAGGGTCATATGTCCTTTTCATAATAAAGTTAAAGACGAACTGCAGCCTAAAGGTCATTCAGGTACGGGAAATGTTATTTTTAATAACAACTGATGGATTATTATTTCTACATGCGGACATGTTTTAGATGTAGCTTTTGATAAAAAAAAAAACAAGTTACAAACCTTGAAATTAGGTTTTATAACGGATATGAATCGAAAGGATTCTCTATTGTGCCAAGTGCTAATGGTGCCAAGAATGAAATAGGATAATTATTTGGGTATTGTGAAGAAGAGAGTAATAAAGAATTGAAACCCGCATAATTTATGGTTAAACCACCAACAGTAAGAACAAAAATTTATATGTGTTCCTTTCCCTAATGTGTTTATTCCATATGGAGAGCTGATGGAAACATAGCTAGTATTAATGTTTATGCAGCCTCGTTTATGAGATTTAGAGGCCTAAGGGCGAACCTCAATATTAGGGCCCTAATTAGATCCATGATTTTTAAATGTTGATTTTTCGGTCCAGACCGAAAAATAAACAGTTGTTTGGTGCATACCATTGTCTTGTGAGACCTAAGAGCGAACCTACGTATGACCTCATCCTACCTTTTTCGATCTATGAGTTTTCTTGTGCATGATGTTAGTAAAACAAAGTTCTATTGATGGAACTTCAAAAAAAGAAGTGTATAGTTCGAACTTTTATTCAATCATGACTAGTTTAAAACGAAAGGTTAGATTAGTAAAATGTCGGGAGTTTAAGGAGTAAGATCTTGCATTGAAACATAAGAACAGTTCTTCCACCATCAGGAATGGACTTTGGCTTCTCATATTCTTTAGTGTTTCACAAACTTCATCAAGAATATGTATGAAGGTCCTAATTAAATATTACTTGAAATGACCGGCAACCAAGGTATTTCTCAACGGTTATTATGTCTCTACTCTCTACTTAAGTTTGCTGGCAATCTAAGAGATTCTTAATGTTACAAAAAAGAAACATCAGTGTCTTCGTCGAAAACGAAGGGGAAGGGTTTTACTCATCAGCAAAGAAGGGACGTGATAATTGGGGTTATAAAAAAAACTCCAATAAATTAAACAAGGAAGATGATAGAGGGTCATTTGTCCTTTTCATAATAAATAGTGAATATCAATGTTTTATCACTCATATGGGACATAATAACACTGTAGATGTAAACAGCAAAGGCTTAATGACTTTTTTTAAAGGGTTTGTTTCATTCTTTTCACTTGCTTCTCTTTCTTCTTCCCTTGCTTGCTTAACGTTTGAAAACCAAGTCTCTTTGATTCTTCTCTGCATGTACAAGGTTTGTTTTGGCACCAAAAATTTATGATGTTTGTAAATATGCTTTTCTAAAGTTAAATGTATATATATATATGTATATATATGTATATGTATATGTATATATATGTATATATATATATATATGTATATTCTGTTTTACCATATTTCATTGCTAACTTGCGATTTTTAATTACGTTGTAGAAGTCCGGCCATGCATTTTCTAGAAGCAAAGGATACCCTACGCATAAAAGCGTGTGAAAATATGCCTTGAATTGGTTAGAATCGGGCTATCTTCAAAAGCGCGACTCGTGGTAATGTGTCTCAGCTCGTGCCCAAACGTCGAGAGCTGACCGCGACTCACGCCCAGAACCGTGACTCACGCCCAGAACCGCGACTCGCGGCCATCGCTGTGACTCGCGCCTGGTGCAGGGCTGGCGACACGCGTTGGCGTTTCCGAATTTAAGTAAAGCCGAGCTAAATGCCTATTTAACCTAATTTCGTTAATTCGACGGGATTAGTTCATAACACATCTGTAATCCGTTTTCCTCTAAGATCAATAAATCAGTTCTCTCTCTGTCCGTGGACGTAGCCAACAATCCGTTCGTGAACCACGTTAAATCTGTGTGTGATTTCTCTTTGTTTTGCATTCAATATTTGTTGTTTTTCACATCTGTCATCACAAATTGGTATCAAGAGCTTTGTGTTCGATCTGGGTGAAAAAGATGTCTGGGATGAATGTGAAAATTGATAAATTCACTGGGAGAAACAGTTTTAGTCTGTGGCAGATCAAGATGCGTGCTTTATTGAAGCAACAAGGGTTGTGGGCACCGTTGGCAAAGAAGTAATCGGATTCAGATACCGCTGAGATGGTCGTTCTGGAGGAGAAGGCACATTCAACAATTATGTTATGTTTTTCTGACGACATAGTTACTGAAGTTGCGGAGCAGGAAACTGCTGCTGGTCTGTGGTTGAAGTTAGAGAGTTTATACATGACGAAATCTCTAACCAACAAGTTGCTTTTGAAGCAACGTGCATTCGGCCTTGCGTATGCGGGGAAGGTATGTCTCCGAGGGATCATCTAGATAAATTGAATACTATCTTGCTAGATCTTCGTAATATTGATGTTAAAGTAGATGATGAGGATGCTGCTTTAATTCTGTTAGTATCTTTGCCTTTATCGTATGAGAATTTTGTGGATTCTTTTATTGTTGGGAAAGATAGTCTGTCATTAGAAGAAGTAAGATCTGCTCTTTATACTAGAGAAGTCCGTCATCGGGCATCGGTTCTAGTACGTAAAATCGGACATCCGGATTAGTTGTCACCGGGGGTAAGGGACAGGGAAAATCTGGTAAAAAGAAATCGAACCATAAAAATTCGAATTCTAAGGGTCCTAAACCTAATGATGTCAGTAATTACTGTAAAGAGAAGGGGCATTGGAAAAATGAGTGTCCTAAGAAAACGAAGCGGCGGGGACAAGAATGAAGGTTCCTGCTGCTCCGCGTAAACCGATGGTAATTCTGAGGAAGTTCTGGCCCTAGTTGTTAATAACTAGTCATATTATAGGGATGTGTGGGTTCTTGATTCTGGGGCATCGTATCATATTAGTCCCTGCAGGGAATGGTTTTCAACTTATGAGCAGATTGATGGGGGCAGTGTTTCTATGGCCAACAGTGCTGCCTGCAAAATAGTTGGAATAGGCTCCATCAGATTGAGGACTCATGATGGTACATTATGTACCTTGAACGAAGTTAGGCATGTTCCAGTGATGACAAAGAATCTGATATCTTTGAGTCTTCTTGACAGTAGAGGTTTCAGTTTTCAAGGTGAAGGTGGAGTTATGAATGTCTACAAGGGTTCGAAGGTAGTTCTAAAAGGTATTAAAAAGGGTACCTTATATTTTCTTCAAGGTTCTACTGTGACAGGTTCTGCTGCTGTTGCATCATCTGAGGTTCCTACGGAGGATATGACCAAGTTATGGCATAGGAGACTTGGACATATGGGTGAAAGGGGGATGCAAATGCTGTCAAAAAGGGATCTTCTGTGTGGGCACAAGGTGTAGGACTTAGAGTTCTATGAGCATTGTGTGTTCGGGAAGCTTCATCGCAGCAAGTTTCCAAAGGCTGTGCATACTACAAAGTGCACACTTGATTATATTCACTCTGATTGTTGGGGTCCTTCCTGAGTTGAATCTATTGGAGGTTACAATTATTTTGTGTCGATGATCGATGATTATTCAAGGATGACTTGGGTAATTGTGATGAAGCATAAAAGTGAGGCTTTCATGAACTTCAAGCAGTGGAAGGCTTTGGTGGAAAATCAAGTTGGAAGGAAGATCAAAAGACTGCGAACTGATAATGGTCTGGAATTTTGTTGGTCTGAGTTTAATGAATTCTGCAAGAATGAAGGGATTGCACTCCATCATACTGTCAGGAATACTCCACAGCAAAACGGGGTAGCAGAACGCATGAATCAGACACTGTTGGAGATAGCGAGGTGCATGCTCTCTAATGCTGGGTTACCTAGAAGATTTTGGGCTGAAGCTGTATGTACAGCTTGCTATCTGATCAACCGTGGACCTCACACTGGTATTGACTGTAAAACACCTTATGAGGTGTGGTCTGGTAAGCCTGCAGATTATTCTCTGTTGAGAGTTTTCGGTTCTATTGTTTATTATCATGTAAATAAGTGTAAATTAGAACCTAGAGCTAAAAAGGGTGTATTTGTGGGTTTTGGGAGTGGAGTTAAGGGCTATAGAATCTGGTCACCTTCTGAGAGTCGAGTTATACTTAGCAGAAGTGTAATATTGATGAAAATTCTATGCTTAACCCCACTGTGAAGTCTTTGGTGGTGTCTGTTGGTAGTGATGTTGATAAGTAGGTGGAGCTGGAAGTCACTTATGATGGGAGTGAACTATAGCACCAAGGTGGAGAAGATCAACATGGTAATACTGAATCTGAATCTTCTAGTCATCCATCTGCCTCATTTAAAGCACATCGAACTAGTATAACACTTGATAGAGCTAGAAGAGTTGGTGTGGGATCTCCTAGGAGGTATGGTTTTGAGGACATGGTTGCTTATGCACTGCAGGTTGCTGAGGAGGTGGAGGTAGATACTCATGAACCATCCACCTACAAAGAAGCTGTCTCAGGTAGTGAGTCTGCTCAATGGCTCACTGCTATGGGAGATGAAATGGAGTCTCTGGATAAGAATCAGACTTGGGAGCTAGTCAAGCGTCCTAAGGAGAGAAAAATTGTCACCTGCAAATGGGTTTTCAAGAAGAAGGAAGGGACCTCACCTTCTGAGGGGGTCAAGTATAAAGCTCGGGTTGTTGCAAGAGGGTTCACTCAAAGGGAAGGGGTTGACTATAATGAGATTTTCTCACCAGTGGTTAGACACACTTCCATCAGGGTGCTACGAGCAATAGTTGCACATCAGGATCTTGAACTTGAACAACTAGATGTGAAAACAACTTTCCTACATGGGGAGTTGGAAGAAGATATTTATATGACTCAGCCAGATGGGTTCCAAGTTCCTGATAAAGAAGACTATGTTTGCAGACTGAAGAAGTCCTTATATGGGCTAAAGCAAGTCTCCGAGGCGATGGTACAAAAGGTTTGATGACTATATGATTGAATTGGGTTACAACAGGAGTCTGTATGATTGTTGTGTGTACCACAACAAGCTGGATGATGAATCATGGATTTATTTGGTCCTGTATGTAGATGATATGCTTATAGCTGCAAAGTGCAAGTCTGATATTCAGAGGTTGAAGGGTCTTCTCAGTGCTGAGTTTGAGATGAAGGATTTGGGTGCTGCGAAAAAGATTTTAGGGATGGAGATTTATAGGGAAAGAGATCAGAGGAAGCTTTTCTTGCCACAGAAAGGCTACATTCAGAAGATTTTGTCAAGGTTTGGCATGTCAACAACTAAGCCTATAGATACTCCAAGTGCCTCCAATAATCATTTGTCTGTTGCTTTTGCACCCAAGTCTGCTGAGGAGAAGGAGTACATGAGTAGGGTTCCTTATGCTAGTGCAATAGGGAGTCTGATGTATGCTATGGTCTGCACTAGGCCGGATCTTGCACATGCAGTCAGTGTTGTTAGTAGGTTCATGGGTGATCCTGGTAAGGAGCATTGGCAGACAGTCAAGAGGATTTTTCGTTACCTTCAAGGTACGTCTGATGTTGGTCTCATTTATGGGAATGATACTCAGTGCTTAGTTACTGGTTATTCAGACTCTGATTATGATGGAGATGTAGACAGTAGAAGGTCTATGATTGGTTATGTATTTACTCTTGGTGGCTCTATTGTTAGTTGGAAGGCAACTTTGCAGGCTACAGTTACTTTGTCTACTACTGAAACATAGTACATGGCATTGACAGCTGCTGCTAAAGAGGGAATATGGTTAAAGGGGCTAGTCAGTGATCTTGGTTTACATCACGATCAGGCCATTGTGTATTGTGATAGTTTGAGTGCAATATGCTTAGCCAAGGATCAAGTCCATCATGAGAGGACTAAACACATTGATGTGAGATATCATTTTCTGAGGAGTGAGAAGAGGGTTAAGGTGAAGAAAGTAGGTACTGCTGATAATCCTGCTGATATGTTCACCAAACCTGTTCCACAGAGTAAGTTTCAACATTGTTAGAACTTGCTCAATGTTCGTGATTGTTAACTGCCCTTTGGGGCAAGTCTGGGGCCTTTAGAGGCTAATGTGGTGTCCTTAAGGGACAATTCGACGGGATTAGTTCATAACACATATGTAATCCGTTTTCCTCTAAGATCAATAAATCAGTTCTCTCTCTGTCCGTGGACGTAGCCAACAATCCGTTGGTGAACCACGTTAAATCTGTGTGTGATTTCTCTTTGTTTTGCATTCAATATTTGTTCTTTTTCACATATCTCATAACAAAGCGAAATCTTATTGGGAAGAAATTGAAAAGAATGTTGTGAGAATAATGTTAGATTATCAAGTTAAAGACGAACTGCGGCCTAAAGGTCATTCAGATACGGGAAACGTTATCTTTAATAACAACGGATGGATTTTTATATCTACATGCGTACATGTTTTAGATGTAGCTTTTGATAAAAAACAAGAAGTTACAAACCTTCAAGTTAGATTTTATAACGGAGATGAATCGAAAAGATTCTCTGTTGTGGCAAGCGATAATGACCCAAGAATGAAATAGCGTTATTATTTGGGTATTGTGGAGAAGAGAGTATTAAAAAATTGAAACCAGCAGAATTTGCGGTTAAACCACCAACAATAGGAACTAAAATTTTTATCTATTACTTTCACTATAGTGTTTATTACATATGGAGAGCTGTGGAAAACATAGCTAGTATTAATGTTTCTGCAGCCCCGTTTATGAGATAATGGAAGCCTAAGGGTGAACCTACATATTAGGGCCCTAATTAGATCTAAGATTTTTAAATGTTTCATTTTTCGGTCCAGACAGAAAAATAAACTGTTGTTTGGTCCAGACCGTTTTCTTGTGAGACCTAAGAGCGAACCTACGTATGACCTCATCCTACCTCTTTCGATCTATGAGCTTTCTTGTGCATCATGTTAGTAAAACGAAGTTTTATTGATGGAACTCCAAAAAAAGAGGTGTATAGTTCGAACTTTGATACAATCATGACTAGTTTGAAACGAAAGGTCAGATTACTAATTAAATGTGTTTAAGGAGTAAGATGTTGCATTGAAACATCAGGACAGTTCTTCCACCATCAGAAATGGACTTCGGCTTCTCATATTCATTAGTGTTTAACAAGCTTCATTAAGAATATATATGAAGGTCCTAATTAAATATTACTTGAAATGACCGGCAACCAAGGTATTTCACAATGGTTATTATGTCACTACTCGCTACTTAAGTTTGCTGGTAATATAAGAGATTCTTAATGTTACAAAAAAGAAACATCAGTGTCTTCGTCGCAAAGAAGGGGCAGGGTTGCTCTCATCAGCAAAGAAGGGACGTGATATTTGCGGTTATAAAAAATACTCCAATAAATTAAACAAGGATGATGATATAGAGTCATTTGTCCGTTTCATAATAAACAGTGAATATCAATGATTTATCACCCATAAGGGCCATAATAACACTGTAGATGTAAACAATAAAAGCGTAGTGACTTTTTTTAAAGGGTTTGTTTCATTCTTTTCACTTGCTTCTCTTTCTTCTTCCCTTGATTGCTTAACGTTTAAAACCAAGTCCCCAACTTTGCTTCTCTTTCTCTTTCATTCTTCTCTGCATATACAAGTTTGTTTTTGGCACCAAAAATTTACGATATCTGTAAATATGCTATATATATATATATATATATATATATATATATATATATATATATATATATATATATATATACTCTGTTTTACCATATTTCATTGCTAACTTATGATTTTTAATTACCTTGTTGAATTTCGGCCATGCATTTTCTAAAAACAAAGGATATCCTGCATAAAAGTGAAATCTTATTAGGAAGAAGTTGAAAAGAATGTTGTGAGAATAATGTTAGATTATCAAGTTAAAGACGAACTGCAGCCTAAAGGTCATTCAGGTACGGGAAATGTAATTTTTAATAACAATAGATGGATTCTTATATCTGCCTGCGGAATTGTTTTAGATGTAGCTTTTGACAAAAAAAAAAAGAAGGTACAAACCTTGAAATTAGGTTTTATAACGGATATGAATCGAAAGGATTCTCTGTTGTGCCAAGCGCTAATAATGCCAGGAATGAAATAGGATTATTATTTGGGTATTGCGGTGAAGAGCGTATTAAAAAATTGAAACCCACTAGATTTGCAGTTAAACCACCAACAGTAGGGACAAAAATTTATATGTGCTCCTTTCCCTAAAGTGTTTATTCCATATGGAGAGCTGATGGAAACATAGCTGGTATTAATGTTTCTGCAGCCATGTTTATGAGATTTGAGAGGCCTAAGGGCGAACCTACATATTAGGGCCCTAATTAGATCCAAGTTTTTTAAAAGTTTCATTTTTCGGTCGAGACCGAAAAATAAACAGTTGTTTGGTCCAGACCATTTACTTGTGAGACCTAAGAGCGAACCTACGTATGACCTCTTCCTACCTCTTTCGATCTATGACCTTTCTTGTGCATCATGTTAGTAAAATGAAGTTCTATTGATGGAACTTCAAAAAAAGAGGTGTATTCGAACTTTGATTCAATCATGACTAGTTTGAAACGAATGGTCAGGTTACTAAAATGTCGGGTGTTTAAGGAGTAAGATTTTGCATTGAAACATAAGGACAGTTCTTCAACCATCAGGAATGGACTTCGGCTTCTCATATTCTTTAGTGTTTCACAAGCTTCATCAAGAATATATATGAAGGTTCTAATTAAATATTACATGAAATGACCGGCAACCAAGGTATTTCACAATGGTTATTATGTCTCTACTCTCTACTTAAGTTGGCTGGTAATCTAAGAGATTCTTAATGTTACAAAAAGAAAAATCGATCAGTGTCTTCGTTGAAAAAGAAGGGGAAGGGTTGCGCTCATCAGCAAAGAAGGGACGTGATAATTGGGGTTATAAAAAATACTCCAATAAATTAAACAAGGATGATGATAGAGGGTCATTTGTCTTTAGTGCAAAATCTATTATGTAGTCGAATATGCTTTTGCAAGACCCCTAAACAAGGATTATGATAGAGGGTCATATCAAAAAAAAATGTCGCACTCCATCTTTAATTTTGTTATAAAATGGATTTAGGCATATGATCTTATACGATATTGTCAACACATACAGAGTATTAATATAAAATTATACTAAATTTTTCAATATTTGGACCTTAAAACAAAAGTGAAAGGACAGTCTAAAGAAGGATTAATTTCTTTTTACATATTACTATCAATGTTATTTACTAAGTTAATGCTTTTAGACTTTGAGAACTCTATGAAAACAACTCTATCTGAATTTCAAAACTAATAACTTTATATTTTATGATCTTGTATTGAGAACCTTTAAAATTGGTTTATAACATGTACTTTATACAGTTATAATATTCGTAAAATGGAATTGATATCTTAAAATATTCATACTTTTGAATTGACAATATTCGTAAAATACTTTTTACATATTACAATCAATATCATTAACTACTACTCTTATATGCACGCTATGCGTGCGAAATCGTTAATGAAATTAAATTGATTGCATAACTATATCTAGTAATAATTTGCTTTAAAATTATTTACAAAGCTTTGTTAAAAAAAATATATTCATAGTGCAAAGAAAACGCAGTAAGTAACAATATATTTTTAAAAAGTTCTAGCCTTGTATGTACGACGTGTACGAAAGATATAACTTCTTCATAAAAAATACAATAATTAAGTAACAATTCTTGAAAGCATATACTATCATTCTCTTATTTTTTTCATTGTTTATGAGTAAGAATAACCATGTCTTCTATTATTTCATTTTTATCCATTATAAATTACGCATACCAAATTTGTTTCATTGTTTGTGAGATTAGATATGATTAGTTCTTTTATAATAATAATGTTTTTGCATACGTATAATTTGTATATGATACTTTTAGCATTTTTCAAATGTATTTACTTAGTTAGACAACAATCCCAAACATAATTCTATAATAGAAAAAAGTCATGAAGGATGAAGAACAATTAAGCTCATGAAAATCATTATATACCATAAAAACATGTCCATCATAAATTACATTTTTAAAGAGTATGAAATAGACCGTAAAAAGGCAATACTAAAATATTTTAGTTACTCTATTTTTAACAAAGATTAAGATTAATTAGTATTGATACTTATTTATTGAAAAGTATATTTTTTGCCCTTCAAGAAGTTTAGTACCAAACTACCAACGCCTATTTTACTTCTTTCTCTTATAAGTTTTATTTAACCACTCAACATCAAAACATTAATCGATAAAAATGAAAAACCCAAGATAATAAATAAAAAGTGAGAAAAAAAACTGGAGAAACATATACTCCTTATATAGGAGTAGTTATTTGTCAAATTATTAAAAAATATAAAAAAATAACCTGGCCAAATGATTCTATAGATCACGTGAAGAATGCAACCATAAGAGATACGATCATACGACAATAGCGACTGCCCTTGTCGGAGTTTCAGTTAATGGACGTCCTTCCTCCATTGTTATTATTTCAAGATACTAAGATCAATATCTTTGTTCACGAAATATGATATTCCAAAAAATGCTAATTTCTTTGCACCAAATTTCTAAAGGAACAAACGAAAAAACTGCTCTTGAGTTATGACTGACATCAAGAGGGGAAGTAGTTCAGGGTAGTTTCCTATAATGATGTTGCAGTTTTTCTTTTCCATATAATAAGAAAATTTTTAATTAAGAAATCGGGTGAGGAATGTGAAACTGATAATTTGGACAGTTGTTTGTTTTACCTTTTAAAAATGAAGTAGTTAGTGACCTTTTTATTTTTTTTCCTTTTTTTTTATTTTTCGGTGTCCAACCCCTATTGCCTTATAGAATAGAGATTAGTGAGGGTAAAATGGAGTTTAGATATTTTGGCGTCCTACCCCTCTTTACATATATAATAGAGATAGTTAATGCTTTTAGAATTTGTGAACTTCATAAGAACAATTTTATCTAAATTTCAAAACTAATAACTTGTGATTTAAATTCTATGATCTTGTATAGAGAATAATTAAAAGTGGCTTATAACCCATACGATGGGTTTAGTAAATGGACTTGATATCTGAAAATTTTGTTCAATACTAATATGAAATACTTATTACATATTACTATTAATAATCAATGTTTTAATTAGGCTTGAGAACTCTATGAGAATAATTCTATCTAAATTTCAAAACTAATAACTTGTGATTTAAATTTTATGATCTTGTGTTGACAATAATCAAAATTGGGCGGAAAAGTTTTTTTTTTCCCATAAATTTAAGATTTTAGGAAGTTTTTGCTAAAAGAATTGTGTGAATATTAACGTGTGATTAAAAGTTGTATAATCATGTATTAAGATTGTTTTAAAACTGGCTTATGACATGTATGTTCGGTGGCTCATGGGGTCAATGTCATAGTGGATCAAGTGACCCGCCATTTTATTTAAAACAAAGTTGATTAAAAAGTCTTTACTCTGCATACTGCTTCCCCTAGATGCTCAAATAAAATTACAATTCACACCACCATTGGCATTCACCCATACACCCGCTTCCTCTTCCACTCCCTTTGGCAGACCTGATTCTTCTTCTGCTCCCTCTTTTGGCAATCACGCTCACGCTTAACAGGCCACCACTACTTGCACTGAGAATATTGACATCCGTTATCAATATAGAAAATTTTGGCAGATTCTACGATTTAAAGGAGTGATTGTCTAAGTGAAATCAGTAGTTAAATGATTTAAAATTTTATGATGTTGTATTGAGAATAATTTTATTTTGGCTTACGACCCGTATGTTGCACGATTATGAATTATGCCCTATCTATAATAATTAGTAGTATCCATTTTATTTTCTTGAATTGAAACTAATATAAAAACATGCATTAGTAGTACATAAATTCTGGTTGTACTCAATCGCTCCTTTCTTTAGCCAACTAAGAATTCAAAGATAGAAAAAAATATTGGTTGATGGAAGCATAGCGCTTTTAGGGTACATAATCAACATCGTTGTGATTGATATTACTTTTCTTCAATAACATATCCAAATCAATCTGTGAATATACATAAATTTGATTTTATTTTCTCTTGATTATATTTTAAGAGTATTTACATAGTAACAATATTTTCTCTTTCTCTAAATTCTTTGCTATATATTTTGTCGTTGGAGAAACTTTGAATTGGTTTTGAGGTTATCAATATATAAAACACTTATCTCTTTTATGTGAAAACTTTCTAAGAGAAGTATTTCACTTATTTCAAAACAGGTGTGTGTGTGTGTGTGTGTGTGTGTGTGTGTGTGTGTGTGTGTGTGTGTGTGTGTGTGTGTGTGTGTGTGTATGTGTGTGTGTGTATAGGTCCCCATTCTTTTGTCAATAAGCGTTTGATAACTTTCTTTATAAAAAATATGTTATATTTTTGCTTACAAATAAAACCAAACAATGAAAATATCTTCTCTTGATTTTCTAATAATTTAGAAGCGAATTTACCAACCAATTTACACACTTGCTTTTTAAGTAGAACAAAAGTAACATCTCCAATCTTGTCATAAACAATAACTTACACTCTACATATGTAAAAAGGACCAAAGTACCCTAATACATTTACCTATTTTGAGATTTATAACTTACTTTACTAATTATTAATCACGTAAAATTTTCCTTCATTTTCCCTTCCCAACCGCATATTTGCAAATAATGATTCTCTAAATGACTAAATCCACTTCTAAAGTGATAGCAACAATTGATTAACAGTTTTTTGTTAATTCAAGAAACTGTCTTTTAGCCATATTTACCTATTTTGTGATTGATAATCTTACTAATTGATCATAATGATTTACATTATTGATTAAAATATTATAGATTATTATATTGAATTATAATATAAGCATAAGCACATAGAATTTGAGCTTTTTGACATTGTCACTGGAAGTAGCATTGTTTATATGGTTTTTTCACCAAATATCCCCGAGTTTTCATGAAATTCACCGGGTACCCTCGCACTATTGAAAATACAGCTGGTACCCCTCAGTTTCAACATAATACACCAAAATGCCCTTATTGACTAACAGCGTTAACCGCCGTTAGTCATTAACCCTAATTTTTTGATTTAAACCCTAATTAACATTAATTCTAACCCTAACCCCTAAACCTAAACCCTAACCCCTAAACCTAAACCCTAACCACCCCTCCCCCACCCTACCACCACCCACCCCCCCCCACCCTACCACCACCCCACCCCCCCCCACCCCCACCCCCACCCCCCACCATCCCCCCAGCTCCCCCACCCCCCACCCTCCCGCAGCTCCCCCGCCCCCCACCCTGCATAGAATTCCCCCTCCCCCCCCCCGTAGAATTCCCCCCCCCCCCCCTGTCGAATTCCGCGAAAAAGGTCGGCTGGGCCGGGTAGATCGGGCGAGAGAGACGTCAAATCTAGGCGAGAAGAGGTTGAATGCGGGCTGCGACCGGTGGTTATTGGCGAGAGAGAGGTCGATTCGACGGGGGGTGGGTGGGGGGAAATCGACAAAGGTGAGGGTGATGGGTGCGGAAATCGACGAGCTGCGGGGGGTGAGGGAGGGAGGGAGGAGCCTTGGGGTTGTGGAGAGGGAGGCGCTGCTAGGGTGGTGGGGACGGGGGGTTGCGGGGGGTGGGGGAGGGGTGGTGGGAGGGTGGGATTAGGGTTAGGGTTTAGGGTTAAGGTAGGGTTAGAAGTTAGGGTTTAGTTGGGTTAATTAGGGCTAATTAGGGTTTAATCAGGGTTAAGACTAACGGTGTTTACCGCCGTTAGTCATTAAGGGCATTTGGTGTATTATTGTGAAAATAAGGGGTACCCCGTGTATTTTCAAAACTGCGAGGGTACCTCGTGAATTTTGTAAAAATTCGAGGGTATTTGGTGAAAAAACCGTTGTATATAACTTGAGTATCACTAACCTTTTTTCTCATATTGTTGAAAAGTTACAACATGTCTTTATTTCATCTTTCCCAATGAATTAAAAACTACCCTAATTATAGAATACAAGATTGACAAGATTTGTGATTTACAAATTCTTTTCGGGAATTGATTTCAAATATATATATTTCGCCATGATCAATTTTTCGGCAATATGACGTGATTTATTTTAAATTCGGCAAGTAATCAATCTCAATTCTGTGATCTGTTAATTTTTCTTTATTGAGTAAATTTATATCTAATAAACAAATTACATGTCTAATAATTTTTTTTACCAAATTATTATAATGTACGTAATTGGTAGAAATTTGTGATTTAAATATTTTGTTAGCAACTAATTTCAAATCTATATATTTCTCCATAATTAATTATTCATATCACATAAAATTCATCAATATTTGTATCACATAACATATAGTTAAATTAAATTTTAAAATAATGATTACTTTTATTAGGTGATGATCCAATATTTAATTGTATGTTTATCCATAATCATTCATTTTATTAGCGCAGAGACAAATAATCCTTAGTTTAATCCAAATTTTTATTGATCACATGATCTATTAATTTTGTTCTAACCCATGCACTTTAGCTATTTAGAATAACAAAACTGATGTATATGATATAATCAATTAAAAATATAATTCTCATAATCGATATCTAGGAGATAGGGAGGAAGATGGAATTATCATATATAAAATTAGATATTAATATATTGATTAAAGAAATAAGCTCTAGAGGAGGTCCTGACTGACATTAATTGCGCTGTAAACACTATCCCAAATCTAAAAAAGGTGGAAGATTGTTCTATAAGACTATAACTATGAAGAAAAAATTAATCTAAATCCAAAATTACAGTCATGATATATAACAATTTTTTTGTAATGGTTGCAGGAACCAAAACTGGTAACTAAATTAATACACTAAACTGACCACCGTGGCGTGAGAAGATCACTGCCCTAAAGTTGAATTTGCCCCGCAACAACACACGGACTCACAATAATCAACCTCCAGGGATACACGGTTTATGCGTTTCCGGTGTTGACAGAAAAGCAGATTGAGAACGATACTGATAAAAAAGAGAGATTAAGGGAAAAAACGGTAACTTAATACTGATAAAAAACGGTCATAAAATGCCAACATATTTCTGACCCAAAACTATAGTTAAGTTAAGTTTATTCCCCAAAGCCCAAGGCCCATGGCCCGGGCGGGCGGGCGGGCGGCGGCGGCGCGCGTGTGGTATCCACACATCACCACATACCCACTAAAAGCCTCATTGCTACTCAACTCAAAGGGTAGAGGAAGAGTAATGGTTATAAACCTTACTCTTCCCTTATATCCTTTCAATGTGGGACAAAAGGAAACATTGACTCTTCATATTCTTTTGAAGCAAACTTAAAGTTTCTATTAAAAA
Source organism: Beta lomatogona (assembly GCA_947646795.1). NCBI lineage: Eukaryota > Viridiplantae > Streptophyta > Magnoliopsida > Caryophyllales > Amaranthaceae > Beta > Beta lomatogona. The sequence continues at coordinate 1,619,413 of CANSNZ010000072.1, forward strand.
CTCCAACAATCCCCCACATGATTCAAAAGAAGAAAACAGAAAGAAATGGGGTTGAAAAAAGATGATCTGGGCAATAGATACTAGGTTTTGAAGTATCAATGTCTTATGGACTTGAATTGACACTCAGTGCATACAAATATGTCTTACTGTCATAATAAGTAGATTTCTCTTTGAACCTTTCACGAGGATAGCAAACCATAGATGCGCACTCAACCTTTTTCAAATCAAGAAACGTTTTCGCAATTGTAATATCAGTGCCCCACAATTAACCTGGATTCTCATGAATGCTCTAGAGAGCCTAAGCCATTTGACTCTCATAGGGGATTGGGCGTAACCCCCACATTCACATAGGTAAATTCATCAAGTTTGTACCGTCACAAACCACCTTAAGTAAGGCTATAAACTTATTAAGAGCTATCAGCTCAACCTTACACATAACAATATAATGAAATAAAATACTACATCTCTATTCTATATGTCAACTCTTGAGGTCTTGGTGTCCACCCTTAATTACTAAAATACCCCCAACCCCTAACAAATATTACAACTTCACCCAACAGTAAATTAAAAGAAAAAAACAAAAAAACACTATCATATACTAAAAAACTGCTACTACAAGCGGTTAATCAATACGATAAGCAAAAACATAAAAACAAAAAACCACACAAACATAAACAGGAACACTACACGACAGTTTTTTTTTCCTCCATCTTCTTCCTCTTCCAAAATCTTCACTCCCTCAAGATACTTTGTTCATCCTCTTCCATTGCATCATCGCAATTTAAAACTGAAAATCAACATTAGGTAATTATAAAGCATAAGTCAATTTTTTTAACCATATTCTCTGTACAACTATAATGTCTAATTTTTTTTTTTTTGTGATTTCAATAATGGTGCCAAGAACAAGTGAACCACCATAGACCATGAAGAGCAGCAAGCAAAGCAAAGCGGTTGCTTCACTCAAGAGAAAAAAAAGGTATGTTCTTACAACAAGGAATAAACCAACATCACAATGTAAACTCAATGTTACTACTTACGGTACTTAAATTTATAATTTTAAACCCAACGCCCGAAATCAACTGTTAATACCAAAAGTTTATAATTTTCAACCAACACATCAACTAAAATCGGTGTAATAATTTTCTCAAAACAGTCGATCATCAACTGTTAAAACCAAAAGTTTATAATTCTAAACCCAATACTCGAAATATATAAACTCAATTTAATGATAAAATTTTCCTTTATAATTCTACACATATTTTTGACCGATTTGAGAAATTGAATTGATTTTAACCTACATAATTTTGAGATTACGAGATAAAATTTTCCTCAAAATTAACTTAAAATTTAACTACCCGAAATAAAATATCATTTAAAAAATAAAACTTACTTTGCACATTTTCTTGAGAAATATGGTGACGACATTTTCTCAATCCTCTTCATTTTCTCAATAGACTCTTGAATTTTTCTTCTTTTTCCTATTATTCATGTTCGTCATTTTTGATATAAAATGGCCCGGGTTAGGGTTTGTGAATTTATAGAGATTCCGGATCTGGAGGGATGAGAAATGGCTATTTTGTTGGATGGAGAGAAATAGAGAGTTGTGTTGTTGGACCTGTTGGGAGCGAAGGGAAGGAGTTGATTTTAGTGGAAGGGAGGAGATAGAGGCAAAGGATTTAGAGAGATAATGAGGATGCTAAGAAAGAGAGAAAGAGCAAGTGTTAAGGTTGAAGCTAAACTATACAGGAGTATCCAAAAAGAATAAGAGTTCTTTTGAATTTGCATTGACTTTAGAGGAAGTGATGCAAATGTAACTCTTTTCTTAAGGCATTTCGTAAAAATGAATGAAATTTTTGATCTCGACATTTGGAGATTACAAGCACAACACCTTGACTATGTTGATTACCGTGATCTGTGATGTTTTTTTTAATTCTATGATTGTTGTGATGTATATATCATGAAAGATTAAATAAATTATGTAAAATTCATATATATGGCGACTAAGGCCCGTTCTTTTGACTTATTTTGTTCTTCGTTAATTTCATTCGTTCCTCTTTGCTCTTTCTCTCGTTCAATTTAGTTTTTTCTCTCAATCTAAAAGAACGGGGCCTAACTTAAATAAACAAAGAGAATTTATCTATTTGCATTTTAATCTTTAAAAATATCTTCACAATATAATATTTGCGATTTGTCATTGCTACCTAGATTAGTGCATTTTAATTATACAACTTTCAATATTTGCGATCGGTATAACCTTGCTTGCTCAACATCATTGTATGGATATGAGACTTGGGTGGGTATAGAAATGGGTAATGAGATTTGGGTTGGGGTATGGGAGTATATAGGTTCAAAATTGAGACAATTTGTGATATTATATTTGTAATAGGAAATTTAGAAAGACTACCTTCATTTGAGTTATAACATAAGCCACTAAAAGCATTGAAAATTTTAAAACTTTATAGTACAGTAATTAGATAAGTATTAAGATCGTAATTTTAAATATCTCTATTCGACAATCCCTATTATAATCATCGTAAATTACTTCCTTTCTTCGTTGTTGATTATAATTGATAACCTTATTATTTTTACCTTGATATGCACTTATTTGTTTAACTTCTTCTATCATTTATATTGCTCATATTGTTCATAATGATATTTACTTTTGCTTTCATATGCACTTATATAATAGAGATTTAAACAAATAGTTGAAGTATTACTATTAGAAATGGGTTAATTGATTACTAAATTAACAAGTATGGAGTAATCTAATTGAAAGGTTGCGAACCATGACTATATAATATCACAAATTCAAGAAATATAAAAAATTATCATATATGTGAAGAAGTGTTGTATTAATTATTTAGAGGAATTATCATGCTATAGGTAGTGGCATTGAAAAAATTGCAAATTTGTTACTCCTATAGAATAGAGAAGGTAAAATAATATCATTGATTGCGTTATCAATTGTAGATAATCAACAATATTAATATTAAATAGATATAATTAGATAGGTACCTATAGGTGTTATTGTTATGAATAAGTTGTGATATGACTGATTAATGTATTAGATAAAATAATTAAACACATTTAAAAATTACAAAATTATCAAAAAGGATTATACATATGTAGAAGTATTAATGTTAAAATAAATGTGTAGTAAGAATATATTTTTTTTACAAATACAACTACGCATAATTAGGCGGAGGAGTGCATGTGATTGAGCAAGCACAATTATTGATTAAACAATTGAAAAATAATTGAGATTAAGTGAAATAGTGTCATACCAATTATTTTAGCTTTGTTAAAATAGGTAGCGAACTGAAAAAGTAAAATCAAACAGATATAATTAGATTTCGCACGCATCGCGTGCATATAAGACTAGTCACTTTTATTACTAGGAATGGTAGTAGTATCAACAACTTGAGTTCTTTTGTGATTTCTTTTGACCCTTTGAACTTAGGAATTCCTAAGAAGGGTATCCATCACAAATCACTCCACAATAGGCTTTAAACCCATTCCTTGTGCTGACTCCAGCACCATTTTTCTACAAAGGCCTTTAGTAAGAGGATCAGCAATATTCCTCTCTGACTTCACATACTCGAGTGACAACACATTATTTTTAACTAAATTTCTAACTACAGCATGCCTTAAGCGAATATGCCTTCTCTTGCCGTTATAGGCTTGATTATTCGCTACCCCAATTGCTGCTTGTGAGTCACACCGCATAGAAACTGATGGAGATGGCTTCCCCCACAATGGAATATCAGCAAGCAAACTCCTTATCCATTCAGCTTCTTCCTGCCAATTCTAAAGCAATAAATTCAGATTCCATGGTAGATTTGACAATACATGTTTGCTTTGATGATTTCCATGATATAGCTCCACCAGCAAGAGTAAAAACATAACCGCTAGTAGATTGAATTTCATCATTATCCGACACCCAATTGGCATCACAAAATCCTTCAAGGACACAAGGTGTCCTTTGATAATGTAGACCCCAATTGATAGTGCCTTTTAGATACTTCAACAATCTAATCAAGGCAACCCAATGCTCTCGATTAGGACAGTGAGTATACCTGCTCAATCTACTAACATCATAAGCTATATCAGGTCTAGTATAATTCATCAAGAACATTACACTACCAATTATTTTTGCATATTGTTCTTGGGATATACTATCACCCTTATTCTTTTTCAAATGAATACTAGAATCATATGGGGTTGTCACGGGAATGCAATCAAATTGATCAAACTTCTTTCATATTTTCTCAACATAATGAGATTGATTTAAAGATATCCCATATGACGTTCTAGTAATCTTTATTCCAAGAATAACACCAGCCTCTCCTAAATCCTTCATCTCAAAACAAGAATTTAGGAAACTCTTAGTTACATTTACTACGTCTATATTGGTCCCAAATATTAACATATCATCCACATATAGACATATGAAAACACAACCAAGCTCATCAAATTTGGAATAAACACAAGCATCAGAATCATTAACCAAAAAATCATTTGAAGTAATAGTTTGATGAAATTTATCATACCATTGTTTTGGTGCATGTTTTAAACCATACAAAGATCTAATAAGCTTGCATACCTTGTCCTCTTGACCAGGAACCTCACATCCTTCTGGTTGCTTCATATAGATCTCCTCATTTAACTCACCATTCAAAAATGCAGTTTTCACATCCATTTGATGCACAACCAAATCATGAATAGATGCAAGTGCAATTAATGCTCTAATGGTGGCTACCTTAGTCACAGGAGAATAAGTATCAAAAAAGTCTAAACCGTGTTTTTGGCGATGCCCTCCAACTACAAGTCTAGCCTTATACTTGTCTAAAGACCCATCAGGCTTACATTTCTTTGTAAAGATCCATCTACTACTTAGGGCCTTACAACCTCTAGGAAGGTCTGACAAAATCCAAGTATTGTTACTCATAATAGACTCGATTTCACTGTTAATAGCCTCTAACCAAAAACTTGAGTCTACAGATCTCATGGCCTCAGCATAGGTTCTCGGGTTCTCTTCCAATACAAGCACATTGACATCTTGCTCATCTAAACACTCTTTTTCAGCTAGAAAGGTAGTAATAAAATCAGGTCCGAAACTAGACTCAATTCTAGCTCTCTTACTCCTTCTAGGTTCTAAGGTCTCACTAGATGATGCAATGTCATGATGCACAGAAGATGAAGATGCAGTAGGCAAGCATGATGGGACACTAACTTTCATAGGAAAAACATGCTCAAAGAATTCAACATCTCTTGACTCACTAATAGGACCAAAACCAGAAGCATCCTTAAGAATGAGCCTATATGCAGCACTGTTAGACGCATAACCAATAAAAATACCATCTACAGTCTTAGGTCCAATCTTACTCCTTTGAAAGTCAGGAAGTCCAATCTTACCCAAACACCCCCACACTTTGAGGTAACCCAAATTAGGCTTGAAGCCTTTCCACAATTCATAGGGAGTCTTATCTAACTTCTTATGGGGAACTCGGTTAAGAACATAGCAAGCAGATAAAATAGCTTCACCCCACATGTTAGTAGGCATACCTGAACTAATAAGCATTGCATTCATCATATCCTTAAGAGTCCTATTTTTCCGCTCAGCTATTCCATTTTGTTCGGGTGTATAGGGAGCTGTAACCTCATGAATAATCCCATTAGACTCACAAAATTTCTTAAGGGAAACTCCATCATATTCCCCACCCCTATCTGATCTCACCCTCTTAATCTTAAGGTCCAATTGGTTCTCAACTTCGGCTTTATAAATTAGAAATTTCTCTTCAGCCTCATCCTTAGAACTCAATAAATAAACCTTAGTATAACGTGAGAAGTCATCAACAAATGTAATATAATACTTCTTCCTCCCCTACTCATGGAATTCTTAAAGTCACCTAAGTCACTATGGACTAACTCTAATAAAGTAGAGGAACGGGATACACTTTTATTGAATGTTTTCTTAGGGTGCTTAGCTTCTACACATACTTCACATTTCTCAAAAGATGTATTGCTAAAGTCAGGAATAAGACTAAGTTGTTTAAGTCTTTTAACAGATGCAACATTCACATGACCTAGTCTAGAATGCCATAAAGAAACAGACTCAGTAATATAAACGGAAGCATTAGAGTTCTTATTATCAATAACAACATCCAAAACAAAAAGTCCAAAGATTACAAAAGCCTTTACCCACAAAAACACCATTTTCGGTTAATACAAGTTTATCAGATTCAAAAGCTAACTTAATCCCAGCTTTGTTTAAAAGAGAACCAGAAATGAGGTTTCTGCGGATGTCGGGAACATGCAAAATATTCTGCAAAGCAATCGTTTTCCCGGAAGTTAATTTCAGGAAAACCTTTCCTTTGCCTAGAACACTCACAGTGCTTGAGTTGCCCATGAAGACGCATTCTCCTTCTGAAACATTGTTGTAGTCCTGGAACATCTCCTTGTTAGCGCAGATGTGACGGGTTGCACCAGTATCAACTATCCATTCAGCAACATTGCTTACCAGATTGACCTCAGACACCACAGCAGCAATAATGTCGTCTTCAGCAAGGTTGGCTTGAGCTTTGTTGTCTTTTGCTTTGTTTGGAGCTTCCTTTCTTAGACGACAATCCTTGGTAGCATGCCCATACTTACCATAAACGAAGCAATTTCCCTTAAACTGACCTTTTCCTTTGAAGTTGTTATAATTCTGCCTTGTACCATGAAACTGATTGGGACCCTTACCTTTTGGTCCTTTACCTGCAGCAGCTTTATTTTCCACAAGATTAGCAGAAGAGGAAGAATGATCAACAGATTTCCCTTTGATTTGGATACGGTTCTGCTCCTCAATCTTAATGTGGGAAACTAATTCCTGAAGGGTAAAGTCTTTCTGCCTATGTTTTAAGGAATGCACAAAATTTTCCCATGACGGAGGTAATTTCTCAAGTAAACAATTGGCTTGGAACATATCAGGAATAGCCATACCCTCAGCCACAATATCAGCACACAAATGTTCATACTCATGAACTTGATCTAGTACAGGTTTATCATCAGACATAGAAAACTTCAACCAACGACTACAAGCATATTTCTTAGTCCCAAAATCATCAGTACCATACTTAATATTCAAAGCATCCCAAATATCCTTAGCATTTTTGGACTTACTATAAATCATGTAAAGGGCAGAAGTCGTATAATGTAGTAACATCCCACGACAAGTCTTATGATCTTTAACAAAATCCCTACTGGAATTCTCAGGAGCAGCATCAGCAGACAAACAATAATCTACCCCAATTTGTCCCAAAAAAAATTCCATCTTATCAGATCACATTTTATAATTTTTTCTTTTATAATAATAATGTTTTTGCATACGTATAATTTGTATATGATATTTTTAGCATTTTTCAAATGTATCTACTCAGTTAGACAACAATCCCAAACATAATTCTATAATAGAAAAAAGTCGTGAAGGATGAAGTACAATTAAGCTCATAAAAATCATTATATACCAAAAAAAAACACGTCCATCATAAATTGCATTTTTGAAGAGTATGAAAAAGACCGTAAATAGCCAATACTAAAATATTTTAGTTACTCTATTTTTAACAAAGATTAATTAGAATTGATACTTATTCATTGCAAAGTATATTTTTTGCCCTTCAAGAAGTTTAGTACCAAACTACCAACGCCTATTTTACTTATTTCTCTTATAAGTTTTATCTAACCACTCAACATCAAAACATTAATCGATAAAAATGAAAAACCCAAGATAATAAATAAAAAGTGAGAAAAAAAAAAGCTGGAGAAACATATACTCCATATATAGGAGTAGTTATTTGTCTAATTATTAAAATATATAAACAAATAACCTGGCCAAATGATTCTACAAATCTCGTGAAGAGGAAGACAAATGCAACCATAAGAGATACGATCATTCGACAATAACGACTGCCCTTGTCGGAGTTTCAGTTAATGGACGTCCTTCCTCCATTGTTATTATTTCAAGATGCTAAGATCAGTATCTTTGTTCACGAAATATGAGATTCCAAAAAATGCTAATTTCTTTGCACCAAATTTCTAAAGGAACAAACCAAAAAATTGCTCTTAAGTTATGACTGATATAATGATGTTGCAGTTATTCTTTTTTATATAATAAGGGATTTTTTTAATTAAGAAATCGGGTGAGGAATGTGAAACTAATAATTTGTGCAGTTTTTTGTTTTACCTTTAAAAAATGAAGTTATTAGTTACCTTTTTTTATTTTTTTTCCTTTTTTATTTTCGGTGTCCATCCCCTATGCCTTATAGAATAGAGATTAGTGAAGGTAAAATGGAGTTTTAATATTTTGGTGTCCTACCTCTCTTTACATATATAATAGAGATATTAATAAATAGGATAGTCTAAATGAAAATGCTACTCTACAATCTAATATTAATTGTCACATTCTTTTTATCTTATGGTTTTTCAATTTTCGTTCTTGGCCTTTTTCAGTCAAAAACTCCATACATTTTTCGTTTCTCTCACACACGCCAATTCAAATAATCTGAAATTTCGTATTTTCTCTCTCCTCTTCCTCCTGCTCGAATTGCAGAAGTTCGTTCCAGGTTCTTCTTTTGTTCATTAGATTAATCTACTTATTCAGACGACTTTTGTTATTTTTTTTGATAATTAACGACTTTTGTTATTGTTGCGAATTTTGGTGTCAAATTGCGATTTTTAGATGTACTTCATGTGATTATTCATGCCATTGTTTTTATGCGGTTGTTATTGTTTGTTTCATGAATTCAACTTATTTTTTCTTTATCTCATATACTTGGTTATTTCATGTTTTTATGATTTGAATTTCTAGTATAACGTCTTAATTCATGTTTGTTTCATGGAACTAAATGACAATAAAATATATGTTAAAATTTGTAGATGGGCATATTTCCATGCCATTGTTCACTTGTTCTTGATTATTTCATCAGATCAATTTTTCAAGTGTTTTTATTCTTGGGCCCTGGGCGGCCGCCCCTCCAACCCTCTCTCAGGGACTGGCTTGTGTTTCTGGGAAGGCGTTGAAATAAAATCATTAACTGACATTGTTTGGGCCCATTTCTTGGACCAGCCCACCTATGGCGAAGTTACTAAAATACCCCTACCTCTAGGGAAGGCAATCCTCCACCAACTGGAGCTGACTAAAATACCCTCATTTATTAGAGGTCCTATCCTCTATAAATAGCGGTTGTTTCACCAATCAAAGGGTAAGCAATTCTCAGCTACAAAACCCAGAGCATCTCTCTCTACATTGATCACTTTCTCTCTCTACCTCAATCATTTACTGACTTGAGCGTCGGAGGGGCGATCCCGGGACCACCCCCGGGGTAGGCTAACCTTGTTTTGCAGGTTTCCGGCGTACGAACAACGGAGCTCAGGCGTACCTTCTTGGGGCCCACATCAAATCTGACAACATATTACAATCCTTAATTTCTTGACAAACAGGTTTGGCGCCGTTGCGTGGGGACAAGATAAGAAGTTACTTCGCCACCACTCAAGAAGATTCACCTTGTTGCTACTCAAGCAAAACTCACCTCATTGTTGCTCAACAATGGCCCCAACCAAGAAGACACGCTCCCAAGCCAACCGTTCCGGAGAGCTCAAGATCCGTATGCACCTACGGTGCTATCACTCTATCCCAATGATGATGATTCCACCCCAATGGAGAATCCATTGCGAAGTCGGTCATCTCGCAAGATCGGGTCGGACATAAGTAGCCGACCCTCCACCCATAACCGCAATGGACGTCACCTTGATTGCAGCTCATCTTCAACAAACTCTCCAGCAAAGTCTGATGGGTATGGCTTCCACTCGTCACGAAGAGATCATTCGTCCCTCCTGAAATGCACAGCCTAACCGGCTGGGACTTAAACAAAGGGAAGGATCTTCCAAGGGCAACTCAGCTAGGCAAGCTACTCACGCCTCTTCAAGGTTGTCAAGAAACATGTTATCACTCGGAAGAATTTGTATCGAAGAACACAACTCATGAAGACTAATCCGAACAAGGGATGTGGTAACTCGGAACCGCAAAACCCCTCCAGGATACACAGTGGCACCCTCAAGTTTACGGTCCGGCTCAGCCAGAGGTGCCTATCAAAGGCACCCGATCATCAACGGTACCTACTCATTCAAGGTACCCACTCATCCTTGGGTGCCAACTTGGCCAAAGGCATATGCTCAGCTAGAGGTGCCTACTCATCAAAGGCACCCACTCGTCAGTGGTACCTACTCATTCAAGGTACCCACTGGCCAAGACATATACTCGCCCGGAGGTGCCTACTCATGAGAAGCACCCACTTATAAAGGATACCTGCTCATTCAAGGTACTCACTCATCCTTGGTGCCAACTCGGCCAAGGAAACGTACTCGGCCGGAGGTGCCTACTCATGAGAAGCACCCACTTATAAACGGTACTGCTCATTCAAGGTACCCACTCATCCTTGGGTGCCAACTTGGCCAAAGGCATATGCTCAGCTAGAGGTGCCTACTCATCAAAGGCACCCACTCGTCAGCGGTACCTACTCATTCAAGGTACTCACTCATCCTTGGTGCCAACTCGGCCAAGGAAACGTACTCAGCCAGAGGTGCCTACTCATTAAAGGCACCTACTCATCAACGGTACCTACTTGTTCAAGGTACCCATTCATCCTTGGCGCCCACTCGGCCAAGGAAATGTGCTCGGCCATAGCTGCCTACTCATGAAGGGCACATACTCACCAACGGTGCTGCTCATTCAAGGTACCCACTCATCCTTGGGTGCCAACTTGGCCAAAGGCATATGCTCGCCTAGAGGTGCCTACTCATCAAAGGCACCCACTCGTCGATGGTACCTACTCATTCAAGGTACCCACTTGGCCAAGACATATACTCGCCGGAGGTGCCTACTCATGAGAAGCACCCACTTATAAAGGATACCTGCTCATTCAAGGTATCCACTCATCCTTGGCTCCTACTCAGCCGAGGATATGTACTCGATCATATGTACCTACTCAACAGATGCACCTACTCATCCACGGTACCTCCATCACCTTGGCGTGTGCGAGCTACCTCCATCCAAGCACGACCCCCTTGGTCTAAAGAGCGAACTTGGACAAAGTAAATGAACGCACATCGGGGCACCTAACTCGAAGTGATTCATAATCCCGAGTCCCCACCCCCCTATCGGGATCGGCGGGATACCCTCAACATGGGTCTCTCTCGATTTCCGCCGGACGACCGCCTCGGGAACGAATGATGCTACCCTATCCGTTCATCCAGCGTGGGGCTAATTACTTGGAACCCATTAGTTGGACAAATAAATACTCTCAAAGGAGGAAGGATGGGGCTAATAAGACTCAGAAAATCCAGAATTTCTCCATCAGCGCCTCCTCAGTCATAAGAGGAGCGTCCTACTAACTTAGCCAAAAACGGCTCAGTATCGTTAATAGGCACCCTACTCGATATTCGAATAGGGTCATGAAACCTCTTCGGGAAACATGGAGCTCCTAAACTCCCCTGCATCGAGGAACATATTCATTGGCACCTCCTCGGCATTTTGAGTAGCGTCATTTATGAAATAGTAAGCCAAAATAAGGCTAAGGACCTCCTCGACCACTTGAGGCTCATAAGCCTCCAACATCTCGAGGAGCGTCACATGACCTCACTCAGCAATTTAAGGAGAATTGCTCAAACACCTAGTCAAGTATGGCTAAGTACTCATGGCACCCACTCGGACAGCATGGGGGTCATTAGTCCTCATCCGAGCGGCGTCCTGCTTACTCGGTCAGCAGGAGCTCCCCTCTCGCCGAGTCGCTTCTATACTTGGTCAAGTATGGCCTAGTATCGGCTAGCACCTATTCGGACAGCTGGGGCTCATTAGCCCCTCATCCGAGTAGGCTCATAACTTACTCGGTCGGCGGAGCTCCCTCCTCGCCGAGTTGCTTCTATACTTGGTCAAGTATGGCCTTAGTATCGCTAGCACCTATTCGGACAGCTGGGCTCATTAGCCCTCATTCGAGTAGGCTCATAACTTACTCGGTCGGCGGGAGCTCCTCCTCGCCGAGTCCCTTCTATACTTGTTCAAGTATGGCCTAGTATCGCTAGCACCTATTCGGTCGGCATGGGGCTCATTAGCCTCTCATCCGAGTGGCGTCGACCCGCTCGGCCAGTAGGTGATCTCCTCTTCTTCGCCTAGTCGCTCCTCATACTTAGCCAAATTCAAGCTAAGTACGTCACGGCACCCACTCGACAGATGGGCTCATCGTCCTCATTCGAGCGGCGTCATGTTCCCTTGGTCAGCATGGAGTCCACGTACTCCTCTACCGAGCCACTTTACACTTAGTCAAGTATGACTAAGTGCTCATGGCACCCACTCGGACAGCATGGGCTCATCGTCCTCATTCGAGCGGCGTCCTAGTCCTTGGTCGCATGGAGTCCACGTACTCCTCTACCGAGCCACTTTACACTTAGTCAAGTATGACTAAGTGCTCATGGCACCCACTGACAGCATGGGCTCATCGTCCTCATTCGAGCGGCGTCCTAGTCCTCGGTCGGCATGGAGTCCACGTGCTCCTCTACCGACCCACTTTACACTTAGTCAAGTATGACTAAGTGCTCATGGCACCCACTCGGACAATATGGGGCTCATCGTCCAAGTTCGAGCGGCGTCCTACTCCCTCGGTCGGCATGGAGTCCACGTACTCCTCTACCGAGCCACTTTACACTTAGTCAAGTATGACTAAGTGCTCATGGCACCCACTTGACAATATGGGGCTCATCACCAAGTTCGAGCGGCGTCCTACTCCCTCGGTCAGCATGGAGTCCACGTACTCCTCTACCGAACCACTTTACACTTAGTCAAGTATGACTAAGTGCTCATGGCACCCACTCGAACAGATGGGCTCATCAGTCCTCATTCGAGCGGCGTCCTACTCCCTCGGTCGGCATGGAGTCCACGTACTCTCTACCGAGCCACTTTACACTTAGTAGTATGACTAAGTGCTCATGGCACCCACTCGGTCAGCATGGGGCTCATTAGCCCTCATATGAGTGGCGTCCGACCGCTCGGCCACTAGGAGACCCTCTCCTTTGACGAGTCGCTCTTATACTTAGCCAAATTCAGCTAAGTCTTTCATTGACACCTACTCGGACAATGGGGCTCATTTACCCTCATCCGAGTGGCGTCCGACCCTCTCGGCCACTAGGAGACCCCTCTCCTTTGACGAGTCGCTCTTATACTTAGCCAAATTCAAGCTAAGTCTTTCATTGACACCTACTCGGACAAGATGGGGCTCATTTACCCCTCATCCGAGTGGCGTCCGACCCTCTCGGCCAGTGGGAGACCCCTCTCCTTTGACGAGTCGCTCTTATACTTAGCCAAATTCAAGCTAAGCCTTTCATTGACACCCACTGGACAGCATGGGGCTCGTTAGCCCTCATCCGAGTGGCGTCCGACTCGCTCGGCACAAGGAGCCGCTCGGCACAAGGAAGCCCAAAGGACGAGGAGCCGGTCGGCTCAAGGACCTACTCGGCTTGGGCACCCTCTCGCCCCTTGGCCATGGGACCCCGGTTGGCCATCCTCGCGTCCCGGTCGACCAAGATCAACGCACCGGCTCAACCCGGTCGTCCATCCTCGAGCAACAACTCGGTCGCCCCAAAGGACCCTCTCTTCTTTGACGAACCGTCTTATACTTAGCCAATTTAGGCTAAGTACTTCATCGATACTTACTCGGCCAAGGCACCGGTCGGCCGGGGAGTCGCTGCCACGGCACCCGGTCGGCCGGGGAAGTCGCTTGGCCGGGGCACTCGGCCGGGGAGTCACTGGCCGGAGAGTCGCTCGGCCATGGCACTGGTCGCCGGGGAAGTCGCTAGGCTGGGGAGTTGCTCGGCCGGGAACCTAGTCGGCCGGTGGAGTCGCTCAACCGGAGCACCCGATCGGCGGAGAATCGCTCGCCGGGGAACCCGGTCGGCTAGGGAGTCGCTTGGCCGGGGCACTCGGTCGGCGGGGAGTCGCTCGGCCATGGTACCCGGTCGGCCGGGGAAGTCGCTCGGTCGGCTATTCGGCCAAGGCACCCGCTCGGCCGGGGAGTCTCTCGCCCGGGAACCCGCTTGACTTGCCAATGAGCCCCTGGCATGGAGGCCTTAGTGCATGACTTTAGCCGCTCGAACCGCACTCGGCACATTTGATCACGCTCGGCGCAAGTCACTCCCGGTAAGTCATTCTCTGTGTGCCACTCGGACAACCTACAAGGACTTGCCGCAGACCCCGTGCTTGGTTAATCCTAGCGACGAAGATTTTCTCCACCACGATCCGGATGAAAATTCGTGGGTCCCACTCAACATCGGCAAAAATGCAAACACTTCATTCCGCCATCAACCGCACTAAAATGGCGATTTTCACCCGATTACTTGGCGTGGGGCTAATTGTTTGGGCCCATTTTTGACACCCACCTATGGCGAAGTTACTAAAATACCCCTACCTCTGGGAAGGCAATCCTCCACCATGAGTCGACTAAAATACCCTCATTTATTAGAGGTCCTATCCTCTATAAATAGCGGTTGTTTCACCAATCAAAGGGTAAGCAATTCTCGCTACAAAACCCGAGCATCTCTCTCTACATTGATCACTTTCTCTCTGCCTCAATCATTTCCGACTTGAGCGTCGGAGGGCGATCCGGACCACCCCGGGTAGGCTAACCTTGTTTTGGTTTCGCGTACGAACAACGGAGCTCGGCGTACCTTCTTGGGGCCCACATCAAATTCACAACATATTACAATCCTTAATTTCTTGACAGAAACTGACATCATAACCTTCGACATTGCTGGAGCCACCGGTTCTTCCCGGGCAGCCATCTTCACCGAACATAAAGGTGTAATTGGGATGTTTATTTGGTGTCATAATGCTAAGTTACGTGGAAAAAAGGATGATAGCATTACTTATGATGGAGTTATTAAGTATGGCTTAAGTCATTTATATATCAAGGAATATTTACAAAAAATCTATGAGGGTTTTGGTATTGAAAGATGCAATAATCTACACCAGACTTTAGATGGTTTAATGTGTAAGTTGAAGGTGTTGTATCCAGTTGATCATCATCCTTTATCTATTACCAGTCAAGTCTCCGTTAGCGAGGTTGGTAGTTCATCCGCCGGCCCAAGTGCATCAATTAGGGAGTTAACTTTTCAAAATGATGGAAATTACAATTTGGAAGGTAATGATAATTAAGATAATTGTGATTATATACACTGGCGGACCTACACGTGGTCCTAGTTGGTCACGTGACCAACTAATATTTTCAAAAAAAAAAAAAAAAAAATTCAAAGCTGCGTTTTTCCTCTTTTTCGCTGAACCACACGCAAACCCTAAAAGCTCTGATGGAAAGCACGAAGCCCACGACGGCACGAGTCACGACCCACATGCCTTCGTCGTCGGCGGTCGATAGTCTTCACCCTTCAATTTCTTTGTGCACGCGGCGGCGCGGTTGTCCTTGAAGAAGTCGAACAAAAAGTAAAAAACACGAAGGACTACCCTTCATTCTTCAATCGCAGCGCCTCGAGAACTCGCCGGAGCCCGGTAAGGTTTCCCTTCATTCTTCAATTTTCTGGCTTATTGTACTTAACATATGGTGCTATGATGATTTCTTGGTTAATGGAAGCTTTGCTGATTTGACAATCTTTCATCTCCCTTCACAGAGGGGTTAGTGGTGACCAATCGTAAACTAAATTAAACTAAGAGGTTGTTCCTAGTTGATTTGAATTGCTACAATTATATGCTACTTTGTAGTAAGAAAGAAGCGCAAATAGTTAACAAGCCATTTTGATTTTTGTCTATATTATTTCAAAAGCTGAAGCACAAGATGTTCCAATTTTGGTTGTCTTTAATGCTTGATGTGTTCTGATGGAATCGAGTTACTTGTTTATAAACTAATCCTTAGATAAAATTGATCATTGATCCAACTGCCTCATAATGATACGTGCTGATGTGCTGATGTGCTGATGTGCTCCCCCTAGCATGACTTTAATCTGAAATAAACATGGCAGTGCTATACATCAATTCCTTCTATTTGTTCGTGACTTTTTTTCTTCTTTTAATTAAGTCTTGCTTTCTGTTCTCAAATTGTCTTTAATTGGGTTACCTTCTTTTTGTTTTGTCAATTGAACTTGTCTACTTTTGATGTTTTAAGTTTTCAAAGTTTTGTGGATTGTTGCTTTATTGGGAGTGAATTAGGAATTGGATCCTTGTTTTGTTGTTTTGTGGATTTTATTCAATTGAATTAATTGAAAATTCATAAGGTAAGAGGTGTCGTCTTAGCAAATGGTTGTACGTGAATTTTTGAATGTGGAATTTGATTGCGTGGCGGTGGTCTTATTTTAGAAGAATGTAGGGTTTTGTGTTGGATATTGTGAACTGAGAAATGTGTATTAGGGATGGAATGAAGGGAGGATGAAGGTTGTTTTTGTTAATATTGGCGTTTTAGATGTAATTGAGTTTTAGTTTGATTAATACTTGATTAAATGATGGTAGGGAATATGTATTGGGAATGATACGAAATCGTGCTGTTTTGAGTAGTTTGTGTGGTTTGAATGGGCATTTCTAGTTTTCTATGTCGTACCCCTTTTTTGAAATATTGATTTTGGCGTTTTCCATCCCTGGATCCGTCCCCATATTCGTTTTCGTGCTACTACAGTGTGACCAACTATTTTCATATTCCTGGATACGCCACTGATTATATATATTTTATTTTATATGTTGTTGATGTTTTTTTTTTTTTCAGTTGTGCAATTGGATAACAGCTACCGTGGTAGTAGAAGGGAGAGGAGTGTTTTTCATTTGGGAGGTAGTAGAAAGGATAGGAGTTAGCTCAAGTGGATAGAGCACTCCCCCTTGGCCCCTGAGGTCAGGGGTTCGATCCTTACCCCCAGCATTATGCTGGGGTGTTTCTTTAGCATGCTATGCATGCCTTACCAGCCAATGTGTTGGTGTTTCCTACAGGCTAGTAGCCTTATAGAGGTTAGCCCTTGGGCTGACTTAATCTCCTGATCAAAAAAAAAAAATTTGGGAGGTAGTAGAAGGGAGAGGAGTGTATTGGAAGCTAGTGCCAACACTAGGGAAAGGACACACAAGGCAATCTGGTTGCCCTTTTCTTGATGTACATCGGGCGACGCATAATGCATAATCGGATGGGTGGATTTTGTAACTTAATTACTCTTGTCTTGTCTTGTCTAATCTAGAATTATCTCGTCTAAGATAAGTACTCAGGTCATATGAATGTCACTTGCTTATTAAGTGATTTGTTAAGATTTTATGATATTATTGTTATGGTTATGTTTGCTAAATTTTATGTTTTATTGCAAATTCATTAAATTCCTGATTACTGATATAGAGGAGCTATAACTTGTGATAAGTTTCCTGGACTTCCTTTTTTTTTTTTTTCGGCAATAAGATACTACATTTAAATCATATGTATACAATATCCAACACTACACCAACATACTCCTATTTATACATTCATCTTCCAAGTTTCTCTTTTCGAATCCTACAAACTCAAAATACATAATTTATTCATATGCTTGAATTCTAATACTAAATATTAACTTCCTTTAGCATAGACTTTTTTGATATAATGCGGTCAGCATCAATTGGTTTTACAATTGCTCTCATCTCTTTTATTATTATACATAGACTTAGACAATATTATTCTTTTTTATTATTTTTGTTCTAATTGTACATATCGTACAATAAAAAATAAAAAAAAAAATAAAAAATAGAAAATTTGACGCTAATCTATTAGATAGACATTGGAAATGGTTTCATAATGATTTGGTTTTGACATGTATGAATTAATTTACATTTGAATATTATTCGTATGCGTATTTAATTAATTTCATGTGATGACATGTTTTAACTTTTAAAAGATAAAGTAATTATGTCATGATGTTGGGGGAAGTATTGTAGTAAATTCACTTCTTCCGTAATGAAGTTTTGTATGGTCGCAAAATTTGTTGTACTTCATACTCCGATGATCCAATTGATTTGTCCACCCAGTGACGGAAGTTTATTTAAATTATGATATGATTACTAATACGAGCGTTTTCCTAAACTGGTGTTAAAGAAAAAAGTAATTTCCTATTTGGTGTTCAACTAAAAGTATTTCCACAATTTAGTATTTAGCTAAAAGTAATTCCCTATCTGGTGCTCATGTTAGGTTTGGAAGTGAAATGGAGGTTTGGATAAATTATTTCCCCAATTTAGTTTTCTTGTTAGGTTTGGCCACAACATTCAAACATAAAGTTTTTAGATATCAGGTTACAATATCAGGTTCAATACCATTCTTCTCCATATTTTCTCTAAACATCAAAGCTTCTTCTACACCTTCAGCCATACATAATCCGTCATGTTTAGGATATTGTAGTTGTATACATAAGGGAGAATCCCATACTTTAGCATCATACGGAGGAACACAAAGGAATGCTTTTGAATTTAGGTTTGTACGTGATGATTGATGAGAGCAAAGGAAATGAGGAGAAGAGGGAGGGTTTTTAGATTTTGGTTTGTTACACCTAAGCAACAACTTTGTTTATCAAACCTAAAAAAAATTAGCTATGTTTGCCCCAACTTAGAAGAACACTATATTATGGAATTACTTTTGACTTGACACCAATTTGAGAATTATTTTCTTTTTAAACACTACAATGGGAAAGCATTCTACTAACTAGTCTTATATGCACGCGATGCGTGCGAAATCTAATTATATCTGTTTGATTTTACTTTTTTCAGTTCGCTACCTATTTTAACAAAGCTAAAATAATTGGTATGACACTATTTCACTTAATCTCAATTATTTTTCAATTGTTTAATCAATAATTGTGCTTGCTCAATCACATGCACTCCTCCGCCTAATTATGCGTAGTTGTATTTGTAAAAAAAAAATATTCTTACTACACATTTATTTTAACATTAATACTTCTACATATGTATAATCCTTTTTGATAATTTTGTAATTTTTAAATGTGTTTAATTATTTTATCTAATACATTAATCAGTCATATCACAACTTATTCATAACAATAACACCTATAGGTACCTATCTAATTATATCTATTTAATATTAATATTGTTGATTATCTACAATTGATAACGCAGTCAATGATATTATTTTACCTTCTCTATTCTATAGGAGTAACAAATTTGCAATTTTTTCAATGCCACTACCTATAGCATGATAATTCCTCTAAATAATTAATACAACACTTCTTCACATATATGATAATTTTTTATATTTCTTGAATTTGTGATATTATATAGTCATGGTTCGCAACCTTTCAATTAGATTACTCCATACTTGTTAATTTAGTAATCAATTAACCCATTTCTAATAGTAATACTTCAACTATTTGTTTAAATCTCTATTATATAAGTGCATATGAAAGCAAAAGTAAATATCATTATGAACAATATGAGCAATATAAATGATAGAAGAAGTTAAACAAATAAGTGCATATCAAGGTAAAAATAATAAGGTTATCAATTATAATCAACAACGAAGAAAGGAAGTAATTTACAGATGATTATAATAGGGATTGTCTGAATAGAGATATTTAAAATTACGATCTTAATACTTATCTAATTACCTGTACTATAAAGTTTTAAAATTTTCAATGCTTTTAGTGGCTTATGTTATAACTCAAATGAAGGTAGTCTTTCTAAATTTCCTATTACAAATATAATATCACAAATTGTCTCAATTTTGAACCTATATACTCCTCATACCCCAACCCAAATCTCATTACCCATTTCTATACCCCAGCCCAAGTCTCATATCCATACAATGATGTTGAGCAAGCAAGGTTATACCGATCGCAAATATTGAAAGTTGTATAATTAAAATGCACTAATCTAGGTAGCAATGACAAATCGCAAATATTATATTGTGAAGATATTTTTAAAGATTAAAATCGCAAATAGATAAATTCTCTTTGTTTATTTAAGTTAGGCCCCGTTCTTTTAGATTGAGAGAAAAACTGAACTAAATTGAACTGAGAGAAACTGAACTGCAAAGAGGAACTGAATTGAAATTAACTGAACTGAACTGAAAATAAGTCAAAAGAACGGGCCTTAGTCTGCCATATATATGAATTTTACATAATTTATTTAATCTTTCATGATATATACATCACAACAATCATAGAATTAAAAAAAAACATCACAGATCACGGTAATCAACATAGTCAAGGTGTTGTGCTTGTAATCTCCAAATGTCTGAGATCAAAAATTTCATTCATTTTTACGAAATGCCTTAAGAAAAGAGTTACATTTGCATCACTTCCTCTAAAGTCAATGCAAATTCAAAAGAACTCTTATTCTTTTTTGGATACTCCTCGTATAGTTTAGCTTCAACCTTCAACACTTGCTCTTTCTCTCTCTTCTTAGCATCCTCATTATCTCTCTAAATCCTTTGCCTCTATCTCCTCCCTTCCACTAAAATCAACTCCTTCCCTTCCGCTCCCAACAGTCCAACAACACAACTCTCTATTTCTCTCCATCCAACAAAATAGCCATTTCTCATCCCTCCAGATCTGGAATCTCTATAAATTCACAAACCCTAACCCGGGCCATTTTATATCAAAAATGACGAACATGAATAATAGGAAAAAGAAGAAAAAATTCAAGAGTCTATTGAGAAAATGAAGAGGATTGAGAAAATGTCGTCACCATATTTCTCAAGAAAATGTGCAAAGTAAGTTTTATTTTTTTAAATGATATTTTATTTCGGGTAGTTAAATTTTAAGTTGATTTTGAGGAAAATTTTATCTCTGTAATCTCAAAATTATGTAGGTTAAAATCAATTCAATTTCTCAAATCTGGGTCAAAAATATGTGTAGAATTATAAAGGAAAATTTTATCATTAAATTGAGTTTATATATTTCAGGTATTGGGTTTAGAATTATAAACTTTTGGTTTTAACAGTTGATGATCGACTGTTTTGAGAAAATTATTACACTGATTTTAGTTGATGTGTTGGTTGAAAATTATAAACTTTTGGTATTAACAGTTGATTTCAGGCGTTGGGTTTAAAATTATAAATTTAAGTACTGTAAGTAGTAACATTGAGTTTACATTGTGATGTTGGTTTATTCCTTGTTGTAAGAACATACCTTTTTTTTTCTCTTGAGTGAAACTGCAACTGCTTTGCTTTGCTTGCTGCTCTTCATGGTCTATGGTGGTTCACTTGTTCTTGGCACCATTATTGAAATCACAAAAAAAAAAAAAATTAGACATTATAGTTGTACAGAGAATATGGTTAAAAAAATTGACTTATGCTTTATAATTACCTAATGTTGATTTTCAGTTTTAAATTGCGATGATGCAATGGAAGAGGATGAACAAAGTATCTCGAGGGAGTGAAGATTTTGGAAGAGGAAGAAGATGGAGGAAAAAAAAACTGTCGTGTAGTGTTCCTGTTTATGTTTGTGTGGTTTTTTGTTTTTATGTTTTTGCTTACTGTATTGATTAACTGCTTGTAGTAGCAGTTTTTTTAGTATATGATAGTGTTTTTTTGTTTTTTTCTTTTAATTTACTGTTGGGTGAAGTTGTAATATTTGTTAGGGGTTGGGGGTATTTTAGTAATTAAGGGTGGACACCAAGACCTCAAGAGTTGACATATAGAATAGAGATACAGTTATAATTGTTTTTTGAAATAGAATCTTGACCCATTAAAATATTGAGTTTATACGAATACTTTTATTTATTTTATAAAGCCCTAATTTTTGTAAAAATATTATCTAGTATAGTAGTGAATTAGTGATCATGCCGAACCTTGTAGAAAGTATGCATCTAATGATGTGTATTTATATGGAAGACTATGCTTAATTTTTAGGCAACACAAGTATTATTTACATAGTACTCCCTCCGTTTCATAATGTTGGTCCCATTTACAGTAGAAATTTTTGACGGTAAAAAAATGAGGGAAAATCTTCTAAATTTCTCTGTATATATAAGAACAAACATAGTCATATGAGATCTAGTTTAATTTGTCTTGATGAATACGTTATTAATATCTAATTTTTATAATGTTTGCTAGTGTGAGATTAAAGATATTTACAATCAAAGATTTGTATCGATATACGTAAATGGGACTAACATTATGAAACAGGTGGAGTAGAGAATAAAAGTAGTTTATGTCACAAACTCACAATTATTGAAAAGTAAACCTAACTTTTAGGGCAAATTGTCAATCTTAAACTTGGTAAATACCGGATGGGTTAAAGTTGACCAGTGTATCAATTTATGTTATGACATTTTCTCTTTAATTTATTTTTACAAGAATGTGCCCATGCTAATGCACGGGTTACAAATAAGGATGAGATTTATAAATATACAAAATATATATCCACCTAATCTTTAGTAGAACCAAAGAGTAGCTAACATTAAAAATCACCGATCTAAGCCAAAGAAATATATATATATAAATAAAAACTGATTACAATTTACAAATAAAAAAATTTTGATTCTTGCAATGTTGTTTTGAATAATCATAAGTCTTTAGTTTGATTGTTCGCGGACGTCTCGCTTAAGTAGTAGAATTCTTTCTCGCATCTTATTTGTATAAAAGATGCAACTATAATATCACTATTTCCTATCTCGGGAATATGCAATATGAAAGTGAACATGTTCGTCAATCATTCACCTATATATTGCTCCAAAAAGTAGTCTCCAAATTCCTGATCATAAAAAAATATTAAGTCATTATATATGTTTGCACTTTGCACCATTTTACCAAAAATGCTCTCATAAAAAATGGGCCCATGGTATAAAAACATACTAATATTCTGTATTATTTTGAAATTTAAAATGAAATCAGTAGGTTTTTGTTGGAGGAAATGAAGGGATTTTAGGCAAAAAGGCGGGAGTGAATGTGAGTGCAGGATTGGGGTTTTGGAGCACTCTCATTAAAATTAGCTCTAGTTTTATATATTAGATTGTATCTCTTTAATTTTCGTTGCAAGGTCATAAGCTGCGACCCAAAAAAAAAAAAACCAACTTGTCACAATCTTATGTGGCCTAATGATGTTTCAAGTAAGGATGACAAGATGATGATTGACGAGTAATGAAATGGAAAGATATAAAACGACAATATTAACCATTTAAAAATTGGAGATTACTGAGATATTAATAAAGATTTACTAGCACTATATGTACGCGATGTGTGCAATTGTTGTATGGAAGCTTAAACATATTTATGAGATGTTCATGTCTTTAGAAAATTTTGGTTTTTAATTTAAATAACAAATTTAGTAGAATGGACGGTAAAATTAAAAGGAAAAAATGAATTAAAGTTAAGATGCAAAGGGGATGCATCACCATGCATGTAGTTCATATATATTATCTTCATTTGTTTTTAAAAGATGTTCTTATGTCATATCAAATATGTAATCCCCCGTAAATTTATGGATTTTATAAACATATTTAATATATAGATATTTATATTTAAATACATTTTAGTATTTTAATTATTTATTTCTTCAAAGGTTGACTATTTGAAAGTCAAAGGAATTTTAATAATTTATGCAAGTCAAATATTTTAATAATGTCATGCTTTGAAAAGTGTTTGAAATACTTTTGGATTTGGAAAAGGACTCTTAAATGGGGTTTGAGGAACCCAAACACTCTTAGGCTTGAAAAATAATTTTAGCCCATTTACCTTTTCCTAAGCCCATAAATCCCAAAATTTTCCCCACACATTATTTTCTCTCTCCTCCTTTTTTCCCAATCACACGGCCCTCCTTCCTTTCTCTCTCCTCCTCCGGTTTTCTTCCTCTTCCCTTCGGCTCTCATCTTCGGCCCTCCTCCGTCGACGGCACAGCACCGCTGCCACCACCGACTACCGCCGGCGAGCCACCAGCACCACGGCTTTGTTCGTCGCGCGTCTCACTCCTTCCTTTGCTTCGGTTTGGTTCTTTTCTTCCTCCTCAAGTTTTATTCAAAGTTTGTATTTTTAAAGTTTTGTGTTGATTTGTTTATGTTTAAAAGTTAAAGTTTAATGATTTAATATTGAATCTAAGTTATATAATTTATGTATTGATGAAATAAAATTCAGATTTGCATATTTGAGTTTAAATTAGAGTTTTAATTATCAAAGCATGAATTTTTAGGGTTTTGAAAGTTAGAAAACATAGTAGTTTATTATAAGTTATGAAAGTTATCACCTTTATGTTTCTAAGCATGTTTGAATGTGTTTTAAGGGAGTTTTAACTCATGTTATATTGCTGGAAATTTAAAGGAAGAATTTTTAAGGTGTTTTATGATGGATTTTAACCACTAGTGTAGTAGGTATTATGCTAGGAGGTTAAGTAATCAAGTTTTATTTTTGGGAAATGTTTTAAACATGTTTAAGAAGGTTTTAAAGTATTTTATTATCGCTGTAAATTCATGAAGGATTGATTATGAATTTATATTGGTTATTTTAGGCGGAGAATTCTCTCTAGGCGATTTTTAAGTCTGTTAAAGTGGCATCCTAGTTTGTCTACACAAGGTACGTACATACCTATGTGTTGATTGAAGTAGTATCATGATTTTAAGAAGGAGAATTATGTAGTGTCATGTATAGGAACTATGTTGAGTTCATATATGATATATTAATGATGGATTTTGCATGTTTTATGCTGTTGTGTAAACATGTTGATTATGAAGATTTATGTTATGAGATTTATATCATGTTTGTATGCAATATTGATGCAAGCATGTTGGTTGGGAACTTTATTTTATTAATTCACATGGGGGAATTAATATATATATTAGTTGGATCATGATTGATCATTGTTCCCTTTTGAGTATTTCACTGCTTTATAAGGACCGATGGCCTTATTTTGTAAGTTGATATTTTATACCTATGAAAGTTAGTTTGGTTGTTGGCTAGGTTCAACAAATAAGAAAGATTGGATTAAAGTTGAAATTAATCTTGGATTGTGTAAGTTGTGTGATCACTTACCTAATCCTAAGATAAAAATGGAAGTTTGTGATTGTTGATGGATTATGATGGTTGGTTTACTTGCGAGTCATAACAAGTAATAACTGGTAAATCATGTAAAGTGAAACTGGATAGCAATAGCTTTAGACTGGTGCACGTCTGAAGTGTTGGACAAATAGGAGTTGGGGTACATGGTGAGCGTGCCATGGCTTTTTATGGGGCCGGATTGATCACCGTGTCCTATTTTTATTTAAAAGGTTCCTCGATATCGTAGGTCATGGGAATATGGAGTCGCGCCCGTACATCGTCTTCCAAAGGGAAGGCTGGTTTTAGTTAGACAACTCGGTCCATTGACTATTCCATTTAAAGTAATAATAATGTTGTTAAAGTTTAGTTCAGTAAAAGTTATCTACAAGTTATTACATTATTATTTATTCTTGCTTACTATTTATTAGTATCATGTTAGGATTGTTTACTTGTTTAGTATGTAGTACTCAGCTTTGCTTATTACGTGCTTTTGTTGTGCATGTTGATCATGGCTTTGCTTTATTGATCATGTGATGACCCATTTTGGTGAGCAGTCTCTAGATATCAATAGTGCATTGTCTATCTACAAGTTTGAAGATGATGCATCATTGGGATCGGGATTGGAGAGCTTGTGTAGTTTATTTACAGTGCTTTTGAGTTATACCTTTATAGTTGGTTTGGTTTTAAGTTTGACTTTGGTTTTGTTGGTTGGTTTTGGGAGTTGACTTTGTTGTTGACTAAGTTTTATTTATAAAGTTTATTATTATTGTTTTCCGCTGTAAAATTCTAAATAAGCCGATACGTTTTCACATGGACGATAATACCTTGATAATTCTCTATGTTTTATGTTAAATGGTATTTTAGAAAAGAGAGAATTGTCGTGGTGTTACAAAATATTTATATAGTATAGTAATTCACTCGAAAAATAGATAAGAAATAATGTCTAGAGTACCTATTTGATAATTTTTTATTTACATGATTTTTTAGGGTGATACATCCTCGTTAGAAATTGTTATTATGGGGTACTAATTTCAAATTTTTGTTTTTTTATAATTTTGCCATTTTCTTTTATATTTTATTTTCAAATATGATATTTTTCTTTTACCAATTTAAGGTATTAATTTTTTTACCACTTTAGAATTGAAATTTCCTTTTTCATTAGATTGATTAAATATTTGAATTTTTTATTTTCCAATTATAGCTTGATTGAAAACTTTGACTGGAATATTGCTAAACATTATTTTAACTTTATTCTTTAAAACAAAAACATTATTATTTAACTTTAAAGGACAATTTGGGTAGTTTAAAAGTTGGACACCAACTTTTTACTCCCCTCCTCGCCTCCCCCCTTTGACTTATATAATAATAGCTAATTAATACAGTTAAGTTTTAATTAGATCTATCTAAATAATAGTATTTTTTTATTTAATAGATATATTATCGTTAATTAAAAAGATTACATTGAGTGCAAAATTGTTGTAACCCTGTAAAAAATCAAATATAATATTTTCTTACTTACTTGTATTAAATTGGTACGTAGTGCAACTTTAGTGATCAAACCTACCATGTACAAATGATATATTGACCCTCTTAAGTAAAAATGATTGATGTGTGATGTCTTGTTTATTACTTTACTTTTTGATAGTTTTTAATTGGTTTTATAGTTGTTTTTGAGTTAGTTTAGGCTAGTTTGTTAGCTATTTCCTTAATTTGTGCAATTTTCCTTCTTGTATGCACTTTCTTTGGGCGATTTATTTCATTTCAGGACTTAGGAGCACGCTTGGAGGACACTTGCATAACCCCGAATATTAATATCGAAGAGGAAGCATCAAGGAAGCATAACCGAGTTCCGGGGGCAAATATAAGAAGTTTTGGAAGAGTTTGCGCACAAGGGTCAATTTAAAATTGCCATAACTTTCAGCACACAAAACATTTTTGAGCGATTCAAGTTGGAGATGAAAGTTTGGCTCAATATCTTTCCAACAAGTGGTCACAAGCTCAATTCTGATGAAAAACGAGCGAGATATGGCCGTTTGAAAATGAACTGACGAAACTGAAAACTGACCCGAGCGCTCGGTTCAAATGACCCGCCCGGGTCAATCTGCGATGAACTCATATCTCATTCCTGATTAGCTGACCCGCCCGGGTCAGGTGACCCGAGGGCTCGGGTCAGGCCACCCGAGTGCTCGGGTCATCCAACCCGCTCGGGTCGGGTCATATCTTCCGGAACGTTTTTTGCTACTTTGTTTGTTTTAATGCGGGAATTGTTTTTTAATTTTCTTTTTTATTTCTTATGACTATATAAGAGGGACTCCTATTATTTTAACTTAAGCTAATTTACATTATATTTTAATAAAGGGAGATTTGAAATTCTTAGAACCCTAGGAGAGAGAAAATCTCATTTCTAGAGAGACAAGTGAGAGAAACTTGTTGAAAGCTTGGAATTTGAAGAATCTAAGAAGGAAACTTGAAGATTTGGAGGCTCCTTGCAATTTTAATGAGAATTTCTTACTCTCTCTCATATATTATTGCTTTATTTTCTTATTTTCATGTCATTTTCACTCTATTTACTTGTTCATCCTAGATTATTGTTTTAGTGCATGTTAATAGTTGTTAATGTCTTTTAGTTTATAATTTATCATGATTTGTGAGTAGCTATTTCTTTGAGAAGGGTTTTAAGCCATTAATGAGTTCATGAACCTCTAAATCCAACATTGGGTTTTGAC
Organism: Beta lomatogona; assembly: GCA_947646795.1. Lineage (NCBI taxonomy): Eukaryota > Viridiplantae > Streptophyta > Magnoliopsida > Caryophyllales > Amaranthaceae > Beta > Beta lomatogona. The sequence continues at coordinate 1,647,143 of CANSNZ010000072.1, forward strand.
TTGGGATAATTTTGGTTAATTGATTTGGCATTTTCATGAATGTTTGTGTGATTGGCCATCATAGGAGCATAATTTAGGTACCCTTAGTGAAGGATCGAGAGATGAAGTTAAGGGGTTGCCTCAAATCGATTATTAGGCTTGAAATACCATGAGAATAGGGACTACCAAGCCTAGGGGATTTAGTTTGCTTGTTTAAGTTCATCATGTTTATGGATATGCTTGGTTGAATGCCTTAGCCAAGAGAATTGGTCTTGGGTAAGAGACTAGGCCAATCTAGCTAGCTCGAGAGAGTGGTTAGAGTACCAATGGATGAACAATTCCCCTCAATTGATCCCCATTGTTGATTCCCATTGTGATTGCTTGGTTTGTGAATAAGTTGATTGGTGGATACCCCTTCCCAAAGTCATTTTTCTTATTGTCTTTTCATCTATAAATCTCAAAAACATAGACTTTGCTTAGCTTATCATAAATCGATACTTATTGGTGCTTCCCTTAGTCCTTGTGGATTCGACCCTTTACTTGCCCTATATTAGGTAGTTTAGGTATCTTTGTCGTGTTTACAACGAGCGCGTCAATGTGTATATGTGCAAATTATATGTTTCTCTTTCTTTCTTTTGAATAGCTATAATTACTTTAAATGAAAAATAAGGCATGTAGTAATAGCTCGTTCTTTAGAACGGAAAAGGAAACAAGTTCCAGATATTCACATCTCTTAACCTAAACCCTAAATTTTGTCTCATGGTATGAAGACCAATTTTCAAAAAAGCCTTATCCATATGAAGTCATCATCGTCTTAAATGATATTTTATTAAATTTATTTTAAAATGATTTATTAAATAAATATGTTCCTATTAAGATGCCAATAGGGTGGCCACTTCAAAATTTTCAATAAAAATCATAGTCCAATGAGAGACTTATGTGGGATTCAGACCGTTAATTAAGACAGTAAAAAATCGGGTACCAAAAAAGTGAGACCACAACATCCATATAGTGAGCAAAACACTGACACGAAAAAATGGCCTGCGCTAATGCAGGAAGCGTGCTCCAGGTGGAGGTGGCGTGCGCCAGACGTACCACTGTTTTGATCTTTTCCACGCCTTTTCAGAATCCGTTTCCTGTAAATAGCTTCGTTTTCTATACGATATTGACACACTTCGACACAGTTTCCTACAGACTTTCAACACACTTCCAACTACGAAAATCACTTAAAACACATCCCTAAACACCCCGATTTCCATTAATTCTCCCTTGAAGCTTGACATAAGGAAAATTAGGTCGTCATTAATCTCCTAAAGTCAAACTAAACCTACCTTGACCACTAACCTAAGTAAAGTGGCAAGTAAGGTCATTCTTCCACAAGGACTAAGGAACATCAAAATGTGTTAACTAATTAAAAAGCTAGGCCGAAAAAAGAGTCGGGAGGTGTCAACTACCAACTAAAGTCTAATAAACTAACTACCAACCAAATAACAGATAGGATTATGGAAAGGGATCCAACACCAACCAGTCATGATTTAGGCAATTAGAAGGGTGAAACATGGAGGAAAGAAAACCAAGCAACTAATTGAGGTTATTGACTCTTAACTAGCTCTAAGCCCTCTCTGAAGGGTGCATAAAACTATATAGATCACATAATTAAGCCACTCTCATGGTCTCAAACATGCAACCAAGGAATAATCACAATGTCAATCCACAAAACCCTCACTTAAATCTCACTCTCATGAGCAATTAAGCAAGATAATAGCATAAATGTCAACCTTATTCTCCTCTCTCAATTTGATTAAGGTATCAATAAAAAAAATATCCAAGTGGCCAACTACAATGCAAGCAAATAGTAATCATGCTATTAGTCAATTAATAAGCCCAATCAAACCCCCAAATTTCATATTCCAACACCCAAATCAATCATTGTATTCCAACACCCAAATCAATCATTGTTGGGTTTTCACCCAAACTCTAACCAACAAACTACTCCATAAACACAAAATGAGAATTTTATTGAAATTACCAATTAATAACATGATACTAAACATTAATCTAACATTAAACTAAACCATAAATAATTAGACTAAGCAAATTAACAACTAATCTAATCAAAATAATTAAAATAAAGCAATAAAATAGGAGAGTGAGTAAGAAATTCTCATTGATAGATGAAAAGAAAACTTCAAATCTTCTTGTCACTAGATGATTATCCAAAGTCCTCCATTTTTCATTGATTTTCTCACTTTCTCTCTCTAGGTTTTGAGACTTTCTCTCACTTAAAATCCTAATCTAAACTAATGGAGGCTAATCCTCTCTGAACTAGGGTCTCCCCCTCATAATTTAGGGATGAGTCCTCTTTATAGGTCCAACTATTACATCATTAATGAGTCGCGAAAAAAAACAGAGCTGCCCGAAAAATTTAAAAGAAGCGGGCGCTCCAAAGGTAATTGGGCAAGGCAGAAAGTTGGAGCGATCAGGGAGCGGGAGCTCCAAATAACAAGGAGCGGGTGCTCCTTCGAAAAAGGGAGCGGGCGCTCCTAAGAAACTTGGCAACAGCTCAACTTCAAATGGCCATAACTTTCTCGTTTTTAATCCAAATCAAGCATGTGACCTATCGTCGATAAGATAACGAGTCAAATTTTAATCTTCAATTTCAATCACTGCAAAATGATGTGTGGTATGAAAGATATGGTCGTTCAAAGTGGACCATGTTGTGAACTTTGCTTCTTCAACTCCCATTTGCCTTCGTCCCTTCATTATTCTTGCTTTACTCCTCATTTGTGCATTCCTTTGGCTTTTACAGGTGAAATTAAAAGTAAATTTTAATTGGACCTACAAAGAACCAAGAAAATAATGTAAAAAGTAACTCGAAAAGTAAAAGAAAAACACATAACTAGAAAAACACAAGTAAAACAAAAAAGGTGCAATATAAGCAAAACAAACACATAAAAAGGGTAAAATAGAAAAGAAAGGTTAAATATAGGGATAAATAAGGGGTTTAGAGTGATATAAATATCACTCATCAAAGCTTTAAGATTGCTCCTCTAGCAGACTGTTAAAGACTACCTAGGCTACAAAGTTATAATTCATGAGGGTCAAGTCCAATTTATTCCTTATTATACTAACAATCTACTTTTTATTATGTAGATCTTAAAGGAATTCATGCTTTCTTGTATATTCTTCTCTAACATATATTTCCTTTTCGTTTTTTTCTATATTATGTATTATTCATATGCATGCCAACATGTTCATTGTTTTCATTACCATTCACATGCTTATTTATGCTAACCAAGACCCAAAAAATGTTTTAACGATTGATAATATAATTTCGACAATTGATTTAGAATCCCTATAATTTAATTGCATCAATAAAGTATCACTAAAAATTAGTCTTTTCTGTTTAATGAACCAATGTAGATTAATATTTAGATTACATGAACATATTGCATTGTTATTTATCTACATAAAACTAGACATGAATCGTATTAAGTAGAGGTCAACGACGGGTGAATTTGATTCCTCATTGTATTTGTACCATCATCGCCGCACTCTATCTTTTATTCATTGGCCTATTATAAAGTCATAATAGGAAAATATACATTTGATAAGTTCCTAAGATGTCCCTATGGTTTTACAATATCCAATTAGGTTTATAAGTCTTCATTTAATGGCTTATTTATGACATTTTTTTTCTAAATGTTTTAAAAACAGAAACCTTTATAATTAGGTAGTGAATTCTGCATTCATTCCGTGTAGGCAATAAAAATATGCCTTCAGTAGGTCATGTATGGCATAAGAATATGTGTATGATTTACATCACTCATACTTGATTTGGAATTTATGCTCTTGATGCTAGATTATTGTAGTAAGAATTAGGTCTAGGATTTGGGAGCACCTTCATGATTTGTTGAGCTTCTATTGTTTTTAGTCATTGCATGATAGCTATTATTGCATTCCCTTCTATCCAATTGCTTAGCTTAGGAAGGATCCGAATTCCCCTAGCAATTTCATTTTTTGCATATCTTAGATTTACTTGCTTTGATTTATTATTTGCAAAGTATAGTGGTAGTGATTAATTTCAATCCAAATTTGCTTTTGAATTAACTTATGCACATAATAAATAGTTATTTTAAGCACCATTCCTTGAGGATCGGCCCTAGTTTGACACTACCCTAGATTTGGTAAATTAGGTCTTATAAATTTGTTTGGTAGAGCAGGGGTTTGCTTGTTTACCAACGATCTTGCTAAAGTCCTTCTTCAATGATTGGAATTAAAACAAAGGAGAGTTCCTTAAACAATATCACTACACATACCTAGATTTTAGTTGGTCTTCACGAGCTGTAAATCACCAAACAAAAAAAAAAAAAAAAAGCAATAAAGATTTTATCACCTTCCTCACTCGTTGGAGGGAAAAAGCCGCTCAGATGATTATTAGGCCTTTTTAGGAGGAATACGTTTGAATTGTAATCTGCACCTTGCAATTCAAGTACGAAGACTGCCTATGATTCCAAACTATAGAATCCTTCCCCAAGCTGCACAAGTTTAGGCTCCTGATTCATTAAATACGAGGTTCAGGCATCTAAAAAAGTTGGTTACTACAACGACAACAATTGTTTTTCCAAGACAAACAACAATAATTCTTCTACCTCAAAAAGCACCAAACTTATTTGTTGTGTTAGCTAGATAATAGGGGCTATAAGGTACAAAGGTCTCAAAAAACTTACAATCCCCACCCTTTTGTTTGACCCTTGAAGAAGCCTTCAATAATCTTAGTATACGAGGAGCTCTCATTCTCATTGAGACCACCTTATTAGATCCTTCCCCTATGAAAGGTTTAAAATGTAGAACCCAAATTTGCGTTAGAAGTACCATAAGTGAAACGTATGCTTAAAATCTAAATGTTGGACTCTTGAGAAAAAATTACAAGACGTTGTTGATGATGGTCGGCATCTAGTTCCTCCAATAGTGAAAGTTAGCATCGCCAATAATCCACTAGGCAGCCCCCCAGAGGATTGTCCAAGAATTCACAAGAGTCTAGTTTTTTTTCATTTTTGCGTGTAGTTAGGTCGAGCCGAAGAGTCCCTCCCCTATCCAACTTATTTCCTTTCCTATCGAGTCCATGTCATTTTAGGATATCACATCTTCTAATTTATGTTCCTTTTCTTTTACATCCATAAAATAATTGCATTTTCTCCATTTAACTATTTGGTCTACATTGTTTGAATGATTCACATTCAATGATGAAACTCAAATCAAATTGGTATTTATTGATCTACAATTCAAAACCATTCTTAGGACTAGAGCCTTCTTTTCCCTCCCCCTTCCATCCTTTCCCAGAAAAAATCGTAAATCTCTAAGCCTCGTTGCAAGTCTAGGTAAAAATGATATATAAAATGAAAATGAAAGAAAAATAAATAGGACTGAGAGGCAAGTTGGGGACTCGCCCACAAGTTTTTACCCCTCATCCAAACCTTTCCAGCATAATCCATTAACCTTACCTTCATTACCTCACATTTGAATTCCAAAATCAACCTCCATTACATAATCAAAAGGACATAACCCTTATCTTTGATTTTTTCATACACTTTCAAACTTCCATTTCAAATTAAAATAACAAAAGAAACTTACAAACCTCCCTTCAACCCTTATCCTGCAAACCTTCATATCAAGTCTCCATACCTCTACTCTTCAGATTAATCAATGCATTAAGGTGAAGCATTCGAATCCAAGCCCTTGTATGATGATTTGTTATCTAAAAGATTTCCTTCCACATTAAACTTCTTCCGATAGTATCATTTAGATGATATATGACATTGAAACAAAATTCAATACCCCCACTCAGAGCTTGACTTTTGCAGTGGACAAGTTGACTAGTGAAGTGAAGGATATTTATGTGGAAAATATTTGGTAACCAACCAACTATAATTTTTCCATTCTTATGCCATGCATTAGTAGTTATAATGCACCACCAAAAACAAAGTATCTAGGAGCTTTTACTTTTTTTTTTCTAGGAGGCCCAATAGTATAATATTGTGGCGAGAAAAGCAAATTCACCAGTTGACGTTATTTTCTAGGACTATTTAGCCCCCTGATATCCTAATTATCCATGAGGGCGAGGAGGCCACCCCTCCTCATCTATTTCACCATCATGAACTTATAATGTTTGTGCAGGATCAACAATGTCTTCCAGTTGAATATAGTCATCAAAATTCATTTTTCAATGCATCAAATGTGTTATCAAACCTAACAGGTGATAATTGAGCCAAGAGGGTTTAATTTTGGCCTGCCATGCACCAATGTGAATCCATCCTGGTTCGGTTGTTTCTTGTTCCTTGCAACGAAAACCTTATTATATATGGTGATTCTTTTTTTTTTTTGAATCTATTGTTCCGCCTTAGGCCTCATTCCTTCATAATTTTGATATATTCTGGGCCTAACTTGATAGTTAACTATTTGCACAGCTAGCACTCCTTTTTCATCTCTATATTGAATTGAATTAGGGAGGTATTGATTTACAACAACTTCAATAGTATCCTTGCATATTAGAGTGTATCTCTCTAAGAAATAGCTTAATCTAATTTGACAAGTTTCCTCACAATCAAACAATCTTGAAAATACATTTTGAAGTAGTATTGATGTCATCTATCATGGTATGTATTTCAAGATTTTCAAAGTATAACAATAATGGTTTTATTGTCAAAAGAAAGAAGACCCCCATCAAGAATTTCCTTTTGATTTTTCATAGAATCAAGTCAAATAAGACAAAACACTTTTTTATTGCTACAATATTAATTGACCCCGGATTTCTTCTAATAAACCCTCCATACATGTGTTGGTGGATTTACCCTAATTCCATAGCAAATTACATATGATTTTTAGAAATTAACTTCATCATGAATGTCTTCCATATCAATTTGAACAATATTTTCATGATTTTCTTTTGTTCTTATTTTGTTCTTATTTTGTTCATGTTCAATTCCAGCTTCTTGAATTACATTATCAAAAGAGGGTTGAGATTTACCTTCCATTGATTTTGCCGACTGAATATGTCCATTCGAATAGCATTGTCTTCTATGCTGACTATTATTTTAAGGCTTCTAATGAAGATTTGGTTGTCTAACTTTCGTTAGTTTCTCCATTTGGTATCTTTAATGGCGGAATTTTGATGAAAACAGTCATGGGTAAATTGTTTATGTCGTTTTTCGCCTAAACGATGTGATTAGATGCAGGACGACAACAACCAGACTTATATAACGTATGCTATGCAAATAAGAGAAAAATGAAAGAGAGAAACGATACGAATAAGTGTTGACGCGGAAAAACCCCAATGAAGGTGGGTAAAAAACCGCGGGTAGATGTGAGTCTACCAATACACTATATGCAATCGTCTCTTGGGATGAACGACGATCAATACAACCTAATGAGCTTGATTCTATATACAATGATTCAACTGTAATAAGAAAGGGAATAACTGTATGAAATATCGAGTATTTTGTGAACAAGAGTCACCAATAAGTTCTTGAGCTTAATCGTATGAGTTAGCATGAATTATGCTTTAGCTCTCTAGTCCTTTTATATATTGCCTTTTCCAGGTTCAACGTGCACCCCCAAATATAGGAAGTAGTTAGCTAGAATCTTGCCATCTTCTCCCGCTATTTCAGCGCAGCAATTAAATGTTTCATGGACTCGTTCAACTGACTGGAATATTCCTTAACTCTGTCCTCCTCATTCTTAGGCAATCAGTTATTCTTTGACCAGGTCTATGCGTCATAGTTCCCTCATCAACGTCAGCGTCATAAATTCACAACGTCAACGTCGATCTGCAAAAATCAACCATAACAATTTGCCCCCAATTGTTGTAATGAGGATTACGTTAGAGTCATAAAACAATTGGAACACAGTCGTTTCATCTGCTAAGAGTACAAAAAGATAACATTTCTGCAAAAGATAACCAAGAGTCATATGCCAAAAGATAAGAGATAAATATCTACAATTAATTCAAAATATATCCGTTTGTGTAGTAAAAACAGGGGTATAAAAAGCCGTGCCAATTAAACCAAAATCACACGCAAGATTTTCTCTCTCTAAAAGAAATCCATGAACTTTCGTCTCATTGTTCTAGAGCTTTCCGGGGAACTTCGCCTGAATTACTCCATCAACCAAGTAAACTTTGTTACTTTAATCTTCAATTTGCTCAAAATTTTTTTGTTTTCCTTCGAATCCATGGCCTCAAGTAGGCGTAGCATTAGAAATTACATCAAAAATCATGAGAAAAATAAATCGAAAGGAAAAGTCGAAGAGAAAAATGAAATTGATGATGAGCAATCAACTATGTTGGAAGACGACTTAATGAAATTCTTATACTTAGGAAATTTACCGACTGACACAATCTTGAGAAACGCTGAATCTCACGAACGCCCTGCGGATTGCCCTCCTGGCTGGGTGGTTCTTTACGAATATCCTTTTAAGATAGGTCTTAGATTACCTTTTTCGGCTATAGCTAGGGGACTCCTGCAAGCTTTCCAAATTAGCTCCGGTTAAATTATGCCCCAAGTCTGGAGAGTCCTTAGCGTTATTGATCGGGTTACATCCAACTAGGATGTGCCTTTCACTCTTCAAGATCTACTGTATTGCTACGAAATTAGGGTTAAAGGAAAGAATAGGATAGCTTTGCATGTCAGGGCGAGAAGAAACACACTAGTTGAAGGAGTTCCGTCGAATGACAGAGGATGGAAGGGTCGCTATATCTTTGTGAAAAAATCGTCTCTTGGCGAATAAGGGAAATTCTTGGTCGGAGGCTGGAATATGGAAGGTCCGTGAATTTTACTTACGATTTTCTTAACGTCACGTCGTCAACACTGTTCCTACGTCACATTTTTCGCAGGTCTGGACCCGAAACTATTAATTCATAGAGAAGAATCGAAGCAAAAGTGCGCTAAATTCTTGGAGTACAGCATAGAGAATCGGTCGTTCAAGAGAATATCAAGCGTCGATCAAGGTAGCTGTTCTTCGATGGCTTCTGGTAAGCGTCTGCTACTTCTAGGTCGTCGTATAATGCTTCTATGGGTGACTGCTAATGTGCCATAACCCTGCATGACAGAATCTTCGTAGTCTCGTCAAAGGGGCTCTCTGGATGGTCAAGCTCTTGTTGACCTTTTGAAGAAAAGAAAGAGGGAGACAGATCGTTCTGCTACGTCGTCTACCACATCATCTGGCAAACGTCTTCCACATGATGTCGTTAACGTCGAAGATGATAACGTTGCTGTACCACAAAAAGTTCGTAAGCCTGAATTCCCTGCTCCTCCTGACAAGGAAGGACCCTCGTACTCTGTGTCTTTTCCTAACGATTTCATGTCGTCGAATAAGTCGTTTTGGCCTGAAGTGGAGAAACTTCTCTTTCCTGAAGCTGAGGATCGCCTGCGGGACCGTCCTATGTCGAGTCTAATGTCAGATGGTCTGGAGATGATTTTCTAGGTATGAACATGACCTATGTCATTTGCAACAATTGTACATCCGCGACAGTCGTTTAATTTTAATCTTTTGACTTGCCAAGCGTCGCAGCACTTTCTAATGGTTAAGAAGCAAATGTCGAGTCTCTATCGGAGTCACCAACTGATGAAGGCAAGGCTAGAGAAGAACGAAGCAGCGATGAAGGACAAAGACACAGACATAAAGAAGATTAATCTTGAAAAGCTGGATATGAATGAAGCTTTGAAGAAGAACGGAGAAGAATTAGAATGTTTGAGGAAGCAGTTTTCGAACGTTGAGGAGGCGTCGAAGGTCGAGATCGAGGCGTTGCAAGCACAAGTCGCAGCGCAGTGACTACCACAGTTAGAGCCAAACTCATGTATGAATACATGATGAAGCGCACGACATCATGGGACCCTAAAAAAGACATCGATTTGTACCTCAAATGGGTAGGCTCCATGAAGGACTTAGCGGATCCAGGCGACGTGAACTTGGCAACAGCGGAATCTTCTGCAAATGTCGTCAATCAAGAGGATGACATTTTTGTTACCAGTGCTGCGTTAATGGCGTCTGATTTACCTTTAGATGACAACTTAGGGAAGGACGTCGCACCTGAAGTTCATATGTCGGAGAAGTCTGTTGGGGGTAGCGTGGTTGGCGACCTTGTCGTGTAGCCTAATTATGTTCTTAAGACAATCGAAAGTTTCGTAGTTTTCATAGACAGTTTGTTCTTTTGGGTCGTTCATGGGAACGACCCTACTAATGTACTTTCTGGACCATTCGTGGGAATGGTCATAACATTTGCTTTTGTTTGATCATTTGTATGAACTACGTTTACTAAAATTTTCTGCTGTTTTTCTGGCGTCTGAGTTTGATGATCAGGCGCTTTGAAAGCCTTTCTATGTCGCGTAAGTTAGACTTTGTTAAATGAAAAATTGAATAAGTACAAAACATGTTTACTTACTTGTTGCGAATAGATCAAATGTTGACAATCGGTTCTGAGTTTCCGTAGCTGACGTTAAAGTCTTATGACGCTGGTGACGATGCTAAACGTTACAATGTCCTTATGGACATCGTTTGAAATGCCTTGTCGTTCTACGGGCTTATTACTCAAACAATAATTGTTGATCGCTTCGTATAAACGTCACAATCTTATTGGAAACTAGGGAAAATCCTAAAAAATGAAACAAACAGTAATGTTTTGTCATTGGTGTTTCAACGACCTTATGATGACATGTTCACCACTTATTGAATAAAAACAAAAGACGAAAAACAAAAAATACAAAGTGAAGTGTCACTTAGCGTTTAGCTAGAAGAAATATATCTTGAGATGGATAGCGTTCCAACTACGTGGGACCATAGTACCGTCGCGTCGGACTAGCTGGTAGGCACCATTGCCAACGACTTTGCTGATTTGATAAGGACCTTCCCGTTTTGGACCTAGCTTACCTGCATTGGGCTCTTGTGTGTTTTGGAACACCTTCCTTAACACCCAATCGCCTTCAACAAATGACTTGGCTTGTACGGTCTTGTTGAAACTTCTTGCAACGATCTGCTGTTAAGCTGCCATGCGTATCAATGCTACGTCGCGCAGTTCTTCTATGGTATCCAGGTCGTTGACCTTTTCGTCATGGCTCTGCTGCTCCGTCGTTAGACCATACCTGGCTATTGGAATACTTACCTCAGCTGGTAAGACTGCCTCGCAGCCGTAAACCAGTGAAAATGGTGTTTGCCCAGTCGCAATGCGTGGCGTCGTACGATTTGCCCACAAAATAGCTGGCAGTGCTTCTGCCCATTTGCCTTTTTTAGCGGTGAGATGTTTCTTCAGTGTATCTATGACGGTTTTGTTGCTGGACTTAGCTCATCCATTGGCCTGAGGATATTTGGGCGTTGATGTCAGTAACATGATGTTCCATTCGTCGCAGAAGTGCTTTGTTTTGTCACTAATAAATTGCGACCCATTGTCGCATCTAATTTCTAACGGAATACCAAACCTGCAAATAAGGTTAGTATGTATAAAAGCGATTACCTTCTTGTCATGTACCTGTTGGAATGAAATCTGCCTCTATCCACTTAGAAAAATAATCTGTTAGTGCTAACATAAAGACCTTTTGTCCTGGGGCTAGAGGTAGTTTACCAACTATGTCCATTCCCCATTTCATAAAAGGCCAAGGAGTTAAATTTGGATATAGAATTTCACAGTGTTTGTGTGTCGTACCTGCATGTCCCTGACAACTATCACACCTGGTGACGTACCTGATCGCGTCTTGTTTCATCATTGGCTAGTAGTACCCCATTCTCAAGGCTCTATTGGATAAGCTGCGTCCTCCAGAATGGTTTCCAACCGTCCCCTCGTGTAGATCTTGCAACACATGCCCCCATTGGTCCTTTTCCAGGCACCGCAGAAACGGCCCGGCGACGGACTTTTTAAATAATAATCCTTCAAATGATGACGTACTTGGATGCCTTGAAGCGAATTCATCGTGCGTCTGCCTTGTCTTCTGGGAGTATATCATTAGTTAAATAATCGTAAAGAGGTTTCGTCCAACTAACAGTTACCTCGTCGCTTAGGAGGCTGTCATCATTGGTTGTATCGACGTTGTCGTTTACCGCTTCGATGTCATCTTCTGATGGGACGTCATCGCCGCTTGCTTCATTGCTTTGTCTGACTGCTGTAACGACATCTGCAACGTCTTTGCATTTGTTTATCGCTGGTGTTGTGATATGGATGATAAGGACGGAAGTGAATGATAAGTCTCACAGGGACGATCCTAGGTTGGCCAACGCGTCTGCTTGCATGTTCTGGTCTCTTGGTATCTGCATAATGTCAAAAGGGTTAAACATTTTACTTTTACCTTGTGCAACTTCTAAGTAAAGCGCCATTTTGGAATCTTTAGCGAAGAATTCGCCTTTGATCTGACTGACTATCAGCAACGAATCGTTGTAGATCTTTAACGCTTTTGCCCCCAAGTCGCTTGCTAGAGTCATTCCTGCGATTAATGCCTCGTATTCAGCTTCGTTATTGGTCGCTTTGAATTCAAAACATATGGCTTGCACTATCTTGTCCCCTTGTGGCGACTTTAGGACAACGCCAAGACCTACACCTTGAAAGTTAGAAGCTCCGTCAACAAATAAAATCAATGCGTCGTGATTGACATAATTGATTCGGGCAACTTCGTCTTCTGCGATCTTCTCCAGCTCTGGAGTAAAGTCAGCCACAAAGTCAGCCAGGGCTTGCGACTTGATTGTCGTTCTTGGCAAATACTTGATATCGTAACCACTGATCGTAATGGCCCATTTTCCCATACGACCTGACAGTTTAGGTCTACGCAAAACACTTTTTATAGGATAGTTACTCATAACAACGACAGTATGAGTTTCGAAGTAATGTCGTAGCTTTTTAACATCAGTGACTAAGGCTAGCACAAGTTTTTCCAAGGAAGAATACCTGGTTTCAGCATCTAACAAAGACTTACTGACGTAGTAGATGGGAAGTTGTTGACAATCTACCTCTCGCGTCAAAACGGCGCTGACTGAGATGTTGCTGACAGCTAGGTACAACTGGAGCATTTCTCCCTCACTGGGCTTGGATAGTAGCGAAGGGGAAGCTAAGTACTGCTTCAATGTTTGTAGGGCGTCTTCATGCCTTGGCGTCCAGTTGAATCCTTTGTTTTTGCGCAGCACGTCGTAGAACAGATGGCACTTTTCGGATGACCTGGATATGAAACGATTAAGGGCAGCAACACGTCCAGTTAATTTTTGTACCTCTTTGACGTTTCTAGGAGATTGGATGTTGATCAATGCCTTAATCTGATAGGGGCTTGCTTCAATTCCCCGTCGTGTCACGACGTAGCCTAAAAATTTACCTGCAGTGACTCCAAACGTACATTTAGTGGGATTCAGTTTCATACCATATTTGCGTAGGACGTCAAATGCTTCGGAGAGATGTTGGATGTGATCGCTTGCATGCTTGGATTTCACCAACATACCGTCGATGTAGACTTCCATGGTGTCCCCTAATTGGTCTTTGAACATATGGTTGACTAGGCGTTGATATGTCGCACCTGCATTTTTTAGTCCAAAAGGCATACAATAAATACCTTTGTCGTTGTCGAGTGCCGTTTTTCCTGATCGTTAGGGTGCATGAGGATTTGGTTATAGCCAGAGTACGCATCCATGAAAGTTAAGAGTTCGTGCCCCGCTGTCACGTCGAGTCGTCGACCATTGCATCTATATGTGGGAGTGGGAACGGATCTTTGGGACAGGCCTTATTAAGGTCTGTAAAGTCAATGCAGACTCTCCATTTGCCGTTCTTCTTGCTAATAACAAGAACATTAGCCAACCAGTCAGGATATTTAACTTCACGTATCTTACATGTGTCAATCAATTTTTGCACTTCGTCGCTTATAATTTGATTGCGTTCAGGAGCGAATTTGCGTCGTTTCTGCTTGACTGGCTTGTTATCCGGGTCGACGTTCAATTTATAAGTAATGATGTATGGACTTATACCTGTCATATCTTCATGCGACCAAGGAAAACAATCCTGGTTAGTTTTTAGGAACTCGATTACCTGGTTACGGAGTTCTGGTACAAGGTCACGCCAATACGAACGACACGGTCAGGGTAAGATGGATCTAGTGCCACTTCATCTACGTTCTACTCATCAGGCGCGTCGGCCGCTGATCCGCTCGTTAGTTGCTAGATGGACATCTTAGCGGGCTTTAGCGACGAACTGTAACATTCTCATACAGCGTTTTGTTCGCCCTTGATCTCTTGAACGCCCCATTTGGTGGGGAACTTGAGCGTTTGATGGTATGTTGAAGGGACCGCTTTCATTTTGTGGATCCAAGGCGTTCCCAGGATGACGTTGTAGGCGGAGGGATGATAGGCGTGTCGCGCACCTAACAAAAATAAATAACCTAACTAACCTCCTAACTGTGTAGTAGGGTAAGTCAGAGTCGATCCCACAGAGAGAAAAATTGTTCTATGATTAGCTCTTAAATAATGGTCGTCGAATCAACTATACTATTCAATCTATAAATAAAAGACTCTATAGTTAAGTATCCCCACTAGCATGAATTAATACAATAATAATTCCTACCCCAAACTAGACAATTAAATGCTCACAGAGAAAAGTACACCCTATAAAATACCATAAACCTCTCCCGAGTATCTATGGCTTCTCTAATATGCACTCAAGCCTACTCCCGTGGAATCATGCAAATTAAAGACATTAAATGCGGCACTTTAACTTCCTAACAATCCATTCTACCTACTCCCGTGGAGAACTTCATGTCCTTAATTGAAATACCCAAATCCGTCAAAACCCAACTCCCGTTGTGATCAAGACAATGGAATCATAACAATACTAGTTATCCCTAATCTAGTATTGAAATATTCACAATCAATTAAGCAAGAACAATTCAACAATTAATTTGGGAATTTGAAGAAATAATCATGAATTAATTCATACTAGGCTTCAACTTAACCATAGATAAAAGAACTACTCAAGCATAATTGAAATAAATAAAGAAAATAGAGAAGAATAATTAAAATTCATAATAATAAACAAAGGAAAAGAAGGAGAAAATAAATACTTGAATTGATGGAAGAAAGGTAGAGTCTTGAAGAACAATAAAGATCTACAAGTTTCTCTCTCTAACTTCTCTCTAGAAACCCTAAAAAGTGTCTACAATCAACTATATCCCGTCATTAAACAAATAAAATAGTATTTATAGCTTCCTAAAATAATAAAACCGACAAAATAGAACGCGCTACGGAGCAGACCAACACGGACGTGTCAATAATGACACGGACGTGTTGACCTGCTACTACATAAATATCCTACGATAGAAAAGCTACTGCCTCGAAGAAATCAGAGTGACACGGACGTGTCATAAGTGACACGGACGTGTTGTCCTGTAATCGTCAGATTCTTCAGATCAACTTCGAACAGCTATAACTTTTGATCCAGAGCTTTGTTTGGTGCATGTAATATATCGTTGGAAAGATCTTCAAGTATAGTTTCCAACCCAGTTGGAATCACCTCATTATAAATTTTGTGTCAAAAGTTATGAGTAAAATGATGCAAAGGTGTCATATTTTGCACAAGTACACAAAGTCCTTTGTATCTTCTTCAATTCCAATCCGGTTTGGGCACATGGTGTATCGTTTTGAAGGTCATACAAGTGCCTTAATCATCATATCCTCAAATAGGAGTCCAAAGTACCTGAGATTACATCAAAAGACCAAACAACCCGTGAAAGCATCGTAGCTTATAAAAAGTGACCTAAATATGCATAAATGCAATGTAATGCTCTAATACTACATGAAAATGCACCCTAATATGCAACTAAATTATGTTAGAATATGCACTTATCAAGGGACATTCCACGACGTTGAACCTCGTTGGTAGGTTTACTCCTTTGGCGAGGGTTGGTGCTCCTCCTCGCACACATCGTCGTCGTCGAAAGTAATTGACATCGCCTCTAACTTGCGCTCCTCGTCTGACCTGGAAGATTTAGGATCAGTGGACGAAGGGGATCCCTCCCTAGCTAGCCTTTTGGCTGCTGAATATGTTAGTCCGCAAACGTCTGAACCACCATAGATTACATTGATTACCTTGACGTGAGTAGGGGATGCAGGCGGATTCGATTTGGAAGGTTGTTTGTCGAAGGACGCCTTCCCCTTGTCGCTAATGAGATCTTGGAGGTGCGCTTTGTTCAACATGAACGCGACCTCTCTTTGGAGCGCAATACACTCTTCCGTGACCATGGTCGTGATGGAACTGACACCACTTGGTTTGATCCTTTTGAGCGTCTGGGCGATCACTCTTTCTTGGCCAACGGACGGGGGCTCCGATCTTTGTTAATGCGTTGACAACACCTCCGACGTCGACGGAGAATCCATAGGATCCTATGTCGGGGTACGACGGTTGTTCTGCTTTGATCTCAGTTGCTGCATTCTCAATTACATCGTTAACACTGTGTACCTGGTTAGGACGACTATAGGGATGACTCCGCCAATTACTCTTTTTAGGGACAAAGGCTTTGCGATCGCTTGTGCTCTCCGACGCATGGCTTGTAGAGGTAGTGTTGAGGATGGCAACATCTTCGTCTAGGCGCATCTGTGCCAACGCCCTCGACTTCACTTCTTCGAACGTGGAACAAGGATATTTTGTCAGACGATTGTACAACTTTGTCCGGAGGATGAGACCTTTCCTGAAACATTCAATAGTTGTCTTGGTGTCAAGATCTTTAATGCTAATCATCTCTTTGTTAAAGCGATTATAATAATCGCGGACAGATTCGTTTGGCCCCTGGACAATGCCATAGACGTCACTCGTCTGTTTGTCTATACTACGACTTCCTTCAAATTTATTAAAAAATTTATTGACTAAAGTAGAGAAATTGGCTATGCTGCCAGGCTTAAGATCCAAGCCATTTTAGAGTTGGCCCAGTCAAGGTCGCCCCGAAGGACTTGCACATGCACGCTTCAACGAGATGCCACGGGATAGACGCTTGCCACATCCTTTGCTTGTACTGAGCGACGTGCTCAGTAGGTCGGTTGATCCATCATAAGTGGCAGTCAAAGTAGGTAGATTGAGCTTCTTTGCCAGCGATGCTTTGGAAATCTTTTCGACGAACGAAGATGCTGCATATCTGTCTCGGTGCTCGACGACGCTGGGTGTGGGTGCTCCTGGGAGTTGAGATATGAGCTTCATCAAGCGCCGGTTCTGTTTCTCGATCAGGATCATTCGCTTCGCCATGGGATCTTCGTCTCCATTTATGGGAGTCTTCTCGAGAGATCTCCGTCCTGGTCATTAAGAGGGGCTCCATCAAGGAAACCTTCGTCATCCTCTAACTCGATGCTTTCAGAATTGGTGAAAGGCTGCATGATGGGAACGTCGTCTGCATTTAAGCGACGTCGGGTCTTGGATGCTTTTGTCGAGGCTAATTCTTCTTGTAATTTTTGAATCTTTTCTTGCGACGACGAGAAGTAAGAGGACAGTTGCTCATTATTTCGGCCATTTCTGCCTTCATTTGGTCGTAGAGTTTCTGCATTTCGTTGGCGTTCATTGATGTGACCATTTCTGGAGAATTAGAAAGAAGTGACTGATCTGGCTGTGACCCCACGGTGGGCGCCAAATTGTTTATGTCGATTTCGCCTAAACGACGTGATTAGATGCGGGACGACAACAACCAGACTTATATAACGTATGCTATGCAAATAAGAGGAAAATGAAAGAGAGAAACGACACGAAGCAGTGTTGACGCGGAAAAACCCCAATGAAGGTGGGTAAAAAACCGCTGGTAGATGTGAGTTTACCAATCCACTATATGCAATCGTCTCTTGGGATGAACGACGATCAATACAACCTAATGAGCTTGATTCTAAATACAATGATTCAACTGTAATAAGAAAGGGAATAACTGTATGAAATATCGAGTATTTTGTGAACAAGAGTCAACAGTAAGTTCTTGAGCTTAATCGTATATATGAGTTAGCATGAATTCTGCTTTAGCTCTCCAGTCCTTTTATACTGCCTTTCCAGGTTCAACGTGCACCCCTAAATATAGGAAGTAGTTAGCTAGAATCTTGCCATCTTCTCCCGCTATTTCGGCGCAGCAATTAAACGTTTCATGGACTCGTTCAAATTAGATATTCAACCTACATTGTGCAGATAAATTAAACTAGTCTTTTAGAGAGTAAAAATACTTTTAAAAACTTGGGACTAATTAATGATAAAATAGAAGTACATTTTTCGTCCCATACCCGCTTTAAAATCCCGATATTAGAATTTAATGGAAAACTGTGAAAATCGCCTTTTCGATAATTGGCAAAGTCGATCTAGAATAATGGCCTTGCTGGGTGTGTAAGAATATTTAAGCAAGACCACTCAAGTAAGAAAAAGGCCTTTGTCCTATCAAGTCAGGAGATATGGGCTCAAAAAACTAGATCAATTTCCAAAGATCATAACATGTTATCTATCTTTGGGGTGTAGTCTGCTAACTATTGTTGGAAAGCTCTTAAAATTAGTTTTCAAATTAATTAAAATTGATTCATTATCGTAACTAAATCAAAAGATAGAATTTTTTGATTTTTACCACCATATAAAACAAAGTTTTTCAAAAATAACCACCTTATATGACCTAAATCTTTTTGAATACCTACCAATTGGCATATTACATCACGGAACTTGTCCTTAAAATAGGTTTAAGAACAATTCCATCACCTCCACCTCTAATCACTAGAATCTATATAAGGTTTAAACCCTTGTTTAAGAACAATTTATTTGACTAAATCTGTTAATTTCCATGTATTTAAAGAGATTTAAGTCATATAAGGTGGTTATTTATTAAAAATGAACTTATAACGTGGTTATTTTGAAAATTGTGATTAAGGTAGTAAAAATAAGAAAAAACCCAAAATATGTGATAAAATAGTGAATAGGATCAGACTCTTTTTTCACAATCATATTTTTAGTACTTCCTCTTTATTTTAGCTAAAATTAATAACTGAAGTTATCCATGACGATCCTTCTGTAATGTAGCTTCCTCGAAAATACTCTTAGGAATCAAGTTTTACTGATGATACTCCAAATAAATAAAAAAATTTGTTAGGAAAGATAATTGGTCCGAAGACCAACCCCTGCTAGGCTACTAGTATGCAGGGCACACCAGCTCAAAGACTGGGTACAAGGCTAAACAACCCATAAGTAAATGCCCCAACATATTGTTGGATGAGGATTCGAATCCTGAGCAACGCCCTAGAAGTCGGGGTGGTACTCCACTGAGCTATCACATCTCCCTCATATTCCAAATAATTATGAAACTTGAATATTCACCGAAAATAAAAAAAATACCCAAAAGGAGCATAAAAACAAAACTTGAGGTTCTCTGCAATAATGAATATAATACTTAAGAATCTAAATGATCTAAAATCCATCTTAAATGCACCTAATAATGATATAAAGATGTAACATACCACTAGTTTGACAACTTGATCATTGTATTATATGCAGCAGCAATATGCATGTTCAATTACTTGTAGGTGCTGTAACACCACTATGTGTGCTTAAGTCTACTAATAAAATAGAATATTGAACTTAATTATAATGGCTATCATTTCCAACTAATTAAAAATTTTGAAAAGTGTTGGAGTTTAGTTTCAGCCGCTCCGGTGCAACAACGAATTCGAGCGTTTCTTTGGATAACATGTCATCACCGGATTCTTGGAAATTCAGCTCGCTTCAAACGTGGGTTGGTGGAGGATCCTAAATGCTATGTGTGTGGGGGGATTGAAGAATCAACTCTTCAGATTTTGAGAGATTGTCCCAAGGCACGTATGGTATGGCGAAAGTTAGGGGTCCTACAGACACACGCGACTTTTAACATCAAAGCTTGAAGTAATGGTTTTGTAATAATCTCCAGCATAAATATGAACAAGGGTTTCCGGTTTGGGCTACTTTCTTTTGCATCTCTCTTTGGTGGATTTGGCGTTGGCATAATTGTATTACGTTTGGTAGGAGCCAAGAAGTGCCGAGTGATGATGGGAGTTTTATACATGTTAGATACAACGAAACCCGTCGAAGCATTAAGAGGGAGAGTGCTCAGGCCCGGCCCTGAGGGGTGTTTGAAGGGGCAATGGCCAAGGGCCCAAGCATAAAAGGGGCCCAATGCTCTAGGTTTTAAGATAGAACTAGGGAAAAAAAAATTCTCAATAATAAACACGCGTGAAGAACGGCGCTCTCTCAAAAACTGAAACAATGAAAGCAACTCCTCGTCTTCTTTGGTTCATCGCTTCTTCACTTCTTGTCTCTCACTCTCTTTCCAAGATTCAAATTAAAATCTTCTTTTAATTCCCAAAACTTTCTCTAACCTCCATTAAACTCGTTGAAAATTTTCATATTTCCCAGAAAAATAGCGGTTAAATAGGGAAGAATTGGATTTGTATAATCAATACTCATAAGATTTAGTCTCAATCAAGTGAAATTATTAAGATATTATGAAATTAAGAATATATGTAAGGGTTTTGGCCTTTGAGAAATTTGATGTCGACATTCTGTGAAGTGTCGAATTCTCTGTTCTAGTGTTCTTTGTTGGGGTTCGCCGCATTGTTGTGCGCCTGTGCCTCTACTGACGGTCAGACGGTGGTTGCTGCCGGCGGAATCCCCTGCGTCTTCAGACTTCAATCTTCCTTGTTGCCGCCTGGTTAAGGTGTTGTCATTCCATCCATCTCTCTTCTCTAATTTTCTATGCTCTGAGTCTGTGTTTGATTTATTTTTATGTGCAATTATGGAGGGAGATATTCAGGCCACTTATTAGTTATTATTATATATTTTTAGCCTACATTTACTTGCTTCTGAACCTCAAATCTACTCTGATTTCCTTTTATCTTATGTATAGACTATAGTATATCCGTAGGTAGGAAGTGTTGGTGGCGTTCTAAACCAAGCTAGTGATTAATTGATACCATTGTATTTGTACTTTTGTAGACTTGTAGCCCCTCTAGTGCAAATTGCAATGTTTTTTTTTTTTTTGACAGTAACAAATTGCAAATTGCAATATTGTCTAAAAAATATTTATCTAAAAGTGAAAAAAGGAAAAAGAAAAAACTTGCTGAAAAATTACTAAAATGTTTTTATTTTGTTCTATTATAAATTGCATTTTTTTGGGGCCCCAATCCACTATTTTACCTAGGGCCCCAAAAAGGTTAGGACCGGGCCTGAGAGTGCTTTGTTGGGTGCTGCGTCGGTGAGAAGAAAAGAAACAGTTAACGTGGCCTGGAAGCATCCCCGATGGACTGGTACGTTTTAAACTCGGATGGTGCGGCTAAAGGAGCACCAGGGGCTGCTGGTGGAGGTGTGATAATTCGGGATCACCATGGAGTCTTAGTGTTTGCTATTTCAGCTAACTTTGGCCGTTGTCGCGCTTTCAAGGCTGAGGTTTTGGCATTGACTAAAGCCCTTGAACGTGCAAGGGGAATTGCAAATCAACAAACTGGTAGTTCAGCTTGATAATCTAACATGCGTGCAAATGCTTCAAAACCAAGACAATGGACGTAATGAATGTTCGCATATATTCAAGAGTTGTATTGAGATGATCAAGCAAGAGGATTGGGAAGTGAAGGTCATTCATGTTTGCGGAGACGGAAATAGAGCTGCAGATTGGCTTGTCAATCATGGAGTAACTCAACTCCTCCCTATCAATATTTATTCTTCTGCTCCTGTAGGTCTTCGTAGTATAGTTTCTGAGGATGTAATGATGAAGATATACGTTGATCATAAGTCAACTATCACTAGTGGAGAAAAACGGAAGGGCTGCAGTCAAAACAACCCTAAGGGCTGCGTTTTTGGCCAGCAGCCCTTCATTAGGCCCAAAACCGCAGCCCTTCCATATTGGAAGGGCTGTGGTTTTGGGCCTAAAACGCAGCCCTTCTTTGTACAAAGGGCTGCGGTTTTGACTATAACCGCAACCCTTTTGACCCAAAAAAAAAAAAAATTTTTTGGCAATCTTTTACTCCTAAATATATCAAGAAATTTACAATAGGAAAAATCAAAAAACAAATCAACAAACAAAGAAAACGAAATTATTTATTAACAATCAACAAGAACATCAAATTACAATTTACAATAAAAAAACAAGAACAATTTAAGGCACTAACTATTAAAAAAACGAACAACAATAATAGTCGAAATTATATATCAACAAGAACGAACGAAAATAAAAAAAACGAAATTACATATCAACAAGAACAACAAGAACAGTCGAAATTTACAGTAAGAAAAATGAACGAAAATGAAAAAAAAAGGAAAATGAAAAAAACGAATGAAAAGGAAAAAACAAACGAAAATGAAAAGAAACGAACGAAAATGAAAAAAAGAGATCGAAAATACAAAAGAGAAAAAATTATAGATCTGAATTACATGAACATTAATCAAAACAAAGATCAAGAAATATAGATCTGAAAAAGAAAAATTATCACCGACGACGACGACCGCTTAAGCGAAGCTCGACGACGAGGAAGAGATGAGCGGAGTTCCACCGACGGCAAGGAAACCCCATCGAAGCAGCAGAATCCGGTGGTCTGATAAAGTCGCCGGTAACAGAAAAAAAACGGCAGGAGGGGGCGGGCGTCGCGAGTGGTTGTTGCTGCACGGCGGCTGTAGTGCCGGCGGCGTGGTGTTGCAGCAGTAGACAAGGGAGGGTGAGAGAGAAGGGAGGAGGGTGAGAGAGAAGAGGGAGAACGAGGGAGACGTGACATTGGATTTGTGAGATTGAGTTTGTGATTTGTGAGAAACCCTTAAAGCCCCCCCTTTCAAATAGTTATTATAAAAAAAAAGCCCATAAAGGGCTGCGTTTTTAAAAAACCGCAGCCCTTCACTAAAAGGGCTGCGGTTTTTGCATTGACCGCAGCCCTTCACCATTAAGGGCTGCGTTTTTCAAAAAACGCAGCCCTTGCACCGCAGCCCTTGCGTTTTTATCCACTAGTGTATATCTTTGGATATTCTTAGGAGCTAATATAGAGTACATATAGGATACTATAATATTTTCAGTTATACTTAGCAATATATTCTGTATAATATCTTTGATATCAATCCTGTGTAATCATTTGTAATCTTTGTTTCTATCCTTTTGTAGAATATTCTACTCTCATAGCTAGCTGTAGGTTTGTATAAATATGCTACGGCATTTGTATGGAATTCATCAAGCTTTACCAATCTCTTCATGGTATCTCAGCCATGATTCAACCAGGCCTAAATTTTTTTCCCCACCCCACTATTGCGCCTGACTCCCATTCACTCACCAACATCACCGACCCCTCCAAACCCCTTATTGTCATGAACGCTCAATCCGTTCAGAAACTCACCTCCTCCAACCATATTATTTGGAAGGCTCAACTTGAGGCCCTTCTCATTGATTATGACCTCCACCAATTTATTGATGGTTCCTCCTCTACCCATCCTGCCAAAATTGTCAATGATGATGGCGAATCTACTCTTAACCCCGCCCATATTACTTGGATCCGTCAAGATAAGCTACTCTTTGGTGCTATTGTCGACACCCTATCCCCTTCTCTTGGCCCTCTCATTTCCCGCGCTCGTACCTCTAAGGAGGCGTGGGACATCCTCGCTCACACATATGCCAAACCTTCCTGTGGCCATATCAAACAACTAAAATCTCAACTTAAAAATATCACCAAAGGCTCCTCCTCCATTGAAGACTATATGAACAAAGCCCGTCGTATAGTTGATTAACTAGCCATCCTTGGTGCCCCTCTTGACCCTGAAGACCTCACCGACCATATTCTTGATGGTCTTAGTGAAGACAACAAGCCCCTCATTGAAGCCATTCAAGCCCGTGAAACCCCCATATCATTTGATGAATTAAATGAGAAACTAATTCGCAAGGAAATGGAACTTGAAAAAAATGGCCCCACATCTCTGCCCTTCAATGTCGTGGCTCACTCCACCACCACTCGCCCCACCTACCAACGTTCTCACTCCACTCACTCCTCCTCTAAGACTCCCTCCACGTCTACTCCAAACCAAAACCCTGGGAATCCTTTCAAGGGGCGCTGTCAATGGTGCAATGTCCAAGGCCATACTCTCATCTTTTGTCCCACCTTCAAGGACTTACATCCCACTATTCGCCCACCCCCTCGCCCCACTCGCACTACTGACCATCCACCTCAAGTTCACACGGCCATAACCCCCTCCTCTACTGCCACCTCCCCCTCATGGCTCCTTAATAGTGGTGCCTCACACCATGTTACGTCCGATCTCGCCAACCTCTCACTTCACTACCCCTATGATGGCACCGACGAAATTGTCATTGGTGATGGTTCGGGTCTAGCTATCTCCCACACTGGTTTAGCTCATCTCTCTACTCCTCATCATTCATTTACTCTCAATAAAGTTTTATATGTTCCCTCTATGCACAAAAATGTCATTTCTACATCTCAACTTTGCTTAGATAATAATGTTATTGTTGAGTTTTCACCCACTTCTTTTTGTGTCAAGGATCCAATGATGGGGGCAACCCTCCTTACAGGCTTAACTAAGGATGGAGTTTACCAATGGCCAACCACCACTTCTCCAATGATTCTCTCCACCACCACCAAGACTATTGATTGGCACCACCGCGTTGGTCATCCCTCTACATCTACTCTCAATAAAATGTTATCTTCTTTAGCTCTTCCTAAATTTTTAGAGTCTCCATGTAACTCTTGTCATATCAATAAAAGTCACAAACTTCCTTTTACTACTTCTTCTCTCCCCACTATTGTACCTTTAGAGTTCATTTTTAGTGATGTATGGTCATCTCCCATTTATTCTATTGATGGCTACAAATACTACGTAATTTTTGTTGATCATTTTACAAAATTTACATGGTTATTTCCACTTTAAAAAAAATCTGACACGGAATCCATCTTTCTCAAATTTAAAGCCTATGTTGAAAAGCAATTTAGTCGCCCCATTCTCACACTATATTCCGAAAATGGTGGTGAATTTGAGAAACTTGATCCCTACTTAGCTACAAATGGCATTCGTCATCTCACCTCGCCTCCCCACACTCCCGAACACAATGGGTATGTGGAAAGGCGCCATCGTCACATCACCGAAACAAGCCTAGCCTTACTATCCCATGCTTCCATACCTCTTATCTACTGGCCATATGCATTCCAAACAGCAACTTATTTAATAAACCGTATGCCAACTGCTACTTTACAAAATCATTCACCATACTTTAAACTTTTTGGTGAAACTCCTAAATATGCTCACCTACGTAGCTTTGGTAGTCTTTGCTTCCCACGGCTACGTCTTTACACTACACACAAACTACAACCCCGCTCCGCCGAGTGTGTTTTTGTTGGCTACTCACCTACCCAACACTCATATCTTTGCCTAAACATCACCACAAATCGCCTCTACTCATCGCGGCACGTCCACCTTCCCTTTTGCTCATAACCCCCCTTCGTTCACCACCACTTCTCTCCCCACCATAGATGAGTGGTGTACATTCTCCTGCCCCATAATACCCCTAGCCACGCCTCACCCCACTCCCCACACTCTCCCGCCATCTCCTACTCCTCCCTCCCCTCACGCTAATAACTCACCCGCTATCTCTTCCCCTCCTCTCTCTCCTCCCTCCCTAGCTCCCTCTCACGCTTCCGCCACTACCAACCCCCCTTCACCACCCGCTTCCCCACCTCAACCACCTCTACCACCACCCCCTCCACACCCCTACCAAACCCGAGCCTCCAACCGTACTTACAAACCCATACAAAAACTCAACTTGCATGCTCAACTTTCCCACGTTGAACCCAATACTACCAAACAAGCCTTAAATGATCCAACATGGAAAGCTGACATACAGACCAAATATGATGCGGCACTCCAAAAAAATGGTACGTGGGAACTTGTTCCTCCTTCACCTTCACAAAATATAGTTGGGTGTAAATGGGTTTTTAGGACCAAATATAATTCTGATGGTTATCTACAAAAGCACAAAGCTCGGCTCGTCGCCAAGGGCTTCCACCAACGAACCGGTCTTGACTATACCGAAACTTTTTCCCCGGTGATTAAACCTGCCACCGTGCGACTTATTTTAAGTGTTGCTACTACTAACCGTTGGCCTTTGCGTCAACTTGATATAAATGATGCATTTTTGCAGGGCACCCTCCAAGATGATGTTTTCATAGCACAACCTCCTATGGACTCAAACAAGCACCCCGTGCTTGGTACACCGAGCTTCAAAATTATCTCATAGGTGTTGGTTTCACAAACTCCCTCTCCGATACCTCCTTATTTTTCCTCAAAGGCCATAAACCTATCTATGTACTAGTTTATGCCGACGATATAATCGTCACTGGTGCTTGCCCCTCTACCGTCTTTACCTTCATTCATAATCTTGGAGCTCGGTTCTCTCTCAAAGACTTAGGCTCCCTCTCCGAATTTCTTGGAGTAGAAGTTCAGCCCACCCCTAGTGGTATATTCTTAAGCCAACGCAAATATACTACTGACCTTCTCACTCGAGCCAACATGCTTGATGCTAAACCCGTCACTAGTCCTATGGAAACCAACTCCACTCTCACTCTTCAGTCTAGCACCTCCCTTGACAATCCTACTGAGTACCGCACCTTAGTAGGAAGTTTACAATATCTTGGCTTAACCCGACCCGACGTTGCCTTTACTGTGAACAAACTATCTCAGTTCATGCATCGTCCCACCTCCACTCATTGGCTAGCTCTTAAACGCCTACTCCGATACCTCAAAGGCACCTTGTCTCATGGTCTCAATCTCTATCACAACTCTCCTCACAACTTACATGCCTTTTTCGACTCTGATTGGGCAGGTGATATAGATGACTTCATTAGTACTGGTGCTTACATTGTATACCTTGGTCGCAATCCCATCTCTTAGAGCTTCAGGAAACAACGTTCCGTAGCTCGGTCCTCCACTGAAGCCGAGTACAGGTCTGTTGCACAAACCACGGCAGAACTCACATGGCTAAGCAATGTGCTCACGGAATTGGGTCTCTCGCCCACCTCGACACCGACCATATACTGTGATAATATTGGAGCCACCAACCTAGCTGCTAATCCCATGTTTCACTCACGTATGAAGCACCTTGGTATTGATTTTTATTTTATCCGAGAAAAGGTACAAGAAGACTCACTTCGTGTCACTAGATAACTAGTAAGTTAACTAAATACTACTAAAATGGATATTAATTAGGTTTTTCTTTTGGGTTGAGGTGAGAAAAAAAAAGAACGAGAAGGATAGACTCACTACACTATCCGGATCAACTAAAAACTATAACAAAATGCTTTATCATAAAAAATAAACGGACTTTCCCTTGAGCGGATAGCGGGAATCGAACCCGCGTCTTCTCCTTGGCAAAGAGAAATTTTACCATTCGACTATATCCGCATTTTTCCTTCTTGAGAAGGAATATGTCTTTGCATATACACATATTCTAAAAAATGGTATTAAATTAAATAGGTAAAAATATCTCTTTTCTCCGAAAATTCTTTTTGTAACAATAAAATAGAAAGGTCAAAAAAGGTTGGTTAAATACTTTATTGTTTCTGATTATTCTATCTTTATCTCGGTGAAGAGATCAAATCTTGTATCTGTTTTGTTTTTGATATCCAATCGGATTGGATTATGTATGTTAATGATGATCAGCTCGCTGATGCTCTTACGAAGCCCCTTGCGCGTCGTTGTCTCACCATGCTGTTTTCCAAGATTGGACTTACCCCGAGGCCGTCCATCTTGCGGGGGCACGATGAAGATATACGTTGATCATAAGTCAACTATATCTTTGGATATCCTTGGCAGCTAATATAGAGTACATATAGGATACTATAATATTTTCAGTTATACTTAGCAATATATTATGTATAATATCTTTGATATCAATCCTGTGTAATCACTTGTAATCTTTGTTTCTATCCTTTTGTAGAATATTCTACTCTCATAGCTAGCTGTAGGTTTGTATAAATATGCTACGGCATTTGTATGGAATTCATCAAGCTTTACCAATCTCTTCATGTAAGAGGGGTTTCTGTCCCTCGTGTAATTCCTCCTTAGGTGTGTTTGTTTGGTATTTTTTTGTTTTTTCCTTTCTCTTGGTTTTGTACCTCTTTCAGATTAAAAAAAATAAAAATAAAAATTTCGAACACCTAAGTACATTTAATGGTTACCAACAACAACCCACTAAAACCATCCAACTAACCCGAATTTTAAGATAACCATGGTATTTGTCCTGATCATGTGGCTTAGCGTTTGTTTATGTAAAGCTTTTTTTTTGACCCGTTGTTTATGTAAAGTTTAAGCCAAATAATTTTTTCCTAGAATATAATAAATGTCGAGTTAATTACTTTTAATTATTTTTGTAGTGTCGAGATAAGGCTTCTAATTTTGTCTCTCACATCTATACAAATATATAAAAGGTGTGCGTGACACCGTGGATGCGCCACGTGGCACCCTCCTCCTACCACCAGAATTTTGCCAAGTGTGTATTACCCAAGAAAGTCAAGTAGTCATTATTTAAAAAATAAATATTCTGTTGCCCAGGCTCGAACCGCTGACCTTATGTAAGGATTTCCAAGTAATAACCATCTGATCTAACATTTTTTAGTGCTTTATGTTTCTTTAATTATAGTTATGACAGTAACGAGTCATGACCTACTTCAAGAGTTCTACTGTTTAAGCCAGAAACGAAAAAATGTAATAACTCATCCCTTCCATCTCCCCTTTTCAAATCCACCATGAACGTTCCTTTAAAAAAAAAAAATCCACCATGAACGTTAAAGTACTCTTCTACTTCGTAATTTATGGCTTTCGAATTTTTCTTGCTTCGTTGCTGTTGGAGAATACGAATCAAGCAATGGAGTTCAAAGGTCGGCCTTTGGAGGGCAACGCCATAAAGGTTAGTGAAATTGTTAATTTTAGCCAAAAAAAACGAAATTAATTCACGAATCACTCCTAAATCCTCTTAGTATTCTCATTGCACATTGAAGTTCAATTATAAATTCAATAATTGCATAATTTTGTAACTGAAATATACCCCCTCTCTCTATATATAACGAATAGGGTAATTGTATGATCCTTAAATCTTGTTGTTCCTTTTCAAGAAGGTATTATCTAATCTGATATTATTTTTTTGGGTTTGGGATAGATGGAACTTTATTTTTCATAGATGGAACTTTATTTTTCAATTCTCTTTTGTTTATTTAACTAATTGGTTTTCTGTTCGTTTTTTTTGGCAGAGGATTTCTCTAATTAATCAACTTTGCAAGGTATTATGTTCATTTTTTTCTTTATTTCTTGTATATAAACTTCTTCACCATCTTAGGTACAAATTATTTTATGAAATAATCCAAACAAGATAACTCACTATAAGCTTCTAAGTAATCTAAGTGTTCTTTTTTTTTTGTTAGGTCTTAGTTGGGGGGAGTAATTTACAGTAGAAGACAGAACGAATCATGTGGGTGTGTGAATTATTTACTTTAAAACTCCTGTGTGGGTGACGGAACTTCATGAACCAATCGTATCTTTTTAAATTTTAATTAATTTCTGTGTGCTACTGCTTGATATGTGATTATAGTTGCACTACGAGGAGTGATCACGAGCTTCATTGATATTGTTAGATAAATTCTTTATATGAAACTACATGTCACATTCTCATGTACGTAGGACCTGGATTACTAGAATTTGTGACAGCTTCAAATCATGTGCAGTAGTATAACCTAATTAGACAATTGGATATTTTCACATATTGATTCAGAATGACTGGATATTTTTAAGCACCAATCAGCCATAGTGCCATACATAATAACATAACAATCTCAGCATATGCGTACTACAAATTAAGAACCTGTTAATCATAATCTGAAGAGAACTGTCAGCAATGCAGTAGCTTTAGCTGCTACATCTTCTCCAAGATTAAGGAATTACAGTGCATTATAAATTAAAATCCTACCATTTAGTTGAGTTCATTCCAATGCAACACCTCCAAGATTCGAACAAAATTGTGTTGAGCCTTTCTATCTGTCTAAAAATTACCAAAAGTTATAGTCCTCTCTCTCTCATTTAATTTCTTCTTCGCTATGAAAATGCCGTGTATTTTATCAAAATTCTTCGGGTTTTTCTGTCTGCAAGCGTTCAGATTCTATAAAATAATTATTTTCCCATCTAATATTGTAGAACATTCAATCTATATATAGACCTTGAGAGTTGAGACTTATTGGTGTGCCTTTGTTTATTGAGCATGATAGATGCGCCCACAAGCGCCATGATCAAAATCACCTCTGGAAAATGTGAATTTGAGGGGTGAGGTGGGGGTTTGTCAAATGATATTGGACTGACTGGATATTGGAAACTGAAAGTAATGTTGTAAGGCTTGAACTCCTACTTTGGATTGGTAGAATCAGAACCTGATGTAGGATTGAGATCAAATGGCAGAATTGTTTGATTCTAAATATCCAATAAAACTATGATAGTGATGCTCCAATATTTACTGAAAATTTATATTTGAAGTTTAATAATACTAAAAATTAACTCTTTAGCCTCAACTCTCAAATTGTAACAGCCCGCACTTCCGAGCTGCTAGCTAATCACACTTAACATTCATAATCTCAATTTACACTTAATAAACCTCGAATTTATCCTGGGACCTGTGGGTTACGAGCCTTCAATATAACATTCCAAAATATGTATACAAAGAATTATTCTAAACAAGTCTCCTAAACTATGTAATAATACACCATAAAAATTTTCTTAACTAAACTATATAATATATCATTTCCACTACTGCTCATCCGGAAGCTATTTCATATAACACTTACGTCCATTTCCACTATCCATCTGAGTTCTCATAATACCTGCAAAATCACTAGCAATGAACACTGCCCCTACCATAGGACAGGTTCCAAGAACAAAATCAGTGAAACTGAGTACACACTGTCCAACCAGAATTTCTTTTTGGTGGCTTAAAACACATTCGAGTTGTTGAGTGTGATTTTATAGAGAATAAATGCGTAATAAAGAAATTACCTTAACATGTGAACTTTTATATCTCATGGATCAATGTACTTAAAAACAAAATCGCAAAAATATATCTTTTCATCAAAGATTCCGCATAACCAATATATTTATATTTTTCAAACATTTAATACTTGCTCAAAATACAAGATATTCCTCAATAGACACCAAGGATGCAAACATAATATGTCAAAGAATATACTGAGCAACTTTCAAAAAGCTTTCCATAATTATCTTGCTATATCAGCATCATTATCAAATATAACTCAAATTTTTCTTAATACTTTAGCATCAAAATATTTACTCGGGGAAGGAACACGAATGGAGGCAAACCCGGCTCTCCAAACTTTTGAGGGACGTCTCCCCACCTTTCTTATGTTCTGCTTGCAAGACTTTTAGGTCATGACCCCACATAACGGAGCAATACCCGCTCCAACACATAATGAGCAATATCCGCTCTACGAATGTTGTTCGTCACTGCTTTAGCAGCTTCTTCCCCTCACAAAACATAATCAAAATACATAATTCCATAATTTCATATTTTCGAAAGCTCAGAATTTATAAGTCTCAAATTCTCATAACAGAATCACTTTCGGGTATTTAACATACCCAAATAGATTGCTTGCATAATATAATCGAGTTTCTCGTAATTTGGTATAAATCATCCTTTTATAAAATTCATTAGCTAAATCCCATTCAAATACGGACTTTAAAGAAAATATAGTCCACATTCTATAAGCTTATTGAAATCAAAACTCAACCAAACATAGCTTACTAAAAGATTGAACTCCCAAAACAGACTTTAAGTCCTATACAAGTTCTATATCTTATTCACACAAGAATTTAATAAGATTTGAAGTTCAATTACCTCATCTCAATATTTAGAACTGCCCTACTTGATCTTCCAATTTTAACTTCTACCAACTTAACCATAACTTTAAAATACTTATCATATAGATTTCCTCATTATAATTGCATTCATAACCAAATAAATCAACTCAACATCATCAGAAAGATATTCGTATTTCCAGCTTATTCCATTACTATTCCATACCCTTAATCACACTAATTCTTCTACAATTAACAAAATCCCAGAATATATTCTTTATGATCTGCGTTTTGAATCAATATGAAATTGACCTAACCATTTGTTAAGACTTTGCTATCCCAGATATATAACTTCTAGTATTCATATTATTCTTCAATTCATATTCCCTTTTTGTAATCAAATCATATCACTAGTTCCCAACACTCCAATTCACAATATTTATATCTCCCCGACTTTCCATTCTTTAACCCTATTCTCCCAATTAGAAGAGATAGATCTAAACTATTTCCTTTACCTAATCAAATACTCATACACAAAGTTTACTAATTCCACACTAACCTTCTTCAAATTCAAGTAATATCCTTCAGTTTAGTTTTGACATTCCTTCACCACCCAAATATTTAACTCTTATATTACCATTATGGCATTCTTACCTTTAACCTTACTTAACTCGCTGTCTGTTATTTATGGCATATCGTTAGTAGTTATCTTATCTATTAGACTCATAAAGTTCTCATACAATTTTCTTACTAACCCATTTTGAGGTATTTAAACTCTAAAGCTCATTCCCGGATTACAACTTTGATCATTATCTCAACTATCTCACACAATAATTTATATTCCTAACTGAACCCTTCAACAACCAATTCATTCCTTAATTACTTTAATATATATAAGACCCAACTTACTCAAGTCCCTTGAAGATATCTCTAAATGATTTAATTTAACTTTTATTTTGAATCTTTTCCCCCACACAAAAGATAATTATAATACTTAGTTGATGACATCTCAATTTCGCATCTTCCAAAGGTCAAATCATATATCCCAAGTAGTTAACAGTTACATCTAAATTCTTATTCCATACTTAGATCCTCAAAATAGATATATGAATGTCAGATTTTAAACCTCTTGCTAACCATAATATGCTTGAATCCCTAGTAACTTAGAGTAAAGCATAGACTCTTTGTACCCTTTAGATGCTTTAAATCATCTATATACAAATCTTACTAGAAATATAGCAATGTCGCATATGCTTTTTATTATTGTGAACTAGAGTTCACCATTTAACTTACTCAGTTACTCCATTGAGCTTATCATAATTATTATCATACTAATAAATAAATTGTGAATCTCTAAGTGATATAACATACCCTCTAAGATTACATATCTAAGATACGAATTACTATAGTATACTATTTCTAATAATCTTCTTCCAGCAAGTTCGAGATTGTATCTCTAAAATCTTTACACAAATCATCAGTTCGGAGATCGCTTAACATAATGCTCTTAAAATCTCATAAGGTGAAACTAAACACTTGCATTAAAACCCATGAATGAAAGTCGACCACTTATTACAGAGCGTATGAAATCGCTTAGAATAACTTAGTTATATATTCTTTTAGAAAAATATCGACAATTCTTGCTTAAATACTTATAATCACATCCATGTCTTTCATATAACATCTTAAGTTGTGGGCATTGATTAACATATACTATTGGGTTCGGAAACCAAAATATACTTGAATACATAACAAGATTAACTTAGTATAATATAAGTTCGTATTCATATCTCTGAAACTTATATACAAATCCTTAATTCACAAATCACTTAACAACATAGTATTTTTGGAATCTCATTAACTAATACTATACAATGACAGTAAAACCCAAAATCTTAGCCTTTGTAAATTAATATCCCATATCTCATTTCAGACTTTATCGGCTCTCAGATCACTTAACAATAGCTATACGAAGTCGCTAAATCAGAAACTTAAAATTATACTTGCAGGGAAGATATATATATATATCGGAAACTCTTTTCTAAATATTTATAATCAAACACTCCTAACTTCTTTGCCACATCTTAAAACATAGATTATTGAGTGACTTACAATATTAGATCTTAAAAACCAAAACATACTCATCATAGTTCATGATCAAAGATTTGCTTTATAAAACTTAGTATTTACGATGCTACCACTAAAACAAACAGTCAGGCAACTTTAACCAAACTTATATAATATTCAGAAACATAATAAGTTCAAGGTAGAACTAATTCTTTCATGTAATCGGAGAATCTCAAAATACCGATTCTAGTTCGAAATTGGATGGACAATGTGTACCTTAACATGATCTCCACATACCGCTTCAACTCCAAAATCCATCTCCAAGAATCCCTTATCTTGTACTCCAGAATCACTTGAACTCCATAAATTTTGCCCATGAACACAGAAACAATAATAATAAGAATTACAACTTACACATAATTTTACTATAGGGAACCCAATCTACTTTTCTAACAATATGCTCATCTCATCCTCGACTCTTATTCAATCAAGTATTTAAAGAGATTTAACTTACACTCTACACGCTAATTTCGATTTCCTCCATAATAGAAATCATCAATATTCATTCTCAAACCAATCTCACATGCTAACTCTAAATAACCCCAAGTTCGATTCATAGATAACATCATCAAATAGCATAGTTTATGAAAATCAGATTTTTTTTTTTTTTTTTTTTTTTAACTTAAGAATCATCTATTCATATTCTAAACTCATCCATTAGAAAAGAGGAAAGATGCAATCTTTAAGTTTAGGAAAAATTGACGCTATGGGGCTCAACTATGAGCGGTCCTCTTTAATAGGTCCCAACTATTAATAATCCAGTGAAGGTCTTAACTTTGGGGGGGCATTATCATTTATTAGACCCTGATGACTTATGACTTGCTGAGTAGGTAAACTAATATTGTTTTAATTTATTTTAGTTTTCTTAAGTCATTATTCTTTCTCCCCTTTCCACTATCATTCTGGCTAGAACATTACCCTCTATTCTGCTTTTCTCTTTCTTCAGCTGGGGTAAACAAAAATCAACAAAAGAAATTGTTAAAACTCATTTCCAGAAAAGAATACTCATTTCCACTAAGATCCATTTCCATCAAATGAATCGAAGTCGTCAACAGCTCTCCCGGTATCTCTCCATACAGCTGGTTATTATGCAGACGCAAGACCCTCAAATTGAACAAACCATCAAACGAAGGAAGCTCTCCCCCAATCTTATTATCTCCCGAATCCAATATAGCCAAACTCTGGAACAATGCCAATGTATCATCTGACAAAAACCTCCCACCCAACAGATTCCTACTCAAGCTCAAATGCCGAATCGTATTCCCCAAACTGGAAACATTCAACGGATCAACTGGAAGCGCACCCAAAAAATTGTTAAACCTCAAATCAACAAACTCCACAATCCTGAGCTCGGAGAAGAAGACACCAATATCACCCCAAAGACTATTAGCATGCATATCCAAAACCCTGAGTTGCTGGAGGTTCCGAATTCCAGTGGGATAACCTCCATCGAATCGATTATTCGATAAATTCAAGTACTGCGAGTTCCAGAGATCATGAAGGCGGTCGGGGATCCGACCAAAGAATCTATTATCCGATAGATCTAAGTACTGCAAGTTACTCATAGAACCTAATTGAGGAACTAATCGACCACTAAAATGATTTCCCTGTAAACTTAGGTTTCGGAGCATATTAAAACCAATTAGAGTACTAAACTTCAACTCACCGGAAGATTTAAGTTGTCGAGAACAATGGCGATGACGGAATTCGACGAAGCGTCGCAAAAAAACCCATGATTTCCCTTTTCTCTTCCTCTCTCTTCATCCACTTGCACTCTCTCACACTCGTCAATCGTCATTGTGCCGTTTGTCCTGGTTGTTGTTGTTCGCCATCGGCGCCGTCGTCTGCAGTTATTAATTTGAGCTCTTTTTTTACAGTGGGGATTTATGTGTGAGAATTCTGGGTAAAGGATGAAGAAGGATAAGGGTAGAGGAAGAAGAGGGATTTAATGTCACGTGACCTTGTTAACCTGAAGTAGCAGGTTAAGTGACCTGCTAGGCCCACTCAAAAATGGGTCATATAATAGTTGGGTCTGCCACTGGATTATTGATAATTGGAACCTATTAAAAAAACCGCTCATAGTTGAGCTCCATAGCGTCAATTTTTCCTTAAGTTTACCAAACTTTCTTCTAACTGATTTTGCTAATTAATAACAAGATTGAGAAACAAATTTATTTCTGAAATCCAAATATATAAAATCTCACTATATCAGATTTGAATTGGAATCAACTAGAACCACAATCAAGGCATAGCAACAATGAATAACGGAGAAGGAAATGCACTCACACTAGCACCAGCGCACAGATTGAGAAGAGCATCGACGGTGGCAGAACCACCAGCACCACCAATGCAGCGCCGAACAACAGCGGCAGCAACACAAGCGACGCGACCCCTTAACAGGACAGAACAGAGAGGAAAGAAGGACGGTGAAGAAGCAGAAGACAACGCAACACCGTGCGCACGCCGGCGAGAGGGGCTTTTCAGCTCCGGCGAGATCCATCTTCTACATAACCGAAGGAGGGAGTGAAAGTGGTACGGGAGGGAGAGAAGAGGTGAAATGAGGGTTTGGGTTTTTTTCCATTTCTGATTAAAAAAAAGAAATTGGGGAAAGCTAGAGCTTTTGACAACAAGGCAAGATGTTGGCTTATCCATATTAAGCCACGTGTGAGAGGAACATTTCTCTGTTTTTTTTTTTTTCATTCTCTTTAAAACACTTAGTTTGTTTAACAAAAATACATCAAGTTATACTAAAATATCAAAATTAATTTAAAACAAATAACTAGCCTTTAATTAACCTGCTTAAGATATTTGGGCTGTTACACAAATTCTCAACATATAGTAGTGACGTATAAGGTTGTTAAAAATTGTCATATTTTGCAGGTAATTTTTTTAGTATTGTTATCTTGGTATGGATCTCATGTAGCTAATACGAATGAAATACTTATCTAGACGTCACAATTTTAGTAAATGCTATATATGTGTGAGGAACTTGGAACAGGGAAATCTGACTAACATGGCTTAAGATTTGGTTAGTTGCCTTTTTTTTTAACAATT
The DNA here is from genome assembly GCA_947646795.1 of Beta lomatogona. Lineage (NCBI taxonomy): Eukaryota > Viridiplantae > Streptophyta > Magnoliopsida > Caryophyllales > Amaranthaceae > Beta > Beta lomatogona. The sequence continues at coordinate 1,684,161 of CANSNZ010000072.1, forward strand.
ATTATGAGCTTTGGCCTTCCATATGAATTTCTTGTCATCCTATTGCTTAGTACCTAAAAATTGTTTATCTTTATCATTTGATTTGTGGGTTTCATAAGCATCTTTAGCTCCTGCCCATAAGGTTAGTTGCATGAAATGAATGAGGGTATTATTCCACTATACTGATTATGTATATTGGGAATCAAACATTGTAGTTTCAAAGCAGTTCCTTTTTTTTCTCCCTAAAAGTAGTATTTTTGGAATAGTTATATTCGCTCTCACTTCACAACTTTGTTTCTTAAGAATTTTCTTCTTCAATGTAGTCAACTTCTTCACTTGATGTACTACTAATCAGATGCAAAGGCATATTCTTTTGTAATGCGCATTCAGTGAATTCATATTGACAAGATAAACTGGAATTATCATGGAAATAGCTTACCTTTTTGTTTTTGTCTATCATTCCATGCTTTTGTGGTGTCTTCAATGCTTTTGTGGTGTCTTCAATGGAGGGAAAAAAATATTACAGTGGAGAGAGAAAGGAAGCGTAGCATTGGAGCAAAAGAATCTAGATTTGAAATACAAGGTACGGGAGCTGAAATACGAGGTGGCTTATTCTAGAATCTAGATTTGAAATCTAATGAACTAAGTCAAGGTGGTTCATTTAATTAGTGCACCAGCAGAAGTCGCTATTTTTTTTTTGTACCAAGGGTCTAAAGGTCACATAATTTTCTATTATTATAGGGGCAACTGGGTGAGTATGCTGTGAATAAATCCTTCTAAAAAGCCTTAGGCTGTAGCTTCAAATGACACATTAGGATAATGTTGTTGATGTACTAGGATCAAAATATTTGTTATGACTTCAATTTATGAAGTGTAGAGAGAGAAACAATAGGAAGTAAATGCTGAAGACAGATATTGTGTTTGTGTTCCATGATACTTGCATTTTGTTTGGAGGATAGCTTGAGAACTTGATAGTTGCTAGCTTAACCTGTCTGATCTAATGACGAAATAGTATTGATATAGTTTTTGTTTCTAGACCACCTCCCATCTTGTGTTAACTGGAATGTGTATTTGTATAACTATATCATGTGATCTTTTATACTGTTGTATTCTAGATCTGCTTATCACTATTTTCTTTGTTTGTGCTGTTTGACCTGCTGATCTGTATTTATTATTTGCATTTTGTTTCTTGGGAAACTATATCAGCTAACTAATGCTATGGTACCCAAACCATCTCTTTTGGTATTCATTAACATATTTGAACCACCAATCCGCACCCCTAATGATACGCCAAAAAAAAAAAACTTATATATACATGTCTTTTTCACTTCAAAAACACAGCATGTCTATTTTTTTCCCTGTTGTAGATTATTGTTCGTGTTTTCCTTTGGTATATCAAGAATTATATTACAAAGAATGTCAAAAATGAAAAAATTATATATAAAGGGGAAAGAATTTGAGTTCAATTTGTAGCAGGTGTATATTGACTATAGAATATTCGATAAAGACTGTGTGTTTGATACAACCCACATGTTTTGGACTGAAAATCTATACAAACGACTGCCACTTCATAGCAAAGATGCGAACAAGAAGACGAATTAATATCATTTGATCTGCATTCTTTCTGTCTCCAACCCAAAATGTCTCTATTTTGCTTTTGACTTGCTTCTAAAATGAAATATAATGTAGAGATAATGTGAAAATTAATTAGCTACATACTGTGACTTTATTTACTTTTGTGTTGATGGCTTGCCTACCTTATTCTAATGGTTATTGTTTTCACAGGGTTAAAGTTGTCCCGGTTAATAAAAATTGTGTCATTGTTCCAAATCAATATCAACTTCATATAACTTAAGAAACTAAGGTCCACAAGAGTGATATAGTTGATTGGATGTATCCCAAGGCTTTTTACAAGTTGGTTTCCCTGCAATCAATAGAAGTCTGCAATTACAATGACACCAAACTTTTAGGTACATTAAATTGTGCATCAATTTTTGTAACAAATCAATTAGACATACTATTTTCCCTCTAACGTGTTGATTCTTAAAATATATATTGTAGATATTTTAGGGATTGTCGTACATGCAGGTAATGCAATTGTTTGTTACGATGACGCAACCCGTATGCAAGAGGTTGTTGTTCTAGATAGAAGGTGTTCACACTTATATTTATTACTCTTTTTTATGAGTTTCATATTGAGTATTGATTATCGATATATTCAAATTTATTATTTTTGATACTATAATGATTTATTTTTAACTTCAAATAATGTAGTTTTCCATCTTCCAATGTTGATGCAGCTGCGTTGCTGTTAGATTGATTCTTATGAACCAATTTGTTAGTGAATATGAAAACCAGGTTCAACAAAGTGATGGCCGGTACAACACACTATTGGCTTGTGGGGTGTATGTTAGGAAAATGGATGGTGCGATTTGTACACAAATTAAAATGATTTTCTTAAAAGTGATAATATTAATTATCTTCCGTAATATTTATAGCTGAGGTTCTAATTTAAAATTCATGTTCAATTTCAGCTTATTTTCTAATCACAGGAAGATACACAAGGTTATTTATCAATCCAGATAATGTAGATGCATCAACTCTATTGGATTGGTAATGAAGAAACGCAGATTTATTATATTTAATTTATTATATTTTATCTATATATATATGTTTATAATCATTGTCTTGTGGTTAATAATCAGGTTTGTCTGTGATAATTTTGCCAAGAGGAAAATGAAGTGGTTTAATAATTGTGGACTATCAATAAATCGGGCATTGTCGTCTTCGAATGCAATCCGGAGTACTATAGCGAGCTACAAACGAAAAAGAAATACAAATTATTTACGTCAGAATCATTTTCTTGGAGAAATTTACTTTTTCTATCCAAATTATTACTATTTTGATTAATTTGCAGGGAAAGAACTACAGAATGGTTGGGAGATTAATTGATATCGATGTTGATAGTTTCACATGGTATGATGCTTGCAGATTTTGTGGACTTGATATACAACATGTTAGTGAGCATATCATATGTAGTAATTGTGACAAAGAAAAGCCTCCACCAACTATTAGGTACTCTTATTTTTATACTATTTGGATATAATTTTTATAATTGTGTTAAAGTTATAATTATTTTTATTAACCTGTTTACTAACTTTATATATTTATTTTCTATATTTCCATGATAAAAAAAGTGTTTCTGGATATATGACTATAACCGACTCTATCGGTACAATGCGTGTCAAGCTCTTTACAAAACAGATTGAGTTTATACTGCATTCAACTAAAGCAAAACTGAAGCATATGTTTGATGCGGTACTATATAATTTTATGAACTTTACTCTTAATTATTGATAACATGACTAAATTGAAATATAATGTACTTCGTAGTTTTTCAGATTAATTATGTTATTTTGATTTATTTATTGCAGGTGCGTGATAGAGTTTTGCTACGATCCAAGCTTCTCACACGTGTGCGCAATGCATATATTTTCGTATTTTATCCTCTTCATCTATCAACTTATATAGTAGACTATGTAGCTTATGTCGATTGGGCAGAAGAATGTGCATATTTATTTAAGTAATTACTATTTCATCTTTCATTAAATTTTCTTTGTTGATAGCCATATTAATAATCTTTATATATTTTATTTTTTTTGTCTTTTTTTTTTTTTTGTAGAATGCGGAGTACATTGAATGTCCAGCAGCAATAAAGCATAATGAATCGCAACACCTTCTTTAAATATTAGAATAAAAGACTCTAGTGTTTTACCTTACTTTTGTTTGTCAATCTCTTTAGTTTATAAACACCATGAAGCTCTTATCTATATTATACTATATTGTGGTTGGAATTCCTTTTTAAATGCATAATTTGTTGCTGGGAAAAGTTTTTCTAAATGACCAATAATATATATATTACATTTAAATGATAAAAAGGAAATAACACGATTTCCATAAACAATAAACGCAAGAGTTAAGTCATGTAAAAATGTTAACAGTAACACCCGGGGCATCACCCGGGGCATCGCCCGGGCCACACACTAGTTCTTATATTGTAACTAGTTTTTAGGCACGGGCTATGCCCCGGGTAATTATAATATTCATTTATTAACATTTTACTTTATAAATATAACACCAAACATTATTTGGCATGGTGGTTAAAACTTTAGTGTATAAGCTTGAGGTCATGGGATCAAATCTTATAAGATGCATTTTCTATTTCTTTTTTTTATTGTATGCGTGTTTATATAAAATAAACACTCCAAAGGATAGCGTCACGTGGTGTAGTTGCTTGCTTAGGAACGCCTTTTAATATATTAGTATAGATGTTTTATTTTTTAAGTTATTCAAATAGAACAAGTAAATCAAATTGTGGATAACCATTTTCTTAGACAAAATATTAAATTACCAAATGCTTAGCCACTTTCAGTTTGTATGTCAAAGGCTTAAGGCCCTGTTCTTTTGAACTTATTTTGGCTAAACTGAACTGAACTTATTTTATTTTTGCTGAACTGAACTTATTTTTACTTATTTTTGCTGAACTGAACTTATTTTTGCTGAACTGAACTTATTTTTACTTATTTTTGTTGAACTGAACTTATTTTGGCTGAACTGAACTTATTTTTGCTGAACTAAACTGTATTAACATAATATTATCAATACTCATTATTATAATAGTCAATAAATATTAACATAATATTATCAATACTTATTATTATTATTTTTTTATTATTTTATAATAATAAATAATAAATAATAATAATAATAAATAATAAATAATAATAATAATAAATAATAAATAATAAATAATAATAAATAATAAATAATAAATAATAAATATAATAAATAATAAATAATAATAATAATAAATAATAAATAATAAATAATAATAATAAATAATAAATAATAAATAATAAATAATAAATAATAAATAATAAATAATAAATAATAAATAATAAATAATAAATAATAAATAATAAATAATAAATAATAAATAATAAATAATAAATAATAAATAATAAATAATAAATAATAAATAATAAATAATAAATAATAAATAATAAATAATAAATAATAAATAATAAATAATAAATAATAAATAATAAATAATAAATAATAAATAATAAATAATAAATAATAAATAATAAATAATAAATAATAAATAATAAATAATAAATAATAAATAATAAATAATAATAAATAATAATAATAATAATAAATAATAGTAATAATAATAAATAATAAATAATAAATAATAAATAATAAATAATAAATAATAAATAATAAATAATAAATAATAAATAATAAATAATAAATAATAAATAATAAATAATAAATAATAAATAATAAATAATAAATAATAAATAATAAATAATAAATAATAAATAATAAATAATAAATAATAAATAATAATAATAATAAATAAAAAATAATAATAATAAATAAAAAATAAAAAAAAAAAAAATAAAAAAAATAAAAGAATAAAGGAATTAAAAAAATAAAAAATAAAAAATAAAAAATAAAAAAATAAAAAAAATAAAAAAAATAAAAAAATAAAAGAAATTAAAAAACAAAAAAAATAAAAAAATAAAAAAAATAAAATAAAATAAAGAAAGTAAAAAAAACAAAAAATAAAAAATAGAAATTCATCATTATTATAATTATAATATTAATAATAATAACAATATTAATAGTAATATTGAAAATAAAAATAATAATTACAACATTAGATAAGACTGTACTTATTTTTGCTGAACTGAACTTATTTTTGCTGAACTGAACTTATTTTTACTTATTTTTGCTGAACTGAACTTATTTTTGTTGAACTGAACTTATTTTTACTTATTTTTGCTGAACTGAACTTATTTTTGCTGAACTGAACTTATTTTTACTTATTTTTGCTGAAAATAAGTCCAAAAGAACAGGGCCTAAATTGTTCCCCTTTATCAAATTAGATAAAAGTGTGATAAAACATCATAATAGTTGGGGTAATAAGGGAAGGGGAGGAAGATGGTGTTCCCCTTATAAAAATCTGACATACCCTTAATAAATTTAAATTGTCATATATATTAAATAATATTTTCTTCTTCCTGCTTGCCATATACTATTGAACAAGTTAACAATAATGGTATTGAATTTGAAATTTCAATTAAATATTAATTGAGGAGAATTATTTCCTCTTCTTACATGTAGTATGTGTGAAAAACTTTGATCAAAAATTAAATTGACAATATAACTTAATTGAACACAATCAGAAGAAAAAATAAAAAACTTGAATTTCATATAAATAATTATACTGATAATATATTAAAACCTAAATGTTGATTAATTTTCGGTAATCTCTATTATATAAATCAAACTCTTCCACTTTTTAATATTCAACGATTGAAGCTGACACACAAATTCTTCCACTTTATTTGAGCACAAGCTTTTTTCTGCTTTATATTTCCTTCTCTCAATAATACTTCATATTTTATAATGATGAACAAATAACTAAAAAAACCAACGAAACATTGATTTAAGAAAAACATATTTAAAAATAATTATAAATGTCTGTTCGAATCAAATTTTTGTAACACTGATGAATAACTAATTGAGAAAAAAAGAACCTTAATATGAAACGCACGCATAGCGTGCAAAAAGTGCTAGTTAGATCATAGTCAAATAGATCGATAAATTGTATTTGAATTGGGTTATATATAACATGAAGATTTTGAATTAAGTGGCTTATTTATCAATCGGATGTAAAGATAGTGTAAAATCATATAGAAACACACAAAATCATTGTTATATTACTCATTTTATGGAGTTACAATATCTGGCGCAGATTCTCTTAACATAAATACTTCTGTCTTCACACCATTTATGACAAGCTCATATCCTTGAAAATTTTGAAACGAACAAACATGAAAGATTCAGACTCTTTTGTTTTTAGCTTGTTATAGTTTACATATTATATTATCCTTTACTTTATAATATTTGTAATACATCTATTATATTTGTGTCTTGCAACAAAATGTGCATATTTTTTTCCTTGAATAATGCAAAATGGGGTTTTAATTCCCGAAATATGTTGAAAGGGAAATTAATTCCCTGCGTACCGTCCACGTAGGACGGCACGCGAGAAAATGTTTTTTTTTTTTTTTATCCCAGGTAAACCGCTACTTGAAGTAGCGGTTTATTTAAATTAAACCGCTACTTCAAGTAGCGGTTTATACATATTAACCGCTACTTGAAGTAGCGGTTTATGCATGTAAACCGCTACTTGAAGTAGCGGTTTATGTGGTCAACACCTTCCCCACACTCACACTCTATAATATGTAAACCGCTACTTGAGATAGATATTTATGAGAAAAAAAAAGACCTCTCATTGTTGCTTCCCCATAACTGGCCCAAATGCCAGAAACATAAAAAAAAAAAAAGCTTTCCAACCTACAATTTCAACACCAAATTCCATCCAAGTCCATACAAAATCTATGCACACATCAATCACCAAACACCAAGTTCATCCACATTCACATTTATCCAATAAGTAAGATTAAGAAAATATGTCAATCACAAACAAAGTTTAATATTTAACATAGTGTTAACGAACTATACAAACAACAAATGAAAGTGCTAAGACCCCCTCTTCTTCTTTTGTGAAGGTCTAGATGAACTAGGTGTGGTCTCACTAGACTCGCAATGGCATGAAGAGAAGATGGAGTGGTGGCGAACGGCGTCGGTAGGTCCTCCTCGACAACCGGAGGCGAAAGCAAAGGTGCTTCGTGGTAGATGTATGGGCAGCAGACATAGAAGGTGTAGAAGTCGAAGTATGTACAGCAGAGGTAGGCACGCCCCGTAAGATGTGGCCATGTCCGGCTCGGCTAATCGCATCAATACACGGTCCCCTCATGGTCCGCAATGTCTCGTGCAAACAAGCGGCGCCCCATATCTCGGAGGCAATGACTCGGCAGCCTCTAGTACAGGTCTTGCACCTATGACCAACATCGGATAAAGTATGTGCTCGCATAGAAAGAAAAATACATATTATATAGTCGGATAAATAAATAAAAGTATAACTACAAATCATGGCACTTACCAAGTACTAGATCTCGCAGACGCAGCCGATAATGTGTAGAAGGAGGTCGCCTCAATGGATCCGTCATGCGTAACCTCGTGATGCGACGATACCACACCATATACTCCTCAATGGCATGAGTACGACCAAGTAAACGGAGTGCCCTGAACAACACGTCTCTCACGCTCATCCCACTGCGCTATGTAAGGGCGATGTCTGAGCGGATAATTCTTGTTCTTCGACCTCCGATCTATGCCATGAAGGGCTATGCTTGTATCACAAGGTGCTGGAATCCTCTGCTCGAAGCCAAACCGGCGCATAACTCGATCGGGACAATGGAACTCCACAATGTCGAAACAAATAAGTGGAGCCAATGTGCGCCATACATGTCGATCGGCTCGACATATAGCGAGCAACAACTCTAGTCTCGCATCAGTATATGGCTGCCAAGTCATCTACAAATAAAGAATGTTGCAAATATTAGACACGTGAGAGATGTCTACCAATGTATATAAGTTAGGCATGTGAGACTCTATGTACCTGCTCGTCCGTCTAATGGTCAAGTGCATCCCTGTAGTAAGATAGCCCACTTGCTAAGTGGGACCTACTAAGGTGTACCCGAAGCCAACTGAAAAGAAATACACATTAATATCCTTCTGAAAAATGAAACTAAATAATGTCAACAAATGTGAGACACTCGCATATTACCTCGACAACTAAGGGGTCAACCCCGGAACATGCTTTGGGAGCCTAAAATAGGAACGGCATCGTCAAACCGTGGAGGTGGGTCCCGCAACCTCGAAATCCGAGGTCTACCGATGTGTACGTGCTCCCATGCCCAAAGCTGTAACAACAACACAGGGACCACCTAACTCCCTGGCACGCCTCTAAGATGCCCGACATAGCTGTCGATATAAGTATGCAAGGGTGGCACTACCCCCGACTATATGTCCCTCGCTACGTCGAGATCCGCCAAAAGTGGAAGATAAAGCACTATCTTGTATCTCCACTCTTGTCGGCAAAAAGAATGGACCCCATCAAAACAAGAATATAAGCCCGTGCGAATCGTCGTGTCTTGTCACCTCATCAGCATCGTTCGGCAACAAGAAAAAATGAAGCCGAAGCCATGTCAACCTCAAAGACGAACCCTGGAGAACTTTGGGCTCGTTCTCCGGGGTGGTGGGCCATACCCCTAACAACTCGTGCACAACTGCAGCCCAATTACCCTCGCCGCTACCAATAACAGGTGGTCCGTGCACTCTCAGTCCAAGGAGAACAGCGACATCTCCTAAAGTAATCGTCGCCTCCCCAACAGTCAAATGGAAGGTATGGGTCTCCTGCCTCCATCGCTCCACTAATGCCGTAAGAAGTGGTCGATCAAGCTCCAAACCTCCCCTACCAAACGATGTATGCCAAGAAAACCAAGCACGCTCAACATACCAAAGAACTCTATCGTGAACCTCCCAGTCATGAGTGAGACTATGATGATGCAACCGACACGATAATACCGTGTCCGCTTACTCCCCCTCCAGGCATCCTCACTCCGATGCTTATCCTGGAGGGTGAGAACGCTGCGATCAGTGGGGCCGGGATAGATGGACTGCGCCATCAGACCTGAGGAAAAAAAAAACAAACAGGTAAGTAACACATTCTTGGACTATGATAAGAATATAAATTTATGAGAGTTAATAAAAATTAGATTTACCCAGATGTTCCTTCATCATTCTTATTAGGACATCTTTGCTTATTGTGTCCCGAAGCCTTACAAATGCTACATCTATATTTGCCGGGCCTATCACCGCATCCATTTCATTTCGTATTCGAGTGGACCTTGGACGTCCAGCTCCACGCTTTAGCCCCTCATCAGCTATAATTCTCGGACCATAATATGGAGAACAATTATGCATATCAGGCACAGGCTTGAAAAAGGACATATAAGTAGATCGATACTCGGTAGTCATAAAAGAAGCGTCCACAAAACCACTATATGACAAACTCCGGTATCGACAGACCGCAAGAACATGAGAACACGGCAACTTGTATATTAGGAGTTTCTCACATGTACATGTCTTCTGCATTAAGTTCACCGTATGTTTCTTTCCACCTTTCCCTGCAATACGGTTTCCACGTCCAGTAGTGACCTCAAATAGCCCTCGTTCATAGTCAAACACAATCACCTCATGAGCACTTGCCTTCTCCATGTTTTTTTCAATGATGGTAGTCGCCTTTGGACTATAATCATGGCCTTCCTCAAGTCATTTTCTACCCAATTCTCTCCTTGTAGCAAAATATGAATTGACACGATAAAAAGTCATTCTTACCAAAGCAGTGATCGGAAGACATCTTGCCCCTTTTAGGACGCCAATAAACACTTCAGACATGTTCGTGGTTTGCACACCATATCTACATCCACCATCATGATGAAGAGACCATAGATGAAGGGGAATGTCCAACGAGATATCTAGTCGCCTCGACATTAATGGAGCCAATACGATCCATATAGTACAAAAACTTCCTCTTCTGCCTAGCATATGCAGCTTTTCCGAAAAGATTCTTGATGGCAGCATTCTTATACTTAGTATTCAAGTTCGAAGCAAGATGTCGCACACAAAATCGGTGATGGGCATATGGCTCTTCCCATCCACTTTGAGGCTCGTTCATAGCTGCAAGGATACCCCCAGCACGATCAGAGATGACACACAAATCCTTTCTATCTGTGACATAACGTCTAATGCAAGCTAAAAACCAAGACCAGTCCTCCGTGCTTTCTTCCTTCACAAATATGGCATGCTAAGCAAATTAAATTAAAAAAAAACAAAAAAAAAAAAAAAGACTACTCACCTGGGCTAATAGACGGTGGCGTGCGGTTGGTGGCGCGGGCCGGGCGACGGTGGCGTGCCTTTATTCTTGGCGACGCCGGACGACGGTGTGACTCGGCTTTCAGCCGGGCGACGATGGCCTGCTGTTGGTGGCCTGGATGGTAGGCGACGGTGTCAGTCGAACACCGCTGTTGGCTGGCGTGGATGGTAGGCGACGATGGTCGGCTGAGCAACGGTTGTCTTCGACGGTGGTGTGTAGCTCCGGTGGTGTAGCTCCGGTGGTGGGCGACACTTAGTAAGAGAGAGAGAGGGAGAAACAATTTGAGAGAACAATCGTCGAATATGAGAAATTGGGAAAGTTAGGGTCTGATTTGGGGATTATAGTAAACCGCTACTTCAAGTAGCGGTTTCTATTAATGAACCGCTACTTGAAGTAGCGGTTTACTTCAGTCAACGCCAACTTGGTCCAGGTACCACAAAACCGCTACTTGAAGTAGCGGTTAACCTTTATTAACCGCTACTTCAGGTAGCGGTTTATTTTTTATTAACCGCTACTTGAAGTAGCGGTTTATAAAGGTTAACCGCTACTTCAAGTAGCGGTTTTACTTAAGTAAAGAAAAAAAAAAAATTCTCGCGTGCCGTCCTACGTGGACGGTACGCAGGGAATTAATTTCCCTTTCAACATATTTCGGGAATTAAAACCCCATTTTGCATTATTCAAGGAAAAAATTCGCATATTGTATGTGTAAATTAAGAAAACGGAATATAATTTTATCCTTTTGAATTAATGTTGTGACGTTTCACAAGTATTTCTTTTAGTGGGATCATGTAGCCTTGTTTATTTTTTGGATCCAAATTCTTTATCGCAAAAGAATGAAACGAATCCTTGAATAAAAAATCGATTTATTGGGTGCAAGACATAAATAAAAAATTTCATTCATTTATTTATTTATTTATACTTCAAAATTAAATTATATTTGTTCAATATACTCTTGTCAATATGAATATTTTAAAAAAAAAAAATTAGAATTTCTTTTTTAATATTTAAATTTTCTTTAATATTAATAGAATTATTCGAATAGAATATTCTAATATTATAAAGAGAAATACTAAGCATGTATACAAAATATGATTAATATAATTAGGACATGTTCTCTTCGGCATAAAACAACTGAACTGAATTGAATTGAATTGAACTGAACTGAACTGAACTGAACTGAAATTAATTATAACTAATTAATAGTAATAATTATCATTTAGGAACTGAACTGAACTGAACTGAACTGAAATTAATTATAACTAATTAATAGTAATAATTATCATTTAGGAACTGAACTGAACTGAACTGAACTGAACTGAACTGAACTGAATTGAGTTGAACTGAACTGAACTGAATTGAACTGAACTAAACTGAAAATAAGCTGGGGAGAACACTTTTTTTTTTTAAGGTAAGATGAAGGGGACTCACTTGAGGAGGGATAAGGGGAAATCCTCAAATGAGTCCTTAGAATTAGGAACTTGAAATACAGAGGCTTTTGAGGCACTTAAAAGCAATCGAATTTTATAAAAATTATTATTATAAATAGATGAATGAAGATGGATGTTAACTCGTTAGGATTGAGAAGTATTTACTTTGCGAAGTAGTTGTGGAACTTTGTTGTTGGAAAAACATCATGATCGATACTAAGTTGGACATTCATTGTGCCTTTCTCCTCTCAAGGAACCATCACTATAGGGAGGTGAAGCAAGCAATAGTGTCATGACAAGCGTAGCATAATGATCTTAATTTTTATTTCCTTAGTGATTGAATAAGCAAATAAGGGTAAGTGAAATAGGGAGGATTTGCTCACAAGCCTTCGCAATTATGTAAGACTTTACCTAATTAAACTAGTTGTTAATTCTCATGCGTTCAACTCTTTTATCAATGTACTCTCTCATACCGTATGCTTATGTGATTTAAGTTGATTTTTACCAAATTCTCACCTTATCTTAATTTCTATATTAAAAATTTACAATTATAAAATAAATATTATAATTTTTAATGGGAGAATGTTAAATATATGTTTTTGATACTCCATCCGTCCCATAATTTAATGTAGTGCTTGTTTCACTCTTTTGATGTCAAATTTTAAAATCTTTGACCAAATATTCTCATTAATGTATACACAAAAAAAAAATTCATGTAAGATTTGTTAGGTTCGTCTAAATATGTACTTTCATAATATCAACTTTTTAGATTTTTTATTAGTACGAAATTGAAGATATTGAAGGTAAATGGTATATCTTGAAGACCGTGTAAAAAAGAAACACACACTATATTGCGGGATGGAGGGAGTATTAGTTATAAACAATTAAGGTATATTAAAATCAATATACTTGATTCAATTTTCACTAAGGGTGAAACTAAGGTGTATATTTCATATTAATAGCAACTTTCTAAGATATTACAAATCTTTGAACACTTGTCATCACTTAGTTCCTTAGGAAAATCAACAATGAATTTGAGTCGTAGGTCACCTCGTTGTCCATCCTCCTTAGATTTAGGCATCCCTTGATCTTTGATGATCTTTTCATACCCAGGATATATTACATCGTCAATTCTCAAAACCCTTTTCCCCCCTCCTAATAATGGTAGTGTGATGCTACAACCAACAAGAGCTTTAAGCAAAGAAACCTCAACTCCTAACTCTAAGTCATCGCCTACTCTTTTGAACAAAGGATGTTGTTTTTCATCTATTAAGAATACGATATCTGCCGGAAGATATCCTGGTTTTTCATTGCCTTTCCCTTCAAATGTTATGCTTGTTCCTTTCCTCCAGCCTGGCTTAACATCGATTTGTAAAATTTCCTCTTCTTGAACAATTATTCTGACTTAACAAGGAGACCATCAATAAAATTGAAAAATTATTTGTGTTATGTATAAAGAGAACTAGCAATTAATAACATATTATATCCAAAATTAAGGAGAATCACATTTAGTTGAGGTGGAGAGGACCTTCTTTTCTATCCTTACATTGTGGAGTTCAATTTGCATCGACTTATAGGATTAGAATTATAAGAGGTTTGAGAATTGGTATAAGGTTAGCACATGATATACGTAGCCAAAGTCATGGTCCAATGTTATTAAATTAAAGTTGTGATGTATTGCTTTGTAGTTCCAAGGATGTATCCATATATTAGAAGGGTTACACTCATTTTAATTAGATAACGACAAAATGAAAGCAATTAATGGATTATAAATGTTAATGCAATTAGCACATATATACGGGGTAAGATGAACCTTAATTGTCTAAATGAGGTTACTAGCTACTTTATTTTGTCAATGAGGCGCACTTCTATAGCAACCAGTTAGACACTGTATTTTGATATCGTCAATATGATTTGGACATACTATTTGGTGATGATCACTTAGGTAAGAATAAATAAACAAGGAACCATTTCCTTGAGATTTGAGTAAAGTTCAAAGACGATCTTTGTTTTACTATTTACGTAAAAGAAAGAAGTTAGAAATATGATTTTTCACAAAAGACAATGTCAAAAAATATATGATTGATTGTCTCTTGATCTTAACATAAAAAAACTATATTATTTACAACTAAAAAAACCATTATTTCAAGATTATAACAAAGATACTTAATACGAATCAAATGTAATAGAAATGTAAGAAATACTCACAAATGATGTTATATCTCTATCATTGCTGAAATCACCATATATGGTTCTCCTTATTTTATCCACCTAAGGCTAATTATTAATTTTACCTTCACTGAAAATATACTTGAATTTCTTATTATGAGATTTTTCGTGTATCATTAAATTATAATATCTAACATGTTCTTTATTAATGGTATACAAGATTTTTGCATTTTTTACTAATAAGTGTCATTTATGGCACTCTTAGGTTAGGATTAGGGGTAGCGTTTAGTCGGTTTGTGTTTGCTTTAGTTTGCTTTTGGTCATTTTGCACCCTTTGTGCTCTAGTATTGAGTTTCTCATTGTTTAGACAATTTAGATAGTTTCAAATTGTTTTTCCTTTTATTTTGATTGATCTGTTGCTTTTTCGAGCTTTCCTTCGTTGGGTCGGTATCGAGAGTTGGAGATCCGAATCATTGTTTGAAGAGCCAAGGAATCAAGGAAGAAGCCCTAACTCTTTGAGCTGACACAAATATGGATGCGCCAGCAACCAATTTGAGCCGCCCGCAGTGAAACTAGGTAGTGCCCGCAATCTCCCACATAGTAGTGGCTCAAGATTTGCCTCCGTCTCAACTGCGCTCGCGGTTCCTCGTGATTGCTCCTGCAGTCCACTTACTGCGCCCATAGTGCTTTGTTGCACCCACATTTCGCGTTTGTTTCTTACTCGACCCACACGCGAATTAGCTATTGTTTTATTTTGTTTTTTCTTTTCTTTAATTTTCTTTTATTAAGTTAGTGGTTTTTATATATACGGAGGAACTTTTAAAGAGTAGGATTACACTTCATTTGATATTAAATTAGAGAGGATAAAGTGATTTTTTAGAGTACCTTGAGGAGAGAGAAACTCATCTTTAGGGTATGTTCTGTTCAACTTATTTTGTCTTATCTTATATTATCTTATCTTATAAGATCTTATAAAATCTTATCTAATCTTATCTTATCTTATCTTATAAGATAGTTTATTGTGTGTGTCTAACATCTTATTTATCTTATCTGATCTGATCTTATCTTATCTTATCTTATCTTATCTTAGCTTATAAAATCTTATATAAGTTAAAATAAGTTGAACAGAACGGACCCTTAGTTTGTAAAGCTTCAAATTTTAATTAACACAAGTAAGATCTTCATATTCTTTTGTATTATTTTCTTTTTTAACTATAGTCTTTAGCTTAATCTCTAGTTTGATAGTTTTAACTCTACTTGTTCTTCTTTTGTTGCTCACTTTCTATTCTTTATCAATCAACTAGTGAAATCCTCTTGAATGCTTGGTTTGTTTGTTTGAGCATGGATTTTAGTTTAGTTTTGTTTTCTTTTTAACTTGTTTAGTATAGTTTGATTATGATAACTGAGTAGATTTCACGCTAGGAGTAAGGTGATACTCCTAAGTTGAGTGATGGGAGACAGGGCCGTCTCATGACATATGGAGGCCCTGTGCTATCAATCAAAGTAGGGCCCTTTAAAAAAAATTGTAAAGAAGAAATTATAATTTTTTTTTATATTATTATTATTTGTCATAAATAGTTCCTTAAAATTTAAACATAAACCCAAAACTAAAAAAAGTATGATCTTTCAAAGAGTTTGAGACTCTTAGTAACATAGCAACCATCACTCTTTTTCCTCATTAAGTCTTTAAATCACCACAATTAACTAAAATAAACTTGAAGTCTTAGACCCAGTACTTTAATTCTTTTCATAATAAGATCGCCAAGCTCGCAATGTAAAAACTTAAACTTTCTGTCCCATTTCCACGAGAACAAAGATACATCTGACATTTCAAGTACTATTGACTATGAAAGCTACAAACCAAAAATGGGCATCAAAAGTTCAAGGTCATACAATAATCAACTGAACACATACTATAAAGTCTATCAATTCAATCACTTGGCATTATTTCAAGAAGTAGGACTGTAAAGAGTTGCAAAATTGCAGAAAAATCAATTAGGTATAATTGCAGAAAAACAAAATCATGAGTCGAAAATCAAACAGGTAGTATTATTGCATCAAATAGTCAGAGTTGCTGAAAATTAGAATTATCAGAATTAAATATACATAAATTTTAATTTCAAGTTATGAAAGTTCATAATTGCTTAAATCTCTACTAGAAAAATGGATAAAAGAAAGTGAAATTACCTTAAAATTTAAGATTTTGATAATAAATTAGCCCACTAATTCATGTTTTTTCACCTCCCTCAATCAAAATCAAAGACTTTAATTTGTTCTTCCTATACTGTAACTTGTAAACCACCGGTTGGATCTATTTTTTTGGATAATAAAAGAAATCAATTTCTTGGATATGAGTTGAGACGAGTTGAATCTAAATCGCAAATAAAAAATTTCAACTTTGGTGTTCTTGAGGAGGATTGGAAATGTGGAAGGAGTAATGAGATTAAACTTTTTTTGACAAAATTTAACGTTGGAAAAAAGATAATTTCCTTGAATAAAGAGAGTGATTACTCAATTGATATGGAAAGTTATGATTTTTTGGAGATTTTTAGGTAAGAAGAGGAGAGAGAATTGTGGAAGGAAGAAGATGGAAAGTTGAAGAAGATGGAAGCCTTGCACGGGATTCTCGCGAATTTTTGTTTCCTTCCATTTGCCACCAAATTTGGGCCCCCAAATTTTTGGGGCCCTGTTCCACTGAACCGGTTGGACCGGTATTGAGCCGGGCCTGATGGGAGAAACTTGGGGATAAAGTAACTTCGATCTTGCGATTAAGTTGATTAAATGATAGATTTTTCATGATTGTGGATGTTTTAGGAGTGACCAAAATATTCATGGGGTGTAGATTATGTATGGCATATATGATAATGTGTGCATGATTTACAACACTCATACTTCATTTGGAATTCATGCTCTTGATTTCTAGATGGTAATGAGAACTAGGTTTAGAATTTGGGATTACGTTTATGATTTATTGAGTTTCTATTGCATTTAATTTAGTCATTGCATGATAGTTGTTAGTGCATTGTTTTCTATCGAATTGCTTAGCTTATTAGGAGTGGATCTGAATTTCCACTTTCCTTATTTGCATATCATAGCTTTACTTGCTTAATATTTGTTAATTGCTTAGTATAGTGGTAATTTTTTATTCAAATCCAAAACATGTTTCCGAATTAGCTTATGCGCATGAGAACTAGATATTCAAAGCACCATTCCTTGAGGTTAGACCCTTACTTGCCACTACACTAGTTTTGGTAATTTAGGTCTATTAATATTGTTTGATAGAGGGGTTTGCTTGATTCACAATGACCTTGGATTTTCCCTTTCTTCAAAATTCCAAACTAGTTAAGATATATTTAGTAAAAGAGAGTAGTAACAATATATTTTTAGATAAATTAAACTATGTTTATTTATCAGGATATTTGGATGTAAATAAATCTAACTATTTTGTTGGTGTGTGTTAAATAATCCAAATTCAGCTATACAACAACACCAATTTTTGAGTAATTTGTGGTAGATAATATGCCAGTTACCTAAGTTAGAATGTTAGGAAATATTCCCAACCCCATTTCTTATTTTAATTAATATCTTCTACTTTTTTGCATTTACAAAATAATTAAATATTGTAATAAGAAAAATTGATCTACTAAATTCATTTCCCTATATTTCAGAATTGGTAAAATCCCTTTTCTCTCTACTATTTACTTTCCCACAGTAAAAATCCCATTAACCCAACCACTTTCTTCTTCCATTTTTTTTTCTTTGGAACATTGACAACTCCATTTCCTCCAATTTAACCATAAGGTCCATAACTACCCATTAACAACATTAACATGAATGGGCTGAAACAAGACTGACATTCGTGAGAGATAGTGAAGCAAGAAAAGGAAAGTACGGGATCTTCAAATTTAGTGGATGAGTTTCCTTAGAATTTGTCTTAACTCGACTTTTAAAGTCTTCTCAGGGATCAAGTAATAAAAATCTAATTAACACTCCAATATCCAATTGTTAAACAGATTCCAATTTCCAAACTAGGTTGATTAGAGAAAAATGAGGAGAAAGGGTGCGTAATTTTTTTTGGTAAATAAGGAAGGATATAGAATAGTCCACACTAATTCTTTATTATTAACTCTTGGAATGTAATAAACTTTCTTGAAAAATAGAGGACCAAACGTTCCCTCTAGGTTTCTTTAGGTTTCCTTGGGAGGGGTCTCTCTAGTCGCTGGGCTAGCGTTTTCCTTCGCTGGAAGGGGTGGTTCTCAGCCGTGGTTGAGAACTCGGTGACACAATGGATACGGCGCTGACAATCTCCAATCAAGGAGAGGGTCAGAAACATGAAAAAGTGAATACTTTTGATCTAGGTAAATCCGACGATGCTAATCTTTTAAACAATGCTATACCTGAACAAGCGATTGAATGGGAGGATGAAGGCGAAGAGGATGAAGAGGCACGGATTGAATTAAGTTTGGTGGGGAAAGTGTGGACAGATTGAAACATAAACGTTAACGCGTTTATTAATACTATGACGAATGTGTGGAACCCTAGGCATGGTGTCAAAATTAGTAACATTGCTAAAAACACATATATGTTTCAATATCATCACTGGAGAGACAAGCAGAGGGTTCTAGACGAACAACCATGGCACTTTGATCGTCATGCTGTGAATTTCAGTGAAGTGGACCCGGCGGTAAAGCCGTCGGAAAACCCTATGTATGAACTTCCAATGTGGGCGCGTATCTATAATCTACCCGTCAAGGGCAGATTGAACATGGCCAATGTGGAGAAGTTAGGAAATAGGATCGGTACGTTCGTGAAGATGGATAATTCAAGATCATTGGGGATCGATAAATCAATAAAAATCAGAGTTAAAGTGGATGTGAGAAAACCCCTTCTAAAAGCGGTGAAAGTGAAACTGAGGGGGGGGGAATGGAGGAGGTGTTTGATATTAAATATGAGAGACCTCCCTTATACTGTTATTTCTGTGGAAGTATGGGACATGGAGTGAAGGATTGTGATGAGTGTAAGGAGATGGAGGAACCAACTAATAACTATGGGGCTTGGCTCAAAGCATCCCCATGGAAGAGTGGGCGAGGTGTGAAGGATGTTGATCATAGTAGTGGAGATATGAAGTGTGCAAAGGTTTTGTTTATAACCAAACCAAAAAAAAGTGAGGAAAAAATGAGGGATGTGGTAGCAGTGGGAGAAGTGACAAATAAAATGGATGAGGTGGAACTGGGGAATGAAGGGGAGATGCGAATGAAGGGAGTTATAAGGGGTGTGAAAATAAAAAGGGGGAGGAGCAGGGAGACATAGGTAGGGATGCAGAAGGTGTTAGGAGGCCACCCTTGACCTCACAAGGAGAAAATAAGGCTCCTGTTGACAGGAGTCAACCTTTGACTTCACATGGAGAACATAAGACTCCTGGTGATGTTTCTTTGACAGAGCAGAAGAAGTGCAAAAAAAATTGAAGGGGGAATGATGAAAGCAGAAGTAGAACTATAGAGAGGATATGTGGAAAAAGAAAGGAGAGTGAAGCGAATGAGGAGATGGCTGCGTGCATGGAGCTGGACACCATAATGTCATCAAAGAAAAGAATTGTGGAAGTTGCTGTTGAACAAGTGGCGGGCCCCACTCTTTGGGCTCTCGGTGAACAATGATTTACATCCTCTCTTGGAATTGTAGGGGCTTGGGGAATGTCCCTGCCATAAATGCGCTAAAACGCATTGTTTTTCTTGAACATCCCCAAATGGTGTTTTTATCGGAAGCACGTTTAAAAGCTAGTGAGATGGAAAAAGTAAAGCAAAAAATAAAGATGAAGAATATGATGGCAGTAGATTGTGTTGGAGAAGGTCGAACGAGGAAAGGAGGTGTAGCTTTGTTTTGGGGTGAAATGTTGGATGTAAGCATTAAATCTTACTCTAACAATTTTATTGATGCATGGGTGGACACAATGGAACATGAACGTTGGAGATTCACTGGAGTATATGGATTTCCGGAAGAGGGACAAAAATTCAAAACGGGTCAAATGTTGGCTCAACTGCGTGAAGATGATCACACCCCGTGGCTATGTGGGGGGGATTTTAACTTGATGATGCTCTCAAGTGAGAAACAAGGAGGTAATGATTTTTGTATAGAGGAGGCGAAAATTCTGAGACAAGCAACAAGAGAGTGTAATTTTGAAGATTTGGGATATGTTGGGCATGATTTTACCTGGATAAATAATAGGGGGGGAGAGCACAATATACAAGAGAGGTTAGACCGTTTTTTCGCTACCCCAATGTGGAGGCACCACTTTCCGGGCTCGTTTGTCACTCACTTATCGAAACGGAAGTCTGATCATCTTCCTATACTGTTATGCTTGAAAGGTAATGTTGAAGTGACAAAAAAGAAGAGGAAGGCTAGATTGTTCCGCTTTGAAGAAATGTGGCTTCGGGATGAAAATTGTGTTGACTTTATAGGGAATGCATGGGTGGCGGGTGGCGATCTATGTTCAAAAATAGCTCACACTTCTAGGAATCTGAGTGCCTGGGGGAGAAATAAATTTGGCGATTTTATGAAAGAAATGAAGGACTGTAGATTGAAAATGGAGCAACTTATAAAAGAAATGTAGACAGACGAGATCATTGCTCAAATGAGAACCCTTGATGACAGAATGGATGAGCTTGAGAATAGAGAGGAGATGTACTGGAAACAAAGAAGTAGACAAGATTGGTTAAAAAACGGGGACAAAAACACATCTTTCTTTCATGCGAAGGCAAAGCAGAGAATGCACCGGAATAATATTACTAGCATTAAAGACGCTGCAGGTCACGTTTTTAAGGAAGAAGAGGAAGTTACGGAAGTTCTGGTAGGTTTTTTTGAGAGCCTATTCACGTCTGGTGGGTCTGTCGAAGCAGCGGAGGTGATAGACAAAGTGGAAGCTCGAGTCTCAAATGACCAACCTGAGATGTTGAATGCACCCTACACGGGGGAGGAGGTGTATGAAGCTCTATGCCAAATGCATCCAACGAAAGCACCTGGATCGGATGGTATGTATGCAATCTTTTTTCATAAATTTTGGAATATTGTAGGCAATGATGTGATTGAAAAAGTTTTAGACATCTTGAATAATGATGGTGACATTGGTTCGATAAATCAGACTCATATAGTGCTCATTCCGAAAAAGAAAAATTGTGAGTCTCCTGTTGATTTTCGACCAATTAGTTTGTGCAATGTGGTGTATAAAATGGTGTCTAAAGTGCTTGCTAACAGATTAAAATCAATCCTCCCTAATATTATCCATGAGTCTCAGAGTGGATGTGTGCCGGGGAGATTGATTACAGACAATGTATTAGTTGCTTATGAAAGTTTCCATTTTCTAAGGAAAAAGAGAAAAGGAAAAAAAGGTTTCTGGGGCTAAAACTGGATATGAGCAAAGCTTACGACCGTGTGGAATGAGAGTTTTTAGAGAAGATGATGGTAAAGTTTGGCTTCCCGGGTGCTTATATTAATAATATCATGAAATGTGTGAACTCTGCTTCTTTTAGAGTCCTTGTTAATGGACAACCATCACGTAATTTTAAGCCAAGTAGAGGGCTCAGACAAGGGGATCCGCTGTCTCCTTTCCTGTTTATTATGTGCGCGGAGGGGTTATCTGCTCTTTTGCGTGACTCGGAGAAAAATGGCCACATTCATGGTCTTAAAATTGCCAGAAGGGTTGATCCGATATCTCATCTATTTTTTGCTGACGATAGTCTTCTGTTTGTGAGGGCAAGTGAGGTTGAGGTGGAGAATGTGCTGGATATTCTTTCAATTTATAAAGCTGCTTCAGGTCAGAAACTGAATATGGACAAACTGAAGTGTCCTTTAGCCGAAACATTGAACTTGAGAAGAAAAATTTGCTTCAGATGAAGTTATCTTTTAAGGCTGTTGATGAACATGATAAGTATCTTGGACTTCCGACTTACATAGGAAGCTCTAAGAAACAAGTGTTCCAAGTTATTCAGGATCGTATCTGGAAAAAGCTTAAAGGATGGAAAGAGAAATACTTGTCACAAGCGGGCAGGGAAATTCTTATTAAATCCATAGCACAAGCGATACCTACCTATGCGATGCAATGTTTTTCTATCCCTATAAGCATTTTAGAGGAGGTGGAAAAATTGTGCAGGCATTTCTTTTGGGGGCAAAAAGGAGAGGAAAGGAAGACTTGTTGGGTTGCTTGGGAGAATATGTACGGATCAAAGAAAGACGGGGGAATGAGCTTTAGAATTATGCAAGTATTTAATAAAGCCATGTTAGCGAAACAAGCGTGGAGGGTGCTGAACAACGAAGATTCACTCATGGCTCGTGTTTTAAAGGGGAAATATTATCCAAATTGTTCGTTTTGGGAAGCGAAAACAAGCCCGAATATGAGCTTTGGCGTTCAATTTTGGGAGCTCGAGAGGTGATTGAAAAAGGAGCTAGGAGAATAATAGGCAATGGGGAAAACACTAATATATGGCGTGACCCTTGGGTGGCAAAACTACCAAACTTTAGAGTGGCCTCAAATCCGAGTGAGCGTGATGATGTTCCACTGAGGGTGAAAGATTTGTGGGTGGAACGAAAGTGGAATGTTGAGCTGTTGCAGGAGTTCTTTTCACAAGGTGAGATTGATGCAATTAAACACATTCGAGTGCCGCTGTTTGATGATGAAGATAGGTGGGCTTGGCATTATTCTCGGAATGGTATGTTCAGCGTGCGGAGTGCATACTATGTGTTGCTGCAAGAAAATGCGAGTGATAGAGCAAGTTCTTCAATAAGTAAAGGGAGATTTGAGTGGCCTGTAGTATGGAATGCAGAGGTGCCACCAAAAATAAAACATTTTGCTTGGAGGGCTGTAAAAGAAGCGTTGGCAGTTCGAGAACAATTGGGGAAACGAGGCATGGAAGTAGAGGTGAGGTGTGCAATGTGTGGGGAGTATAGTGAATCAGTTTTACATGCTCTTGTCACGTGCAGGGAAGCTCGAAATATATGGTATCTTTCTCCTTTGAGATTAGAATTCCATGGCAATGAGAATAATCCCTTTAAGGAATGGTGTGTTTCCCTCCGAAGTGTTCACAAGGACCCAAGATGGTGGAGTCTCTTCTGGAGTCTGTGCTGGGGTATTTGGTTGAAGTGAAATAAGTGGATTTTCAAAGGAAGCAAGTGCTTGACTGATGAGCTTATACACAAGGCAACCGGCATGGTGGGAGAATATGTACAAGCTAATGAGGTGAGTGGTGGAGGTGTGATACAGCCACAACTCAACAAAGTGTGGAAGCCACCGGATGAGAGTGCCTATAAAACAAACTCGGATGCAGCCATATTCAGAGGGGAAGGGTGGGACTTGGAGGAGTCACAAGGGATAGTACCGGTGATGTGGTGGTTGCAACATGTTGTTTCCTGCCGGGCGAGTTCGAAGTGGAGGTGGTGGAAGCCATGGCAATGCGGCATGCGCTGAAGATCTCCATGGAAGCAGGTTTTGGAAATCTGGTGCTAGAAACGGACAATCTTACTGTGTTCTCAAAGCTGAAAAAAGGAAGCAGTGAACCTACTGTATTGGGCAGCATTATGAATGACATATATAAGCTTGCCAGTGGGTGTAGTTCTGCAGCTTTTAGTTTTGTTAAAAGGAAAAGGAATGGGGTTGCCCATGGACTAGCCAAACTTAGTAGAAGTTTTGATGATTGTAGAGTGTGGATGGAGGAATATCCTCCTTATGTCCATGCTGGTGTCATTGCAGACTTTACTTCAATATTAACTCTTGGAATGTTAATGTAATTAAGTAAACTTTATTTAACTTCATGGAAATATATTTTTTTTTGAAACCCTAAAATATAGAAAATATTAAAATATTAATTAAGGGTCTAAATACTCCCTATGATTCTAAATCAGGTCAGCGGCGTATTATCTAGCACACATTACGCAAATATTGGTGTTATTTTGAGCAGGTAGTTGAGTACTGGTCGTTTAACACACATCGACAATAATTAGAATTATTTAGACCTAGTTTTTCTATTTATTATCGAAAATAGCAAGCAAAATCCACGTCAAGGATAAGAAATAATGTGTATTCAATGCCATTAAATTCAACTCATATTTATATTTTTAGCTTCATTATTAATTCAATGGTTGGTGACTATCGAGATAGATCAACTCATAACCTAGATGTCAAGCTAATTGAATTTTTTATTGTTTTAGGACATATCACGAAATATAAATATTGCGTACCATTGCCCTATACCATTTTTATTCTGTTTTTTAGCTTTCATCCCAATTCTTGAGTGATTCTTTAGTTATTCAATTTATGAAAGCAATATATTGAACTACTGCCTCTAGTAACCCTGTTTAAACAAAAAAAAAAAATATATTTTGGCCAAAATGTAACCCATTTCCTCCTATGTGCGCCAATATTTCAAAAGCATTACATTTTCAAGAAAAAAAATTACCATGTAATATCTTAACAAAGGATTCTCTTTTTTTTTTTTTTTTTTTTTTTTTTTTTTTTTTTTTTTTGCTTTTAAGTGATTATATCTCTAGTGTATCATCATAATTAAAGTGGTATTGTCCTAATTGTCAAAGGTAATATAATTATAATCTTAGGATTCACATGTCTCTGTTTGGATATATGGTTGGATTATTTAAATTCTCCATGTTTTTCCAATGACCTGCAAAACGTTAAGGCCTCTAGATTATGATGCTCTTATATTGAAATTCTAAATGAAATATTGGATCTATAGCAAACATATGTGGGGCAAATTTGCTCAAAAGCTGAGGTTCTTTAGTTAAAGTGGGTGCATAGTGTCTCCATAAAGGATGAAGACTTGATAAGATTATGAACTCTCGAAGTCTGCTAGCTAGGGGTGGCCGGAAAACTTTTTTTAAACCCAAAAATGTTATGAATTAGGGTTATACACGAACTCAGGGCCATATGGCACCAAAGATTACACTATTAATGGACAGTGTATATGGCTTACGCCTTACGGGCCAATAACAATATATAGGGTGACATAATTGGGTGTGGAATTGTGAACTTTGCTAATCATGCCATTATACCATTTCTTATTATCTCAACAAACTTGGAGTCATAGAAAATCAAGCAAAGTAAAGATTTTTTTTTGTTTCTAGGTTTTTGTTACCTGGTTAAGAGATGGAAACTACTAAACATTGCTCTCTAGATGTATGTTCGGCTAGTGATGCTGCAGAAGAATCATGCATTGGTTGGAACTAAGATTTCTCAACCTAAAGTTCTCATATAAGTTTGGC
This sequence comes from Beta lomatogona, assembly GCA_947646795.1. Classification (NCBI taxonomy): domain Eukaryota; kingdom Viridiplantae; phylum Streptophyta; class Magnoliopsida; order Caryophyllales; family Amaranthaceae; genus Beta; species Beta lomatogona. Next base: position 1,709,916 of record CANSNZ010000072.1, read on the forward strand.
GGCTCAATAGTGGTATTATTCATTGTAGCAACTTACATGTTAACTCACACATGTGAAATACACAATACCACTATATGTGCTTAAGCGTAGAAAAAAAGTATAATTTTCAAAATTAGAACATTGGTTCCTTATATTGAAAAAATATACATCACCGTCTTATATCATGGAGGGTGATCAAAATTAGATCAACTTGATCATCATATTAGTCAAAGTACAAGATAACCAAAGTGTAGACAGATAAATATGAATTCCCAAATAAATATTTTATCAAACAAACCGTCCTCCTAATTGGTTTGGACTGAAGATCATGATCAATCGAAAGTCTAGTCAAAAACCTTATTGAGTCCAAAAAAAATTTAAAACCACTTGAAACAAGACCATTTTCAAAATCCAATTCGTGAAAATTAATTGCATTTCCAAATAAATCTTTTATTAAATTAATTTCATAATATCAATTTTTTATGATTTTAATCCTTTATTCTTTGGTAATGATCAATAAAAGATAATTTTAAAACCATTATTTAAAAATTAAAAAAATTTCGCCTAAAGCAAGAGTTTGCACTAGACAATCAGCGTTGGCTGCACCAAGCACACCTCCCTACATACTCTACGGTGGTTGTTTTCAGAATACTAATATTTTTTCCCTATAATTACGATTGTTTTCACTCGAATTTTTCCCAACTTTTACAAGGACTTTTACACCAATTATTGAAGACCCTCTTCTACTTCCTTTTACAAGGCTAAAATTGCTCCCTCCGACGTCCATAATATAAGACATATGCGACAAAGGGATAATACCTGATGGTCAATTCCAATTTAATTCTTTTTGTACTAGCAATCTACCTTTCATAATGTAGGAATTAAATCGCAATCGCGTGTACTTACTGGTATATATAATCTTTCTTTTCCCTCTTATGACTTCGGTATGACTTTGAATAATGCTTTTAAGCCTTTCTATTGCCTCTTTGATTGCTATTGCATGATCACCAATATTTATTGCTATATAAGACCTAATAAATAGTTAAATCACGCCAAATAAAATAATTTGAATAACCAATCTAGAAACCTACGAATCTTGTGATTTTAAGTAAATGATCATCAATAATTAGATCTATGTGAAAAGACCGACCTTTAACATATTTGTCTTTTTACACAATTAATTGATTTATTTGCATTCATTTTTGCAATTAATATATCTCATTGAATGAAGTAAGGAAATTTAGCACCAACTCAAAATCTCCTTCTTTTTGGTTTATTAGGGTTTCTTGAAAATTGATTGGCAAGTCTAATTTTACACCAAAAATATTAAAAAATTGTGTAGGTTGAAACATGATTTTTACACGCTTATGTCAAAAAGTTTTTTCAAACATGTGTCTTAACCTTAATTTTCAACATGTTCGAACCCAATCAATTTAGATCGGAAAATATATTACATGGGCACTTTTGTATAATGGATATCTTGGTATATGATTATCTCTAGTGCACTTTATTTTATGTTTACTTAAGTTAATAAAATTCAAGCTACATTAAATAGTAGTCACCACACATTGGATAGAAAATTTCTTTGGCAACTATTTGCTTATCTAAGGCCTTAGGTTATCATCCCTTCTTTATGGTTGTAAAGAAAGACTTGTATTTTAAGGGCATTTGATGAAAACAATTGTAGGTTAACTGGACTAAACTAATTAAGCCTTAATATTTTGTTTCATGAGTTCCTTTTATAGAGTTCTTGTCAAACCGAAGTTCGGTTTGGAAAATTTTGTTCAAGACAAAAACATTCATGGTTTTTTTTGGATGTTTTTACTTGTAAGTTTGATCATGAATCTTAAGCAAACATGAGCACTCTATTTAAATACTAATACAACACTTGGTCTTGGACCATATAATACACTTTCATCTGAAACGAGTTTTCAAAAATGTTAACATAATGAGCACATATTCTACTACACAAATAGCTAAGCAAAAAAAGAAACTTACATATATTAGAGGTAGTGAATGCAATGCACATCTAGTGGTCGTTTGGTTTACATAAGAAGTCAAAATTCCCATGAAATTGCAATTCATAGGAAATAAATTACTTATTCAAATTCATGTACAATTGGTTAAATTGTTTGGTTGACAATGGAGAATTAAATTCCCATGGGAGTTTCTACTTACCTAGGGGGACCTAGGTAAGTAACTTCCTCCATCTTGTGGGAACTCAAAATTCCTAGGAATTATAATTCCTTCATTTTGCTATTTTGTTGTCAACCAAACAACTCACCAAATTTTGAATTATTAGGAATTTCTATTTCCCATATTTTCTCATATCAATCAAACAACCACTATACACATGGTCGTGCATGGAAATGTGTATGTTAAGTTTGGAGCTTACAGTGTCATGTCATTGTATGAGAAAAGTATAATAAATGCTTACTAATATTATTGTTAAATGGATAGAAAATCATAAAAGATAAAAGAATAATAGTATTTTTATTAAATATGAATAAAATTGAAAGGAATAAGAGACATACCCGACATCTGAAATAACATCTCTGGTTATCTTAATTTTCCTAATAGCACCAAAGCAAAGTTCTTCTAATGAGCACTCAAGCTTTTTCTCAACATGTTGTGGTTTCTTTCTTCTTGTTGATTGAGAAAATATAATTGGAGTTGTGCTCCTACGACTTGTACTTCTTGATAAGTTATTACCAGCAATAGGGGTATCCTTGCTATTTGGACTCATCAATTTTCTTAATGAATCATTTGATGTTATTGTGGATACTGGGCTAGTTACTGTCCTTCTGCTTGTACTTCGTTTTAAGGAATCTATTATCCTGCCTGATCGACTATTATTCCTATGTAAGCTTGGTGTTGGGGTGTGACTTCTTCTACTGGTTGGTCGTGAGAGCAGTGAAGGGGACCGTATGAAGAAATTATCATCCACGCTACGTTTATGAAGAAAATTACCTTTTTTTCTTGGAGTTGTTGAGCTGTTCCATTTTTCTTCTTGTTTTGAGCCATTTGAATTCTAATATTTTTTAAGAAAACAAATATCAATGTGTATAGAATTTAAGGAAACAATATTTTTAAAATTTCAACAATAACCATATATAGCATTATAATTAATAGTATTACCTGGTAACTTTGATTATCATCTTGGAGATTAGACACAACATCATGCTTATTTATATAATTCTTATCTGGATGCCATTTCATGACAAGGTTCTTGTAAGCCTTGCCAATATCTTTTATGGATGCCGTTTTTTGTTGAATGATGGTGAACAAATTTAGTAAAGGTTACAAACAATGTTATCTGATATATCGGGTTAGAATAATGAAGATTGTTATTACAATCTACAGAGGAGATAAATGGCCAAAATAGAGAAGAAATAATATCAACAAGAGAATTAAAAGGTAAAATAAAAACCAAGCATATAGGTATAGGCTTTAATTAGACATTAGTAGTAAAATGTCATACTTTGTCAACCTTTCACTATACCGCTTTTTATGATTTGCTTATTGTCTTTTCAGGAGAGCATAATACGCCTCACTTCAAATTTTATGGTTTTCCTAATTTACATCCATGAACAATAGAGGATGTATTATCTCTCTCTTGCCAATATCTTTTATTCATCTTAATTTTATCCATGAGCCTAATGTAATCTCTTCACTTTTGAATGATAACTAGTTATTCGGCTCAGGCTATGCCCCGAGCAAGGAAAAATTTCATTTATTAACTCTGTTAGTCATTAAGGGTAATTTTGTTAATTATCTCTTAAACCCACAATTAACTTGTATTTAATTAACCTTAATTATTAATATTCTAGAACAAAAAAATAATAATGCATTTCCTTCTCTTCCCTCCCATTTCCTTTCTTCCCTCCACCAACCACCAGCCACTGTCTCCCTCATCCCCCTTCCCACCCACCGAATATCACCCCATCCCCATCCTCAATGTAACAGCCCGCTACTAACCATAACTGAATTAATCACAATTAGACCTAAACAAAGGAAGCACGCAAACTAATCATAATGGAGGTTGTTATCTACTAGAGTCAAAGCAAATAAAATACATTCTTAAATACAACCTAGAAGTCATTTGCTTATTAGAACACCAAAATATCGTTAATAACAATTTAAGAGTCATAAAACAAACATTATAATTATTATGTTCGAGGCACTCGTCTCTGCCATGGCGCAAACACTTCACATAATCCGAAGGTTTTGCTTGACTTCTAGCTTATAATTCCTGCATAATAGAAGAATTCACCCCACTCGGACATATTCAAAGAACAAAATCAGCTTACTCTGTTACACAATTTTATTGTAGGAATAATGGTGGCTGAAGATAAAGGAGTTATTCTTCGTAGTTTTCTCAAATAATACTTAATGATAATCGATATTAATTGTTAAGATACAACTACAAATAAATTTCGAAGGGAAAACAAATCACCTTTATGGTTATTTTAACACGTAAACACATTTATTGAAAACAAGACTACTTTGATTATTAATAGGAAAAAAATTCTCGATCATAATCACGTAAAACTCTGTAGTTGGTTCAATACATATTTGTCAAATTTACAAAACTCCGATAATTAACTTGTCACGCGTTTTTTCAATCTCCCGATACCCTTTCTTTAATGGAGTTTATGTCAAGAAGAGAATTCACACTTAGGCACACCCCATGTATTGACTTCCACACATTTCAGGGTTTGCACCCCTTATTTTGGCGATCGCAAGCTAGGACATGTCCCCACACATGCAATTCACACATAATCTATTTGCCGCAAAAATAGATTCAAAGTACACATTTCAAAATCAGAACTTTGCTTTCAAACTTTCAGAAATCCAATTTCTTTCCAAAAGAACACACTTCTGAATCACATACTTTTGTTGGATCAAGCTTTTGGAATCCAATTTCATTTACCAAATCATTTTTGCACTTGAGTAATTGTTTAGTGGCTTAAAGTTAGTGGTAATATGGTATGAGGTGCCAAGAAAAGCTCAATAAAACTTCACAGAAAATATTTTCATCAAGGTTAGATTCATGGACTAAAGAAACAAAGCTTGTGACTTCATTTGCCGAACATTCTCATAACAAAGATTAATATAGATAGGAAAAACCAAAAATACACCTTAGGTATTGTCATGTCAATATTTTGTTTGACCAAAATAGCATCCATAATTAGGAGTTTTTGAGTTCTTATTGATACTTTCCAGATTAGGACGAACATATTTATATTTTACACTCTCATTAACATATATTTATATTTTTACACTCTTATTAACACACTATTTCAAGAGAAGTTGGGATGGCATAAGTGTGGAAGCTAAGACTCGCAAGATGCTTCAAAGAAGACTCAAAAGTTCAATAGGTGGCAAGCCTCATTAGTAGTGTGGTATGTGCTAAAATGTGATGGTGCGGCTAAAGGCAATCCAGGCCCGACGAGAGGTGGATCAATCATTAGAGATCACACAGGTAAATTTGTGCCGACTTTGGCTGCGGGATTTGGGCAATGCTCTTCTCTCAAGATAGAGGTGTTAGCCCTCTTGAAGGGATTGACATTGGCGAAGAGTCTTGAGATAAGCCACCTTGAAGTCTAGTTGAACAATCGAGCTTGTATCTAGTTGCTGATGAAAGAAGCTACAACACCAAGAAAGTGTGCGCATGAACTGAATAGGTGCAGAATGTTGCGGGAAATGAAGGATTAGAGGGTGAAGCTAATTCATGTGTTTAGAGAAGGAAATCGCACAGCTGATTGGTTTGTTAATCAGGGTGTTGTTCAAAGTTCGAATGTTGTCTTGTTTAATATTCTTCCAGGGGAGCTTAGTAGGATTCTTGAGGAGGATGCAGGGGGAGTGGCCTTCCCACGCCTTGTTCCTCCCTAGTTAATTAGTTATAGTTCGAGTCTTCTTTTGCTTCTTCGTTGGTCTTTTACCACTTTTGAATAAACCAAAATATTATAGTTGAGCTACTGTAAAATATTATCATATCTCAAAGTTATATTCATAAAAAAAAAGACATGAGAATGTTATTGATAGAAATAGTGTTTTTAAGCGCTTTTCGGAGAAATTAAATCACCAACTCCTGGGAACGAAATAAATGAAATTTTATTTGCTTAGTATTCCAAATTACTGCCATATTTACAAAGCATAACTTTTGAAAGTTTAAATGCATAATTTTTTTGCTTTAAAACACAATCTTTGTGAGAAAAACCATGTGTTCTTTTGTTACATTTGGTGACGATAGCTCATAAATCTTTATGTAATTTCTTGCCTATAACCTTTCAACAATCTCATAAGAACCAATTTACCTTTTTCCCATTCATGCTAATTCAATCAAAACACCATTTTACAAAAAATTAGTCACAATTTCACACAAATCTCTTCACAAAAATCGATTAAGCACACATATGCTCATTTTGAATACTAAAAACATATATTTAATTAATTACTTAGACATTAAGTAATTCAAATACAAATAATGCAGTATATATAATTTATATTTATCTCTAAGTTCCAAAGCTCAAAACATGATTAGTTCCTTATCTTTAAGTTGATTTTTTTGGTTCCTTGGCATCCCCAAACATGCATTAACATTCACACAAGATTTCGTAAGACTCTCCTTAATATAAGTGGCTTATTTCACCCAAAAGTTTCACAAAACTTACTGATTTTCTCATTTAAGAAGATGACCCTACTTCTCCTATTTCTTTAGCCTTGATGCAAGAAATGTAGCTTACCCATTATGCACTTGGATGTGTAGAAAAATATTCATGACTTTCATGCAAGAAATGCAGGGATAAAAATGGAAGAAATCAAAGAGTTGAGCTCTTGTACACCCGCTGGAAGTGGGCGAGTGAAGAGGTTAACACAGAAGTGTTTTGGGCAAACTAACATAACTAGGTTATGTCATTATAAATTCTTTCATGTCATTATTGGTGTGTTTTATATCATTTTAGAACCTTTTCATGTCATTTTTATATATAATATTTCATGTAATTTATAAAACTCTTTCATGTCATTATTGATATATTTCATATCATTTTAGAACTGTTTAATATCATTATTTATCAGTTTTAAGTTATTGTTGGTATGTTATAGTTTTGGTCCATGATATTATGGAATTGTTTCATGTCATTATTGGTACTTTTTTATATCATTATGAGTTTCCTCCATGTCATTTTGAAATACACTCTTTTTGTCTCTCTTCCTCCAGCAATAGAAACCCTGCCCATCCCTGATAAACTCCACCTCAGCTTCTCCACGACGGTGACTACTTATGCTGCTCCACGACGGTGACGACCTATGCTGCTCCACGGTGGCGACGATGCGCCTGAGAAGCTTCGAAATCGAAGGAGAGAGAGCACGAGTAGCAATAGATCTGATGCACACAAATGGCAGTAGCATCGGCGGCAAAACAACTCACGGTGACCATAGCACCACTCAGCACCACATTTCAGGCATAACTATTACTCAGTAGTAAAACAAACCAAAAACGAAAGTTCGTATCTAAATTCTCTTTTATTTTGTGAGTAAGATATATTGAAATACTTACATGTTCTACCCATCACCCTACGTATACCTCTTATAAACCAATTTATATTTTACATAAAAATCTTAATCAACCATTTTAAGCTTATTCATACCTATACCTCTCACCTGGTCCTAAAATCCTCAATTTCACTCACATAACATCACTTTCTCTCTCTCTTATTTTCATAATTTTACTCTGACCGTAGTTTTGCACTATTTTTACCTTCCAAAAATTGAATTTTTTAAATTTTAAATTTTACTCCTACAATTATAATTTTCATGTAATTGAAAGGAATTCTTAAAAAAATTTCCTTGTAGATTCGTTTTTTTTTATTGTAGCTAGTTTTCAAACTCGATTGTATTTATCTAGGACTTCTTTTTTACGGGATTTAGGACCTTTTTTATTTAATTTTTTTTACAATTCTAATTTTTATGTATTTTTTTTTTAAATTAATTCAATGTGTATCAGCGAGTTCTACGTTTTTTCCAAAATTTGTTTTTTGTACTATTTAAAAAAAAAAATTTACAACTAAAAAAAATGTATTACTGGGACTACCAACCTCTATCGGTTGTTTGCATTTCAATTGATATATTTTATTGCACAACTGGGAAGTTTTTTTCATGGCAAATAAAAGTTTTATTCATGGGTTTCACTTAACATTTCTAAGTGATATTCATAGTTGTAACATTTATGAGGATCATTATTTTCTCATCTAACTCATTCTTTTTCCTGTAAATATAGAGTGAGAAGCATGTGCTATTGAGCAAGAAGATAAGTAAACAAAGTAGGTACCTTGATTCAAAGTGTAGTATTCAGAATTTGAGAGTGTTGAGATGTTGCAAGCAATTCGGGAACACTGATGTGTTGTTTGAGTTTGTGTTTCAAATTGATATTTTTTATAGAAGCACCTTTGATTTTGTATCGTTCAATTCAACATTATTTCTGTGTATTTTTTTATTTTTGTGTCCTATTTTGTTATGATAAGTTTTTGATTTATTATTTTAGTCAAAGATAGTAGTGCAATTTGCATTGATTGTGTTGCTAATTAAGGCCAATTAAACTTTATTGAAACTGACAAGTTTTTGCAATGTAGAAGGGTTTAAATGTCAAGGTTTTGGAATGTAACATTTATGTTGTGGAGGGGTAATTAAGTAAATTCCAAGGGGGACACCATTGCGGAGGGGTTATCTGCTAAAATGAAAGCCCATTTTCTAAATCACTTTTTCTAGCACAATTTTATCAATAGAGTTAATTAATTATATAATTAGTTTTATTAAATATCTAAAATATTTTCAAAATATCTTTTATAAATTTTTTTTAAATTCATCTTTATCTAAAGTATTTTCAATTATGTTTGAGTTTAACTTGCGTGGACCTGGTCCACAATAAGTTTATTGTGGACAAGTATCCTCACACGTGTGAGCAGCCCAAAGTAAAATGAAGCCCAAAATAGTACCTCATTCTCTATCCTCATTCATATGAAACCCATAGCTTTTCATAAAATATCCAGGCATTATCTCTCCTCACTCTCACTACAGATCTCAAAGCAAATAGCACATTCTCTCTCCCGATTAAAATCAGTAAATCTCGCAACTTTCTTATCAAAATCAGCAAAATTAGGAGGAATCTTATAGAATTATGGAGCAACAATCTCACAATTTGATATAAACAACAACATAATCGAATGTGAATCGAGTCGAAACAACAATGAAGATATGATATTCGATTTTACGTTGACGAATCAAATTAAGTTGTTATTCCAAATTAATTTTGCTTGTGCAAATAAGGATTATTAGAAATTGTTTCCAGATTATCTAGAAGTTCAAGCTTCAAATATTGAAGACGATGAAAACAAAAATTTCGAAATTATTTCTACAAGTGCTGAATGTAATTATTTCAAGAAATATTTGGTTATGATATTTGTTTTTGATTAATTGAATAATCACAATATAAATTTGTTTAAGTTTATGTTATTATGTTTTTTAGTATGTTTGATCGTGATCTGCTTAGTTGAAGCTCTTGAAGAATTCATTCGGTGAATTGATAGTGTTTTTTCGATGCTTTTTTATGTCAATGCTTTATTTTTGTAGAACTTTGAGTTATGGTGTTGAATTGGATGTTTTGGAGATGATTTTATTTTGTGTATGTTGTTATATAGATTTACTGTAAGTCTGTAACTATAACTTTAGAGGAGGTCACTATATTTAAATCTAAACATACATTAATTAAAACATATTTTAGGTAAATATAGTAACTATATCATGCAAAAGGGTAACTATATGTTTGATAATGAGTTTTTTCATGATAATTGTATAACATATACTTAAAAACTCTTATATAAATGTCATGCATTATGACATAAAGAAGGTAACTATATGTCCATATAATAAAGAATAACTAATAAAAACTTTAAGTAAAACATAGTTACTTTTAAAATGACATAGTAACCATTTATAAGTTAAATTTGTTCTTATAATAAAAATAATAATTATCATAATAATCAAATACTTAACGGTAAGCCAGTAACTAAAACTTATAAAAAGATCACTATATCCTAAAGTACGAAAACTACAAGCAAAATTATAACTTAGTTACTAAATGTGCTTCACATTGAAACAAACAATGCTGATGAAGATATTTCAGGTTGGTTAGTAGCAAACAAAGGGAAGCCTTTCATGATATATGTGAGTTATATTGTCAACATGCAATCACTGTAGGATTTAGTGTAAGTAAAGCAAAATAAGGAGTGTAGAAATCACACAAAAGTTTTTTCTATGCTCTATAGCAAGACTACAATGGTGTGAAATGAGCTCTATAGCAACACCTCTTCATCCTACAGACAACACCGCCTCTTATGTTCACCATTGCAAACGAAGAATAGAGACTAATTGAGACGAATATCTTTGAACTTAAATATCATTCATTATATATTAGTAAAAATTATAGCGATTGAATATTAATAAAGTACTGATTGAGACAAATCAAACAAGACCCCACCTGACTATATTTTTTCTTATAAATTGAAAAAACTTGAGAAAATTCTCTCTAACTGTGAATAGTGTCAAAATTTCAAGTGATAAAAATAAAAAAAACAAATAGAGTATGTTCCTAAGTCAATTCTCCTCACCTACATTAATAAAAGTCCACGCTACTACACTACATATTCATCTTTCCACGCCTACTACTCAAGAACTCATACTAATAAGTAATACCCACCTATTTTACTACTACACAACTGAACCAAAATCACCACATCATCATCTTTTTTTTCTACATCATCTCACGCATCATCGTCAATCCTCATAATAACACATGCGGCTACCTAATACGATGCAAGACAACAAGTTTTTAAGGCTTTGTTCTACAATTCAAGTCTAAAATTCGCATAAATAACCGATCCAAACGGGTATAAATTTATGAGGGTTCTTTAATGAACTTTTTGTTGGGAAAGACCTATTAAAATAGCTATTTTGTTGGGAAAGACCTAATAATTTTTTTTTGTTGAAAAAGACCTATTATAATAATCCCTTTGTTATTTCAGACCACTTCAACGTTTTCCGGCCAAAAAGTCCATTTTCCGGCATTGACTTTTTTCCCTTCCTTTCTCATATAATGGGACCATCCTATTTCTCTTTCTCATTAATCCCTTAACCCTATCAAACCCTTTCCTCTTATCTCTAATTTACTGCGTATCAGTCCTCCAACTAGCAGTTGAAGAACTTGGATCTTCCTCCCTCTCTCCTTTGTCATCTTGCAAAGATTTCTCTGTTTTTTTTGTGGGTAAATTGTCCTATGTGATAATAATACAAGGAGTAAAAGTGAAAGGGTAAAAAGCCCACCGTAAAAGTAATTGAAGGCAAGGTTAGGAAGTTAATTCCCCCTCAATTTTATATATACCATTGGTTTGCTTTATTTTTGTCTTTTCTATGAATCAATTGTGCTCTATAACTTTATCATATTATAATATTGAATTGTTAAGAATAATTTGATTGTCTTTAGTTATAAAGTGGTCCATTAAGGAAACGTTGAAGTATTAAAGTATGAGTTTTTCAATTACGTAAAGTGGTAATGGAATATAGGTCGAATTTTATATTAACGTAATATTGGGTAAAATTACTTTGTGTTGGCAGTGACAAATCTACAGTAACGGTGAATGGATTTAGTTAATTTGAAACTTTTTCATGGGGGGATGTGGGAAAGCAACAAAAAGACCACAAAGTATATTGATGGCCATTTGTATATGGTGCAAACGTTAGAGGAGTTTTGCTATTTTACTGTAACTGACCTTATTAAGAGGAAATTAGGGTATTTGGATGTGGGTCACATATATTTTAAAAGGCGTGGGTTAAGTTTACACAAAGGAAGGAAGTCGTTCATGGATGATAGTGTGATCAATGAGATATTGGCTACAAAAGATTACAACAACTTTGTGACTTTGTATGTTATACATGAGCAAGAGGGAACTGAAATTGACTTGGAAAGTGATAATTCACAACCTAAAAGGCCACCTAAGCTCCCTATTAGGAGAAGAGCCCCTAATGATTTAGAACTAGAAGATAGGGAGCAGGAAGGAGGTGAGAGTGAGAAGGACAGATGGTCTGATATAGAGGAAGAGGACACTCAAGAAGATGATGTGGGTGATTCAGATGTGGTTTTAAGTGACGGAGATTTTGAAGATGAGGAAGATGATGATATATTTGCAGAAAATATTGATGAGGACATAGCAGGGGCAGTTAATAGGTCATTGGGTGGGCTACATACATCCATTGTTTTTAGGAAGGGGCACAATGAGGATGAACTAGAGGTTGAATTGCAGCAAGATGATGAGCTTCTTGAAGATTCAGAGGAAGAGGGGAGTGTAGTTGCTTCTGATGACGAGGGTGAAAGGTACACCACATTCAACCCTAATATTGACTTCAAGCAAAAAATCAAACTCAGTGTAGGCTTTAAGTTCCCTTCAAATCATGTGTTTAGGAAGGCTTTAAGGCACCATTCAATAGAAAACAACTATGACTTCAACTACCTTCACAACAACAATTCTAGGGTTACAGCTTACTGCAAATACAGATGTGAGTGTGAATGGAAGCGAGGGAGAAGAGTGAAATGCACCTGCCAATTAGAGAGGAAATGCCCTTTTAGGATATATGCCGCCAAGGTGAAGTTGGAAGAGACTTTTCAATTGAAAAGCATGAATTTGAAACACTGGTGCACACAAAAATCAGTGAACTCAAAGGTTTCTTCTGAGTATTTGGCGGAGAGGTATGTTGATGAGTGGAGGGATGACCCTAAGTGGTCCTTCAAGCAATTTAGGGGAAGAGTTTGGAGGGATTTGAGAACAGATATAGGTTATTATCTAGCTTATTATTCAAAGTTGAGAGCCTCGCAAATGATTCATGGGTCTGCAACTGAGGAGTACAAGGCAGTTTGGGATTATGCTAGTGCTATAATGAAGTACAACCCAGGGTCTAGTGCTTATGTTGTTGTAACAGAGATAGAGAGACCTCCCCCTTTGTTCCATAGGATGTATATATGATTACAAGCATGCAAAGAAGGGTTTGTTGCAGGTTGCAGACCAATTTTAGGGGTGGATGGTACTCATTTAAGGGGTCCATACCCTGGTGTTTGTTTGATAGCAGTGGGAAAAGATGGAAACAACAATTTGTTTCCAGTTGCATATTCTGTGGTTGAGGCCGAGAACAAGGATAGTTGGGCATGGTTCTTGGAGTTACTTAAGAAAGACCTTGGATCTGTTCCTCAGTCCCTTACTTGGGTGCATGAAAGAGAAAAGGAGCCTACAGAACCTACAGAGACAGAGCCACACATGACATACATGTCTGATAGGCAAAAGGTAAATTTTTATTTCTTAGATGGACACTTTGTATGTTTGTTTGTTGTTTTTAATTTCACTGTTGTGTTTCATTTCATTTTTTACAGGGCCTCCTGCATGCATTTTCAACAGTGGTGCCTAATGCAAAGTGAGATATTGTTGCAGACATATATGGGCAAATTTCAAATTAGCCTTTCCCGGACAAGCGTATAAGAAATGTTTTTGGCAGGCCTCAAGGGCATCAACAAAGGTATATGTTTGTGCCCCATTTTATTTGTGCTTTAAAGTTACTATTGTTTTTATTGTACACTAAACTACCTATTCTGTTGCTTTTTTAAAATTTCAGGATGAATTTGAGAAGAACATGGAATCCATTAAGATGCTATCCAAGGTAGCTCAAGCATATTTGGCTAAGATCCCTCCAAATAGATGGAGTAGGCATGCATTTAGCACTAAGTGCAAATCTGCTATGGTTTTGAATAATTGTTGCGAGTCTTTTAATAATGTAATCAAAGAGGCAAGGGAGAAGCCTATTTTGAGTATGATGGAATGGATAAGAAGGTATATAATGAAAAGACTCATGTCTAAAAAGGAAGGATTGGAGGAGTACAAAAGAAATATTATGCCCTCTGTTGTTAAGCAATTGGAGATAGCTGCAGATGAGTCAAGGAACTGCATTGACTTGCAATGTTCAGTTGATGAGTTCGAGGTGGAGTATAAGGGACATAGACATGTGGTTAATCTGAAAAAAAAAACTTGTGGTTGTTACAAATGGGATCTAACTAGAATCCCATGTTGTCATGCTATGAGGTGCATTTTAAGTGTGAGGGGTGATCCAGAGGAGTATGTACATCAAGCTTACACCAAGGAAGTATATTCAAAGGCTTATGCATCCAATTGCCATGCTATGCCTGGAAGACAACATTGGGAAAAGACCCCCCATCCACAACCAGATCCACCTCCCTTTAAAGTGATGCCAGGAAGGCCTTCTAAGAAAAAAAGAAGGAGATAGGAGAGGGGCAAGAAGTGCCCAATGAGCTTATTGTGAGGCCTAGGAAGCCTAATCGATGTAGTAGGTGTGGAGATTATGGCCATAACATTAGAAAGTGCCAAAATGACCCACAAGAAGTCGTTGTAACTGTCCCAAAACAGAGAGGAAGGCCTCCTAAGGGAGCAACAACTATTAGGGGACCAGGAACAAGAAAAATGAAAGTTAGGCCCACAAGTGGTGCCACTGCACGAACTAAAGTTGCTAATGTCCAATAAGACCCAGTTTCACCAACATCTCAAGTATCCGAAGCTCCTACTGTTGTGAGACAGAAAAAACAGACGAAAAAAACTACTTGTGCACAACCTACTGTTGTTGTTCCAAAGAAGAAGAAGAGAAAAACAGTGGCCATTAACTCATTGATTGTGCAGCCCTTCCTAAATGAGGAACCTAGCAGCCAGCCTATAAGCCTTTCACAAGCACCACAACTCTAAATGCAATAGCTTTTGAACTTTTGTTTAGCATTTTGTTAAAGTCCCTCTAATTTTGGAATGTGGTTTAGGGCGGCACTCAATTGTTAAAGCATTGCCTTTGTGCATCTTGTAGCCTTTGTGGCACTTAATTTTAACAATGTGCTGTAATGATTTCCAAGAAGCTAAGAATTGAGAACAAAAAAAATGGGTGCCATTTTGTCATGCAAATTGTTGCCAAATTTTTCTCTTTCATTTCATATTTGTCATCAAATTACATGAAGGGGATTACATTAGCACAAGGGCATTCTAGTTGCAGCTCTAATTATAGCATATTGTTCTAGTCAAGCAAAAAAATACACTAACAATTACAGATAAGAATGCACAAAACGCAATTGTGAACCCTTCATCACCTTGCACATTCCGGGCAATCTGAGCACGTTGCAAGTATATAGTGCCGGTTTCCTTTAACCTGTTGTGCATCAATATGATGTTTGTTCCTTTGTTCAGTTGTCATCATAATTCAATTTCTTAATTAGAAAAATGTCATAGATAATTTAACATCTGTTGTTCTATAATTTTCAGCTAACCTTTCCTTCCTTGAATAGGATTTTGAACAGGAACACCACAATTACAGGTCGTTGGTAAGGTAGTTGTGGAAGATGACGAATTTTTAGACATCATTTCCTAAAATCTACATTCTAATTCAAGAACAAACAATTTAATTATAAATCCCTAAAAATTCGACAAGATTGAGAAGAAATTGAGGGATTGAAAAAGATTAAAACTTGTGAAACTTTTTGGAATCTTTGCTGCTCAATTTATCAAAAAAGATGAAGGAGATATAGATATTACCTTTGCTTGTTTGGGTTGGAGGGATTGAGTTCTTCAATGGGGGGTTGTCGCATCTCATTCCCATTCTCCAGTTCATTTGGGGTTGGGAATAGTTAATATAATGGGAGGGAAGAAAAAAAGAATTGGAAAGAGAAAGGAGGACATCAAAATGAATTTGAGCACGTTGCACTGTTGCAGGGATTCTAATGAATATAAGCTACTTTTTTTTTTCTTTATTGAGGTGTATTAATGACATCAAAATAGGATGGTCCCATTATATAAAAAATGGAAGGAAAAAAAAGTCAATGCCGAAAAATAGACTTTTTGGCCGGAAAACGTTGAAGTGGTCTGAAATAACAAAGGGATTATTATAATAGGTCTTTTTCAACAAAAAAAAATTTATTAGGTCTTTCCTAACAAAATAGTTATTTTAATCGGTCTTTCCCAACAAAAAGTTCTTCTTTAATTAATTTATTTCTTCTTAATTTTATTTTTTAAGTTATTAACTTTCTATTCCTGATTTAGATATTTAACGCGTTCCTGCAATTGTACATATTATCTATTGTAACTAACTGCCTGCGGATATTTCTTTATTTTTTATTCTCCTCTCAATTATATTATTTCTTTGATATTGAATGCAATATTCTCCACCTTGTATATTATTACTAACAAGACCTAAATAAATGTTCTAACAACTAAATCAGATAACTTGGACTACACCTTGTAGTTCGATTGTTTAATTCAAATGGTCATATAAAAATTAGAGCTTTCACGTTAAAAAACCAATTTAGCATTATTAGGTTGCAATCAATCAACCTTATGTGTGCATACCAATTTAATATATCATTAAATTAACTAGTGATATCCGCCTTGATTCTGAAATCTCTTTATTATTGGTTTATTAGTTTTTCCTGAAAACTGATTGACGACTCTCTTTTTACAAAAATATAATAGTGTAGATCGATCACACGATTTTTTATGCCTACAATTTGGCGACTCTGCTGGGTAATTTCTTTTTAAAAATATTAGTTTTCTTCACAAATTAAATGTTTTAAAAAACGAATTTATTGGGTGAAACTCGAAAAAATATAATGACATATTAATTGCATATTATTATCATTATTTAGGCGTATTGCATGGCTATTCTTCAGAGCCACTATAACGCTATTGTCCTTGCCTCATTAGTGCATGTACTATGCGTGAGGCCACCTCCCAAGAGGTTTGCGCTTTGTCCCTCCATGAAGCTTCTTGAATGATAGTATCATTGGATTTTTTATTCCTGATGAAACAATGGAGTGTGTCCTACACGTGGCCAACTTTAAGCAAAGATGCGAAGCGTGAGATCAATCTACTTAGTCATGTACCCTTTTAAGCGTAAACCTAAAACCTACCATAGTATCAAACATAGATCTTGACTTTAAGTTGAAACTGCTTAACATTTCTTGCCTATTTGATATTTGATTGCTTGTTTGCTATGTTTAACATGCTTTCTACCTGATTTACCCTCGAATTAGTCTAAAAAACATCGAAAAATGACTAATAAACCGTCAAACCTCGGAGTGTGGCGCAAGATGCTTGCGTGGCATTGCCAATAGCAAGATATGCATTTTCTAAGCTTAAGTTGACCATAAAAATGACATTTATCATGTTTATCTTGAAGTTTTTCATTTTTATGCTTATCCACCATTTTTTTAGTTAACACAATAAAAACACATATTGTCTAATATTATAGTTGTGGTAGTAAACTTTGTATTCCCAAAACTATTGTAGTGAAGTTTCTTCCCAGGAGATCGTGACCGTGGTTTTTCCCTAGTTTAAGAGGGTTTCCATGTAAAAATACTGTGGGTTATTTTTTCTTATTTTTCGTACTTTGTATATATCTTCATGTGGTTTATATTTATTTGTTGCTCGGTTCCCTACCTTTACTTCAACTCTTGCCTCCTAAGTCAATAATTAAAATTATACTCTTTATATTGGCAAACATGTACAATAAATTGAAACACTTTGAAAAAAAAATAAAAATAACATAGGGGGCATTTCCCTTTACCTAATAGCTTATCGGTCGAGCTTTGAAATACAAAAGCAATTAATAGAATTCATTTAAATCTTGTTAGTCAAAAGATTCATTAAAAATTGGGAAATTCTATATGGTAACCCTCAATTTATTTAGATTACATGTGGTAGCCAAATTTAAGTTTGATTACATATGGTGGCCCTCAATTAGAGTGTGGTTAGTTTAATTGACATTAATAATAACATAAAACTTAGATTGCTTTTTAAAAGGAGTTAAAATAGGGTAGCTAAAGTTAAAACTTATTTATATAAAAAAAAAGGTTAGAAGCTCATTGAAAATCACGTCAACTTCCTGCTTAGCTCTTCATTTCAGTTTAAACCTTTCATCTCCTCCAATTTCCCTCTTCCACTTCCTTCTCATTTGTGGAATCATTCTCTTCATTCAATTCCATTACCTTGCGATTCTAGTTCTAACAAATTGCAGTCTTTCTCTTTATCAAGCAAATTTGCTGCGAATTAGATATGTCAAATTTTTTTAATTTTTGTTTTGTGATTTTGTTCGAATTATGCTTTATGCATCTTGTTTGAATTATGCTTTCATCTAAACTGATTTACAATCAAACAAATTTGAATTATGCCTTTTCCTAGTAACAAATAATTTCTGAAATTAATAACAAATTCTCCATGAATAATTCTGTGCGAATTATAATTCAGTAGTTAGAATTTTCCATATTTTGTTCGAATCATGCTGAAATTCCTTTTTTTTAACTAGTAGTTAACTGAAATATAAGTTTTTATCATCATTAATGTCATGAAGAATAACCACACTATAATTGAGGGCCACCATATGTAATCAAACTTAAATTTGGCTACCATATGTAATCTAAATAAATTGAGGGCTACCATATAGAATTTCCATTAAAAATTTTAAACTTCTCTTAAAAAGTTCTTAACTATTTTTTTGAATTTCATGATGATTAAAATCACTAATTACTGTAACTTCCTCCTCATCTCCTCCACTTCCTCGACCTCCTGCAGCTTTCGGCTCATGCACTTCCTGCACTAAATTTGCGCTTTTTTTTTTCTCTCTTAGGCCCCGTTCTTTTGAACTTATTTTGACTGAAATTAAATTAAATTAACTGAAATTAACTGAACTGAACTGAAATCAAATTAACTGAACTGAAATTAAATTAACTGAACTGAAATTAACTGAACTAAACTGAAATTAAATTAACTGAACTGAAATTAAATTAAATTAACTGAAATTAACTGAAATGAGAGAAACTGAGAATTGTATATTTAATTTTCTAAAAAAATAATTATCGATAATAATCAATAAGTATTAACATAATATTATCAATACTAATTATTATTATTATTATTATTATTATTATTATTATTATTATTATTATTATTATTATTATTATTATTATTATTATTATATTCTTATTCTTATTCTTATTATTATTATTATTATTGTTATTTGTTATTATTATTATTATTATTATTATTATTATTATTATTATTATTATTTATTTATTTATTTATTTTAAGTTCAGTTAAGTTCAACTTAATAATAATAAAAATTATCATTATTAAAACAATAATAATAAATAATAAATAATAAATAATAAATAATAAATAATAAATAATAAATAATAAATAATAAATAATAAATAATAAATAATAAATAATAAATAATAAATAATAAATAATAAATAATAAATAATAAATAATAAATAATAAATAATAAATAATAAATAATAAATAATAAATAATAAATAATATAATAATAAATAATAAATAATAAATAATAAATAATAAATAATAAATAATAATAAACAATAAATAATAAATAATAAATAACAAAAAAATAAATAATAAATAATAAATAATAAATAATAAATAATAAATAATAAATAATAAATAATAAATAATAAATAATAAATAATAAATAACAAATAATAAATAAAAAATAAGAAATAACAAATAATAAATAATAAATAATAAATAATAAATAATAAATAATAAATAATAAATAATAAATAATAAATAATAAATAATAAATAATAAATAATAAATAATAAATAATAAATAATAAATAATAAATAATAAATAATAAATAATAAATAATAAATAATAAATAATAAATAATAAATAATAAATAATAAATAATAAATAATAAATAATAAATAATAAATAATAAATAATAAATAATAAATAATAAATAATAAATAATAAATAATAAATAATAAATAATAAATAATAAATAATAAATAATAAATAATAAATAATAAATAGTAAATAATAAAATAATAAAATAATAAAATAATAAAATAATAAAATAATAAAATAATAAATAATAAATAATAAATAATAAATAATAAATAATAAATAATAAATAATAAATAATAAATAATAAATAATAAATAATCAATAATCAATAATAAATAATAATAATATTAATAATAATAATAATAATAATGATTATAATAATAATAAATAATAGTAATAGTAATAATAAACAATAATAATAATGATAAAACTAATAATAATAAATAATAAATAATAATAATAAAAATAATCATAATAAATAATAATAATAATATTATTATTATTATCATAAATAATAATAATAATAATAATAATAATAATAATAATAATAATAATAATAATAATAATCATAATAATCATAATAAATATTAAATAATAATTATTATTATTATCATAAATAATAATAATAATCATAATAAATAAAAAATAATAATTAAAAGATTAGATAAGATTAAACTAAACTGAAATTAACTGAAATTAACGAACTAAAATGAAATTAAATTAACTGAACTGAAATTAAATTAACTGAACTGAAATTAAATTAACTGAACTAAAATTAAATTAACTGAACTGAAATTAACTGAAATGAACTGAAATTAAATTAACGGAATTGAAATTAACTAAAAATAATTTCAAAGGAACAGGGCCTTATACTCGTACATTGTATTTGCTAACAATCTTCATTTTCGTGTTTTGTCTTCTCTATTTGTTCAATTTTAGTTTCTATTTTGATTTTCTCGTTTCAGGAACTCTAAGTTTGATATTTCTCAATTTTTTCGATCTCAAAAATGTATGAATCGTCTGATGATCAACCTATTTCTCATATTTTTGTCTAATATTTCTCCTAAAAATTCTCCTAAAATTCCTTTGAAGAAGAGAGGCTTATTTCAAGAAGCTATACACTTAAATCTGCTGTGAAGAGCATGAAGACTATAAATCAAGAGGAAAGTCTTGTTGTTAGTGACAAAGATGATGTCGAAGTGGCGAACAAGAGTAAGAAAGTCGTGAAGTAGTATTCAATTGGTGGAGCAGTAGAAATGTATGTTTATGGTGTTTTTGTTGTTTATGTTAGAATGTATCATGTTTAGCCTCTGTTGTTTCATTTAAATGTTGAAAGTTTGTCATTATTCAAATTATTTATGTCATTTTTGTTAGTGTTCTTCTCATTTTCTGTGATTACTTTTTCATTTCTGGTGTTGAAAGTTTATCATTTTTTAAAGGAAAAATTAACAGTAATCATATAATGGTCCCAACTTTGGCCCATCTTTTTATAAACAGTCCATACTATTGAAAATCCATGAATAGTCCAAACTATACACTGAATCTTCCATAAACAGACCCAATCACCTGCTTACCTTTACTGTAGCAAGTAAATTAGGTGTCACGTGACTAGCGCGTGACATTTTAATGAACTTATTTTCTTCCTATTGTGTTTTACGTATATTTTTTCCTCTTTTTTGTGCCCTTTATTGATCCATTTTCCCTCCTTTTTCTATTTTTTCTCACCTGGCTAACAATCTCTATCTTCTCTTCTCACCCATTCCACAACCGTTGCAACTCATTCCCTCCTCCTTAGACCCACCATCACCATCCTCATCTTCTCTCTCCTCCCTCCATCCACCAACGACCACCCTCAAACTTCCAATACTGCCTTCATCACGGCCGATTAGTCCTAATCACCGCAACCCGACCACAACCCCTGAAATCTCTCAACCCCACACGTAATCCCCCGTAATTTTATGAATTTTATAAATGCATTTTAATGTATATTATATATATTTTAATGTTTAAATGATTGATTTCTTAAAAGGTTGACTATTTGAAAGTCAAAGGATTTATTTAATGATTTTAAGTAATCAAATATTTTATTTAGTCATACTTTAAAAGTTATTTTATATTTAATTAGTTGAGTGGGAGTACAAAAGATTTTAATTATTGGGAAGAGGAACCCAAAAACTTTTATAATGTTTCATGAACATCTTCATTAAACTAACTCATCGAAGCCCAACTCATTATTGGACCCTTAATGGGGGAACCTATATAATCCTTTATTACACAATTTTCCACACATTAAACACATTCTATTTTCTCTATCTTCCTCCCCCAAAATTTCGGTTCTCTCTCCTCTTCCTTTTTCTCTCTCTTTTCTTCTTCTTTCATCCAGTTTTCTTCTCCCTCTCTCGGCAGC
The DNA here is from genome assembly GCA_947646795.1 of Beta lomatogona. Classification (NCBI taxonomy): domain Eukaryota; kingdom Viridiplantae; phylum Streptophyta; class Magnoliopsida; order Caryophyllales; family Amaranthaceae; genus Beta; species Beta lomatogona. The sequence continues at coordinate 1,732,092 of CANSNZ010000072.1, forward strand.
TCCTTCACTCGCCGCCGCTGGCCACCGACGCCGCCAACCGCCACCGACTGCAGCACCGACGTCCTCTCTTCGTGGATGTCGTGTTTCTTCCACCTCCTTTTCTTTGGTTATTTTCTTCCTCCTCTAGTTTATTTAATGCAAAGTTTATATTTTTAAGGATTGTTTTAATATGTTTATGATTAAAGTTTATAGTTTGATGATTTAAATGTAAATTTCAGATTATGTAATTTATATAATGAAGTAATTAAATTTCAGATTTATTTATAATGTTTAAATTAAGGTTTTAATTATCAAAGCATAGATTTATAGGGTTTTATGAGTTGGAAAATCATTGTAGTATATTATAGTTATGAAATTGAGTACTCTTATGATTTTGAATATGTTTAAGTATGTTTTAAAGGGTTTTAAATACATTATAAGTTGCTGGAAATTTTGTTATGATGTTTATGATGGAGTTTTTATGATCAAAGTATAAGTTTTTAAGAGTTTTTAACAACTAGTATAGTGGTACTATACTAGGAGGCTTTAATAATAAAGTTTTAATGATGGGAAAGGTTTTTAAACACTTTTAAAGAGGATTTAAAGTATTTTAATATTTCTGGAAATTTCTAGAGCATTGATTGTGGATATGTTGATTATTGTTAGGTGGAGAATTCTCTTTAGGCGACTTTTAAGCTTATGAAAGTGGCCTCACGTTTTGTCTACACAAGGTACGTACAAACCTATGTGTTGATTGGATTAGTATCATGTCCTAAGGATGAGATTTATGTAGTATCATGTATAGGTAACTATTTTTAGTTCATATATATGTGATTTATATTCAATTGGATTTGATGTTTTATGCCATTTTGTGAAACATGTTGATTATGATGATGATATTTTGTTTGTATGGAAGATTGATGCACGCATATGGGATTTGAGAACTTTATTTTCTTAATCCACATGATGGATTAATATTTATGTTGGTATTAGATTATGATTGAATCATGTTGTTCCCTTTGGATTATTTAATTATTTTATGAGGACCGATCGAGGACCTTATTTGATATGTTGGTTATTCGCCTATGAAAGGTTGGGTTGTTGTTGACTTGGTTCAACAAATAAATGAAGGTAATGGATTTAATATTGTAATTATTCTTGGGTTGTTAAGTTGATGATCACCTTATCTAACCCTAAGATTAAAATGAAAGTTTATGATTCTTTGAAGATTATATTATTTGTCCTACTTGTGAGTCATAACAAGTAAATAAATTATTAATCACGTAAAGTGAAAAGTGAAAAGCAATAGCTTTAGACTTGTGCACGTCTGAAGTGTTGGACTCGTATGAGTTGGAGTACATGGTGGTAGCCCATGGCTTTTCTTGGGACCGGATTGATTACCGTGTCTTATTTTTATTTAAAAGGTTCATCGATATCGTAGGTCAGGGGGGTACGGAGTCGCACCCGTATTTCGTAGATTGAAGACAGGTTTTGGTTTAGACAACTCGTTCCATTGACTTTTCCACCTATATTAATTAATTTATTAGTTGTGGAGTTTAGTTCAGTAACGGTAGTCTGCGGTGTCATTATATTATTATATATCCCTGCTTAATATTTATTAGTATCATGTTAGGTTTTATTTACTATGTAGTACTCAGCTTTGCTGATTACGTGCTTTGTGTGTATGTGTTGATCATGGCTATGCCTTATTGATCATGTGATGACCCAATTGGTGAGCAGTCTCTCGAGATCAATAGAGCATCGTCGTTTACAGGTTTGAAGAGGATGCATCATGGGTTCGGGAATTTGGAGAGCTTGTGTTGACTTTACATTTTATAGTTGACTTTATACTTTTCTAGTCGACTTTGACTTTGGAGGTTGACTTTTGAGTTTATCTTGGTTTGACTTTTGGAGTTGACTTTTGGTTGACTAAGTTTTATTTTCAAAGTTTATTTATTATTATTTCTGTTGCAAAGTTCTGAATAAGCTGATAAGTTATTACACGGGCGATAATACTTTGATAATTCTCTAAGTTTATTTTGAAAATGTATTTTGGAAAGTAGAGAATTGTTAGGGTGTTACAATATGGTATCAGAGCTTTAGGTTTTATTGGCCTTTTCGTGCCAACTTTAAATTTTAGGCGCCTAGTTACTTAAAATGAATTTCATAGCAAATGAGCTCCTACTTATTCGTTGTGTTCAAATTATTTTTCGAAACATTTTCAAGGTTTCAAGATTTTAAATATTTTATTTTATTTGGGTTCGAAATATTTTATTCAAATATCCGATTTTTTTTTATTCGGTTAGAATATTTTTGTCTGAAAATCTTATATCGTTTTTTTATATTTTTTGGCTCTTTTATATAATTTCGAAAATTATATGTATATATTATTTATTATTTATTTATTTTAATACTTTTAGTTATTTTATTTACTTTATTAATTTTGTGAGAGGAATAACAATCGGAAAGATGAGAGAGAAAGTTAGAAAGAGAAAGAGAAAGAAAGTTAAAGAAAACCCCCCAAATTCCCTGATGAAACCCTAGTTCCTAAGTCCTTGAATGTCGCTTGCAATTATTTAGCTTTCTCCCTAAAGCTAATATTCTGGTTTGGTTTCCTTAATTTATTTTGCTGTTTGTCAACTAGTAGTTGGCAGATTTCCTTTCAATTTGGTGTAATTCGCATAAGCCCTCTGCTAATATGATTGCTCTTAATTAGCTATGTCAATAATGAGCTATCCCTAGTCTGCAATTCTAGGGTTAGTTGTCATTTAAAGCTAATTTTTCTTCCTTCCTGGGCTAATTTGTTGGTTGTAATCTCTAAATTTATGTCCTTTTATCCACAAAAAGAGTTTTCCTTAGTAAGTTTAATGCTCCATTCTAGGGTTTCTGAAAAAAATTGGGGGTTATCAACTAGGTGCCTCTCTCCTTTCATTTATTGTTTGGCAGAGGCTAAGTGCGAGTGTAGTGAGTGTTGTTGCTTTTGGCGTTCAGTTTTTCAAAATCCTTTGGCGTGATGTGGTGCGATCTCTCAGGAAAACTCAATTTCAGAAAACCCTAGCATTCAATGCGATTGTAAGTCTCATTCCTCTTTCTAAAGGGAACAGTGTTAGCTTTCATGATTATAAAAATTTTGATTACTATAAAAAGCATCCTCAGGTAAATTTTTTAAGTACATCTCTTAAGCTTCTTTTCTTTTTCTATCTGTTTATTTTTCTTATCTCTTGTTTTGTGCCTGAAAATTTTCTGAATATGAGTGAGTCTTCTTATAAAAATGCTATTCTCACTGCTCCTCCCTCCTTGAGTGGTTGTCATTCTGCTGCTATGAGTGTTTTCTTGCTTCTAATCCTGAATATGTTCCTTCTTCTGCTACTAACTTGCTTTTTGATCTTTCTAATGATCCTCCTAATGTGGCTTCTTATCCTGAGTTGGCTGTGGTCGATGATTTTGAGCAAGTTAAGAAGGATGTTGATGAACTAACCAAGTCCTGTTTGGTTGGTAAGATCCTTGGTGCCCCTATTGATTGGAGATTTGTCAAAGGTGACGTGGAATATCTTGAAATGGGTAATTAGTGGATTCTGTTAAGGTTTTCTAATCCAAACGATCTTTTTCTTGTCTGGTCTGAACGGCCATGGCATGTGCAAGGTGAGATTTTTGTTATCCAACCTTGGCGTCGTAACTTTGATCCTTTCTTGGAAGAATTGAAGTGGGTGGACCTTTGGGTTCGTATCCCAAGGTTTCCCACTGAGCTGCTTAATTCTGAGTTTGTTGCTAATCTTTTAGCTACTAATAATGTTGGTGTAGACACCAAATTTTGAACCCCTTTTTCGGATAAATAAAGGTTTTGAAAAATAAAAATATCAAAATCGTCATGCATCGTGGAGCGCGCGCCCGGAGCCTGAGTTTCATTCTGACGCACGATTTTCCCTTTTTGCGTATTAGTCATACAGTTTCGGCCTAGAAGTATAATTTTCGTGAGTCGTAGTCAATAACTACAACCACCGTTTTAATAAAATGATTCATAGTATAATCATGCTCGTCTTTATTAATTTAACGAGTTTTTGTTAATTGTCTTAAGTTAGTCTTTCGGAAAATTGAAAACGAGTCGCGATTAGGTGTCGGGATTTTAGTCGTATCCCAAAAACGGCATTAATCAGTTTTCTTGATGGTCAAGTCATTGTTCATTGGATAAAAAATAAGAATATATTCTTTATCCACTAAACACATCCTTTATCCATTAGTTAGAGAATAAGATCATGAAAAAGAATAAGAATAAGAATCAAATCCGAAGTGTAAGAGCCAAGGATCCGACTTTTTTTCGGAAGATTCAAACTGTGCGCCAGGCACATGACCATTCGCCAGACGCACAGTCATGCGTCTAGCGCACAATAGGCTCCTGAACTAGACGCAGGACTGTGCGTCTAGCGCACGGTGCTGTGTCTAGCGTAGGATGTTGTGCTAGGCGCAACACCCTAATCATTTGGTTTTGCACGTTTTTCAATGCATTTTTTTACGCATTAGGATGTTTAGGGATGAATATTTTCTGAAAATCTGATCTTGCTTCATTTATGGGAAAATCCAAAAAGAATAAGAATATTTGTGTTTCCAGAGAGATTTGATGATGTCATTCGGGTGATGTCATTAGGGTGACTAAGGATGAAGAAAATCAGATTTTTGGGTGAAAAATCTGATTTTCTACCTCTTTGAAACCCTAGTTCACCTCCTTCATTTCTCTATAAATACCTTCCTTTTTTCCACTTTAAAACCATGTTGAAAAAAACACAATTCAACTTCACTCTCATCTTCTCTACTAATCTTCTCCTCCTTAATATTTTCATCTAAGCAAAAGTCTTAATTAGTAAGTAAAAAAGTTGAAAAGAGTTCAACTTAACTTCACTAATTCTCTCATCTTCTCTACTCCTTTTCTCTAAAGAAATCACACTTAAGAAAAGAAAGAAAAAGTTAGTAAGATAATTAGTAAGTAAAGAAGTTCATCAAAAGAAGAAAAAACACAAAAAAGGATTTAAGTTAGTAATTAAGAAGATTTAGAAACTCACCTAGAAATTAAGAAAATCACAAAAAAGTAGAAAAATTTGAAAAAGGAAATGCATCATTGAGCTAGCAAGGTAAAGTTGAAGGTTTAATTATTTTTTTGATTATCTTGTTAATCATCTACTAACTTTCTACTTGTTTTCTTCTTATCATTTTTTTAATCTTTGGAGTGATTTGGGGTATGTGGAAGTCCTAATAGGTTCCCAACCTTAAATCACCCCACCTAGAATAGTCACCTCTAATGGGGTGACTCTTAGGAAACAATGTGATTATGTGATTTTCCTTAATCAAGTTGTTATTAATCACCAAAAATGATTTCATAAAAAAATTCAAGATAAGTTATGCAAAAACATCTCCATAAAAAGAAAATGTGATGCTGTAATTATAGTCAGTTTTACTTTCCTATATTATTTCATTTTTTCGTCTGCATTAACTAATTATTTCATAGGCTTTAATATTTTTCCTATGAAGTGCAAGATGTTTCTAGCAAAAGGGCTTTGGAATTTCTAAAAAACGAATTTTGTGTAAATAATTAAAAATCATACAACTTTGTTGTGCAAAACTAATTTTGTCCAGTACCACCTAGGCTTTAATAATTAATGTTGTGCAAAGTCATTTAGATAAAACTAAAAACATCATGTTTAAAGAAAACATCAGTAGCTTTTCAAAAATATAAACATCATGTTCATATGAATTTTATACAATTTTACATCATTTTTAGAAAACCATTCATGTAAATCACTAAATTTCAGAATACTGATTGTCTTTTCAGTTAAGAAAATAAATAAAAATGGTCTACAAATGTCCAATTCCATAAAAAATTTCCATTCTAGTCTTACAAAGTGTCTATAATGTTCATATCAAATTTCACTTCAAAATAAGTTCAATAAGTCGGATCTCAAAGAACAAATTTAATAAAGGTCCTGTTTTGACCAGTTTTGACATAAAATTCACCATAATTCAAGTGTTCACTAAAAACTTGTGAAATTTTGATACAACATAAAGAACTCACTGATATATCCATAGATATATCATATCCTTAGTTTAACACTTTGTACAGAAAGTTATGATTTTTATAACTCAGTACAAGAACAAAATGGCAATATGGAAGATGAAATAAAGTGATTAACTCAACTTTCATAGAAAAAAAATGTTTTCTTTTCATACGAAAATGTGAAAAAAATCATGAATTCCTTAAGTTTATCTTAAAATGACTCATTTTATCATCAATAAAAATTGTCATAAAAAATCAAAATCAAAGAAGTTAATTAATCTTTAACTTTCACAAATTCACAAATTCACAAATAAACATGAATTCCAAAGCCCATTCAAGGAGGTGAAGATCAAGGAGCATCATGGTGAAAAACAAGATTGAAGATTTGTATAGATCATAGATTTTGTACATATTATTGTAATAATAGTTTCTTTGTAAATAATTATTGCATCACTCAATTAATAAAAAAAAACATGGAGATGTTTATGCATAATTTTCATAAATAATTCCACAACTCTTTTTATTAAAATGAGCAACCAATATTACAAATATTGCATGTTGGGCCAATATATCATAGTAAATGAATCAAATGACCCAATCTCAATTAAGAGGAAAAATGGCAAATCTAACTAAGTTAAATTGTATGATGATCCATCTTAAATTTAAAAAATGTATTTTCCATATTCAAATGGATTAATCATATAATTTGACATAATTAGATTGGTAATTATGATCTCCGAATTGATTTTAGGCCGTTTCACATGTCTCACTTTAAATGGCCAAATTCCAATTAGCCAAACACAAATCTCCAAATTCAATCTCAAATTGATCATTTCTCTCCAAATGACTTAATAATCTTCAATTAAGATTATTTCTCAAAAAGCCTTCAATTAGGGAGCAAACCTTCTAAGACCTCTTGAAAATCATAAACGTGATCACTATTAAGGTGGTTATTTCAATCCCTGATTAATTGCTAATTAGAGCGGTTGATACAAACTTCTTTTTAATCACTAATCAGAGTAATTATCTTAAACCTTAATAATCGTTAATTAGGACGATCATTCTTCTCATTTTTAATCACTAATTAGAGTGATTATTTCAAAACCTAATAATCGTTAATTAGGACGATTATTTTCCTCATTTAATCACTAATTAGAGCGATTATCTTAAACCTTGGTTAACCACCAATTAGGGTGATTAGCTTAACCTTTCATCATATTTAATCACTAATTAGAGTGATTATCTTAAACCTTAATAATCATCAATTAGGGTGATAATTATTAAAAAAAAATCATCAATTAGGGTGATTATTTCCTAACCTTCATTGTTAATCACTAATCAAGATGATTATCTTTCCATTTTAATCACTAATTAGGGTGATTACTTATTTCCTTCCTTATTCATGACTAATTAAGGTGATTATCTTAATCCTTCATATTTGATTACTAATTAAGGTGATTATCTTAATTGGAGTGATTACCTCATTTCAAACAGATTTGTTTAATTCTAAAAGTGAATTATTCATAATCTATTCCCCCTCTTCTTTCCCCAGTGGAATTGGCCATTTAGGGTGAGACATATGCCCGAACTACGACGGTTTTGATCCATGAGTGGATTCCAATCCTGCAATGATTGGTACGTAGTGCAACTTCAGTGCTCAAACCTACCATGTACAAATGATATATTGGTCCTCAATAAAAACGGTTAATGTGTATATATTGCAAATTATGTGATTTTCTTTCTTTTTAATAGCCATGATTACTTTAAAATGGAAAGTAACGCATTTAGTAAGAGCCCGTTCTTTAGAATGAAAGAGGAGATGAGTTCCAGACGTTCGCACCTCTTAACCTAAACCCGAACCCTATCTCATGGTATGAAAGACCAATTTTTAAAAAGCCTTATCCATATGAAGTCATCATCGCTTTAAATGATTTTTCTTGAAATTGATTTTAAAACGATTTATTAAATAAATCTGTCCTTTTTCAGATATTAATAGGATGGACTTTCAAGTTTTCTAAAACTCAAAGTCCAATGAGAGACTTTAGTGGGATTCAGACCGTTAATTAAGAAAGTAAAAAATCGGATACCACAGGCTGGCGACTCCACTGGGGAACTAATACTTCCACTAGAAGTATATGAGGTTTAAACCTGAACAATGCGTTATTTTCCATACGTATATATAATAAAGAAAGTTAATCATGGCTATTCATAATTTAATTTTTGTATATAGCATGCTTATGTGAAAATTATGTGTGCTTGGTAGTTTATCGATCCATACACATGCACTCTTTTTAACCATTTTCTTATTAGGTCTGATACATCTGTCTATTGGCAAGGGTTAGAATTTTAGAATGAGAAATTAATGAATTAAGGGCGTAAAACCTGCATCCGCGAGCTATTGCGACCGGCTCTGTCAGGAGCGTCCACCCTCGATGGACACAATGGAAGTGACTCAAGGCCACTTTAACATAATCTCTCCTTAAATGAATCACCTTTTAGTTGACTTCTAGGACACAAGGATCAATGCACAAATGTCCTTTTTTTATTTCAATAATTGAATAATGTGGAAAAAAACTTTCAAAAAATTCTTCAGTCCGTTTTCAGTCGGTCAATATTTCGTTAATCATTAAGTATAGCTGTATTGCTGCTGAAATGATTATTGAAATATTAAGAGTATTTTTTATTTATCAAAAGAGTCATGTAAAAAAACTGTGTGTGCTCACCCATTTTAAAAAAAAACTCACATTTACTTCATAATTCTTTTTTCAAAAACATAATTGATTTTTAAAAGAACAAAAAAATCCTGTTTTGAAAATATGATCCCAAAACAAAAAAAAAATGAAAAATGAAAAATGAAAAATGAAAAGGGTCATAATCACGAGTTCAAAATGTGTCATGTTTAGGAATTAGAATGTAATAAAAACGTGGTTTTAAAACACGAGAAGTCTAGTCTAAAAAAAATTGACTAAAAAAAAAATGTGTCTAATCAAAAGGGATAATCACATTTCAAAAAAAAAACAAAAGGAAAAATTCTTCCATTTCCTGCTAAAAACACATAAAGAAAAATTCAGCACTCATTGACTAACATTGTTAGTGTGTACATTTCAAGTACTTCAAATTAATCTAATCCTAAGAGGTGGAACATACGTATTCAAACAGGAGAATACATGGCCTGGCGCCTAGCAAACTGAATTCCGAAAAAGCAAGGTTGAGAAGAACCAGAGTACTTCACATTAGTCTAATCCTAAGAGGTGGAACAGACGTCTTCAAACAGGAGAACATATGGCTTGGCACCCGGCAAACTGAAGTCTGAAAAAAGTTTGAGAAGCACTTGAATCAGGTAATTGCTTTTATATTGTATTTTGTAGGTAGAGCTACATGCGGCTTGATCCCCTAAAAAAAATTACAAAATTCAATGTTGTAATGCATCTATTTTAGCTGTCTCTACTATGTAATGTACTAAAAGGGGTACGTAGGCAACACATTTTTGAGTGTAGCTGCAAAAAAACAAAAAGAAAGAAAAATTATGTAAAATTTCATATATCAGAACTACGTTGGGCATGATTCTCCATTCAAAAAAAATCATCACCGGAAAAATTTCTTCCCCAAATCCAAATCCACTTATGGAGATACGTAGGCAACCTTCGGGTGCGACCCCTTTTGCATTTAATACTTTCTTTTGTGGTTTTAGCACATAGATGCAATCAATAGATGCAGACCACTACATAGAAGACGATATATGGGGCATTATAATTTGCCAAAATGAGGACACAGGCCTCGTTATACCTCTTTTCTCTTATTTCTATAGTAGCAAGAAATGTAAGGATATTATCAAATTTATTTTGAAAAATGTTTGTGTATTATCCCAAAAAACAAAAAAACAAATGAGTCCAAGAGTGGCAGTTTAAAATGTAAATAAAAGTTCAAGATTAAAAAATAACAAGTCAAAGAAATTTAATGAAAAATCTCAAAACAAATGATAGAGTCAAGGTTTTACACCTTTTAATAAACGGTTTTTTCACCAAATACCCCTGACAAATAAATTTATTCACCAAATACCCCCACTTTTTTCAAAATTCACCAAATTAATACCCCTGACCTTTAAAAAAATTCACCAGATACCCCTGACATTTCAAAAAATACCAAAAATGCCCTTTTTGGCTAACGGACGTTAGCTCCATTAATTAATTAACTAATTAACCTAAAAAATCCTAATTAAATCCTAATTAAACCCTAAAACTCTAACTAACCCTAAAACCCTAAGACACTCTCTCTCCTAACCAACCCCCAGCCCCTATCTATCCCCCCCACCTCCACCTCCCCACTCCCCCCCCACCCCCCCTCCCCCCCCCACGCCCCCCCACGCAGGGCCCCCTCCCCGTCCCCCCGCCGCTAAAAACGCTCCCCTCCCCCCCTCCCCTTCGTATCCCGCAGCCCCTCTCCCCCCTCCTTTCGAATCCCACGCAAAATCGCTCCACTTCCCCCCTTATTCAACTCCGGCCTTCTGAACTCCATTATCAACACCGGTGTCTCTAAGATCGCTACACCATCTTCGAAGCCTGGTTTTCGGAACTCCTTTCACTCGAGAACACTCAGCAGCAACATCGCAGATTTTAAGGGGAGGGGGAGCGATTTTGCGGCGGGATTCGAAGAGGAGGGGGGGGGGAGCAATTTCGCGGCGGGTTTCGAAGGGGAGGGGAAGCGATTTTGCAACGGGATTCGAAGAGGAGGGGGGGGAGCAATTTTGCGGCGGGATTCGAAGGGGAGGAGAAGCGATTTTGCAACGGGATTCGAAGGGGAGGAGGGGGAGGGGGGCTGCGGGATACGAAGGGGAGGGGAGCGTGGGGGCTGCGGGGGAGAGCGAGGTGCGGGGCGGGGCGGGGGACCCTACGTGGGGGGCGCGGGGGAGGGGGCCGGTGGGGTTGGGGTTGTTTGTGGTGGGGGGGGGGGCTGGTGGGGGGGTGGTGGGGGGGCTGGTGGGGTTGGGGTTGGGGGTGGGTTATGGAGAGAGTTAAGTTGACTTAGGGTTAATTAGGTTGACTTAGGGCTAATTAGGTTGACATAGGGCAAACTTGTAAATAAACGCTAACGGATGACTAACGTCCGTCAAGAAAAGGGCATTTTGTGAATTTTTTTAAAAGTCGGGGGTATTTGGTGAATTTTGAAAAAAGTGGGGGTATCTGGTGAATAAATTTATTTATCAGGGGTATTTGGTGAAAAAACCGTTTAATAAATGATAACTGAAATTGGGGTAAAAAAAAAAAAAAAAGAGAGGGAATTTTCAAAAGATATCATTTCTTTCATTCCCTGCAAAAAAAAAAAGAAGAGAAAAAAAGAAGAAGAAACAATGTCTGGACAAACTTCCGTGTTAACTTTTCATCTCATTTCACAGGAACTCTGCCTGGGCCCGCTCAGGATCTAGGCTGATTCGCCGAAATTTTGACCATAGAGAACGTTCTCTGTCAGTAATACTGTCGCCCTTGTCTGCATCAGCTGTATTCTTTGCCACACATCTCAACAACATGTCTGAAATTCCGAACAACGAGCACCAACAAAACTCTACCCCTCCACCTGATCCAATGGCTGAGCTCCGAGGACTTGTCCAGGCCATGCTTGACCGACAGGATAATATTGAGCAAACTGTGCATAATGCGCCAAAACTCCTAGATGCCTCCTCCTCCTCCTCCAAAGTCGGAAGTAGCTTCACCTTTTCATCTTAAGCCTTTGAACAATGAGAGAGTAATTCCCACTAAACTCGAGGAAGAAGTAGTCAAGTTTAAAGAAGTCTTAAAAGGCATGACTAAGGTTGAACCATGGATGGATATTCATGGATTAACTCTTTTCCCGAAGGCGTGATTGCCCCATGGTTTCAAGATGCCTAATCTGACAAGGTTTGATGGGACTGGTAGCCCCACCAATTTCCTGAAAATGTATGTAGGGGAAATGAGTCCCTGGGGAGTGGAAGAATCCTTGATGGCCCAACTGTTTCAACAATATTTAGATGGTGCTGCAGCACATTGGTTCCTCAACCTTGAAAATGCAAAGAAATCCACTTGGGCTGACATAGTCAGAGAGTTCTCAAACCAATACAAGTATAATGAAGAAATTGATGATACTAGAAGGGATCTGGAGACCACTTCTCAAAACCTCAATGAGACATTTTCTTCATTCATCACTCGATGGAGAAACAAGGCTTCCAAGATGACGAGTAGGCCTAATGAGGAGGAACAGCTGCAAATGGTTGTGAAAAACCTTCTTCCTGTCTATCAGAAGCATATGGCATACCAGTATTTCCCTACTTTCAAAGCTTTGATTGCTATGGGAACTTTAGTTGAGGATGTTGTGAAAAGGGGAGACATCAAGAAAGATGAACCTATTGGCGGCACTACTTATAATGCAAAATTTGGAAATAACAAAAGAGCCCCAAATAATGATTCAGCAGCTCCTAAGACAACTAATGCGATCCATGCCATTGGCGCATTGTCTGCATTCCAGTTGCGACCACAAAGGAACTTTACTCCTTTGAACATGACTTATTCCTAAGCTCTCTCCAAGTTAAAAAAGGCCAATCTCATTCAACCCTTGAATCCACGCCCACCTCCTAAAAATCCTTACCCTGGTTATGACCCAAATCAAAACTGTGAATATCATCAATGCCCGTGGCATAATACTGAAAATTGCACGGCTCTAAAGCATCAAATTCAAAACCTTGTGGATGATGGAAAGCTTTCTCTGGGATCCATCTCCAATAAACCACATGACTCTCAGCCTAACATAACAAAAAAAAACCCTTCCCAATCATAAACCCTCATTCGCCATTAATGCCATCTCTGCTGCTTCGGAAGGATGCGATTCAGTTTAGTTAATCCGCAAGACAGTTCCTCAAATGTATGAAATGCCGATAGCCGTAGGTTACAAGTGCATAGTATATGACTATTCCACTCAAGAAAAAGTCAAAATGATGCCTTGTAAAGACCCTAGCTTCACTCTCAACAAAGATCCATTCTCTGACATGTGTGGAACTTTGGATTATGATGGTGCCTACTTCTTTTGGGACTCTGATGCTGATGAAGATGCATCTTCAGTCTTAACAATTGTGGAGAAAAATACTGGAGGACATTCCACCACTCCAAATACATACCGGCGCCCCATCTGTCTCGATGATCTTAGTGATGAGGAGTATGTGGATATCTCTCATTTGACTAGAGCAGGCCGCCATTTTAAACCATCCCATTTAGAGGATGAAAATCCTTTGGAGGTATTGAGAAGGAAGGAAAACGGCAAAGAGCCAATGGTAGAGGAAAGTAACAAGGAAGATGATGCTATCAAGCGCATGAAAGAAGTAAATGCTAATGTTTCCATTTGAAAATTGTTAATGCATTCCCAGCCTCATAGGGCAGCTGTTCTAAAGCATCTTAATGAAGCCTCTGTAAGCTCTTCTATAACACCTGACCAGATGGTGGGGATCATTCATGGGGTAGATCGAACTCTCATGTTCACAGACAATGATCTCCCTGACAATATCAACCACAACAATTCATTACACATCACTATACGCTGTTATGGATGGGAGATACCTAGGGTGTTGATCGACAATGGCTCCGCAATCAATGTTTGACCTCTGCGTGTTCTAACAAGGCTTGGGTATTCAAAAGAGGATCTGGTACCATCCAACCAGGTGGTCAGAGCATATGATAATGCTAAGAGAGAAGTATTGGGTTTGCTCAGCCTCCTTATGAATGTGGTCCCGTGGCAAGGAAGGTGGAATTCATGGTCATTGACATACAAGCCTGTTTTAACTTCTTATTAGGAAGACCATGGTTGCATGAAAATAGAGCAGTAGCCTCTACTCTACATCAGAAGGTAAAGCTTCTCAGTGATCAGGGTTCTGTGACTATTTCTGGTGATCCTGAAATTATAACCATCTCCAACGCCGAAAAATCGGTATTGTATCGAAACGAAGTGGAGGGCACTAGGTTGAATGGTTACATTATCCACTGTATTCTAGCAGCACCTGAAAATTCCTGGATAAATGAGGTCCCAGCTGCCACACCAGATGCAAGCGCTGAAGAAACAGAGCCAGAGTATAGTGAGGATGACGAGGAAGAAGTGGGACCTCCAAGCATTGACACTCATGATACATCAATTGAAGCACCAGAGGAATCCTGTATCGGCAATCCTTAAGACAATGATGATCATGACTTAAAGAAGAGATCTAGGACCGACGATTTTGACCTGGACTTTAATGTAGTATGCCCTGTTCGAGAGGTTCACACTGAGTCACTGATTCTCTTTCCGGGATATCAACATGAAGATCATTATCGTGAATTACCCCAATTCAGAAAATTTAGGAACGGTGATCCTTTTGTCCACTTAGTGGGATTTGTGAATGCCTTACATCCATGAGGCATACCAGAGGAAGATTACCCCATGCTGTTTGACAAGAGTTTAGAAGGACCAGCTTTGGACTGGTACTATTCTTCAGATTGTGTAGATAGGGCTAGTTAGGAAAATGCTAGACAAGCCTTTGTTAATTGGGCTCTTGAGCATAAACAAACTGATGTCAAGAAGTTCAAGCTAGTCACTTTGCGTCAAGGCGGCTTGAAACTTTCTCGCACTTTTGTTCAAGGTGCGCTTACATTCGCGCCCAGCTTCGTGTCCCTGTTACTGATCGAGAATTCATGCTTATATTGCTGCGAAACCTGATTGACTTCTATTATCGTCACACGGTTACTATCAAATACACCTCCCTCAGCCACATGGAACAACATGGTTTCGACATCGATACTCTGAAATTGCAAGAAAAACGACATCGGAAAGATCTTGAAACTCCCAACACAAATCCAAGGGTATATGCTAAGATGGATGAACCATTGAGTATGGTGTATGATCGTCTTCAAGGTATACTTCAAGTTCGGCGCATGTGCACTGTTTACCCCTTTCTGGAACAGACATGAGCAAATTCTGCTATTATTGTCGTCAATTTGGGCATGAAACTGATCAATGCCATGACCTTTACTACAAAATGCAAAGCCTGATTGATCAAGGCATCATTAGTCCAACCCACAAAGAAATACCTGCAAAGATGGTGTCATCACATCCTCGACCGCAATCCCAGGTCGATATCTTTCGCAAACTGGTTGAGTAAGGTAAGATTCATCCACTTCCCAGACGTCTAGGGGTAAGTCCAGTAGGGTCAGATCTTCACAAGTACTGCCAATATCATCAGTTGCATGGTCACGGCACAAACCAATGTCATGCTCTCAGCTATCACATCAAGCAAATCACCAACATAGCTCTTGTCTATCGCAAAGCTACTTGAGCATCTTCCAGAAAGAGAAAAGTCTTCGACAATATGATCTGAATTCAAGAAGTCAATCATCACAGGAGCAATTTCAGAATGCTGAATTGACGCATCAATAGGGATACAAGTCGTAATCTCTATATTTTCTGTCTTTGTTCAAATATTAAGCAGGGAATGGAAGAATAGAAAAAGATCTGTTTTCAACCCCAATGACAGTGAAATCATTTAAAAAGGTCAAAATAAAGTCAAAAAAAATAAATAATAAAAAAGCAAAATTGCGAAGGTGGACCATTCCAGTCAAAATATGGCAAAGTTGTTTTCAAAAATTTTCTTTACTCTTGAATGCATTCTGCAATATTTAGCCTTCTTTTCTTTTCTTTTAATTCTTTTTCTCTACTTTTAGGTCCAAAAAGAAGAAATTTGTCCCTTCTCTAAGGATGACCAATTACAGTCAGAAAACAAACACCAGCCCTACCCATGAACGCGATCAAAGAGCCTGTAGGGATTGCCATGCAACCTCTGTCCAAAGGGTTTCAAATTATGATGAAGATGGGTTATATTCAAGGAGCCAGATTAGGGCGTAATGGTAGGGGAATGAAGAAACCAACCCCGTAGTAGACAAGCAGAACCGACATGGATTAGGATATGATCCAGGCAGCACCTCCCAAAATACCAAGAAACCTTCTTTTACCATCAATGGTCAGTTCGTCTTGCAAGGAGATACTGAGCCATACCACGAATTTGCAGAACCTTGGCTTAGTAGGAAAGAATAGAAGATTTTACCGGGATTGGAGATATTCTTCAATGAGGCTAGGAATTTGGACTTAATCAAAAGTTGGTTTGTCCAAAAACAAAACATGAAAAAAGAAAATGATTGGGTGGATAATCTAGAACATGGAGTCCTTAAGAAGCTTTTCGCTTCTGAGTCCTCTAGGGAAGGAAATTTTGACCCAGTGTCTTTGATGATACCTTTTGGCGAAAGCATTGAACATAAGTGGAGTATTGAGTGTAAGGCAAAAGACGGGCCTATAGAATTTAAAATGTTTTTAGGAAACCATCCTCCACATCCATCTCATGAAAATACCTTTTCACCTCCTTCAGATAGATATCATACTGATATGTAGCTCATCCTATAGCCAATATACCTTACATACCCAGTCAGAAGACTCTGATAGTGAGGAAATTGAATGTGAACCTTTATCTAAATACATTTGCATGCAAGATGTTATATTTGACAGCGAATTCAATAATGATGAATCACTTGATACAACTAAAACTTACATAAAACCCATGGAAGAATCCATTGTAATTAATATTGGTACAAAAAATGCTGTAAAAGAAGTCAAAATAGGATCATCCCTCTCCCCAACTGAACAGTCTATGTTTATTGCATTTTTTAAAAGAGTATGTAGATGTGTTCGCATGGTGTTATGCTGATATGCCTGGTGTTAATAGAGAAATTGCGGAACATCGCATTCTGTTACATCCTAAAAGCAAGCCTAAGCAGCAAAAGCTCCGCCGAATGAAGCCAGAGATTAGTCTGAAAGTGAAAGAAGAAATCCAGAAACAGCTTGATGCCAAATTCATCCAAGCTGTAAAACATCCAAGTTGGCTCGCAAATATAGTGGTTGTACCCAAAAAGGATGGGAGAGTTCGGGTATACATTGATTTTCGAGATTTGAATGCTGCGTCACCAAAAGATTGCTTTCCTCTATCCCACATCGATGTTCTTGTTGATAGTACGGCTGGTCATGCAATATTTTCCTTCATGGATGGTTTTTTAGGGTATAATCAAATACTCATGGTTCAAGAAGACATGACAAAGACATCTTTCATCACTCCATGGGGCACATTTGCTACCGACTTATGCCTTTTGGTCTCAAGAATGCCGAAGCCACATATCAAAGGGCTGCAACCACTTTCATTCATGACCTCATCCACGACATTGTGGAGGTTTATGTAGATGACATGATTGTGAAAAGTGAAGATCGTGAGGGGCATATTCCTGCATTAAGGTCCTTCTTTGAAAGAATCAGGAAATACAAATTAAGGCTGAACCCTCAAACATGTGTGTTTGGCTTCACTTCGGGGAAGTTGTTGGGATTCATTGTCAGTCAAGATGACATCAAAGTGGACTCTGAAAAGGTAAAAACTATTCAAGGGCTACCTCCTCCAAAAACAAAAAAAAGAAGTAAGAGGATTTCACGGCAGAATCCAATATATCAGCAGGTTCATCTCACAACTTACTATGAGATGTGAACCTATATTTAAGCTACTCAGAAAAGGGGCATCCCATGAGTGGAATGAAGAATGTCTGAAAGCTTTTGATTCTATGAAATAATACCTTTCAAATCCACCTGTTCTAATGCCACCTAGACCAAGAGAACCTCTGATTTTGTACCTTACCATCACTGAAACGGCTATGGGAGCTCTCTTAGCCCAATATCAAGAGGGAACAAAGAAAGAGGTTGCCATATACTATCTCAGCAAGAAATTCCTTGAGTATGAGACAAGATATACCCCACTGGAAAAAGCATGTATCTCCTTGGTCTATGCCACGAAGAAGTTGAAGCATCACCTTCAAGCTCATACTACCTATCTGATCTCAAGACTTGATCCAATTAAGTATCTGTTTGAAAAACCCATTCTTAGTTAAAGCTTGGCAAGATGGCATGCTATGCTTTCTGAGTTTGATATTCAATGTGTCAGCCAGAAATCTGTTAAAGGACGAGCCATATATGAAGCCCTAGCAGAAGGACCAGTGTTAGGAGATGAGTATGATGATGCATTCCCTGATGAGTACTTATGCTTTATTGACAATCCACAATTGTGCATGTACTTTGATGGGGCTTCTAATAGGAGAGGTAATGGAGCAGGTGTTTTGTTAGTAGATCCTGATAGGGTCCATATTCCATTTGCTGTCAAGCTGGATTTCCCAACAACAAATAATACAGCCGAGTATGAAGCCTGTATATATGGAGTAAAGGCCACCTTGGTAGCAGGGGCGAGGCATCTCACTGTGTACGGAGATTCTAATCTCATCATATCTCAAACAATAGGAATTTGGAGGGTTAGAGATGAGAGACTTCAACTCTACACTGAGTACCTTCAAGAGTTGATCCTTTATTTTGATGACATCAGCTTCAAACATCTTCCTCGAGAGCAAAATAGTTTCACTGATGCTTTAGCCAATCTCGCTGTTAATTTAACATGGGAAAATGGTACAAAGATCCAGTCAGTTTTAATTGAAGAAAGGAAGGGAACAACAGTGACGGTAACACAAATTGTCTCCGCGCTGGTTCAACAAGATGATGATGTCTGGTACAAGGATATCAAAAATTTTCTGGAAACAATACAATATCCAGAGGGAAGTGGCAAGAAGGACCGCATAGCCATCAGTAGGCTAGCTGCTCATTTTCTCATACTAAAAGGCAGATTGTATCACAAAGGGTTTGATGGTACTCTTCAACTCTACGTAAATGACAGTGAAAAGCAAGTTATCATGGAAGAAGTTCATGGAGGGGAATGTGGACCCCATATGAATGGAAGAATGTTGGCTCGTAAATTATTGCGAGCAAGTTTTTATTGGAGCACTCTAGAAGGTGATTGCATCAGCTTTGTCCGCGCCTGCAAGCAGTGTCAAGTATTTGCTAACCTCAATCATATGCCACCTGTGTCATTACATAATATGACTTCTCCTTAGCCGTTTTCAAGTTGGGGCATAGACATAATCGAACAAATTCATCCAAAGGCTTCCAATGGGCATCAGTATATTCTTGTAGCAATTGATTACTTTTCGAAGTGGGTTGAAACTGCATCATTTTCGAAGCTAGGGTCAAAGCAAGTCTCCAATTTTGTGATTGACAACATCATCTGTCGGTACGACATACCTTTTGAAATCGTCTCTGATACTGGACCACAATTTGAGGGTCATCTGAAGACCACTCTTGCAAAATATGCAATCAAGCATGATTAGTCCTCACCTTATCGTCCCCAATCAAGACTATTATTGCCAAAATGACTAAAAAGACTAGGGAATGGCATGACAAACTACCATATGCCCTTTAAGGATATAGGATATCAATTAGGACTCCAACCGGAACAACCCCGTATTCTTTGGTTTACGAGATGGAGCCAATCCTACCAGTTGAGGTGGAGATACAATCTCTCAGGGCCATAGCAGAAAGTGAAATCTCGGAAGACTAGTGGCACAAAACTCTCTATGATGAGCTTGCATTCACAGATGAGCGCCGACTACAAGCATTGCATAACATACAACTCTATCAACGGAGAATTGCTCGTGCATTTAACAAAAGGGTTCGAGATAGAGACATTCAAGAAGGTGATCTAGTTTTAAAAGAAAATAGAGCTCCGTTGCATGATCCTCGAGGAAAATTCAAGCCTAACTGGTCTGGACCATTCATGGTCAAGCATGTCACCACAGCTGGAGCAGTGAAGCTAATGGATTTTGATGGAAATGAGTTCAGCCATTGTCTAGTGGAAAAAAGTTCAACCGCTGCGGTCAAAACCGGGCTTACCGCTCCAGTTTTGGGCCGCATCGGTTGGACTCGCAGCAGTCCCCAAATATTAACTGATCCGGTCCTAAACCGGATCAGTTAATAGTTTACCGCTGCGGTTTTGACCCAAAACCGCAGCGGTTGAACACTCCAAAAACTAAATTAAAATTTTTTTTTTTTTCATTTTTTCATTATTAATAGATACAAAATCAATAGTATATATCAATACTCATATTATTAAGCATGTTGTGCTCAATTGAAGCACAAAGAATCCTTTACAATGTCTTTCAATGTTAGCTCAACTTAGCACCCTAATGACAAAGCTTATCTTAGACTAGGAAATTTTCTGTAAGCTCTAGAACTGGGAAAAACAAAAGAAGCCCTTGGTTCAAGATATTGGGAACTCCTAGTGGAGTTAGACTGCAACTTCTTTAACCGAGACTTGCTGCTTATTATTACAGGTGAATTGAAGAGCCCTTGTTCATTTTCAGGCTCAGAAAAGTCACTCTTTCTAGCCTCTTCAACTTTTCCTCCTGCATCTATGTCTGCGATCAAGGTGAATGGCTCATCAACTTTTGGAAGCCTAGACCCTTGTTGATTCTTCGCCACCTTAGGTTTAAACATCTCATTCTTGCTTTTCCTTACTGATAATAATTGCCTTGTATTAAGAACACAAGTGCAGTAAATCAGGGAAGTCGTGCTGAAAATAAATGAAAAAATATGAAGAAGCAACCTCTATACTCAGATAAAAAAGATTTATCCTCTTGGTTTGATGATAATGCTGAGATCATAATACTGAAACAGTATGAAGACAAAAATGGACTTATCCAGCATCATGGAGCAAAAAAAAAAAAAAGGCCAGTGATAATCACTCTCAATTCAATTGGAAAGCTTACAAAGAATGAAACAGTTAATTTACAAGTGACAACGGAAACACCTTGCACAAAAAAAACCTGTGGGTAACTTCAGGAAAAATAAGAGTAATATAACAGTAACAATATAATCTGAAAACAAAATTGTGAGACTTCTCATACAAAACAAAAACTCCAATACTATCACGCACAAAAAATTTACGAAAAGTATGGGGAAATTAGTGCGAGGAAATTGTGTAATTATTGCTATAAGTAACATGTCATTACCTTCTTTGAGGACTTTGAATTAAACCAAGCTGATGTAGCTGCTGACTGATCTTGAGGAGATCCTGCAGCATTCACATATTAGTAATGATTTAGATGGCCAATGATTTCCTAGAATTGACAAATGAACAATCCTGACCATTAATTTCAGGTTCAACATACGTTGCCGTGGTCTTTTTCTTCTTCTACAAGCAGAACAAGTATATTAGTTATACATTAACTATGGAGAGATTTAAATCAGATTACGCTTATTAATGACACTCACAGCTAGTAAAGCATCCAGCCCTTCCAAAACTGGGAGTTGGATGTCCTCCATAACTGTATTGCCCCCAGTGACCAGGGAAAAAAAAGGGAAAAAGATTAGTCTTACACTAATATTTAAAACAAAAAACTTAACTACATATAACTTTGCATCTCTTTAGGCCAACAACGCTACACATTAAGGATGTTCTCTTGGCAGCCCTAGACATCTCTTCCACAATGCTTTCTTTTTGTGACATCGTTTATAGAACCTTTTTAAGTAGAATGGTGATTCAAACACAGCTCCCCCGGCCAGGTTTAGGCTATTGTCTTGAACTGGCTATCCATTCCTCCCAAGAACTTGTCCCTCACTCATATAAGGAGATGGTTCCTTAGTCATGCAACGGAAAACAGCAACGTCAAGATAAAAGAGCACCAGAGCACCAGTGCACCAGTGGCTGTGTGTGCCCATAGAATTTGGAGATACAGACGCCTTGGAGAATACATAGTTTCATTGATATCATCCTTCAAGTTCATGTGATGTATTGAAATGCGTGCATAGGTTCTCTTTTAGTTAGGTTTCATTTTCTGCTACTCTGATGTTAGCTTCAACGAAACTCAACCCACCCAACCAACATCCCCCACCCCCAATAATTTAAAATCAAAGAAAAGAAAAAGAAAGAAAAAAAGAGTGAACATTCCATCTTGAGATAGCCACCCATCTCAAAGTTCAGAAAGTCCAAGAGAAATTACAAGTCTGTATTTATATAAATTAAAGTCACCCATGAGCAAAAACTTATTAAAGTAAAACGAGCTGTACATAAAAACATGATCACATAATTCCATAAAGGATATACAACAGTCAGATCAGGCTAGTCATGTTATGCAAAATACCATAGGTTGCTAGAGCCATTTACAATCTCACTGCAAGAAGCCAAACAGCAGAATATCTTAAGTAAAAGAAAAAGAATAATGGATGAGCAAACAAAAGAGAAGGAAAGTGCTGAATCTCTGCAATGTAGGCTATATCTACTATTTAATTGAAGAAAATAAAAATTCATCTACCTGCATTACTAAGGCGATCAGAAGTCAGCTCATGTCCAGCTTGAGCCAAAGATATAAGCTGAAATAATGAAATAAAAAACAATTAATCAAATATCACAGAGACATAAGTCACGTAACTGTATATGGTTAACCTAGCATGTACTACAAGTTGCCTTTAATCTACAAAGAATCAATATGTCCCAACCTGCATCGCACCAACAAATTCTTTAAAGCCCAAGTAACCCTGCCTCTTGGTATCTGCAAACGCCCAAACCTTAAAAAAGCACGTGTTAGAGCCATATGCCAAGAATTATCACTTATCAATTATTGCAGCTGCAATATTGCATGATAAATGACTTGAACATCAAAACTTTCAACGGCATTATCAATTGCTTGATTATTAAAAACTTAGACAAAACTCTGATTAACACCTATCATAAAAGTAACTTGAGTTACTCTGTTACACCATCCTAGGTGAGAGCCTCTCTTAGAACATTGGTGTAACTGTATTGGATGGAGTTACACGAGATTCTCTCACGCAACAACATCACCCTACATTAAAATAAGAGTTCTACGAAATCCAATCACATAAACAACAATCAACCTTCATTGAGATCACTAGACGAAATAGAACTAATTCCATAAACATTAAACAATACAACGCCACCTCCAACACCGAGTATCAAAGAATTCCACTCCCACCATCAGTTGATTTCAGCGAATCAACAAACAATTTCAAATTCTAAACAGTTGAGAGGTTTCCAAATTCCAAATATAACTTAATGAATAAACTTCAGCAATGTGTTTAAATTTCTTGTGAGTACAAAAGTTCAAAATAAAACAACCTAGCAATACTACAACTACAATAAATCAAAGCATGAAACAAAAATCCAAACTACACATTACAGCATAAATTTCCATTTAAACCTTCAATCAACACAAAAACCCTAGAAACATTACATAAGAGTGTGTCAAATTGTGTATATTAACCTGCTTAAGGTCAGATCGAGACAAATTAGACATGGCAAAGAACTTCGTTGCATCATTTCCAGTGATACGACCATCTCCATCTACACAACAAAAAAAGAATCACATTCACTTATTTAAAATTATGCAAAAATCAGTTATTAAAATAAATCTGGCTTAAATTTGTTTACAATGGACTGGGAAAAATACCTGAATATGCAACTATAAACCATATGCTATGTTATTGACGATTGACGGCGATTGATAGGCGACAGAAGATGCCGGAGAATTGGTGATGTTGCCAGAATCGCAGCAGGAAGAAGAAGAAGAAGACGAGAGCGAATTGAAGCCGGTGGTTGTTGACAAGGACGAAATGAAGCCGGTGGTGGTTGGTGGTGAGGGACGAGGCCTGAAACGAGGGTGAGAGAGAAGGTTACAGTGGTGGTTGGTGGTGAGGGACGAATGGAGTTTGTCGTTGAGGCAGGACAGAGGGTGAGAGAGAAGGATAGGGGTTACCGGGTTAGAGTTAAGAGGGGGCTAGGATTGATAGAAGAGAGAATGTTTGGGCCGCTTCGATAACTTTTGGGCTGGTAGTGGTCACAACTTTTGGGCCGATTAACCGCTGCGTTATTAGAACCGGAGCGGTTAACAGAAAACCGCAGCGGTTTTCTGTTAACTGATCCGGTTCTCTTAACACTAGTACAAAGTTGGTCAAAGGTAACACGTGTAGGGTAACACTTTTCAAAATTCAATTTTCTCAAATATATATGTAACACTTTGGTAGCACTTTATTAATATGTAACACTTAATGTAACATTTTTTTATTAGTAACACTCTGATGTAACACTTTTTCAATTGAGTAACATTTTATTGTAACACTTTAAGATAGGTAACACTTTTAAGTAACACTTTGATATTTGTAACACATTTTAAAGTAACATTTTATAATATGTAATTTTTTAGAGTATAAGTAATTTACTTTTAAAAATGAATAAAGTTTTTAATATAACATTATGATTTTATTTTTAATTAATATCTTATAGAAGTAGTTTACTTAACAAAACTCATATTAAATTAATTGAGTGATCTTAATCCATCAAAAGAAATTGCCTCAATCCCAAATTTTATTGGTGCTTTATCAGCCCCAAACAAAATAAGTCCAAAAACACAATAATTTTCAATTCTCACTGGTCTTCTAGGTTTACGTTCTTGAATTTGTTCACCACCTAGAAGTGGCCGACCCAGCTAGGTATAAGGGGTACAACTATATCCCCAAATTCGAAAAAAAAAAATAGCTTAAAAGAAAAAGAAAAAGGCACACTGGAATTGCGACAGGATCCAAGGCACGTGATTTCATTCAATCTCTCACGCTCCTCTCAATCTCTCTCCTCTCTCTCAATCTCTCAAGCAAACGAAACAAAACGTGACACTCAATTCTTGCCGACAACCGAAGTCCGACCGACGGGAAGATCAAAGCGGCAGTCCGGCAGAACCCAGAGGTCACGGCGTCACGCGGGTGAGGAATTCGCCGCCTTCGAATTTTGAAGTTCAACTCACAGACCTGAGACCACAGTAAGTTGTGTTAGGGTTTTTATGTTTGTGTTTCAATTTTTTTTTTTTTTGGGCTTAATTTTGAGTTTTTTGTCAAAATTTGTTGATGAAATCTCCTTTATGCATGTAAAATTGTAAATGCTCTGCAACTCTCTCACATTTGTCTTGTTATTTTACTTAGTTCATGTTGACTTGTTTCTAGGATAAATATATTGATTAATTGGGTTAGTGACTTTCTGTGTATTTTCCCTTCTTTTCATTCTTGCCATGATTTTTCCCCCAATTTCTGTGTTTTTCTTCAAGTTGAATTTGAGTGTGATTTTGGTTAGTTATAGTAATTAATTTGGGTATATAATGAAATTTCTGCTTTTTTTTTTTTAGTGATTTGTTTGTCACAAATTATTGTAATCAATTTTCTTCTATCTCTTAGTTATGGCAGCAAACTTGAGTTATTAGCTGGGTAGTTGGTCATTGGATCGATCCTTGGTGTGCTCATGACAATTTTTATTTGAAATATATCAAAACTTTGGAATTTGTAATGATTTGAGAGGATGATGTGCACCTTTAATTCATATACCACCGCTCCAAAATCCAACGGCTGCCATTGGCGTTAACTCTTCATCATTCTTCCAGGCGGTTAGTTTTGATTCGAATTTTATCAGGCCTTTAAATATTATTGTTCGAATCTTTTTTGTTTTATTTGACAAATGATGTTCAGTGTATAATTTCGGTAATGGGGTTGCTCAATTTGTTTGTGATTGATAAGTTTATTTGCTATTGTATTGGGTTGTTCTTATTTGTAATAGAATTGAAGATTTTAATGTTGCTGTTGTATTGGGGGTTTTTTGCTGGTTAATTGAATGGGTGGAGGCGTTTTAGAAGGAAGGAG
This sequence comes from Beta lomatogona, assembly GCA_947646795.1. Classification (NCBI taxonomy): domain Eukaryota; kingdom Viridiplantae; phylum Streptophyta; class Magnoliopsida; order Caryophyllales; family Amaranthaceae; genus Beta; species Beta lomatogona. Next base: position 1,757,761 of record CANSNZ010000072.1, read on the forward strand.
GGTTGAAGGCTGCTGCTGTGGTTCAAAAGCTTGATAGAGTGGGTGCTCAAGTTGTTAGCGGTGTTCCCAGATAAAAAGAAGATTAGGGGTATGTTTTTTTCGTAAAGCTTTGTGTATTTTTTATTTTAGTGATGATTAGTCAGTTTTTTTACGAGGTGGGGAAGGGAAATAATATATACTTGCTGTAGAAGATTACTTTTTGTAGAATCTGATAAGCATTGAGCTCTCTCTCATAACATTATAGCTGAATTGAGATTTTCCCTCCTGTATGTTGAAGATGTTTTATTGATGCGACATTCTGATGAGACACTGTTGAATTTCTTTATTTCAGATGATTTCAAATTTTATTGGAGTTTTGATGTTTTTTATTTGAGGGGGGCGCTGGGAGTATATAAGCGACATACATCAATATGCTGCTGCAGGGGCTGGAAGTATATTAGCGACATTGGGGCTAATATACTGGCTGACTTGATTGCTCTTGTGCTGGCAAATCTATTATTACTTCTAATATCGTATAGCTGAATTTAATTATTTATCCTCTATGTTGCAATTTCTCTTGCATTGTCATTTGAATTATCTCAATAGTAACTAATCTAGCTTTCTTATTTCTTGTAGGAAGTAAGATCAATATGACCGGTTATGAATAGCACTAAGCAAAATTAAAATGAAGGAAATGGGAGTTACTACAATAGCTAATGAATTATTTCATTCAAGAAAAAGTAAAAAGCAATCTAAGAAGGTGGTTGAAGGTACTATTGAGTACACTCTTGGTTGAAGGAATTTTTTTATTATCATAGTCCATGTTTTCATAATCAAAGTGAACAGAAGCATCAATCTTTGTGCTGCCAAACTTGCATACAAATAATACACAGAATATGACATCAGTAAAGTGCATACATACTATGATGAATTTGTAAGAATTATACTCTTGTTTACTTGCTTGGTACTATTAATTTTTCCATTCCTTTCCATCCATAAGTATTGTTGGTGTCTTGGATATAGACTCTTGAGTCTTGAATGCTAAGTGTTCTTTTGCTCACTTCGGTAATTTGGTGCTCTTGATTATTAAATTTTTTTTTTCAAACCAAAAGAACCTATCTTTTACCATATTACCAAGTATATAACTAGTTCTATTATTATATAAGACTTTAAAGATTCTATTTTTTTGTTCTTACTGCAGGATGATGAAGATAATGGATTAGAGTAGCAAGTAGGCATGATGCTTCGGGAAATATGCATGCATGGATAGGCGATAGAATTGAAGACGAAAGAAAGAAATGACCTTAAGATTAACTTAGGTTTATTTTAGGAGAATTATATATATTATGATTGGATTTTCTTATTAACTATTTATATTTTGAATGCAACAGTATGTTTTCAATTAATGAAATACTACTCTTTGGCTCATTTTTGACAATGATCATTGAGTATTTATACACATTTATATCTCTAATATCATTCTATTTTCTCTTCGTTATTACGTTTATAAGTTTTATTATTGTTATCATTGTATATTTGTCGACAAATTAATAATGTTACTATAAGACAAGTGAAATAGAATTCTTATTATAAAGCTAGCAAATAAGAAGTGTTGCCTAGTGTCTAACAAAGTGTTACATATGCCGACTTAAAATGATACATAATATCTAATAAAGTGTTACTATAATTCAAGAGATGACATAGAAAATGCTACTATAGATGAAAAAGTGTTACATATAAAATTATGAGTAACACTATAAAAAAGTTACATTAGTGTAAAAAAGTGTTACGTTAGAGAATTTTGAGTAACACTTGAGAAAGTGAAACATTAGCATTGGAAAGTGTTACCTTAGAGAATAGGTAGCACGGGCAGATGTTTCACTTACAAAAGTGTTACCTATTGCCTAAAGCAACACATTTATGCCTTTAAGTAACACTTTTGGGGTGATACTTTAGGTCAATTATGCACTAGTGTAAGGACCGCAGCGGTTGTGTTCCCAGGTTTCCCACCCAAAATTTTGAGGATTTACCGATTCAGTTATCTTAAGGACCGCAGCGGTTGTTTTGTGACATATAGCGTTTTTTCCACTAGTGTTTCACTAATCTTGATAAGTTGAAGAAATACTACGCTTAGACATCAAAGTAATTGTAATTGTCATGGTCAAGTAACCAAGTAGTTTGTTGGTTTTGTATCCTATTTGGTTATTCTTAATAAGCATGCCATGAGTTTCTAGATATTCATATGATGTATGCAAAAAAAAAAGAGACAAAAAAAAAAAAAGAGAAAAAAAAAACGAAAAAAAAGAAGAAGAAAAATGAAAAAAAGAAAAATGATGAAACATGCAAGGATGTTTGTGTTTTTTTAAGGTTTATTTGTTATGCTTTTATGTGTCATATGATTGATTAATTATGATTTGCATGTCATATTTAATGTTAAAGTGTGCACGTGTTTAGAATTGTGTTCACATTGAATTTCTCACAAGCAGATAATTCTCACAAACATATCTTTTTTTATTCATCCCAACTGGGGGTACTTCATTTCATACATAAAAAGACATAAAGCCTTCATTTCCTACAAACTCAAAAAAAAAGAAAAAAAAAACTAAAAAAAAAACTAAAACAACATAGAACATAAACATGATATTTTTCTCAAGGCCTATCTGAATCATTTTCTTAACCAATATCCGCCAGAAGCCATTGAAGGTAAGCTTCATCAATCAGTGGAAGGTGAGGTTCAGGTAGCGCTGATATAATTTTAGCTCTCTGCCATATAGTAGGCATTCTCTGAATACCACTCATATCAGCCTCATAGGTGGTACAAGGTGGAAGAACCTGGAGAGCAGAAATGTGATATTGCCTTAAACCAATTTGCCTTAGACACCTCCATGGAAGGTAGAAAGTGACCTGGCAAAACCCCGGTAGTGGTACACCTCTACGACCAGAATTGCAATATACAATATAATTGCACTGATGCCAAGGTGGTTTGTGACCCACTTTATGTCTTGATGTAGAAAAAAATCCTCCCACCCACCATTTTTGCTAAGTTGATAGAAAGAAGGAAGAAGACCTCTCTCCCGGATATGATGAGTTTTGTAAGTAAGACTCTTGTGGGGTTTCATGAGAATTTTTTTTTCCAATAACCATAAATGAAGGGCTAATGGACATCCCTTCACAAAACTTCGGGGTTTCCTTTTGAGTTCATCTAAGCCAAGAAACATTTCCCACAAAATAAGTGATCCAAGACTACCCCCACTAACAATTTGAGGAATAAGTGAAAGACACCGAAGATGGCATGCATTTCAAGACAATTTAATGAGGGTACTTCCCAAAATCATAAAAATGCAAGCATTTTTTCTAGCAATCCTATAGTTGGCATTATTAGAGAGTTGCCAAGGGCCAAATTGAAAAGTCAACAATAAGTTGAGAAGAAATACCTCACCATATTGTAGGTAGTTGCCATGAAGATTTTCGGGAAAATATAAAATTGTTGATAAATCTCCCGAGATCCTTGTTGGGAGATCTATGTGTAATAATTGGACCATTGGACGATAAGCCTAGCAAACCCTCGACCTCTTCAACAAGAGGCACAATCTCCCGGTATCAAAAGCGGAAGACATGACGAGTCCCAAAATTGGGAAGCAGCATGAATCATGTCATAACAGATGGAAAGAGAAAGCAAAGGCATAAGAGCCTTAGTGAAGTGGGAAGAAGAAAAAGATCGCCTTGGTTGCTCCAAATTCTTTGTGACCCCCGAAAGTTGTTTTTTCTCCGGCTCCGCATTTCATTAGCTTCATCATAAGTAAGAACCATTTAGTGAAAGAAAAATTTAGAGAAAAGATTGGAGTAGTGGAAGTGGTGCATTTGGGAATGAAGAACCATGCCCCTTTAATAGATGGAAAAGATGAACATCCATGATTCGTGCCATAGATAATAAGTTTGAGTATTTTCCATAGGATAATAAGGAGCATCCTGACGTAGGGTATTTTGGTCGTTGGACAAAACACCTAAGGTCAAAATGCCTAATTATACCACTAAACTAAGTAAAGTGGCAAGCAAGGGTCATTCTTCCACAAGGACTAAGGAACACCAAAATGTATTGATAAAACAATAAGCTAGGCCGGAATCAAGTCGGAAATTGTCAATAACCAACTAAGAACTACGAAAAAGCTAAATATCAAAGATAACTAAAGTTAGGAGATGGGATTAAACACCAACTAATCATGAAATAGGTATAAGAATATCAAACATAGAGATAATGCATGAACACTACTTGAATTAGCTATTGACCCAACACACAACTCCCATCCTACTCTCATAGGCGGAGAAATCCTCAAAGACATCAAATAAAGACTCTCATCCATTACTAACATATCCCGAGGTTCAAAGTAACCCAAGTCAATAATAGAAATCAATAGGTCACACTCTCATGCCAACCTAAATCAATCAACTCCAATCTAATAAGACATTCAAGTGATCAAAGAGAATGCAACATAGATTATAAGAGCTAAACAAGCAATAATTTAATCACGCAAATCTCTAAATCCAATCTCAAATGCCCAATTCAATCATTGTTGGGTTTTCACCCAAACCCTAACCAACAAACTACTCCATAAATACAAAAATGAGGACGTTAGAGAAATTAAGCACTAATAACATGATAATAATCATTAATCTAACAATAAACTAAATAGAATAAACCACATATAATTAAACTAAGCATGAACAATTAATCTAATAGAAACAATTAAAATAAGAAACAAAAGAGGAAAGAGAGTAAGAAATTCTCATTGATAGATGAAAAGAAAACTTCAAATCTTCTTGTCACAAGATGGTTATCCAAAATCTTCCATTTTTCATTGATTTTCTCACTTTCTCTCTCTAGGTTTTGAGACTTTCTCTCACTTAAAATCCTAATCTAAGACTAATGGAGCCTAAACTCCCCTCAACTAGGGTCTGCCCTCATAAATTAGGGATGAGTCCTATTTATATGTACAACTCTTACATCATTAATGAGTCGCGAAAATAACAGAGTTGTCCGGAAAATTTGAAAGGAGCGGGCGCTCTTTTATAAATAGGAGCGGGCGCTCATAAAGAAACTGGTATTGGCAGAAAGTTGGAGCGACCATGGAGCGACCAGGGAGCGGGAGCTCCAAATAACAAAGAGCGAGCTCCTTTGAAAAGGGAGCGGGCGCTCCTAAGAAAACTGGGCAAACAGTTCAACTTCAAATGGCCATAACTTTCTCGTTTTTCATCCAAATCAAGCATGTGACCTATCGTTGGAAAGATAACGAGCCAAATTTTAATCTCCAATTTGAATCAATGGAAGATGATTTGTGGTCTGTAAGATATGGTTGTTCGAAGTGGACCATGTTGTGAACTTTGCTTCTTCAACTCCCATTTGCCTTCGTCCGTTCATTATTCATGTTTTACTCCTCATTTGTGCATTCCTTTGGCTTTTATAGGTGAAATCAAAAGTATATTTTAATAGGACCTACAAAGAACCAAGAAAACAAATGTAAAAAGTAACTCGAAAAGTAAAACAAAGACACAAATCTAAAAAGAACTAGTAAAACAAAAAGATGCAATTTAAGCAAAACAAACTTATAAAAGCGGTAAAATAGAAAAGAAAGGTTAGATATAGGGATAAATAAGGGGTTTAGAGTGACATAAATATCACTCATCAAATTCCCCCAAGCTTAACCTTTGCTCGTCCTCGAGCAAACAAAATAAAAAGAGTGAAAAACTATGCTAAGAAAGCAATAAGTCCTAACTCACTTTCGTAGGAATCACGGTTGCATTTAGCATATGCAACAAGCTCTTTAAACCCCTAAATCGCTCTAGAGGGCGAGTGAGATCTCGCGAGGGTTTCCCAAGAGCTTAAACCCACAACTCTCATCTTTTCATGCATCAACCATTTATTCAACAAATTCAAGATTTATGCCCAAGTCAACTATCAAAGAAATGGTTCACAAGCAAGGATAGAGAGCAACTTTCAAGACAACTAATTTCCAAGTGTACTCATAGGTTATGGATAGAGAAAGAAACTAATCAAGGTTGCAATAGGACACCTAATTAGACTTTTTACTCGCTCATTAGAGAACACCTAGCTATCCAAAAGACTTATGACTTTTCAAGTGTTATAGAAGCTTAAACCACTAGTCCACCATCCCTAGACACACAAATAGGCCTTAGACTCCACTCTACTCAAAACTTAAGAAAAATAGAACTAAGTGTGGGAGGCATCCACAAATTGACCTCTTTTATTTAAATTTTCTATTCTTTTTGTGCATTTCATTTTTCACTTTTTTTTTCTTTTCACGCCTTTTTTGACTATTTTTGGCTTTTTCTTTTTCCCTTATTACGGGAATTTTTATATACAAGGAAGAGGTAACTACTCACTAAAGAGAAACATAAGAACTTGTGGCTTTTTGTGCCACTTATTACAAACGAAAAGAAGTAAAAACTAAGTTTCTTGTAGAGCTTTGTTTGGGGTCATGATGAGCATATCTAGGGACACAAGGGACCGCAAATTTGAAGCTAAAATTATCCAAGCATGAGCAACATAGTCAAGATTCAAGACTAGACATCCAATTGAGCATTCATTAGTTTCATTTTGGTAGACTCTAATGCAATCAAGATTATTCACCTCCTAAAACATCACAACCCAAGCTCACACTCTTCCAAAAGGAGCCTCTAAACATGTACTCAAAATCAAAGCAAGGAATCAACATAAATCATCAACTAGCATCTTCCTTGGGCAATGGAATGCTTTGTACTTTTCTTTATTCCTCAATTTTTTGGATTTTCATTTTTTTCATTTTTTTTTTCGGGAAGAAGAAAAGAAACTAAGGAAAATATTTTAGATCTTGAAATTTTGTAAAAAAAGAAAAATGTAAATATATAAAGTATATACTAGCGAATAGCGACTCCCCCAAGCTAGAATAAAGCATTGTCCCCAATGCTTGAACAAGACGTTCAAAGGGAGGGAGAGAGGGAACAAACATCCAAACCAACAAGCATATGCTCCACAAATCACAAAGCATTGGAAAAGGAAGGAAGCTACCGGATAGTAGGTGGGGTGTAATACCCGCAAATGACCCAATTTCTCCAATTATAATCAACTTTTCAACACCATGATTTGATTTCCACGTGCTATTGAGAAATAGTGTTATTCCAATTTATGTACCTAAATAAACCAAGGATAGAAAATAAAAATAAGAAAGACTAAAGGAAAGAAAAGGAAAGCAATGAATCACGGGTTACTTCCCGAGAAAGGCTTATTTAAGGTCCTAAGCTTGACCTTTCTAGTAAATAACCCGATAAAGATCGCAAGAGTTTGTCAAATGCACTAGCACACATTTCCATTATTATTAAATATGCAATGATAAAATGCAAAATGTGCATAAAGTGCAATGCAACTCCATGCAAATAAGGAGAGAGATGCCAAAAACTAGAAGAATTAAATGGAAAAACCAAGAAGTAAGAAAAACAAGAATTAAAATAAGAAGAAAAAGATGGATAAGATGGCAAACTCTCCTCTACAAAATCATTTTTGGTGGCGATCTCACTCTTCTCCTCAACAATAAACGAATTGGGCACTTGAAGGTCAAAAGAGGCAAGAAGCTCATCGAGATTTGGAGTTTTAAGAGATGAGAATGGATATAAAATGGGAGTAGAGGGAATAAGATCAATCCTTCTTGCAAATGGAATATGAGGGGAAGGGATAGAAACAAGGCTTTCACTAACCACTTCACTCACATCACAAGGCGTAAGAGGGAAGACTTCTTCCATCAATGACTTATCCTCAAGAACTTCTCCATTATTCATCAAAACTTCAAAATCATCCTCAAGCTCTATGCTACTCTTTCCCAATTGATTATCATTTTTAACATCCATCGAATCAACATAATTAAACTCAAGAATGTCATCATTGCAACCCAATTTTTCTCTAAGCAATTTCAAACCAATTTCCAATTGCAAAAGAGGATCATCAATAGGTGGGGGAGCAATTTGAGAATCAAATTGGGGAAGGGATTCACAATCAAGCATATGAGATTCATCATTGGGAGCACAAGGTTGATCATAGGAATTCATGCAAGGGTTTGAAGGCAAGTCATAAGATGCATGTACAACATTAGCATTAGAATATACTTCATCCAAATGAGAGCAAGATGGGGGAGAAATACAAGTCTCGGGTTCAAAACTAGAGAAATTTTTAAGATTTTGATTAGCATGCATTGCCATTTCCCATTCATAGGTATCTCTAGCCAACCATTCAAGTAGACTCCAAGCCTCATCCAAAGATTGAGCATGGAAATCACCATTAGACATAGACTCTACCACCTTTCTAGTTTCTTCATTTAGACCCTCAAACATCACATCACAAATTTCCCATTTTTCAAAGCTATGATCACAACCAATAGAATCTCCAAGCCTCCAATAGTATCTCCAAAATACTTCATGTTCATATTGGGGAAGGGAAAAGATTGTCATTTTTTCAATTTTTTTTGTAAAAAAAAAAAAATCAAAGAAGACAAAGAGTATTCACAAATAGCCTAGACTCATCTAATCAACACAAATCAATGTAAGCCGAAGTCCCCGGCAACGGCGCCATTTTTTGACGTAGGGTATTTTGGTCGTTGGACAAAACACCTAAGGTCAAACTGCCTAACTAGACCACTAAACTAAGTAAAGTGGCAAGCAAGGGTCATTCTTCCACAAGGACTAAGGAACACCAAAATGTATTGATAAAACAATAAGCTAGGCCGGAATCAAGTCGGAAATTGTCAATAACCAACTAAGAACTACGAAAAAGCTAAATATCAAAGATAACTAAAGTTAGGAGATGGGATTAAACACCAACTAATCATGAAATAGGTATAAGAATATCAAACATAGAGATAATGCATGAACACTACTTGAATTAGCTATTGACCCAACACACAACTCCCATCCTACTCTCATAGGCGGAGAAATCCTCAAAGACATCAAATAAAGACTCTCATCCATTACTAACATATCTTGAGGTTCAAAGTAACCCAAGTCAATAATAGAAATCAATAGGTCACACTCTCATGCCAACCTAAATCAATCAACTCCAATCTAATAAGACATTCAAGTGATCAAAGAGAATGCAACATAGATTATAAGAGCTAAACAAGCAATAATTTAATCACGCAAATCTCTAAATCCAATCTCAAATGCCCAATTCAATCATTGTTGGGTTTTCACCCAAACCCTAACCAACAAACTACTCCATAAATACAAAAATGAGGACTTTAGAGAAATTAAGCACTAATAACTAGGGATGCAAGTGGGGCGGGTCAAGTAGGAGACCCGCCCCATCCCCGCCCCAATGGGGCGGGGATGGATCCTAGTTTGGTGGGTAGTGGGGCGGGGATGGGGATGAAAGTTATACCTGCCATGGGTGATGGGGCGGGGGTGGATTTTAAGTCGTCCCCGCCCCATCCCCGCCCCGCTCCACCCCATCCCCACTCACCCTACATCTTACCCACTTAAAATATTAATTTTTCAACAAATTACAAGTCTATAACACTCTTTAATAGTTTTTCTAGCTGTATATATTTTTTGTTATTAGTATTTGAAATTATATATGGTATATGAGTATTATTTAGTGAGTTTCAAATGAGGATTAAGTGGATGGTGGGGCGGGGAAGGTGGGGATTTGGTGGGGATTTGGTGGGGATGGATACCCAAGTGGGTGATGGGGCGGGGATGGTTTTAATTGTGTACATGGTGGGGCGGGGATGGGGATGAGTTCCGGACCCACCGCGGGGATGGGGATGGGGATGGGGATGAAAAAGTGAGGTGGGGATGGGGATGAGAATGCCAAAATCCGCCCCGCCCCGCCCCAGTTGCATCCCTAGTAATAACATGATAATAATCATTAATCTAACAATAAACTAAATAGAATAAACCACATATAATTAAACTAAGCATGAACAATTAATCTAATAGAAACAATTAAAATAAGAAACAAAAGAGGAAAGAGAGTAAGAAATCTCATTGATAGATGAAAAGAAAACTTCAAATCTTCTTGTCACTAGATGGTTATCCAAAATCTTCCATTTTTCATTGATTTTCTCACTTTCTCTCTCTAGGTTTTGAGACTTTCTCTCACTTAAAATCCTAATCTAAGAGTAATGGAGCCTAAACTCCCCTCAACTAGGGTCTGCCCTCATAAATTAGGGATGAGCCCTATTTATATGTACAACTCTTACATCATTAATGAGTCGCGAAAATAACAGAGTTGTCCGGAAAATTTGAAAGGAGCGGGCGCTCATAAGGAAACTGGTATTGGCAGAAAGTTGGAGCGACCATGGAGCGACCAGGGAGCGGGAGCTCCAAATAACAAAGAGCGGGCTCCTTTGAAAAGGGAGCGGGCGCTCCTAAGAAAACTGGGCAAACAGTTCAACTTCAAATGGCCATAACTTTCTTGTTTTTCATCCAAATCAAGCATGTGACCTATCGTTGGAAAGATACGAGCCAAATTTTAATTTCCAATTTGAATGAATGGAAGATGATTTGTGGTCTGTAAGATATGGTCGTTCGAAGTGGACCATGTTGTGAACTTTGCTTCTTCAACTCCCATTTGCCTTCGTCCGTTCATTATTCATGTTTTACTCCTCATTTGTGCATTCCTTTGGCTTTTATAGGTGAAATCAAAAGTATATTTTAATAGGACCTACAAAGAACCAAGAAAACAAATGTAAAAAGTAACTCGAAAAGTAAAACAAAGACACAAATCTAAAAAGAACTAGTAAAACAAAAAGATGCAATTTAGGCAAAACAAACATATAAAAGGGGTAAAATAGAAAAGAAAGGTTAGATATAGGGATAAATAAGGGGTTTAGAGTGACATAAATATCACTCATCACATCCTTCACCATGGCTAATGACCAAGCATCTGTGATATGACAATTTTTTGCTAAAGCCGAACATATAAAAAAAACTGTGTCAATGATGAATCAAGAACGTTGATACAATCCCTTTTCTTAATGATCATCCAAAATAATGACCTTGATCAATCTATTTTGTATAGTGATCATCATTTTCCGATAAAGCAAATAAGCATTACGCATGAAAATTTTATGAAAGATTTCGGAAAACTAGATAATTTTTTTTGCCATATGATGATTGGTCCACCATAGTTCATCTAGAAGGTAATAACCTTAAGTCAACCCTTTTAGGTGACATGACCTGCCAGTGTCCTAATTTAAGGTGACATGACAACACATGGAGTCATAAAACGTGAATGATGGTGACTCGACAACTTGTTTGTCATCAAAACCATGAACAACTGTAAAAAAACTGGAGTCGACCTGTTAATTGTCGGAATATCTCATATTAACAAAAGACAAATTCAGAAGACTAAAAAAGACGATGATGCAATTGCATTTTCAAATTTTAGAAAATTAATTGGGATTTTCTACTTAAGACAATTAATTGGGATTTTCTACTTAAGACGATGATGGAATCAAATTTTCAAATTTTAGAAAATTTATTGGGATTTTCTATCTAAGACGACAACAAAGTCGCATTCTCAATTTTAGAAAATTAATTGGGATTTTCTATTTAAAGAAGACGTCAAAAGTCGCATCTTCTATTTTAGAATCTAGCTTGCATTTTCAACTTAAAGCGTCAACAGAAGTCGCAAGTCATGTTTTCAAAATAACACTGATGATAGCTGTCAAAATTTCGTGTCTTTTCAAACATTAGCCATCATTTTTTCCGAAATTCGACCAATGTGGGGCATTCTGTAGACACCAAATTTTGAACTCCTTTTTCAAATAAATAAAGGTTTTGAAAAATAAAAATAACAAAATCGTCATACATCGTGGAGCGCGCACCCCGCAGCACGAGTTTCATTCCGACGCACGATTTTCCCTTTTTGCATATTAGTCATACCGTTTCGGCTTAGAAGTATAATTTTCGTGAGTCGTAGTCAATAACTACAACCACCGTTTTAATCAAAAATGATTCATAGTATAATCATGCTCATCTTTATTAATTTAACGAGTTTTTGTTAATTGTCTTAAGTTAGTCTTTCGGAAAAATGAAAATGAGTCGCGATTAGGCGTCGGGATTTTAGTCGTATCCCAAAACCGGCATTAATCAGTTTTCTTGATGGTCAAGTCAGTGTTCATTGGATAAAGAATAAGAATATATTCTTTATCCACTAAACACATCCTTTATCCATTAGCTAGAGAATAAAATCATGAAAAAGAATAAGAATAAGAATCAAATCTGAAGTGTAAGAGCCAAGGATCCGACCGTTTTTTGGAAGATTCAAACTTTGCACCAAGCACATGACCATGCGCCAAACGCACGGTCATGCGCCTAGCGCACAATAGGCTCCTGCGCTAGACGCAGGACTGTGCGCCTAGCGCACGGTGCTGTGTCTAGCGCAGGATGTTGTGCTAGGAGCAACACCCTAATCAGTTGGTTTTGCACGTTTTTCGATGCATTTTTTATGCAGTAGGATGTTTAGGGAAGAATATTTTCTGAAAATCTGATCTTGCTTCATTTATAAGAAAATCCAAAACGAATAAGAATATTTGTGTTTCCAAAGAGATTTGATGATGTCATTAGGGTGAGGTCATTAGAGTGATGTCATTAGGGTGATTACGGATGAAGAAAATCAGATTTTTGGGTGAAAAATATGATTTTCTACCTCTTTGAAACCCTATATAGTTCACCTCCTTCATTTCTCTATAAATACCTTCCTTTTTTCCACTTCAAAACCATGTTGAAAAAAACACAATTCAACTTCACTCTCGTCTTCTCTACTACTCTTCTCCTCCTTAATCTTTTCATCTAAGCAAAAGTCTTAATTAGTAAGTAAAAAAGTTGAAAAGAGTTCAACCTAACTTCACTAATTCTCTCATCTTCCCTACTCTTTTTCTCTAAAGAAATCACACTTTAGAAAAGAAAGAAAAAGTTAGTAAGATAATTAGTAAGTAAAGAAGTTCATCAAACGAAGAAAAAACACACAAAAAAAAGGGGTTTAAGTTTGTAATTAAGAAGATTTAGAAACTCACCTAGAAATTAAGAAAATCACAAAAAAAAAGTAGAAAAATTTGCAAAAGCAAATGCATCATTGAGCTAGCAAGGTAAAGTTGAAGGTTTTATTATTTTTTTGATTATCTTCTTAATCATCTACTAACTTTCTCCTTGTTTTCTTCTTATCATTTTTTTATCTTTGGAGTGATTTGGGTATGTGGAAGTCCTAATAGGTTCCCAACCTTAAATCACCCCACCAAGAATAGTCACCTCTAATGGGGTGACTCTTAGAAACAATGTGATTATGTGATTTTCCTTAATCAAGTTGTTATTCATCACCAAAAATGATTTCATAAAAAAATTCAAGATAAGTTATGCAAAAACACCTCCATAAAAAGTAAATGTGATGATGTAGTTATAGTTAGTTTTACTTTCCTATTTTATTTCATTTTTTCGTCTGCATTAAATAGTTAGTTCATAGGCTTTAATATTTTTCCTATGAAGTGCAATATGTTTCCAGCAACTAATCTTTGTAATTTCTAAAAAACGAATTTTGTGTAAATAATTAAAAATCATACAACTTTGTTGTGCAAAACTGATTTTGTCCAGTACCACTTATGATTGTTCTTTCAATAAAATAAAACAATAAAGTCATTTAGATACAACTAAAAACATCATGTTTGAAGAAAACATCAGTAGCTTTTCAAAATTATAAAAATAATGTTCATATGAACTTTATACAATTTTACATCATTGTTACAAAACCATTCATGTAAATCACTAAATTTCAGAATACTGATTGTCTTTTCAGTTAAGAAAATAAATACAAATGGTCTTACAAATGTCCAATTTAAGTAAAAATTTCCAGTATAGTCTTTTAAAGTGTCTAGAATGTTCATATCAAATTTCACTTCAAAATAAATTCAATAAGTTGGATCTCAAAGAACAAATTGAATAAAGGTCCTGTTTTGACCAGTTTTGACATAAAATTCACCATAATTCAAATGTTCACTAAAAACTTGTGAAATTTTGATACAACATAAAGAACGCATTGATATATCCATAGATGTATCATATGCTCAGTTTAACACTTTGTACAGAAAGTTATGATTTTTGAAATTCAGTACAATAACAAAAAGGCAATCTGGAAAATGAAATAAAGTGATTAACTCAACTTTCATAGAAAAAAATGTTTTCTTTTCATACGAAAATGTGAAAAAAATCATGAATTCCTTAAGTTTATCTTAAAATGAGTCATTTTATCATCAATAAAAATTGTCATAAAAAATCAAAATCAAAGAACTTAATTAATCTTTAACTTTCACAAATTCACAAATAAACATGAATTCCATAGCCCATTCAAGGAGGTGAAGATAAGGGAGCATCATGGTGAAGAACAAGATTGAAGATTTGTATAGATCATAGATTTTGTACATATTATTGTAATAATAGTTTCTTTGTAAATAATTATTGCATCACTCAATTAATAAAAAAAACATGGAGATGTTTATGCATAATTTTCATAAATAATTCCACAACTCTTTTTAATAAAATGAGCAACCAATGTTACAAATATTGCATGTTGGGCCAATATATCATAGTATATGAATCAAATGACCCAATCTCAATTAAGAGGAAAAATGGCAAATCTAACTAAGTTAAATTGTATGATGATCCATCTTACATTTAAAAAATGTGTTTTCCATATTCAAATGGATTAATCATATAATTTGACATAATTAGATTGGTAATTATGATCTCCGAATTGATTTTAGGCCGTTTCACGTGTCTCACTTTAAATGGCCAAATTCCAATTAGCCAAACCCAAATCTCTAAATTCAATCTCAAATTGATCATTTCTCTCCAAATGACTTAATAATCTTCAATTAAGATTATTTCTCAAAAAGCCTTCAATTAGGAAGCAAACCTTATAAGACCTCTCGAAAATCATAAACGTGATCACTATTAAGGTGGTTATTTCAATCCTCGATTAATTGCTAATTAGAGCGGTTGATACAAACTTCTTTTTAATCACTTATCAGAGTGATTATCTTAAACCCTAATAATCGTTAATTAGGAAGATTATTCTTCTCATTTTTAATCACTAATTAGAGTGATTATTTTAAACCCAAATAATCGTTAATTACGACGCTTATTTTCCTCATTAAATCACTAATTTGAGTGATTATCTTAAGCCTTGGTTATCCACCAATTAGGGTGATTAGCTTAACCTTTCATCATATTTAATCACTAATTAGAGTGATTATCTTAAACCTTAATAATCATCAATTAGGGTGATTATTTCCTAACCTTCATTGTTAATCACTAATCAAGGTGATTATCTTTCCATATTAATCACTAATTAGGGTGATTACTTATTTCCTTCCTTATTAATGACTAATTAAGGTGATTATCTTAATCCTTCATATTTAATCACTAATTAAGGTGATTATCTTAATTGGAGTGATTACCTCATTTCAAACAGATTTGTTTAATTCTAACAGTGAATTATTCATAATCTATTCCCCCCTCTTCTTTCCCCAGTGGAATTGGCCATTTAGGGTGAGACATATGCCCAAACTACGACGGTTTTGATCCATGAGTGGATTCCAATCCCGCAATGATTGGTACGTAGTGCAACTTCAGTGCTCACACCTACCATGTACAAATGATATATTTGTCCTAAATAAAAATGGTTAATGTGTATATGTGCAAATTATGTGATTTTCTTTCTTTTTAATAGCCATGATTACTTTAAAATGGAAAATAATGCATTTAGTAAGAGCCTGTTCTTTAGAACAGAAGAGGAGACGAGTTCCAGACGTTCGCACCTCTTAACCTAAACCCCGAACCCTATCTCATGGTATGAAAGACCAATTTTCAAAAAGCCTTATCCATATGAAGTCATCATTGTTTTAAATGATTGTTCTTGAAATTGATTTTAAAACGATTTATTAAATAAATCTGTCCCTATTCAGATATTAATAGGGTGGCGACTTCCAAGTTTTCTAAAACTCAAAGTCCAATGAGAGACTTTCGTGGGATTCAGACCGTTAATTAAGACAGTCAAAAATCGGATACCACAGTGGGCACCCTGATTAAGCTTGATTCTCGTTCTCTTTTGCGTAATAAAATTAGATTTGCTCGTGCTTGTGTGCGTGTTGATATTACTGAGCCTTTACTTGAGTATGCTTAATTGAAAAGGGTGGGAGGTAAGTTGTGTGGCTATAATATTTGGTACGAAGATTTCTCGTCTGGCTGTTCTTTTTGTGGTAATGAGGAACATGCTATTGATGATTGTCCTTTGTTGAATGCTCCGCAAAAGGAAATTAATATTTGTCTTCTCAAAAGTCCCAAGCAAAAGAGTTTAGCTGAGTTACTTTCAGTGGCCTCTAGGCAAGTTCTGCCTGTTTCCACAGCTCAGCAAGCATATGTGGTTCAAGCTAAGCCTAAGCCAATGGTGAGGAATTCTGCTTCCTTCTCTAACAAAGCTAAGAGCAATGTTAAGTCTGGTTTTGTTGGTAAAAAAGCTTCTGCTTTTAACAAGTCCCCTGGTGGTATTGTTATTAAAGAGCCTGTGATGCCTGTTACTAATCCTAAGTTTGCTTGGTCCTTTGTTAAATGTGGTAAGGGTAAAGGCAAGATGTTGCTAACTGCTGCTCCTAGTTGCTTGTCGGATGAAATTTCTGATGATGAAACTGATAATAGCATTATTCCTACTGCTCTTGTTCCTTTTGCTGCTGAGTATCAGACTAGTCGGGGTGAGATTACTCCCCAGACTGGAGGTGTGGGTGCTGAGTTTCATGCTCCACTCGAGTCTTAGGCTATGGTTCTTTCTCCTGTCCCTCTCCAGGTAGTTTTTCCTCCTGACTTTTTTGATGTAAATCAATTTGATCCGTTAGCTGAGGATGAGAAGCCTCGTTTTATTGAGGCTACTATGTATGATTCTAGGGTTGAAGATGCTACTCTCTTGCTTAATGATGGGAGTGATCATGATCAAAAATATCTCTCTCAACCTGGTCATTCTTTTCACTCTATCAACTCGGAAAGTTCAATCGTCAAGCACTTTGAGGCTGTGGGTGTTGAGCGAGTTTCTCATGTGGAACCTACCTCCATGTCTAGCTCAGCAAAGCGAAGGAAAGGAAGTGAGGAAGATTCTGCTTCCTCAGTTCTGAAGAAAGTTAAGGCTTGATTAGTTCGTGGTTGGATGATAATTTTTGACCTATGTCTATAGGATTTTGGAATATTAGGGGGTGTAGGAGAAAAAATGCTCTGGAAGAAGTAAAATCTTTTTGTGATGTTCATAAAATAAGCATTATGATGTTATGTGAAACGAAATCCCCCTCCCCTCCTTCTGTTTAGTGAAATCTGGGTTTAAGGCTTTTGATTTTCTCCCTACCAAGGGCTTATCTGGAGGGCTTTGGTTGCTTTGGGGTGATGATGTTTATAACTCATTCAACCTTGTTGTAGTTAATTCTTCTTCTCGGTTTATTGCTTGTAAATTAGACTATCTTATCTCATCTATCTCTTTCATAGTAATTTTTGTTTATGCTCCTGCTCAAACTAGAGATAAAGATGGTTTTTGGTTGGAAATTACTTCTTATGTTAATTCTTTGGACAAACCTGTCATTATACTAGGGGATTTTAATGAAATTAGCTCTAATAATGATAAATTTGGGGGTGCCCCTTTTGCTATTTCTCGCATTGAGAGATTTCATAATATTATTAACTCGTCTAATTGTGTTGAGCTTCCTTTTATGGGCCAATCCTTTACTTGGAGGAAAGAACGTAGTGGTCCTAATAATATCTTTGAAAGAATTGATAAAGCAATTGCCTCGGTTGATTGGTTTGATTTAGTTCCAACTGTTAAACTTATTAATCACATTTTCACTTCTTCGGATCATTTCCCAGTTACTTTGTCCTTTGACATTGTTAAACATAATAAGGCTCCTCCTTTTCATTTCCAAAAAATGTGGTGTCTTCGTAAAGATTTTGATGGTGTTCTAGATTTGATGGATCGCATATGTTTCGTCTTACCCAAAAATGTAAACTTCTGAAAAGTAAAGCGAAAGAATGGAATAAAAATAGATTAGGTAACATTTTTAGGCAAATATCCGAAGTAGAAAGTGCTTTGTGTGATGTTCAGGAGAAGATTAATTCTGACCGAAGAAGATTAATTCTGATCCTAACAATTCTTTTTGGATGCTCGTCAGGATCAGCTTCTTCTTAAACGTTGTAATCTATTCTCTTTTCAATCTTCCTTTTGGAAGCAAAAATCAAAGGAAAAAGTTTGGATAGAAGGGGATGCTAATACATCATATTTCCATGCGTCTGCTTCTATCAAACGAAATAGGAACCAAATCAAAGCGTTTATGTCTAGTTCAGGGTGTCTTGTTTCTAATCCAATTAATATTGAAAACGAGATTACGAGTGATTTCCTCAAAAGATTTATTTCGAATTCTGCTTGTTCTTTTGATAAGTCTAAAGATTTTGACCTTATCCCTTCAATAATTTCGGAGGATGATAATGCTTATCTAATTAAGATGGCAGTCTTTGATCTTGCTCCCGATAAAATTCCTGGTCCAGATGGTTTTCCTCCTTTCTGTTTCCAAAAGTATTGGTCTTTGGTGGGCAATTCTGTGTATAAAGCAGTTAGAGCCTTTTTCCATTCGGGAAAACTATTAAAAGAAATAAATCATACGTTTATTATGTTGATCCCTAAGATCGCAAATCCGACATCGGCTAACCATTTTCGGCCTATTAGTTTATGTTATGCTATGTATAAGATTATTTCTAAGATCATTACTAACCGTTTAAAAATTTATCTTGGAAATATCATCCACCCTCTTCAGGGAGCCTTTGTCCCCGATAGAATTATACAAGGTAATATTCTTATTGCTCATGAAATTTTTCATTCTTTTAAAAATAAATTTGGTAAAGCTGGTTGGTTAGCTATTAAGTTAGATATGGAAAAAGCGTATGATCGACTAGAATGGAATTTTATTCTGGTTATGTTGGAAAAACTTGGGTTTCATTCTCGCTGGATTGGGTGGATAGAGCAGTGTATAGAGTACTTAATTATTTTTTCTTTCATTTAATGCCTATTGGTGTTCCAAAAGTTCCCTTTCGAAGTCCTGGAGAGGAAGATGCATCTTGGGTTGGTCAATGGGATTCCTAGTGAAAAATTTACTCCTTCCAGGGGAATTAGGCAAGGTGATCCTTTATCTTCCTATTTGTTTATCTTATATGCTGAACTTCTAGCACGTAAGCTTCATTTTCATAGCATAGGTAATTCTAAGTCATTGGGAAAAGCGGGTAGATCCGGCATCAAAATCCCTTTATTAACATTTGCTGATGACACTATGATTTTTGCTCAAGCTTCTATAGCTAGTTGCTCTCTTACTAGGCTTATTTTTGATGAATATTGTTCGATGTCTGGTCAGTTTGTTAATTTTCACAAGTCAGCTTTTCAGTGCACGAGCAATGTTAATGATCAAGATTGCTCTGATTTCCAACATATTTTGAGGATGGAAAATTCGCTTTGTTTAGGTAATTATATTGGGTGCCCTATTATTGTGGATAGAGCTACTAAAAATACTTTTGGTGAAGTAATTGAGCAATCCCAAAGTCAGTTAGCTAAATGGAAAACCAACTCTTTATCTCAGGCAGGTAGAACTGTTCTTATCCAATCTAATCTTGCTTTAAAGCCAAATTTCCAAATGCAAAGCTTTTCGTTGACTGAAGTCATTTTGATGGATTTAGATAAAATTAATAGGAATTTTTTTGGAATAAATCTCTGGAAAATAAGTCGTCTAATCTTATAGGTTGGGATAAAATTTGTCAACCCAAGTGTTTTGGTGGGTTGGGTATTCGTAAAGCTCGTATTAATAATGTCGCTCTTCAAATGAAACTTCTTTGGCGGATCATAGCTGATCCTTCTAATCTTTGGGTCTCTTTGATCCAGAAGAAGTATCTTAAAGATAAGTCTATCTAGGAGTATCAGCCTAAAGGTAATGTTTCTTGGCAGTGGTGTAAGCTTCTGGCATTGAGGCCACTCTTTAAAAAAGGCCTTCGTTGGATTGTTGGAAATGGAATAAAAATTAATTTTTGGTGTGATAATTGGGTTTACCCTTTTCCGTTATTAGAATTAGTAGATGTCCCTTCTGGGGATGAGCATCGCTTTGTAGGGTCGTGTCTTACAGCTTTTAAGCAGTGGGACGCCTCTATATTGGAATGTTTAGTCCCTCCAAATGTGGTTTTGGATATTGTGAATATATTTATTCTGACCAATGAGATTGAGGATAGGCTTATTTGGGGTCTCTCTTCAGATGGGATTTATTTTGTTAAGTCTGGTGCCAGGCTCGCCCAAGGTTCGGGACTTAAGTCTTCTGAGAAAGTTAGTTTTCTTTGGATTTGGGATCTGCCCATTCCTCCGAAAATTAAATTTTTTCTCTGGAAGATTTGTATGGATCCTTCCTACCAAAGCTAGGTTAGAAAAATCTCATGTTTTTTCTTCCCCAGGAGTGTGTTTTCTGTAATTTTCATTGTGAAAATTTTGGTCACTTATTGTTTGAGTGTCCTTTTACCCACGATGTGGCTTTCTCTCTTCATAATTCAGAAGGTTGGCCTCTTATCCCTCTGATCGACTTGTCCCTTGATATGGGGGAGTGTCTTACTTCTATTAAGTCCTCTTCTGGTGCTGATCGATTTTGTAAACTTGCCTTTCTTTGGTGGCACATTTGGTTCGTTCGCAATAAAGTTGTTTTTAATAATAAAGGGGCTTCAATTTTTAAAACTACAGCCCTTATCAAGAACTTTGGCAAAGATTGGTTTGTCTTTCAACAAGGTGAAAATAGAATTGGTAGGATTAAGGGTAGGAGTAAGTGGGTTTCCTCTCTTCCCTCTACTAACATTAATCGTGAGATTTTTTGGTCTCTGCCGCAAAATGGTACGGCTAAGCTTAATTTTGATGGTTCTAAACTTTCAAATGGCGGGAAGGCCTCTTTTGGTTTTATTATTAGGGATTATAAAGGGGAATTGCTTATAATGGGGGCTAAGTGTCTTCATGATTCAACGTCGATTTTAGCTGCAGAAGCTTGGGGTGTTAGAGAAGGGATCAAGGCAGCGATGTTTATGGGCATTAATGATATTTATGTTGAAGGAGACAACTTAGTGCTGATTAATTCTCTTAGAAAATTTTGGAAAATCCCTTGGGAATTTGACTCTTTGATTCATGATGCAGAGGCAGGGTTGAAGCGGTTTGTGAAGGTGCAGATCTCTTATTGCTTTAGGGGGGCTTGATCTAATCAAGCGGCGGACTTCCTGGTTCACTAGGGTCATCTTCGGGCTTCTCTTCACTATTGGTTTGAGGTTTTTGATAGGGAACTTCTCTCCATCATCCGCGAGGATGCTTTAGGCTGGTTTTATCCTAGAGGCTATCCTAGCTTTTTCTTTCCTTAATAAAAAAAAATTAATTTTGTGAGAGATGGGTAGTATAGGAAGGGCATATAGGGTAGAAAATATTATATGTCTGCATTAAATAGTTAGTTCAGTATGTTTATATTTTTCTTCCCTGCTTAACTGTTTAATGTTATTCCTATGCTTTAAATTATTGTTTATTCTTGCTTATTATTTTTAGTTGGGAACATACGCTAAGTGAGAGTATCATTTGCTTATAGATGTCATATTCATCTGTTATAGGACCTCTAGACATGTATGATAAATAAGCTACCACTACAAGAAAATGCTAAAACAACGACTGCTTCATAGCGATGGTGAGGAAAACGGTCGTTATTATTACATACAGCAACGACTTTGAGCCGTCGGTGGCGACCGACTATTTTTTTAAGTAGACAACGACGGATAAACCGTCGGTGAATTACAATGACGGTTTAAAGCCGTCGTTGATCTGGTTAATATAAATCTGAAAATTTTTTTACCTTAGGCGACGGTCTTAAACGGTCGCTGATTTCGAAGGGGGTTAATATGAAGTTGCCTCTTCCAGTCGGGTTTATTTCAACAAATTAAAAGAGAGAAGGCGACGAACGACGAAACCAGCTTCCTCCAACCAACGAATGGCGACGCCGTAGCTTTGCCGCCTGTCGTCTCTTTGCTGCCGTCTCTTTGCCGCCGGTTAGCTTCATTTTCTTTTCTTTTTTTGTTTTTTACTCATGAAACCAAACCCTAAAAGTTGGGTTTTTGGGATATAGGTGGCAAAAACCACTGTAGGCCGCCGGAAAATCGTGTCTCACTCTAAATCTTTCTCCTCTCGCCGCCGGTAATACGCAAATCTTGGCTATTTAATAAATTTTTGCCACTCACTCCAGATCTTTCTCCTCCCCCCGACTTTGTCAATGTAGGTCGCCAAACACCACGGCCCTGCCACCGTCCGCCTGTGCCGGACCCCTATCGCCTCTAGGTACGCTTTAATTTTTAAATTCTTTAATTTTAATAGTGAATTTAGTTTATATGGTTAATTGCTTAATTTTATGTATAAATTTTGCTAAATGCTTAAAGGTTACTGTTTAATAATTGATTTTCTACATGATGTAGGATTACGTAGCATTTTGGTGTTTCTCTTTGGCTTAATTGTAAGGTTAGTAGCAATTTTGACCATATTTTGTCTTCAATTTATATTTTTAGTATTTTTTTATGAATATAATTTTAGTATTGAATATAGGGTATTTTATATTGTTTTTGTTCATGTAAATTCTATAATTTAATTTTTGTTTCTATATTTTTAGTATTGAATATAAGATATTTTATATTGTTTCATGAGTTTACTAGTAGTTTTGATTGAACATACAAAACATACATAGGCATGTTAGAACCAAATGTAGGCCATTTTAGGCCCTTTTTTGCCATTTTATTTAAAAATGAATGAATTTGAGTAGTTTCAAGTTAGTTTAAGTTATAAACACTTCAAACATCATATATATACTTTGTTTCATGAGTTTACTAGTAGTTTTGATTGAAAATACAAAACAAAGGCATGTTAGAACCAAATGTAGGCCATTTTAGGCCCTTTTTTGCCATTTTACTTGAAAATGAATGAATTTGAGTAGTTTCAAGTTAATTTAAGTTATAAACACCTCAAACATCATATATATACTTTGTTTCATGAGTTTACTAGTAGTTTTGATTGAAAATACAAAACATAGGCATGTTAGAACCAAATGTAGGCCATTTTAGGCCCTTTTTTGCCATTTTACTTGAAAATGAATGAATTTGAGTAGTTTCAAGTTAGTTTAAGTTATAAACACCTCAAACATCATATATATACTTTAATATGCATGAATATGAGTACATTATTTAACCAAATGCAGGAGACATACAACAAGAAGCTGGATGATTGTACCATTCAGGGGTCACAGCCGAACCCTGATCTGTTGTATTGGGAGACAGCTGGTGGGAGGAACAGAGGAAAAGTGCAGAGGTTGGGTCAGGGAGATCATTTGTACTACAACTCTTCATCTAGGCGAGGAGATGGCTCTTCACAACCATATGAGCCGTCTATCTTTTCTCAGCTTGAGGCGTAGGTGGAGGCAAAGGTCGCTGCACGGATGGAAGAGGTGGAGCAAGGGTCACAACACGGATGGAAGAGTCAAACCGGGCCCTCCTGTAGGAGGTGATGAGGAACATGTCTAGTTTCGCCACATGTTCTTAGGTTGCAACACGCCCCCTCCACACCGACGTTATGACCCGAGGGTTGGTGGTGGCGAGTGCTACCGGCCACCGTGTGATGTAGTTTATTTGGTTTTGGCAACTAGGTAACTAACTTATAGTTTCTATATAGTTAGTCTAACTATATGCATTTAGTATCTATATATCGGAATCTAGCTTTGTTTCTAGATGTGTCGGTATATTCTTTTGGAACCCGACTTCTACTTTATTTCCCGACACCGGGATCTATTTTGTGTACATATATTTAATCTAGGTAGTTTGTCTAACTATAGACATTTAGTGTCTATATTTATGGGCATCTAGCTTATAAGTTTCTAGATTTGTCGATATATATTTTTGTAGAACCCGACTTCTACTTTATTTCCCGACACCAGGATCTATTTTGTGTACATAATTTTAATCTATTATATGTAATTATATAAGTATCTATTAAAATTGCATATTTTTGTAGTTGAAAATATTGAATGCGATGGAGGCGATGGAGGAACAGGTTTAGTGTAGTATATTTAGCTTCAGCCGTGCAGGTGCAGGTTTAATTATAATTTGGAACATTATTGTTTATATTAATGTAAATTTAAAAAACAATGACGGCAAAACATTGCAACAACGACGGCTACACAGTCGCTGTAAAGGAAAGTAATGCTGCCAAGAACGTTCTAGGCAACGACGACTTTAGAATATTAGCGACCGCTTTAAACCGTTGTTGATTCAACGACTGTTTTGGAACCGTCGTTGAGTTAACGACTGTTCCGAACCGTCATTGTTTCAGCGACAGCTTCAAACGGTAGGTGACATATAATCAACGTCGGTTTACAAACCAGTCGCTGACATGTAAGGAAACCATCGTCGATAATATCATCGACGGCCACGCGGTCGTTGATTCCAAAATCAGCGACCACCGTTACAACGACCGCTTTTTACCGATCGATGACCGTCGGTGATTGGACAGCGACAGTTTTTGACTTATCGCTGACGGCTTTGAGTCGTCGTTGTTATCACCTTTTCTTGTAGTGTACTAGAGTAGGAAGCTACTCCAACCCGATTGTGTTAAGTGATGATGAGAATGATGGAGTGTCTTATTCGGATTGTGATAGTTTCACTAGCCTAGAGGGCATCATGCGTCATGTGTTAAGAGTAGGCATTCCTGATAGTGATGATGAGGTTATTCAGGAGTTTGATTGTAATAGAGGGCAAACCCGAAAGGACATCTACATTGTTACTTGGAGATCTTATCTGAGCGATGTGAGTGATTCAGAGTTGGAAGAGGATGAACCTCAACCAAAAAGGGGTCAAAGATCTACTAAAGCTAGAAATCCAGGTTATTATTATTATAGTGAAAACTCTGGAGACTTTGAAGATGAAATGATTACTCCATAAAAGTGTAAAGAAAATTAGTATAAGACTGATAATGTATCTCCTTAGACTATGAATTTATGCTTTAATAATAATTGTTGGATAAGTAGTAAAGTTATAATGGTTTAAATTTCTTTCTTTAGTACCTTTATCTTGTTAAGAAAAAAGTATAGTTATTATGGATTGGAAAAGTTTTAGTATCATCATTTTGAGGAATAAAAGTAAATATTTAGTTATCCAAGTGAGCAAGAATTTATTTTAGTACGCGAATGGGAATATTTTATTTTATTGCTGTAATTGAATTTTATTTGATCCTCACATGTGTATATTATTGATGTGAATACTATTCATAAATGACTATATGATTGATGATGGTTTATACTGTGGCATTATTATAACTTCATGAGAATTGTATGTTGATGCGATCTTGTATGGTCAAATCAAGAGTTGCCTTTGCAGAGAATGGCAAGTAAGTTGTGTATCAAAACCTAAAGTGGAGTTACGTTAAATTTCAGGTCGCGCAGTAGAATTGCTAACAACGATAACGCCTTAGCTTCTGCTATTCGCCTATTGGCGAAGAAATTAACTTAAGAAAGAGCTGAGCGTCCCGATCCTGCTGGGGACATGTTTGAGAGATTAGCTAAAATTAAGTCGCCATACTATAAGGGGCAAGCTGACCCTACCTTATTAGAGAGTTGGATTAGGGAGTTTGAAAAGATTTTTGGGGCTGTGAATTGTCCTGAGGGTAAGAAAGTAGGTCAAGCTAAGTTATATATGAAAGATGAGGCTGACTTATGGTGGAAAGATAATGGGCCTAGACTGAGTGTTGTGGAAGGGTGTAATTGGGATTCCTTTATTTATGCTTTAAAAGGAAAATTTTACCCTGCTTTTATCAGAAAACAAACGGCTCAGGAGTTCATAAACCTTAGGATGGGGAGTATGACTATCTTTGAGTATTATAGCAAGTTCATAGCATTGTCTAGGTTTGCACCTGAGGTAGTAGCTACTGAAGAGCTAAAGGCTCAAAGATTTGAGCAAGGTTCGATTGAGAAAATCTAAATGAGGTTAGGTGGTATTTTGCATCCCTAGATGTTGTGTATGGAAGAGCTGCCCATATTTATGGTCTTCAGCTGAGGCGTGACAAGAAGAATGTTGTAGTGGGTGAGAAAATAAAGGATTTCAATGCTGGAGGAAATCAGGGGAAATTTAAGAAGAATAGAAATGGGAATGGGAATTTCCATGGAAGGAATGGTCGAGGCTTTAATAATAAGGGCCAGTCTGAAAGGAGTTACAACTGTAAGAAGTGTAACAAGAACCACCCTAGTAGAGACTGTAAAGGAGATCTAGTAACCTGTCATTACTGCCGACGTAATTCATGGTTCTTTTTCTGTTAACTCCGTTTTAGTTAAAGCGTTATTTGATTCTGGAGCGACCTATTCGTTTATTTCTTCGTCAATTATAAACAAGTTTGGGGATAGTAGACTTTGAAGTAATTGACCTCCCCATAAGTATACCTATTGGAGAAGTCATAAGGTGTACCAAGTTGTTTAGAGATTTGCCTTTGAAGTTAGGAGACTGTGTATTTCCTTCTAATTTGATAGAGTTCAATTTGGGAGACCTAGATGTCATTCTTGGGATGAATTGTTAGGTTTCCATAAGACCAAAATAGAATGTGAAGCTCAGAAAGTAGTGTTGAGAAGCCCTTTGGAGAAATTGACTTCGTATCGACGTTTTGGGAAGCCTAAATGTGAGTTGTTTTTCTTTAGTGTGCAAGATGTAAGTAAAGAGGTTAGATTGAAGATTGAGGATGTACCAATTGTGAATGAGTTTATGGATGTGTTTCCAAAGAGATTTCTGGTATGCCGTCTGAAAGAGCCGGTGAGTTCACCATAGACTTAGTTCCTGGCACTGCAGCTATTTCTAAGGCACCGTATAGAATGACACCTCCTGAGATGAGAGATTTGAAGACATAGTTGCAAGAGCTGTTGGATAAGAGTTACTTGAGGAGCTCCCATGTTGTTTGTGAAGAAGAAAAATGGAAGTATAAGGTTGTGCATCGACTGTAGGGAGTTAAACAATGTAACTATTAAGAACAAGTATCCTTTGCCTAGGATAGATGACCTATTTGATCAGTAGAATGGAGCGATATGTTTTCAATGATTGATTTGCGTTCGGGGTATCACCAGTTGAGAGTAGCTGATA